>JAMJFZ010001230.1:13890000-14490000 GCA_026225945.1 Cricetomys ansorgei | reverse complement strand
GTTAGCACAGGACGCCGGTGGGGTTATCGACGGTGTTTTCTCTCTTCTCCGAATGTGGAAGAGGCACCTGGATCACAGCAATGGAAAGTGGTTATCTCTAAGCTGGGAGTTTGGCTGCAGGGCACGGTAAGAGTGAGACTGTCAAGCAGAGCGGGTGTTAGGCCACGACCCAGAGGAATAAACCAGTCCCTTGCATCTCCCAAGCCTAGCTGAACACCAGAATCACCGGCGGCTTTCTTGACAAAACAGAAGTCTCCAGCCTACCTCTGGATATTGGCCCCCACTCTCCACCAGGTGATTTTATATTAAAAAACATCTCCAGTCTTAATTGTATCAACCAACAGCAGAAGCGTGCTGCTAGTCTCTCTAATTCAAATGAGCCAGAGGCTGCCTTCATGTCCCAGGAGTGGAGGTTTCTTTACAAACATTGGACAGAGGTGGTCGGCAAGGCCCTCGATTCCGAGGTGCAATATCCTGCCAAGCAACCTGACAGCCTCTTCTGCCACCACAGCTGGGCTGCAAGACACTGTCCCTAAAGCCATACCATCGCTCACCCCTTCCCCACCCCCTCCTACCCTCTGCCAACAGCTCAAAAGTGAAATCAGGAATAGAATATTATGGGACCTCGGAAGAATCTACTTATAATACTTAATACTTATATAATATAATAGACAATTATTTAAATAATATATATAAATATAATATAATATAATACTCATAATACTTAGAGCCTGTTATTGCTCACAAAAGATTAAGCAGGGAGGATCACTAGATCCTCTGCTCTTTCTCCTCATCTTTGTTAATGATCTCTGAGCACCTGGCTGTTCAAGACATGAGTCTAAATCTGGCAAAGGAAAGCAAAGAGCCCCTCAGAGCATCCCTTTCCTCCTCTTCCTCTCATTTGGCCACAGGCTTTCTTCACTCCTTCCTCCTTCACTCTGCTGTTGATGAGGTCTCTTACTGTATGGTCTAGACGGACCTGGCACTTCTTACCCTGCCCACGCCCTGAGTCTGGGGAATATAATGTGCTGTGTGACATCCAGTTTGATCCATGAGCTCTCTAAATAGGTCTCCCTCTCTCTTCTCTAACAAACAACCTAGATAAATAATCTAACCGCAGTAACAGATAAGCGATTAAGTAAATCAGGGTGTTTGAATTGCCCACGTTCTCAGAAGGAAGAAATTAGTAATTAAACATTGCAGGTGGAAGTCAGAGAAATGCATATCAGAATGAGGTAAACTGTAATGTCGATTGACTGACAAGAAAATGAAGAACCGATGCTGGAGAGAGGGCTCTAGAGAGAGGGTTAAGACCACTTGCTGATCTATCATGAGGACTGGAGTTTATATCCCAGGACTCACATCAGGTACATGTACCTGTACCCCAGCTCCCAGAGATCTGATGTGTGATCTGGCATTTGGAGGAACTTGCATGCAAAGGTACACACACACTACACACACGCACATGCACACGCACATGTATACGCACATATGTAAGTAAATATAAAATGAAGCTTGTTTTGACTAAAAGAAAAAGCTGGAGAGGTGAGGATGTGGGGCATGGGGTTACACGCACTCCATGCTGCACTTGTGGGGTTATATATAGATTGGTTCAGCCCTTCTAGAACCATCTGATAATTATCAGTCAAATATGTGGCCTGAAAATTCTTCTCTGGGGTCATAGCCCAAGAAATCTTCATATGTCGGCAAAGATCTCCCTCCCAGAATTATCCACGGAGTGGGAGAGCCATAGCAATTTGAGAATCTGCCACAAGGAAAGCAGATACGTTAAATGGGGAAGGTTGCGTGTCTTGGAAGGCATTGTACAGTAAATTGAAGTAATGGGTTAGACACATGGCGGCGGAGTTTAGTGTAAATACTTTCAGACAAATTACGTCCCGACAATTGAATTTGGCAGAGTATATTTGAGCAAGGAAAGCGTTCATGAATTGGATATACTTCACCCTGTGGTAGCTCAGAGCACTTGGTCCAGCAATGTGAGACTTACAAGGACATACAGAAACGGTTGCTCACCACAGCCTTTGCCTTATATGAGCAAGGTACATTGAGGAGTCTGCCTGGGCTAATCAACAGCTTGTGATTGGCCAGAGCTCAGCCGATCTGACCGACTGCAGCCTAGTAACCTTATGTGAGTATGCACTTGGGCAAGGCTGCAGTTTGTTATCTTTGAGCCGTTAGGGTTGCTGTCCAGTGGCGGCTCTATGCAGGGAATGGAGAAAGCCCCAGCAAGCGGAGTCCTTAATAAAAGTCTGCTGTGGACACGGGCACAGCCATGTCAAGGACCCCGGCGCCTCAGACCTACAGAAGAATGGCAAAGCCTACCCTTCCTCACGTCCAGGTGAGACTCAGAGGGAAATGGCAAAGCCTTCCTCTGATCCATGCGAGATGTTGATGGTGTGTGTAGAAAATGTCCGCCGTAGCTTTCTCGCTCAGGGTGTTTACGGGCCTGGGGACTGCTCCCTACAGAGATAAGCTAAGCCTGCGTCCTCCATCCAGCTGTCCACCATAAACCCCGCCCCCTCGTCTATTCCTACGCAATAACGTCCCTACCTCTCCTCTATTCAAATGTTTACAATAAACACGCTGAGCTTCCAGGGTGCAGGCTTTCTCCGGCAGAGATCCCAGGCCACCTGACCCCAGCTTTTCTGTGCATGTGTCTGTTCTTCACTCCCTTACTGCCCCTGGTCAGGTCTTTATTCCGGTACCCATGCTGGATGGTGTAGCTCTAAGCCAACTTTTTTGACGTAAGTCTTCAGAGGAAACCTATGTTAGTGTGCTAATGCGCATATATTAAAAGGTGTGTGTATAAAATGATGCACCTTTTGCAAAGAAACAACTCAAAGGATAAACCCTCCACCTGGTTGCTTATTTTCTGGGGGAGGGGCATAGATGGAAATGTCAGGTTAAATTAGGTGGACATTAATGTAGGATAAGGCTTATGTATCCAGAACTAAGGAGTAAAGGAGTAAGATGAACCTCCACCCTCTGCACCTGTGATTCTCTCCCTCTCTCTCTCTCTCTCTCTCTCTCTCTCTCTCTCTTTCTCTCTGTCTCTCTCTCTCCCTATGGCAGAAGCCCTAAGCAGCCAACAGCTCCTCAGTTACCGGTGGGGCTAGCTGAAATATACTATTTTTATTAACGTTTGTGTTTCAAGTGCAATGACTGCGCCCAACCTTCCTGGGTCATTCTGTTCTTTTCCTAGGAAAGACGGAGGGTACCACAGCTGTGCCAGGGATCACCACTGGATGAGGGAGGGCACCGGTCACAGTGGGTCATTCACGGGAATGGTGCTGTGGATCCAACAGGAGTAGATACATCTTCTGCTTGGGAAAATTCCTGCAGCGTGCCACCGTCTAACACAACACATGGGTTCCGACAGAACGAAGGCCGAGGCAAAGATTTTTCCTTAGGTTTGCGCTTAAGGAGATGGCAAAGCCAGGCTGATACATGAACTGTAGCTGCAGCGTGCTTGCAGCAACCCCTCAAACATCTCCATCCTTCACACATCTGCTGCTGCCAGCCATCTTCCGGCGATGCTTAATGAAAGGGAGGATGGATAGGTCTAAGAGACTCGGGCTTTTTGTCGAGCTCTGAAGAGTGATGACTTGTACCATGGCCAGAAGGTTTTCTTCCTACATTCGAATATGCTAGACCAACATATCATCGACGCTATAGGGAACTGCGCTCTTGAGACAGATGCTGCCTCCTCCCTCGGTTTTGGAGCGTTTACTAGTATTGAGGATATTGAATATAACTTTGCAAGATGCAAGGATTTGGGCTGAGAACTCACAATGCATCTAACACACCAAAGCGACATCATGTTTAATCACAGTCAATGAACCTAAGCTGGCTTCACAGGGCCGGTAGTCAGATAATTAGACCATGAACAGCTAACTAGTTTCAGCTGTACCCAGCTGACTAATTGGTTGGCTGGGCTGTAGCCAATTAGGATTTTAATCCCTCACTCCTGTTTTCTTTTTGGTGTTCTCTGATTGTGTTGCGGGGGCTTCTCCGAGCCTGTTCCAGGAGCTACCCAATGAGTCTGTTTCGCTCAGATTCAACTGCCTGTGATTGGTTCAAGGATTTTAAGGGGTCTTGGCGGAGTCAGCTGACCGGAAGTAGAGTCCACAGACCCTGGGAACCCTAGGTCTCTGCGCGCGCGTCTGGCGGACCCGCTGTGGCTACCGAGTCCTTGCTGTCCCGGAGTCAAAGGTAAGGCTTTCTCTTGACTTCTGAAGCTCCATGGATTTGTGTTTTGCGTTCATCTGAACTTGGTTGAGCAAACTTTTTAAAATCAAAATTGGTTTGTGCTGGAACCGGAATAGGCCCCGTGGAGCGCGATCGAGAGTCTCATTTTCTCAGACAAGAAAACCGAACTGAGTTCCCTTGATTGGTAGGATCGCTAAGTTATGGAGTCGCCCTAGGTTGATGTATGTTGTGACGTGGCCTCTGTGGTGAGTGCCAAGGGTCAGTTAGCTGTAAGAAGACAGAAAGATAGCTGTGGGGTTTGAGGCAGGCGACGGCCTGAGTCTCCAACTCCCGTTGTTCTTATTTGTCTTACATGATTTTCACGTGTGCAGGTTCTATTTCTTTCCTATGCTTTACTTTGTTTTCTAGAAATATCCCAGAAGCACAGAGACGTCACAGGGGAAGTTTTAGACAAGGATCAAAGACCTCACAAAAATGAGAGAGTATGTGTTGCTTCTGCGGTTGGGCATGAAAACCAGCGCCTCCCTTGGGCTAAGTAAGAGCTCCGCCACTGAGCCACGTGACTCCAGCCCTCAGCGTCCTCTCCAGCTAGCACAGAGAAACTTTTACACGGTCAAAGAAAGGGGGAAAAGAGCTGTTTGTAGAGATGTACCCTCAGATCAGTAGGCGCTGCTTCTTTAGGGGGTAAGACATCTGAGCCCCGCAAGGGAGACGCTCTCCTGTCCTGATAGCAGGCTCGTCGGCTGCAATAGCAGCACAGACTGATTTGTGAGGCTGTCAATGTTTAGCTCTCCATTTAGAGCCATCTTTAGGGGAGGGAATCTGTATCTGTAAGGAGAATTTCCATTCGTAAAGGGAACACCTCGCCTTGCTTAGAAGGAGGGGAAGGCTACGTGTCTGGATGCTTTCCCAGTACAAGAACCAAGGTGTAGGCCTGTGTGCCTTTGACCAAGTGTACTAAGTGGGATTCTTGTACGCGTTCATCTCAGCAGATGCTGGTCTGTAGGCCTCATCTGATTCCAATCAGTAACCACAGGGCAATAATGAGAGATCCTTAATTAAAGAGGAAGAATCCTTTGATTCAACCCCTTGTTAAAATGAGGTACAATGAAAGAGAGGCAAAGAAAATATTTTCAGAGTGAGGTGGCTTTTAAAAATAAGGAAGGAAGGATCCTCGAGGTGGTCTTAACAAGTTCTGTCTGGCTGCATTGACGTTCTGTGTCACGGGATAAGCTCTGTCTTTAGGTAACTGGGCGAGAACGTGAAACCTTTTTGCTTCGGTACTCAAGTGGCTACAGATGGATAGAAATTTATGGATGGAACTTTTCCTAATTTCTAGACTCTTCTGATGCCTTGAAGTCTTCTAATCTAGTTGTAGCGAATTGTATGCTGGACATTTACAAACTTCCAGATCCTTTTCAAATATTAACTACCAAAGCAGGTTCCTTATTAATTCCAATTTGATTGTGCGTTTGAGGAGGGAGTCTGGGACGATAAATTCGACCCTGACTTCGGGAGATGATCTGATTACCTTTGATTGGAATAGAATACTAGAAATTGTTTTGAAGAGAAAGCGCCTATTTACTGTTTCCGTTGGGGGGAAAAATGCGTAATGTGTCTGACTAACTGGAAAATACTGAGTAATGGAACCTATTCACTTAACAGATACCTGGCTTCCCGTGTAACCATTCTACTCGTACCAGGAATAGATGTTGAATTAAATAAACCCCGTCCCTCTGTCATGGACTGTCATGGGAAAAAATGTGTTTAAACAGACTGTAAGCAATGAAATACAAGGAAACTAGTAACTACGTCAAGTGCTGAGAGGAACGAGGGCTGTCCACCCATCATCCTCCGTGTCACTATCTGCAAACTGATGAATGGGTGAGCGAAACTCGCCAGGTCTTTCTTCTGCCGCTTACTTAATGTAATGTGTTGTGCTGGTCTCAGGTTAGGGGTTGATAATAAACTCTGTCGGTAGAACTTCGTCGTACCGTATGGTAGAGAGAAGCTGGGTGTCCCCGGATCGGTTTCTAGCCATGAAAACAACTGGTTTATGAGGGAGGTTTCTAGACTTTCAAATGGTATCTGAAAAACCGCTGATATCAATGTCGAAATGTTCATAGGTTTTCGGAAGAAATGAAACTTACTAAGAGGTTAAAAAAAGCATTAACAAATAGTTATTGATTTCTTAGGCTGTATATCAACTAATGAGTGAGTCGAAGGATTTTTAAATTTCCCTTCTGACTGCCTCAGTAATCCGCTGTTCCTTAAAGTTCATTTGGTCTCCACGTCCTTGGGTAATTCTTAAAATTTCTCTTGCTATCAATCTCTGGTTCCATTCCTCTCTCGTCAGAAATGATGGAGGGTGTTATTTCAAATGTTAAACCTGCTAAGATCTCTTTTGCAGCTTGCTATATATGGTCTATTGTTTTAAACATTTTTTTATTAATAGTTTGAGAATTGCAAACAAGCATATAATGTGTTTTAGTCAAATTTAACCCCTTCCCCTCCACTCCAGTTACTCCCCTGCCTCCCCTCCACTTTCCCCTTTAAACTCTATGTGCTTAAAAAAAAAACAAAAAAAACCTTCTCAGAGTCCACATGGTGTTCCCTGTGTGTGCAAGGGTATAGAGACAGCTATACATCCTTTAGATCAAGAGTAGCCTCTCAGGGAATCCACCATTAAAGAAAACTGATTCTCCCCCCATCAGCAGCTGTCAATCACTCAGCTAGAGTTGGGGCTTCATAGCCATCCCTCTGCTCTGTGGTGGAATTTTGTATAGATTGATTTCCCGAGGGTCTTGTGCTTGCGATCGGAGTTACTGGGTGTACACGTGTGCAACAGCCCAGTCATGTGAGATAAATACACTGTTTTGCTGGAGAAATCCACTACCTGTGGCTCTTGAAATCTTTCTGCCCTCTTCTTCCAAGATGATCTCTGAGCCTTTCGGGTGTGTGTGTGTGGGGGGGGTATAACATAGATGTAACATTTAGAAATGAACATTCTGTAATTTCTTATTCTCTGCATTTGACCAGTTGTAGGTCTCTGTCTCTACTGTACAGGCCATCTACTGTAAGAAGAGACTTCTCTGATGAGGATTGGGAAATGCATTCATTTATAAATAGAAGAACCTATGACGCAGCTTATTATTCTGCCCATTTAGCAAAATAATAGCACTAGGTATGCCGCAAGGGCCTATAACCTTGATAGCTAAGGGATATTTTACCAGGCATGAGTTCCAGCTTGTGGAACGGGCCTTGAACCCAGTCTGAAAATTAGTCAAATACTTCCACAACGTTCATGTCGCTACTACATCATTAGACATATTTTGCCAGACCGACTGACATGTCTTGCCAGACCACTTATTGTTATAGCTCCCAAGGTTCACCAGGGGTATGAATTCTACCACCACCACCACTACCACCCCCAACCCCCGTTGCATGCATAGCGCCTTCTGCCCCTCTGAAAGTTAGCTAGTGAAGGTGAAGTTTCCAGGTCTGAACCAGCTTGATTTCTCAATGCTCTGTGATTCAGCAAGTTCTGGAGTGTAACCAGAAGCAATGGCAATAGCCTGTAATGTTTGGGGGAGTTCTACGAGACTCCGCTGATAAACAACACAGAAAGAGGTACCTGGCGCGGGGCTGTTTATTTGGTAATCTGTGCTGTCTGGAGGAGGCGCTGTTGTACCTACCAACCTCCCGCGCCCAGGGGAGGGTACCTACACTTAAGCAGCTTTTATATGCGTACATGTATTTTAGGAGGGTTCTACGGTAGTAGGTTTTTAGACAACAGTTTCAAAGGTTGCTAGTGGTACCATTACCCATACTCACATCTCTAGCCTGTCCTCCCATCCCCCACCCTGTTGATGAATAGATGAAGTAAATGCACAAATTTCTTCTGCTTCTTATTTAATAATGCCGGTCTCAGGTTAGTGGTTGATGATGCACCTGCTCCATTATTCCTCTTGTCTCTTAATGTCACTGTGTTCTATTTCCATTCATTTGAAAGATGGTCCCTCATATACAGCCCCTTACTAATTTCCTAACCTTTATGTGTATTAAAACACACACTACATACACACACACACACACATACACACACATACAGACACACATATACGTACACACACATACACATACACACACATATACGCATACATATGCACACATATACACATACACACACATACATACACACACATACATATACACACACACATACACACACATATACATACACATACACACACATACACACACACATATACACACATACACACACATATACATACACATACACACACATACACACATATACACACATACACACACATACGTACATACATATACACACACATATACATACACATACATACACATACACGCACATACACACACATACACATACACAGACACTCACATACACACACATACATACACACATACATACATATATACACACACGCATGCGTGCACACGTACACATACACACATGCATACATGCACACACACACACATACACATACACACACGCATGCGCACATGCACACATACTTGCATACACACATGCACGCACGTGCACGCACACACACACATACATACACAAACACATGCACACACTGCACACACACATATGTACACACACACACTGCATACGCACACATGCGTGCACACACAGCTAACACTCACAAATGACAGAATGCACACCTTTGTTTCTCTGCATCGGCGCTTCCTCACTGGGCATGACTGTCTCAGCTCCGTCTCTTACCTGCAGAGCTCATCGTTCCATTTTCCTTAACAGCTGAGTAGCATTCCATTCTGTGAATGTACATCTTTTCATCATCCACTCTTCAGCTGACGGCCATGAGGCTGTTTCTGGGTCTCGGCTATATGAATAGACCAGCTACAAACATGAATGGACACGGTAAGAGTCTGTCGGGTGTATGCTCAAGAGATCTAACTGGGCCATGTTCTAAGGTTTTGAGGAGCCTCCTCCTGGATCTCCGTAGAGGCCGCACCAGTTAGCACTCTCATGAACAGCAAATACGTGTCTCCCTTTCCCACACCCATGTCCAAATTGGCTGTCTTTTGTTTTTTGATATTAGCAGTTCTTACTGGAGGGGTGTGTGTGAGATGAAATCTCAAAGTAGTTTTTTTTTTTTTTAATGAAGTGTATTTTTTTACAGTGTATGAGGGTTTTGACTGCATGTATGTATATGCACCACATGCAGACCTGGTGCCCATGGAATTCAGAAGGCCGCATCAGAATCTTCTGGATCTCAAGTTACAGACAGTTGTCAGCAGCCATGTGTGTTCTGGAAACTGACCCCAGGTCCTCTGCAAGAGCAGCAAGTGCTCTTAACATGAGTTGTCTCTCCAGCCCCTCGAACTAGTTAATGTGTGTTTTCCTGATAGGCAAAGATGTTGAACATTTTAAAAAATGTTTCTCACTCATTTGTATTTTGAGAACTCTCAAAGGTTTCATGCCTCACTTTAAAAATTGGATTGTTCTTGGTTTTGGGGATTTGTTTGTTTTAGATTTTTTTTTGTTTTGTTTGGGTTTGGTTTTTTGTTGTGGTTTCTATGGTCTATACCCTAGCCTTCTGTGGGAGGTGTAGCTGGGAAAGGCTGCCTTTTCCCTGGAATGATAGTATCATTTTCTGTACAGAAACATCTGGTTTCATGTGGTCCCCTTTGTCAAGTGTTGGGCTTCATGCCTGTGTCACCAGCTCCTGTTCAGACAACCTTGTCCCATTCAAGCAGATTCCCACTTTCCCATCTGTCAGATTCAAGGTTTCAGGTTCTTAAGTAAGTTGGCATTGACTGTTGTACAGGATGAGAAATAAGGACCTTGTTTGGTTCCCCTGCAGGCAGCTATCCAGTCTGACCAGCACCGATTGTGGAAGATGCTGTCTTTTCTCCACTGTTTACTTTGGCCTCTGTCAAAAATTAGTTGGCTGTAGGTGTGTGAACTTATATCCAGGTCCTTAATTCTATTCTATTGGTCAATGTCTCTGAAAATCAAAGAGATCATTAATATGAGAATTATTGTTGAGTCCTGTTAATTAATTAGTTAATTAATTTATTTTTGGTGTTCTTGAGACAGGTTTTTCTCTGTTGTAACTCTGACTGTCCTGGAACTCACTCTGTAGACAAGGCTGGTCTCGAACTCACAAAGATCTACCTGCCTCTGCCTCCCAGGTACTGGGATTAAGGGCCTGAGCCACCACTGCCCAGCAGAACACCATTGATTGACTCCTGTTACTTTGCTATCGTGAAGGTGTTTTCTTAGACCGCTTTTGATTAACTTCTGGGATTGTTTGTTTATTCCTTGTCCTCTCCTGGGTCTGTTTGATCTTCTCTACACTGAAGTATTTCTTCTCATGTTCTCTGAAGAGCTGGCTTGGTGGGCATGAATTCCTTAGATCTGTTTTCCTCATGGAAGGTTTTATTTCTCCCATGATTAGGAGTGAGAGCTTTGCTGAGTATAATAGTCTAGGTTGGCACCTGTGGTCTTTCAGAGCTTGTAGAACATCAGTTAAGGCCCTGCTGGTTCCGAAAGTCTTCATTAAAAATTCAGGCGTCATTCTGATGAGCCTGCCTTCGTATGTGGCATGATCTCCTCTCTTGTAACTTATAATACCCTTTCTTCTGTACATTTAGTGTTTCGATTTTTGTGACACAGGGAATTTCTTTTTGGTCCTGTCTATTTGGTGTGATGTATGCTTCTCACCCCCGATAGACATCTCTTTCCTTAGATCTTGAATTATTCTTCCATGATTTTGTTGAAAATGTTTTCTGTGCTTTTGACTTGGGTTTCTTCCCGTTTACTATGCCTGCGGTTCACAGGTTTGACCTTTTTAAATAGTGTCCCAAAGTTCCTGTGTGTTCCAGTCCTGTTTCTCCCCCCATCCGTTTCTTTACCTTTGCATTGGAGACCTAATCTGCTTTCTCCTGCTTGGTCCTATCTGCTGGCATGGCTTTCCACTGAGCTTGACTTCCCAGGTTTTTTCATTTCCTGTTGTATTTCAGTTCAGTTTTTTTTTTTTTTCAAACTGTCTATCTCTTTATCAAATTCTAGTTTAGTGTCCTGAATAGTATTCATTTAACTGTGTTTTCAGAGTCTTCATTCGGGCTTTTATTCATTCATCTTTTAATGATGTGACAATCCTTGTAATATGAATAACTCTATTCAACTAAATTGTTTTTCTCAGGGAACATTATGGTGGGGGTGCTAATTTCTGGAGGAGACATTTTGTCTTGGTTATTCATATTGTTTATGTCCTATCCCTGGACTAGGCAACTGAAGTGAGGTCATTGGCCATTTCTTGGTTTGGATGCCCGGGCTTACTTTTGTTAAGAAGATGAACCTTGTTTGCTCCTTCCCCAATCTGTCAGACTGTAGACCAGCTGAATGGTGGTACTTGGGGTTCTGTTGGGGGCAGCAAGGTGTTGATATGCAAATGAAGAGTCAGATGTGGTCCCAGATCAGAAGAGGATATAACTTCTGAGCCCAGAAGCAAACCTCTACAGGCTTAGAAGACTCTTGCAGCAAATCTTCAGAAGTCTGTGGAGGGTTCTTGTTTCTACAGGTGGTCCTCGGGGAGCAGTGACTGGGGTCACGGTGGGAGACGGCAGTGTTCTTGGAAGCAAGGGGGCAGGGTGGTGCCACACTTTCCACCCGTGAAGGTGTGTGACGTGGAGACCCAGCTGAGGGTCCCTATCTGGGGTCAGGGGTGCAAATGCCATGTGGTTCTGGTGTATCTTGGTAGGCGAGCTGAAGGAGGGGCCACACATCTGGTGTCATTGTCAGAGGACACCATGCATTCCCCAGGCTGAGCTGTGTGTGTGTGTGTATGCGTGTGTATGCGTGTGTATGTGCATGTGTGCTGTGTGTGTGTGCTCTGTGTGTGTATGTGTGTTGTATGTGTGTGTGCTCTGTGTGTGTGTGTGTGTGTGTGTGTGTGTGTATGTTGTGTGCTCTCTCTGTGTGTGTGTGTGTGTGGTGGTATTAAGGTGGCAGGTTGGTGGATTGACTCTACTGGTCCCTACCTGGTATTCTGGGTCTTGATTTCTGAGTGGCATGATGGATAGGTCCCATGCTTTCGTTTTTTCTTTTTTTCAATTGGCTTTTTGTTTTCTTGTTTAGATTTTCAGTTCTTTTTATATTCAAAATATTGACCCTCTATTACATGTGTAGCTGGTAAGAACTTTTTTTTTTTTGCATTCTGTAGACGCCTCTTGAATGATGGTGTCTTCTATTATATAGAAAATTTTAGTTTCCCAAGGTCTCATTTGTCAATTGTTGGCCTTAATGCCTGTGCTATTAGGGTCCTGTTCATAAATTATTTTCCTGTTTCTGTAAGCTCAGATATTTTCCCTTCTTTCTCATCTCTCAGATTCAGTGTAACAGGTTAATGCCTCCTTGATTCGTTCAGAGCTGAGTTTTGTGCAGGGTGAAAGGATCTAGTTTCTCTCTTCTACACACAGCTATCCAGTTGGCCGGACATGGCAGAATACACCTTCAGTTCCAGCACTGGGAAGCAGAAGGAGCTCTGTGAGTTAAAAGCCAGCTTGATGTACATAGGGAGTTGCAGGCCAGCCAGGGCTGAGTTATGAGACCCTGTCTCAAAATCAATTAAGAATGTGTGAATGTGTGTGTGTGTGTGTATGTGTGTCATGTGTACAGATGTCCTCAGAACCCAGAAAAGGGAGTTAGAGGTGGTTGTGAGCCACCCGATATGGGTGCTGGGAAGTGAACTTGGTTCCTATGGAAGAGCAGAAGGGTTCTTAAGCCTTGATACACGGTCTATTATTTAAAGTTTTTTTTGTATGTGCTAATGAAAATAATGTAAGAAAGTATTCTGCAGCTATCAGATGGAATGTTCTCTAAATAGTTTTCAAAACCATTCAGCCTATAATTTAGTGTAGGTGATTATTAGATTATTAAGAACAATAACAATTAAAAACAACAAAAATTAATACCAATAATTAACAACAATAGTAGTAGTAATAATAATAATAATAATAATATAGCAACACCAACAAAAGTAAGTTAGCATCATCTATTATCAAGTGTGAGGTAGTGTTTTGAAATTCTATGTTGTTGGGGCTGGAGGGATGGTTCAATGGTTAAGAGCACTTGCTGCTCTTCCAGAGGACCCAAGCTCAGCTCCCAGGGTCCATGTCATGTGACTCACAGTCATCTGTAAGTCTGTAACTTCACCTCCAGGGCTTGGGGCTTGAGAGGTGATGCTCAGTGGTTCAGTGCGTCCTGCCATTGTACAGTAAAACAGCCCAGCTGGACTCTAGCACCCACACCAGGGGCCCACAACTGCCCGTAAGTCCAGCTCTGGACATCCTGCGCCTTGTTCTGATATCCACAGTCACCCGAAGTCACATGTTCGTATCCACACAAAAACATACACGTAATTAAAAATAAAATAACCCTTTTAAAAAGTACAAAAGACGTTTTTTATAAGTTATTTTGTTGGTCTAAAAATAGAATGGCTGGTTATTTCAGAGTAAGCAGGGGCGGAGGCGGGGACCCTGTAAAACAAATAATAGAATGCACAGTAAGGTTGCAGATTTGAGGAAGAAGAGTCTTGTGGAAAAGCTTTGTGATAAAGTTGCTTAAGATTATGAAGTAGGGCTGGAGAGATGGCTCAGTGGTTAAGAGCACTGTCTGCTCTTTCAGAGGTTCTGAGTTCAATTCCCAGCAACCACATGGTGGCACAACCACCTATAATGGGATCAGACGCCCTCTTCTGGTGTGCAGGTGTACAGGCAGATAGAGCACGCATATACACCAAATAAATAAATCTAAATAAATAAATAAATTTACAACAGAAGATTATAAAGTAGTGAAAGTGTCTCTGAGAGCTGAGCATCCAAATCAAAGGTACAAGTATGCAGGATAGCAATTTGCTAATACGTTCTTGCCCCACCAAGAGTTTTATTCTGCACTTTGACAAAATTGGTCTTTATGGGAAAGTTTTTGAAATTATTGAATGGAGATGAATATCAGACCTACCTACAGTGCTGCCCACAAAATTTGTCACAGTCAATAGGCGGTCTTGGGTGTCCACCGAATTGTATTTGTGTAGATATATTAATGTGCTCCCCAAAATACATAAAATATATGGGTGGGACGGAGAGGTGGCTCAGATGTTGAGAACACTTAATGCTCTTCCAGAGGAGATGAGTCTTAAATTCCAGCAGCTATACAGTAGCTCACAACTGCCTGTTAACTCTTGGGGATCTGGCGTGTCCTCTGTGGGCTACTAAATGTATGTGTTGTACATCGATTTATGTGGGACTCTTGGGGGCTGGAGAGTAGTAGAAGTTGAGGCCAAAAAGTGCCTCTGCTTCCCGGAAAGGTAAAGCGGGGTAAGACGCTGGGGCAGCCTTCTCCTCTCCTAGCTCAAGGAGGTCCCTAGCCAAAATATATTACTTATAACTTGCTTGCTTCACGGAAGCTAAAGGGGACATGTTTACCTGTGTTGTAGTTGTATCCACCCATTGGGTGGATCCATTACTTTCCTGCCTCAGGTGTTCCCGCCCTGCCTATGCTAATTAGGCTTCCCTCCACCTGGAATAACGGGACCCCCGCCTTCTCCGGAAAGATATTTAAACAGGGAAGGGCTGATAATAAACTGAGTTGTCGTGTTCAGCAAACATGGCTTCCGAGGCATTCTTTGTGCCCCATCGTTTCTCAGGTCTGCTGAGTGGACAGCTCCGCGAAAGGTCACAAACCCCGACTCCTGGCCCGCGCCTTCTCGCCGCTTAGGTCTGAACCACCTTCCCCTGGCCTGGGGGAGACATCAGCCGCCCTCTGGCGGGACCTCGCGGGACCAGAGACCCGACATATTCATGCAAACTCATATACATACACCTAAATGAAAAAACAAATTTAAAAAAAGTGAAACTTAAATAGAAACCCAATATTCCTGACCCACCAGTCATGACTTTAATAATCTTAAAAGACGTGGAATAGACACTGAACCTTTTTCTTGGCGATTTTGTGAATCTTCTAGTGAAATCTCATCTGGTCTCTAACCACAGGGTAGTGACTGGATGGGAATGTCCCCTAAAATCATATATATCTGGACACTTGGTCCCCAGCTGCTGGCGCTGTTTGAGGAAGTGTAGGTCGCATGGTCTTTTTGGAAGAAGGATGTCACTGGAGGTGAGCTCTGAGCATTTACAGTCTTCCTCCCTTTCCAGTCGCCCTGTCTGGTGTGTGCTTCCTTCCGTTAAGAGATGAGCTTTCCAGTTGCTGCTCCAGCCACCAGGCACGGTGCCATGCTTCCCCGATGGCATGACCTCTGCAACTGCAAGGCCAAATAAGTCCTTCCCACTATCAGTTACGTTGGTCTTGGTGCTCTATCAGAGCAGTACAAAAGTGTCTAACACATGCAGCCACCTGAGTCTCAGCATTTCATAGAGGGTTATTTTCTTTGGCTTGAAGTGTCACCATCTCCAAGTAAGCTCACTGAAAGGGCCCTGCTAAGAATAGGCTTCTGATAGCACGGAGATATCATTCTTGGACAAGGTAAAGGACTCCTGTAACACTGGTGGAGACAGCCTTCGTAAGACAGAATCCCGTATCAGGAGAAAGAGAAGTTGACTGAAATCCAGGGGCTGTTTCGCCTGCCTTCCTATTAAGCCAAGTTTGCTAAGATTGGATATATGAAATTCAAGTGAGTGCCTCCAGATTGAGCAAATCAGATTGCCTGCAGTGGCCTACCGGAAAAGGAATTCATGTCAGCCGTGAACCCAGAGCAGGCCTAGAGGGCTTCTCGGCCTTTGCCGGTCTCAGCGTCCACTGCTAACGGCTCTGTACTCTGATGAAGAGTGCACAGAATAATCACAAATATGGAGGAGAGATGGTTTTTATTTAAGCTCTTACAACACAGGCTGGAATAAAGCTTTCAGAGCTTTGGGTCTGTGTCTTCCAACTCCAGGGAGCCCCTCAACTCCTAGGATGGCGCACCTGTTGGAGCTTTCGAGTAACACTGACTAGAAAAGCCTTCTCAGAGGCTTTAAACATGGACGCCTTGTCCCGAGGCACAGCCGAGACTCATCATCAGGCAGTCACTCTAATTATGTGTCCCCGTGCTTCTAATTCAGCAGCACCAGGCGAGCGATCAGACCTTCAGACCCACATTGTCCCTATCTTAGGTCCTCTCTGCCAGATACTGCGCCAGCTGAACAGGGAGAAAGGAGTCTCTATCACAAGTAATTTGTGCTGTCTGTGCATAAGCACGCTGGGGACTGTTGATACCCAGTTAGAAGAGAGTTAAACAGGCTGGATAACATGGGAGACTCCTCACCTGGCCTGTTCTTGAGCTGTCTGCCTTTGGATGCTTCTGAAAGACCCTGATTAGCAAGCATGCTCCAGAGAGGGTCTTAACAGTTTCGGCACTCTTCATGAGCAGCATGCTCCCTCCTGAGCACTCTCCTTGGCACCGTGCTCCTTCCTGAGCACTCTTCATGAGCACCATGCTCCCTCCTGAGCACTATTCATGAGCACCGTGCTCCCTCTCCTGAGCACTCTCCTTGGCACCGTGCTCCCTCCTGAGCACTCTCCTAGGCACCACGCTCCCTCCTGAGTACTCTCCTGGGCACCATGCTCCCTTCTGAGCTCTCTGCTTGGCACCGCGCTCCCTCCTGAGCACTCTCCTGGGCACCGTGCTCCCTCCTGAGCACTCTCCTGGGCACCGTGCTCCCTCCTGAGCACTCTCCTGGGCACCGTGCTCCCTCCTGAGCACTCTCCTCGGCACCGTGCTCCCTCCTGAGCACTCTCCTCGGCACCGTGCTCCATCCAAGACTTTAGTCCACACACAGCCATCTGATGAATGGTAACTGGTCTCTGGCCTGAAAGGACAACTCGAATGGTTGACCATGAGGACATCATGATCTAGAGTTGAAATGTCTCGTGAATGGAGGCACTGGCCTAGACCCTGATCAGGTTCTCGATGGGGGGCGGGGAGGGACATGGGGCCGAAAGAGGAACTGTCAAACAGGATTTGTGGGAGCCCATGGATTTAGACTGAACAGACTGAACTGAAAGCATTGAAGCAAAACACTATCGTTTAATCCTAGTAGCTGAGCTTGTCTAGTAAAAGAAGGTCCTGTAGCCTTTGTAGCCTTACGTAGAGGCTCAGGATGGCAAAGGGAAGTCACCGTTAAACACATGAAGTAGACAAGCAAATGTTTAAGTTGCTTCCTTCTTGATAATGACGAGTCTACTATGTGAAAGGCTCTGAGCAGTAGTAATTGTCACACACTAGCCAGTGGCAAGTTTGAGCACACCATTAACACAGTCTTGTACCAGCACAACCCGTGCCCTTATCAGAACAGTCACCTGCCCCTCCCATGCACTGGTTACAAACCATTTCCCGGGCTTCTCTCTGGAAAGTTAAAAATGTATTTAAGTGTGTGGGGATGTTTTATGTGCATGTATGTCTGTGCACCGCGTATGAACGGTGGCCACTGAGGCCCAAAGAGGGCATCGGATCCCCTAAGACTGGAGTTAAAGATGGCTGTAAGCCATGTGTGGTGCAGCCTGTGTCCTCTGGAAGAACAGCCAGCGCTTTTAACTGCCAACTCATCTCTCCAGCTCCCCCCCTCCTCCCACGGAGATTTTTAAGTCAATGGTTTTGAGATGGGACCTCAGAATCTGTGTTTTCAATAAAGACACAGAGTAACTATCTTCTTAGAAGTTTGGAAAGCAACGCTAATGGAACTTCTCAAATGTTAATGAGCAAACAAGTGGGCTATTGTGTTAAAAAGTAGAAAAATCAGTGGGCCTGGAGGAGGATGTAATAATCTGTGTTTCTAACTTGCTTTGAAGTTCGGGGAATACAGGCATTCTTGGATACGTGTTCAGTGGGAAAGGTCCTCAAACTCTAGGTAACTACACCAGCAGTTACAGGGAAATAAGGCTCCATTGGTGATTCTCATGGAATGATGAGGTGACTTAGGCAATGTTATCAATTTGTGGGTGGGGAATTTGGGTTCTGATTTTGCTCATCAACCTTGACTGTACATCAGAACACCCGAGGAGATAGATGAATCGGTCTGACAGTTGGGTCAAACACATAATGAGTAGCATTTGACTCACTGAGAAGTTGTTAGATTTTCAGAATTTTCGGCCCTACCCATCTTTCTGAGGGAGAATATGCAAGATTCCCTTGAAATGAACCAGCTGGGTGGCCAATGTAATCACCTCTCATGAGTAGATTTTTGTTGTTATTTGTCTGTTTTAGGAAGTGATTTCTCCTCTTACATTTATCTAAGTATGACAAATATTACATGTCTGTCCATACCCAATTCTCATTCCCACACCAAAAGACAGTTTATTATTTCTGAGAGCTACATCCTCATCATTACAGATTCACTAAGAACAATACCTTGGGCTTAAAGGATGTAGCCCTCAGTTTTTTTAGAGAAATACTATTGCTTCAATTATTTAACTATATTTACATTTTAAAATTGGGGAAAAAAAATGGGGGTTGGAGAGATGGCTCAGTGGTTAAGAGCACTGGCTACTCTTGCTAGAGACCTGGGTTCAGTTCCCAGCACCCACAATGTAGTTCACATTTGTTTGTAACTCCAATTCCAAGGGAGTTTGGCTGCACCAGTCATGCGAACTGGGTGTGTGTGTGTGCGCGCGCAAATTCATATACATAAAGTAAAAATAAATCTTTAAAATATCCTAAATTTTATGCTGAAAACATAACACAGGGGATTCCATCCCAGTGGCTAGACTCACAGAAGGACTGACAGTCCAGTGTCTGCTTCTTAATGACCTCTTTAGTTTTGTTCAGTCTGGATCAGAGTAGGTAATCTTTGGAACCTCAGTCTTTCATTTGTTCCTCTAAAGCAGCTGTTTTCACGATGACCCTTTCACAGGGGGCGCCTAAGGCCATCTGTATATCAGGTGTTTACATTATGATTCATAACAGTAGCAAAGTTAGTTCTGAAGTAGCAATGAAAATAATTTTACGGTTGGGGGGTCACCACAACATGAGGAACTGTATGAAAGGGTCGCAGCATCGGGAAGGTTGGGAACCTCCGACTTAAAGAGTTATGTACTTATTAGAAACTGCTTGAGTAATAGCTCTCATGGTGGCTGCTGCTGATTCTGAACATGCAAGTGCTTCCTACCCTCTGTAGGTTTCTCCTTCCTGGGGAAGGCTGGGCTTTTCTTCACAGGACAACACCAAGCATCAGCAAAGTGATCATTTCCATAATCGTTTGTTAAAACTGCATCTCAGCAGGGAGGTTTGCTATGCAAGCAACAAAACTGTTGTGATTCTGACCCTTTTCTTTCCTACTGTAACTTTGCAAAAGAGGGTGAAGAAAGATCAGGCTGTGGAAGGAGAGGGTGTGTGTGTGTATTCACGTGAGAAGACACGTGAGTCAAGAAATGAGCATGGAAAACAGGCTGATTCTAACTGCAAGCAGTAGTGTTGGGGCAATGGTCCACATAAATGATGCAGAAGTAGCCTCTGCACTTAGCCAAGTAGCACCCGTGCCCCTCAAACCCGTGTGGATAGCACATGGAAGCCACGTCCCAGTAATGAGAGCAACAGAAAGACTGGAAAGTATCAAGGGTGGGGTCTTTGTTAGGCCAGTAAGGAAGGAAGTGGGAGTGGGGTGGTGGTTCTGAAGTTGGGGTAACCTTTAGAGTGAGATCTTACACAACATGAGTGTCATAAGACCCCTTTCCTGGGAAGGTGGTGAGCACACTGGAATATTCTGTGAACAGAAGGTTGGGGGCAAAACAAATAAGCTGGGAGATTTTTCTAGGGAAGAACAAACTATTTGTGTAGGGCAAAAAGAAAACGGGCAAACCATTCCATGCACCAAAAAGCAATTCATAAAGAGCCCAAGCAATAATCAGTAATATTTTGGAAGGTGGCATGTACATGTGTGAAAAAAAATATATCAGTCATTGTTCATGCTAAATTTTAATTCAATGTTATGCAACTGCATAAGTATAAATATTTGTTCAATATACAACAATTATGACATTCATATGGGGGGGATTTCTCGGAGAAAATAAGACTGCAAACACTTTATTGCACAGATCCTAACAAACCAAAGCTGGTTAAGTCTCCAGCTGGGGGGTCCTACGGAGGGGTACAACCTTACAACCACACAGAAACTGACCAAATAGAACGCGGGAGAAATCCTACCAGCTGGCGGGGGCACGGGGGTGGGGGCGGGGGCGGGGCGGGATTCACAACAACGAACAGGTATCACATGTATGCAACTTTAAGTACTCTTTACTCATCCAAAATGCAAAAACATATTTGGCAAAAATGATGATAATACACTATACAAAATATACATAAAAATATCCTTTGTAAACAAGCAGCGAGTTGTGCTTTAAAGAAAACCGGACAGTTAAAAAGCAAAGGCTGTAAACCATGAACTACCTCCTGGACAGACCTGTCCTTATGTCATAGTACAGAAGGACTGGGCTGTCAGGTCTGCCAACCGGATATGCATTATAAGCTTTGAGACCCATTTGAGTTCTTGTAAAAATATTTGTTCTACAGTTCCACAACATATTGACGGGGAGTGGCTAGAAGCGTATGGGGGTGGGGAGACACGGGTGCAGAGGACACGCCTCTTTTTCCTTTCTTTTCTCTTTGCCGATGGACTTTGCAAGGAAGGGCAACCAAGCAGCGGGCTATACGAGGCGCCCGTTTCTGGAGTGCTTACAGCTTTGCTAGGTGATTTAGAATCCACAGGGCTGTGCTCACATAAACCACCTTACGGTGTAAATTCACCAAGACACTCCCCCAAGGGGTCTGCTGCTAGATTCATTGTTCATTTTTTTCCTCTAACAGAACAAAGTCTTGATATGGATCCCAAGCATCTTAGAAAAACGCATCTGCATTGTGGCTTAGTGCCTTAGTACTTACATCAGTAAGTGCCATCTTAATTCAAAACAAGCCATCAAACTAAAAAAAAAACAAAAAAAACCCTGCATCAACGCAAACAAATCATGGAAAAACCTCAGCGCTAAAATGACCTGACAGATTCTACATATTTCATGGTATACAAAATTTAAATAAGGCTTAGCAAAAGTAAAAAGGACGTTCACATTCAAGCACCAAATAGCTCCGGTCTCTTTGTTACAAAATTCTGCTCTTTATTAATACAGTAATTTTTTTTTTTTGCATACAAATAAAGAGATCGTGTTATGAAATGTAGGAGCTACTTTCGATGCATCAGAAATGAATGTGAACCCCAGGAACTTGCTAAAAACAGCAAGCTTCATCTACAACATAAGGCCCCAGCTATGGATTAAAATGTATCTGATGTCCTGATTATTCTTTAATATATATGCTATGATGCCCAAATCCACCCCTCCCCTTCTCTTTCTCAACGAAAGCAAATTTAAAAACCTCTTCCGATGCCTGACACGTATCACTCCACCTAAATACTAGCAGACTTGTGTGCAATTTTCCTGTTTCCTCGCGGGCAGGGCCGGTGCAGCACCTCTCATGAACGTGTGCTTCTGGGACTCACAGCATAAAGGCCTGAGGGGAAGGACTGGGGAAGAAGGGGAGAAAGAACAGAAAGCTGATCTGCAGTGTGTTTCTAGTCCCTGTGTGAAGACCAGACATATAACCCAGAGACAAGGACAAGTGCCTTTTTTAGCCTTGGACCTGAGGGTCAGAATGTCCCCTACGAGGACTGTCAGACAGACACGTGGCCCCACCTGTCCTGGCCAGTCCTAGTGAAGGGGTCCAAATGCAGCAGCAGCAGCAGCTCAGAAACACAGGTAGCCAGATTCAGAACGATCAGAGACTCTGGTTAGATACACACACAAAAACTCACCATCTACTACTGTATCTAGGGCTTCCTTTCATCTTTAACTCTACTTACACAAATGGAGCCTTGAACTATTCTCAAACCACAGACCAAAACACGTAGGTGGATGTGTACATACGCGATTCTGGGTGGGCTTCTACGTTCGCACGCACCCGGCTCCGGCGCTGACCGCTTCACTACAACTTTAGGGTTAGGCGGTAAAACAAGTGATCCCCGTTTAGAAAAGCTTCGGTCAGCAGCAGGGTACGCACTCCACATCCCGAACCAAATACACGGTATGTACAGAGACCCTCTTCCTCACCAACACACCGCCGGAAAGGCGGGTTTGGTACAAACACTGTCGGGCAACAGTTTTACCGGTTACAACTGGGAAGGCATCTGGAAGAAAGTTCCCTTTTTCCGTCTCTCCTCCTCCTCCTGCTCAGTGAGCTCCCCCATCACCCCACACCCCCACCCCAGCTCTGCTTGGGGGACATGCCCATACGGGTGCTGGTTTGTAGGGCGGCGAAGACCCAGTTACACTACACTCAGGCTGGGTCCCGTTACGAGGCCTTTTTGTGGGGACTGCTCCGCAAGCTCTCCTTGCCCCTCCGCTGCCTCACCACAGAGTCCTTCTCCGAGGTCAGAGGGAGGGGGCGGTCTGTGCTTGGGGCCGGGGGCGCCCTGGTCACCTCCCTGCCCGTATTCTGTTTTCTGGCTGGGGGAGGCTGGGCCAGCTCTCTCCCTCTGGGTTCTCCTATGGAAGCAGTGACTGACAGCGAGCCTGCTGCGCTGGGCACCTGTGGGTCGGGGAAGTGTGACTCCAGGGCAGAGTTGGAGAGGCGGAAGGAAGGCAGAGAGTCACTCTTTGTCATTTGGGTTCGGCCATCTGCCCCAGACTGGGACTTCCTGTGGTCCCTGCTGCTGGGGGCTGGGGATTCTGAGGTGCTCCCGATAGCCTTGGCAGAGGAGGGGCTGCTGCTGGCTGAGGTTACCTCTCGCACTCCAGGCTGGGCTTCAGGAAAGCCAGCTGAGTAGCTCAGAGACTTTTCTGGGAGGGCAGCTGAGCGGAGAGAACTCTGAACAGTGGCAGAAGGCGACCGTTTCATACTGCAGGGCTTGCTGGATTCAGCCAGTGGCTTCTGGGGACCAGGTCCCTTCCCCTTGGACTCTGAGAAGCCCTTCCCCGTGCCTGGCCTCTCTGAGCCTTTGAGTCGGGTCTCGCCATGATGGAGGGAAGGGCCGGCCTCCAGCTTGGAGCCTTCTGCGGCTGGAACATAAAGTGCTTCTGTGCATTTCTTCCCTTCTGACTTCCTGTCCCCGGTGACTTGCTGACTGGGGCTTCTGTCTGTCTGTCTGCACAGAGTAGGGCAGTCTTTCACAGTGGATGATGGTTTGGGATGCTTTGGAGACAGGCTTTGCTTTTCACCAGCAGGGAGAAGTTTCTGGTCTGCCGCTTCACTGGACCCCGGCTGTCCGTGCCTCGGTGGATGCTTCTCTAGCACCTCCGGGGGGCACCCTCCACTGGTGGTTTTTGGTTTGGCATCTAGAAGACTCTCTTCGGCGTGGAGCATGATAGCGACTCTACCTTCTCCCTGCCCAGGCACGTCACTTGGATTGCCCTGGGTGGCCAGGCTGGCAGGGAACATGTCTAGTGGACCCTTGCTACCACCTTTCCCCTCTCTGCTGGAGCCACCAAGGGGCTGAGCGACAGGCTCTCTGCCCTTCGCAGACCCAGCACTCGGCTTCTGGGAGAAGGACTTGTCTTGGTGCTTAGACTTCGGAGGGCTGGGGTCAGGGCCAGGCCGGGACTTATGGCTACTGCAGTCGCTGTGCCCGGCACTGGCGGTGACAGAGGCAGATCGGGGAGTGTCCTGGAGGCCGGTGCTTGGGTCTGCGGCAGCAGCTTTGGTCCCCAGCTCCTTGCTAAAAGTGGGGTTTGGAGAACTGCAGTGCTGCCAAGCCCCTGGGCTCGACAGCTCTTTGGCGGTCAGGAGTTGTAGAGGGCCACTGCCTCCAGGCCTCTGTGAGGCCTGTTCCTTCCTGTCAGGCTCTTTGGGAGTCTGTTTCTGCAAAGAGGGGGCAGCGGGGAGCTTTACCATCTTCTCACTCTCAACTGCTGGTGGCTGAGGAGGGCGCCTGGCAGCAGGAGCTTCAGGTTTGGGTTCCGTGACTTTTCTCACCTGGCCTACCTCCTTCTCGTGGAGAAAGCCCAGCTGAGTGCAAGGCGTCCTCCCTGGCCAGGGTCTTCGCCTCATCCTGGCCATCTCTGTGGCTTGCTTTTGCACAAGTCACCCGTGCTTTCTCCATAGTCTGGGTCTGCATGTAGAAATCAGGGTGGGCCCTTCCCCCAGAAGAAGGGAGGTTTTTGGAACTGTCACTGGCTTTACCAGTCTCTGCGGGACACAGCTTCACGCAGGGGCCTCTGAGTACATCGTCCTTCAGGGCAGACCACTCGCTTTTCACCTTTTCGGATGGTTCCTTCACACACGGCTTCTCCTTTGAGGGAGTGCACACCCCCGCTTCCGGTGGGGGTGGGGCATGTACATTCGGCCTGGCCAGGTCAACATTGTGCAGGGTGTGCCCTGGGCCAGAGAGGACCTTGGTGTCAGTGGCGCGGTCTCGGTGTTTGGTGGGACCCCCCCCTCTCTGCTGGAGGCTGCACTCTGTGACAGCTGCTGTGTTCCTGGCCGCAGGATGACTAGCCTTCCCATCCTGCTTTGGCTTTGGTTCTGGCGCAGGGGCTGCTACAGAGTCATGGAGACCCCGGATTGGGGGGAGGAACCGGGGCTCCAGCAGGTAAGATTTATTCGCCTTCAAATTGGCTGACGAAGGCTCTCTCAGGCTGGCAGACTCACCCTTTTTCCCACTGCAACTGGGCAAAGCCAGCGGTGCTGAGGGTCCCGTGGCGACGCCTGGACTGGGGCTCTGTGCAGGCTCCGGGGAAGGCAACTCTGTCTTGGAGGCGTGAGGTCCAGACAGGAGAGCGATGTCCAGTGTGCCCTCAATCGGCTTCAGGCATGAAACTGACCTGCCCTCCAGCTTATACTCAGAGGGACTCTTCCGGACGGGGGACTCGGGGGCAACTAAGCCTGGTTTCTCTCCTCCAGTCTCTACCCGGCCAGCTAAGGCTTTGAGAGGAACAAAGGAAACAGCACTCATTTGAGATGAGTGGGGGCTGTTGATGAATGCCCGGCTCTCGGAGGCTGCCAGGGCCTCCTGTTGCCCAGCCATGGGCCGAGCGGGGTTCCCTGGCAGGCACTCATGGGTGCTAGACGTTATCTTGGGTTTCAGGATGGCACAATGGCTCTCGTCTTTGTCATCCAGTGACATTTTCTTTCGGAGATAATCGATATTGGCCAGCTTGCTGTCGAGTTTCTCATTTCGAAGGAGCTCTTTGGCCTGGGAGGCCTTCTCTGCGTATTCCCCCTTTCCAGGAGTGGGCCTGTCGGGGACGTGACTGTCTTGGAGGATTCTAGACGCTGAGGCTCGGTTAAAGTCACTTAGAGACTGGCTGTGCTCCCCGGGTACCAGGCTGCACGCCACCCCATCTGAGGCCGCCGCCTCGCTGGCCCGCACGCTGGCCTGCTTGTGAAGCGCATCCTTCAGCAGGCTGCCCACAGACGGGGACTCTGCTCCCGCGTTCTCAAAATGCCCTGGCCTCTCAAACCCCTTGGGGTACAGTTTCTTCTCTCTCTCCTCCAGCCTGAAGAGAGCATAGCTTTCCGAGTCGCCGCCCAGGCCGTAGGGTTTCTGGTGGGATTCGGGTTTCTCCTCCGGCTTCTTCACAACCACCTTGGCCTTCAGCTTGTCCCGGTCCAGCTCGTCCGCAGACTCCTGCCTGCCCAGCTTCCGGGACACAGGGCGCTTCAGGCAGCCCTGCTCCACGGGCCGGGCCCGGCTGAGGGAAGGCGCGTCACACACGGTCTCCTCCAGGCTCTGCAGGGCCGCCTCCCGCGGGCACGGCTCCCGCTGCACCTCCTCCTGCGTCACCTCCAGGCTGTGCTTGCGGGAGCACAGGTGCTTCTTGTCGCCGCCATAGGCGGGGGACAGCTTCTCCTCGGACTGCACCCTCTTGAGCAGCGGGGAGCGGGGCGGCTCTGCGCTCTTGGGCCTCACGATGTGTCTGACGATCGTAGGGGGCGAGTGCATTTTGCTGGGAAAGGCCTGGGTCATCTTGGCACTGCCCAGAGAGTGTCCCAACAGCGGGGACGGGGACCGCTGGGGAGAGGTGGGCTGGGGGGTCGGAGACGGGGTCCTGGCCAGCGGGGACAGCGGGATGCTGCCGGCTGACTTCCGTCTTCCCGAGCGGTACCGCTGCCCACTGAGTTTGGGGGCCAGGCCGTGGAGGGTGCTGGGCCGGATGTGCCCTGAACCTGCTGGGGAATTGGGGGCACTTGAACTTGGGGAGCTGCTCTGGGAGGAATTTGTACCTGTGGGTGGAAAACAAAGGACTGTGAGCAACCAGAGGTGTTTTCCTGTTCTTCTAACCATCCTGGGATCCGGGCCTCAGTCAGGGAAGGCTTCTCACATATGCCTCCCCCAGCCCTATTGCTCGCTTCATTCTAATGGTCAGAATATTGCTCGCTTCATTCTAATGGTCAGAACAGCCCGTTTGTGTCCTCTCTGAGTGCTGTATGCCATGTGCCAATCAGGCCTGCTTTCCCCAGCCTTGCCTGGTTCATCCCTTCCAGGACACCGGGTGGCTCTACCTCCTATTCACTCTCTGGGCGGGAAGATCTACTCACCGGATGGGAAATCCGGGGTAGAGCGGTAGCTGGGTGTTGGAGACCTCGGGGACAAGCTGTGCGTGGGAGAACCCGGAAGGCTCTCTCCCGATGACAGGGATCGGTTCAAGCAGGAGAAACTCCGGCTGGTGTGGAGGAGCGGAGAAGGTTGCTTGGCTAGCTTCTTGAAGAGAGACCTCCTCCTGAGCAGAGACAGGAGACAGTGCACGGGTCAGAACCAACTTCCAAAAACAATCCTCGTGACAGCCACGTCCGCGGAAGAGACACCGGCCGACCTGACCTACTCAAGGGTAGCCCGCCACTTCTGTACCCACAACTGTCTCAAGGCTTAGGAGACTGAGGCGCACGGAGGATCTTAGTTCCAAACAGCAAGAAATAGTAAAGTGAGAAGGTGGCACATTTTAAAACCCTTCTGAGTACATACGTAGCCTGTATGTATCGACAGGACTTAATCACAAAGGATCAGAGCTTTGCTTCCGGTGACTGTTGTCTTGGATATAGGCTTACTTGACGGTATGGGAAAGTTTGCTACGCTTTAATAGCCCACTGTGGACTATTAAATATGCCCAGCACAACTTACTCTGTGTTTACACGGAAAATGAGGAGCAAGTTGAAGCTGAGGCTGCTGTTATCAGTGGAAGCAGACACAAATATGCATTTGGTGTTATAAGAGTTCATGATTAAAAAAAACCCACAATGCATGAATGCCCAGGGCTTATCAGTGCAGTAACTGAGCATAGTTCTTTTACCACAGAGGCCTAGGCTACCCTCGTAAGCTTAAACAGATAGCTGTCACACTGCTTAAAATTGGAACATCTTTCCTATGTAACCTAAAGGCACAATGGAAATATAAAGTGCCCCCTCAAAATACCCCGTGTGACCCCGGGACTTGTATAAAAGGAAATATATGCATTTGGGAGAAAATGGCAGGTGTGGGGGCTGGAGAGATGGTTCAGAGCTTAAAGCGCACTTGCTCTTCCCCAGGAGCGCCCCTGTCTCTAACTTTGCTTTCAGAACCTGACACCCTCTTCTGGCCTCTTTGGGTGTCAGGTGTGCACAAGGTGCTCAGACATACATGCAGGCACAAGAAGCCGGATGGCTTATGCATTAAGTGTCCGATTTCTGTTCAGTCTCCAGGGCGACCAGCTACTCTTTCCTGCTTCCATTTCCGTCTCTACAGCGTTACGTGGTTGTTTTAGTTTTCCCAGTCTTTGGGCTTATCTGTTGCTATCCAACCATGAAAAATGATAAGCTGAGTCAGGAAGCGTACGCCCGTAACCCCAGCACCATCGGAATGCTAGGCAGGAGGATCCCCGAGTTCAAAGCCTATCTAGGCTACAGAGTGAATTTAAGGCCGGCCCGGGAGACTGGGATTCTGCCTCAGAAACAACATGAGAACAAAGAGTAAAGTGGACTTGGGGGTGCTGCTCAGTACTGGAACTTGCTTACCTGTAGGAGGCCTGGGCCTGATCCCCTGTACTTAAAACATCGCCATAGAATTAGGATTAAAGTCACCTCCTACCTTCCGGCACCCGATGCGATGCCGCCCCTCTCCTACTGGTCCTAAGAGAGCTAAAGCCACAGAACACCCACCCATCACCACTGATTTGATTACTCAAGTAGCCCCTGTACTATTCTCTGCCTCTGCTGGGAGCTATACTGTTTTCTTGCCTATATAACTTTTTCTCCTGGAGTTAATAAAGCACTTCTTTATTGGATCACTAAGCATGGTAAGACCCTCAGGTTCGAGAGAGCAAAGAATCATGTCTGAGGCAGCTCAAAGGACTGCCCCTTCCCAGAGCGCAGGCTGGCACATGCGTTAGTCTGTATGTAGAACTTCTCGTTCTTCCCTGTCGGTCGCTGTGCGCCGCCTCATTAGATTTAAGTCAAATAAAGCCCTTCTATTTCCAGTCTTATTTAAAATCTTTAAGATGGAGTCATTTTCTGATACGACATTAAAAGACAGACAAGTAGAAAAGCCCTTTCATTTTAAAAGCTGATTTCATCTGGAAAACTACCTGTTGGTCGACTGTGTCAAATCTAAGTCTCCTGAAATGATGGCTCGAGGCTTAAGCAAACAACAAAACAAAGAAACAACACAGCAGAGCTCATAAGATACTGAGCCATCAGTGCTTGCTACACAAGACAACAACCTCTTGAGCCTGTGGTAGGAGGAAACTGGCCCCCAAAAGTTGTCCTTTGGTCTCTGACACACTGTGTCATGTGGATGTCTACATAGATACACACAAATATATATATTTAGATATATATATTAAAAACAGTGTGATGCCTGTTCTTGGTTGTCAACTTGACAACATCTGGAACTTAAACCCCTGAAATGGAGGGCATGCCTATGAGGGAATTTTTGTTTAATTTGGAGAAGGAAGATCCACTTCTGACCTGGATCTCTGAGTTGGGAAGACACGTCTTCAATACTGCCCACGCCTTCTGCTGGCCGCCTATACACGGACATGGAAGATGGAAGCTTCTGCTGTTTGCTTGCTTGCCCTCTCCTTGCTAGCAAGTCCGTTCTTCACTAGCATGACAGCCTACTTCTTCGGCATTCCGAAGGACCAGCTGAGGACCAACTGAGACATCCGGCCTTGTAGACTAACTACTGGATTCCTGGGCTTTCCATTCACAGCCAGCCATTATGGGATTAGCTGAACTGTAGCCCTTAAGTAATTGTACTAAATCCCATATATATATATATGGGATTACATATATGTATATGAATATATATGTATATTCATATTTACATACACACATATATCCCATATATATATATACACACACACACACACATATCCCATGTATACATATGTGTATTCATGGGATATATGTATATATGGGAGATTATATATATATATATTCATTGTCTAAGTTCTGTTACTCTATAGAACCCTGTCTAATACAACCAGCAAAGGACTTTGTAATGGTGTCCACACATGCTAAAGAACAGCAGTCTTTTTACAGTGAAAGCCAGTAGCTCTTTCTGCTATACATGTAACGACACTGAACTGTAACGTCTACCGTGAACTGTGGTATAGCACTCCCTATAGAGCAATGCACCTTTCTCGTATGTATCTGGTAAGGAATACGTTTGATCCAACACGGATGAACACTGGCTTTTCAAAGAAGGCTGGCTCTCAGCTTACCTTTCTAGACTCTCCTTCTTCTTAGTCTTCTTGCTCCGTCTCACCATCCGGCTCTTGTAACTGTTTCTCCTGGCCGGTCCTGTTTTGATTGACGTGTTTTCAAACGGGGTGGTAGTGATTGACACCTTATTCCCGCTCTATAAAAAAGACGGGGTGGGATTACAAAGAGCTGTTGTGAGAAAGGAAGAACGGGACTAAGGGATGCAAAGATGAGTGAAAAAGACAGGTAAGGCCCATCCTGAAGGGCTTCCCGCGGCCGAATAATGTCTCCATCAATGACATCTTGGCAACCAAACATGGGTGAAAGGCAAAGTGACAAGTCTCTTTAGTGAGTGGGATGTGGGTGGGAGTCCCACATGTTTGAGTCAAATCCAAGCACCAAATATTAGTGGGCTGCTTTCCCCATGGAGGCGTCTCATCCACTGTACTAGCCAGCAGCGGGACCCGCCACGCCCCAGGGCTCAGCAGAGGAGTGAATGAGAGTTTGTGAAGCCTTTAACACCGAGTGTGACACATGGAAAGGGCTCTAGAAATAACAGCTATCTTCATCCATATGCATTAAATATAAATGTGCCCAGTAGCTGTCTGGTCTTGTTTGATATATTTCCTCCCTTCCTCCATTTCATGTCTTTCTTTGACCCAGATATCATAGGGTGACAAAACTGAATGAGACTTTTATTTGTAACGATGTTAGGAAGGTTCTTTTCTTATTGTCGTAAAACCTGTCAGTTTGCAGAGCTGGGAAGTATGTGCTAGCCCGTGGGGAAAGAGCTCTTTAACTGGGTCATGCACAGTGACATAATTCCCGGTGGGTTTCTGTGTCTTCTCACTTTGTCTAGGGACGCAGGAACAGGGCTTGCTAGACAGGCCCTAGCGATGAAGGTCACCAGCCAAGCACAGGGAGACCCTGGCAGCTACGACCTCTTCTTGAATTTCCTAATAGCCAGGGGATAAATGCATTATTTCGAAGTCAGAGGTAGCGATGATAAGCTCGACAGTACAAGAACGAGGGCTCTCTAAAGAGCCCTCGCCGGGAAGACACGTTCTGTAGGATCAGGGGATTGGGAAAGCAGATCACAACTTCTCTGGTATCTACCTCCTTTCAGTATCCTGTGCTATCATTATAAGAAGAAAATAGTAAAGCATAAAGAAGAAGAGGAAGAATTGAAATCTCCACTCAGCTACCGCCGGTAATGTTCCAATCTATTTCCTGCTGGGTGGTAATTGTTTTTGAGGAGGATGGAGAGCACCGGACCTCGGGCCTCAGTGCATGCTAGGCAAGCACTCCGTCACTAAACCACAAAGCTGCATCACCCTCCCCGCCCCTGCCATCCTAGTCTGTCTTTGGGAGTGTATAAAACATGAGCACATCTTAGAAATAATTTTAACGTCCTATCTGTAGCTTTCTGTTTTCCACTTCACATGTCTGGAAACTTCTCGCCATTAAATACTCTCTAAGGACGTGCTTTGATCGGCTGCCTACCGATCTCTCCTCACTCACATCCTCTCCTGCTTTTTAGTTCTATGCAGTGATGGTCCATTGGTTATTTGTTTCTGTAGGGAGCGCTCTGTCTATGATTTAACCTCTAGTTTAGTATGGAAAATACAGTGTTTTAGTCACAGTTCTTTACATATCACACCTAATAATAGATTTGTAGGAAAATATTTTAGGCAGATAGAATTTGAATTCCAACAGAAAGATAAATTCTGTGTTTTGCATGCAAACAGAAGTTTTAAGTAAGTTTACATGAATGGTAGAAATTGGCTGTTTTTCAAACGGATAATTCACCATTGAAGAGTTTAGGAAGGAGGCCTTCTTAAATTGAATGCACCCATGATGACATCACACTTTCTTCCCTGTGATGGATGAAAGGGGCAACAGAGCGCTGGGACCCGTCTTTTGCTGGTCTTCTATTCAAATGCATCTTAGCTTGCTTTTTTGTTTTTGCTGTACGCAAGGTCTCCCACTGTAGTGCAGGCTGGCCTAGAACTCACACTGTAGCAAACTGGCCTCAAAATCCTGGCATCCTTTCCCCTTCAGCCTCTAGAGGGCTGGGATTATGGTTTTGTACCATCACGCCTGGCTATCGGGCTTTTACGTCTTTGAAAGAGGTAAACAACGCCACCTGGTGTTTAAGAAAAACAATTTACTTTTAAAGCCGTTTCCACGTACGAGAAAAGACTCATCCTTGGATTATAAATCCTGACAGCATCTCCATGGGCCCTGAGATTCTTGTTCTCAAGAGTCACAGCGGTCAACGCGACGGTCAAAGCCTGCTACTCGGTCCCTCACCCCCTAGTGCTCCTCCTTCCCACCCTGCTCCCCATGGGCAGAGAGTGTCCGGCACAGTGCGTGGCTTGTGTCGGTCAGAGTGGCAGCCAGCAGAGCAGTCATATGACTGTGGGGCGTACTCAGAGTACTAGATCACTGAGAAGCGAAGGGCAGGTGGGAGCAGGATAAAACTGTGTGACGTAGACATAATACATTATAAATACTCGTAATCATGAGCGTTTCTCATTAGAGTAGACGGGGAAGGGTTTGCTGACTCTGCACGTCCCCAAGCTCCGACCAAATGTCTCCTACAAAAACCAAACTCATGGAGTTTTTTGTTTCTACAAATGACTTTTCCAAAAAAAAAAAAAAAAACCAACTCACTTGACTGATACACCAAAGACAGCCCCTCTAATAAGAAACGCACAAGACACGTTGTGCAAATATTAGAAACATCAGCATAAATGAAAAAAATGGTAGGCGCTGTTTGTGAAGGCTGCCACCTGGTGGATCCACCTAGCTACAGCAAGGGCTACAAAGAACTTGAAGGAGGGACCTCTTAGAGAAACTCTGTGATAACCGAAAAATACTAGCAGCAGCCACCGGCACGCAGCCGGCAAGCTGCTAGATGCTCAGTTAGTTCACCACGACTCGAAACTCTTTTTGTGATTAGTGCACAGTGGGAGGGAACTGACTGTGAGCTGGCTGGACCGAGTACAATAACTGAAGTCAGGCTGTCAGGGGCTCCGTCCGGCTTTGTCGGTTTATTAGCTGGCCTTAGGTAATTTGCCTAAACAGGACCACTGTTTCTGTCTGATGTTCTCTGTAAGGCTCACCTAGGGGATAGAATGTTCCTGCACCCCTTGTGTTGGGGGCCTGACTCTCATTCTTCACCTTAGGTCTGGCCTGTCTATACCTGATCCTTAGCAAGACTCCAACCCACTAGCTGGCTGTGCACCTACCTCATGATACTTGGGAGCCACCCACCCTCTCACCTAACATTTGCACTTCTGCTCATGCAGCCTAGGCTATCCCGCATCCACTTTTCCACGCACCAAATCGCCAACCTTCTCTCAAGGCCTGCACAGATTAAGCGCCCAGTTCTCTGCTCTTTCGGTGCTTGCTGGTAAAGAGCCATCTTTCTTCGGAACTTCTGCCATGTTTACAGCCTGTTCCTTACGTTTAGTACTTTGACTATAGCCCTCGGGTTGCCACTGCCTCCCGCCGTGAGCATGCAACTTTAAGGTACGGGTGATTAGATGCATGTGTTGGAGCAGTGCGTAGCAGACGTTTGGAGACACAGCCTCTGACTCACACTGCCTGCAGAGAAACCATCTTCCTTGCACATGGCTGTGGCCGCCTCCTTCACGTCTCTCTACTTTGGTTTTTGTGTCTGGAAAATGGGGGCACTCCTTCTACTTAGAGCATCTACCTCAGAGAATAACAGGGAGTCACATGCATTTGTGTAAAGCACGGCAGAGCCTGGTGGGTGCCACGTACTCTTGCTTCATCAGCTGTGCGTGCACGTGTATGTGGGAGAGAGAGAGATTACTCTCGCGGTATTCAGCAAAGCTCTGGATATGTCAAGGTCTCATCAATTATGAAGGATGACAGTCACGCCAACCGGTTGTCCCTACTCCATAATTGAGAAGCTCCCCAGAGTTTGTGGAGCCAAGTGCTGGCGAGGCCTCAGAGGCTCTCACGCATCAAGAATCTCAACAAAGCAGTCTGGCTGAATGGAAAGTTTCCTAATCGCATTGTTATCATCTGAGCAAGGGCTGTAACTCGGACAATGTGGTCTCCATGTATGACTGAAGGGGAAAGGAAGACCATGCGGTCCTCTTAGAAAGGCTGGTGCTGTCCGGTGATCAAATTCTTCTGAAAGGGAAGGTAAGAGGGAGCGGAAAGTGACCACGATCACCCATCCTATGCCCTGTGTGTAGAGGAACACTTGGAAGAAGTTTTTATTTCGGTTTCTTTAAAAAGGAAAAATGGCATTTGGATTAGGTTTGCGTGCCCACCCCAGCTGGGGTAGAGTTGTTTACGAGTTGGGTTTGGAATGCTTGATGCAGGTGGCTATGCTTTGGTTGGGTGCAGTCATACTGGTACCTGTATGGTAGCTCGTTTTTGGGAGTATGTGCCGCATGGGTTGATGGGAACTTTTGGTTTAGGGTAAAAAAGAGTCTGAAGCCCTGAGAGTCGGGGTGGTTGATGGTTCGTTGGTTGAGTTGTTGTCATTAGCGTGTGATAATTCCTAAGAGAACAAAAGCTGGAGAGATTGAGTTTACAGACTGTGAGCTGAGACGCTAGTCTGACTCAACTAGTCCTCTTCAAGCTTAGGACAGCCTAAAAGAGGCTGTGGAGATTCCTACCTTTCTATATCAAGGCTGCTTGCTATCTTTCCTTTCTCTAAGCCTAAACTGAGAGTAAAAGATCGTAGAGTCCTGCTACACGTGAGTCTATGGTGCTGACTGCTGTTGGGCCAGCCTCCCGTGCATGGAAGCTGGAGCGGGAAAATGAGATCATACGTGCAGCAGTGGCATGTAGACAATGCTTTCTGTGTTCTCCGCCCCAGAGAGATACACATACAGCCCTACAAGTGATGCTGCCACTACTCAGCAAGTATAAAAAAGATCATGGAAATGACAGCCAAGAATACTAAACGGGGCTGCCACCCTGATGTGCAGCTGACCACAGCCAGTCACTTTACACTCTTTATCAAGAGTCGCTGGTTCAGTGGGGGAAGAACGCTGCATGATCGCACAGTTCACTGGGATGAAGTCCCTTGCATGCCCTTAGTTTCATTACACTAGCTACTGCTTGTGAGGGCTTCCTTTATGAGCCAGAGGCAGGCTCTACCGCCTGGATGGGTGACAAGGCACGCAATGCTCCGCCCTGCTTGCATCCTTTCGGTGGCCCGCAGTGACTGAGCTACAGGTTGTAGACAGCGATCAGAGGGCCCACTGGCTCTGTAAAGAGCCAAAAGCCTTTAAGGGGAGAACTACATATCCAATACATAGGAGCAAGGAGAAAGGTTTGGAAATCTAAAATCACGTTAGGATATAAACACAGGCTGAGAGGTGGGAGCTGTTTTGCACATAACATACCTCTGTTATGAAGAATGCAATATATATATACACGTCTGTCTATATATGTACACATATGTACACATGTGTAGCTATATATATACACATATACCTATACATTAACTATGCTGGCTAGTTGTTGTTTTTATCAATTTGACACAATCTAGGAAGAGGAACCCCACCTGAGAAAACGCCCCCACCGGTTTGGTGTGGGAGACTTTCTTGGTTAATGACTGGTGTGTGAGGGCGGTGCCGGCCAATAGCAGATGGTCTCGGGTCATGTGAGCATGAGCACTAGAGAGACTGTGAAGCCCAAGTCAGTGAGCAGTGCTCCTCCGTGGCCTGCTTCACGTCCTGCTTCCCTGTTCCTGCCCTTACATCTCCGCAGGATGGACTGTGAGCGCTAAGCGAAAATAAACCCTTTCCTCCCCAAGGAGCTTTTGATCACAGTAATAGGAAGCAAACTAAGACAGTGACAATTACCATTTATAATTCCTTTAGCTTAAAAAAAAAAAAAAAATCACTGATCTGAGGATCGGATGGATAGCAACTAAGAGAATTATTCTCCAGCTGCAAAGGTCAAAGTGATCACCTAGATAGGGCCAAGGAACCTTGGAGATAGCAAGGTTCTTTGTTGGCTGCTCTCCATAAAACCGAAAGACTCACATACTGCATAGAGGAGACAAACTCTCAACGGTCTTTCCGGGCTGTCATCCGTGAGACAGGGCCACGGGATCAGAGACTGTAGGGGAAGTGGCTATTGAGACGCACCGATCTGTGCTGCTTCTTGACTTTTGTCCTAGGTGATCTAAGACAATTTCAGGTGCCCTTCACAGCCCAGGAATCTCAAAGCCAGCAATTCTGCTCAGTCTCCTGTCTCTGCGATGCTTAATTGGAAATGTTATCCCACCCTAGTTAGATAAACAATTTGAAGGGGAGGATGCCACAGCAAACCGAATCACTCAGAGCAGGAGTAACCGTGTGGTTCTGTCCTCCCGATGTCACATTTGGACATAAAGGAGCACGCTGCGGTTCATTTTAACTCTGCAAACTTACTGAGCCCTAAACCCAAGGCCAATTTTTAATTAATACTGGGGATTAATCAAGAGCAATAACTTTCTGTGTACTAGCTCAGTGTGGACCTTAGGATGCAGAGACTGTTGCTTCTGGACCAGGCTCTTATATCCTTTGAAATGTTGGTTGTGTGTGAGTTTGGAGAGGAGGAGGAAAGGCATTTAAATGCATTAGATTTTGAAAGACCCGCACATGCCTTCTGCCAGGGCCTTCTTTCAAGTTCCACAGCAACGTCCCTCCCTGCTCTTAGAATGTTCTCTCCAAAAGCACAATGTTATTCCTGTCTATGCTTCAACCTGGGATAATTAAGTTGTTCTCATATACACGTCCTGTACTCGCTGAGAGCCGAGAAAATCCCTTAGTCCCTGTATCAACAATATTTACGAAGTCTCAGATGTTATTTAAACCAGGAGTAGGGGTTTGCAGCTGTACACATTTAATCCTCTGTCTCCCAAATGGGTTTTTTGATGCTCAAGTCTCTCTGGTTGGTCTTGAAGAAAGAGGTGGTCCTGAAATTGTGTAAAGAGTGAATATGACTCTGAGAAATTTTAAAATCAAATTCAAGTTCAGCTACCTTTGCATCTTTGACTTTATATTCTGGAGTTAGCGTGTAGCAAACCAAGAATCTCAAAAGGCCCTCCCTGAGAGGATAAACCTGCAGGCTGCTCTCCATTTACAATTCCCGCTCTTTGGGATCCGATGCCACAGGCTCCTTGTAAGTAGGAACTGATCCCCAGGGAAATTCAACTGGGATATGAGGCGGGAGAGGAGCCTAGCAACTACTAGGACCATTCTTCCACTTACCATTTAGAGCACATGTAAATACATCTGAAGTTCCATCTTTAAACATAGCCTTTAGATCTGCCTTCTCAGTGGAACAGTACTTGGTATTCTAGTGTGGGAGGAGACTAGCCATGGAAGTTCACCCTTAGAACTGGTGATTCCCAAATGGAGTCGACTATGTGGGGTGTATATACAAGGAGAACCCGTGTCCTGTAGGATTGGCAGTAGGAGTGCAGGTTCAAGGGCACCTTTCCCCAGCATGAAGCCAGAGAGGTCACAACAGCTTTGCCTATCAGCCTCCTGACTACTACATCCTTCTAGTGGTGAGACTGACAGCAGGGGCGTCCCTGGGGGGGTTGAGGGGCTGCCTCTGCACAGCCAGGACACTAGTACCTTCAGCAGGAGCTCGATGACTTCTGTGTGGACCAGTCCATGCACTGGCTCTCCGTTGATATGCGTGATCAGATCCCCAGCCTTTAATCCTGCCTGGCAGGCGGGGCTTCCTTCTTCTACATTCTGTGGTCCAAGAGGAAGTTCACATTCATAAGCAAACATAAGGAAAACTCTTTACACCTAGTGCTGCTTCTCATGGATATTCTGAGTCACCTTGGGAATGATCCTAAGCTCCTAACAGGGGCTCAGAAAGGCATGGTTCCTGTTCCGGGATTATTCTAAAATAGGATAATTCCCAAGTGAGCAAGAATGTGATTTTTGACAAAGCAAGAAAAAAAAAAAAAAATAGGCTCCGCAATTAAGAGTACACTGCTCTTACAGAGGATCTGAATTCGGTTCCCAGAACCTAGGGTAGGTGGCTCACAACTGCCTCTTAGGTCCAGTTCTGGGGCATCTGCACTCAGACACACACGTAATTAAAAATGAAATATCCGCCCCCTTTAAAAACAATGACAGAGAGTTACGAAGGGGTGTGGATATTGTGGTCGTTAGAGAAACTGGGCAGAATTAGGGAAAAAATGACTAGTTCGGGACATACCCAGTTCTCCCAAAGAAACAGAGAAAAGAACAATACGAGGAAGATGACAGAGCTCTCAAGCGCCACAGAAAGAGAGCGCAGGTCGGCATCAGCCAGCGCACTCCCGTCCAACTGGAAAGGAAAGCATACGGAACGCGGCTCGTTCTTACCCAGACGATGTGGTGCACCGTGTAGATATCACTGTCTCCCACGTACACGCGGATGGCGCGGATGGTAAACCCGTAGTTTTTCCCTGAACTGTGGATCACCACGGGCTGGTGGGGACTGGCGGACGCGGCTGACGAGTCCCGGCTGGGGGACGAATCCCGCGAAGAGGAAGGGTCTGAAGACAGGGAGTGCGGGGACATTGGACTGCCCAACGGAGACACGGCAAACATGTCTGCAACAAAGGAGCCGATTCAGGATCCAGAGCACAGCCATCCTTCCTACACAGCCCCACCACGATCAGGAAAACAGAGGGTGGCCATAAAACAAATCCTTTTCCCCTTGGCAAATCGAGAACAAATGTAGAAAATGCTCTATATTGGCAATGGGTGCAAACCTCAAGCCTGATAACAGAACATCAAAAGTGTTTCTTTTTTAATGTTTCAGTCCATACTCGAAAATTAAGAATTTTTAGTTCTTCTACACAATGAGTTTTCTGGTTATGGCATCTTTACGTTATTTCAGTGAAGTAGCTTACCGATGCACGTATTTATAGCATGGCCTTATTAATAGCATAGTAAGTGTATGATGAGATACTATTCTCCAGATCTTCTCCCCAACAATTTAACGTGACTCTCCAAATGCCATGGCCAGGAAAACAACGATCAGGTACCAGCTGCTTTTTGCAATGCTACTGAGCCAGTGCTTATCTGTGAAAGACTGACTATGGTTACAACTGCTTCTCTTCACATAGCAGCGTCAAAGAATAATGTTTCTTCAAGGGTAAGGAAGGTCAGGCACGTGTTAAGAGCAAATCAGCTCATATCCCTAAATATCCGTCTCTAATCTGCTTTCGAAGCAACCCTGGTTTTGAGTATTTGTATTCTCTAAGACTCAGAAGCTGAAACCCAGCCCGTAAGGTGATAATATTCTGAGGAATACTTGGAAAGTAATTAGATCATGGGGGTTCTGCCTCTGGTGACAGGGTTAGTGTGTCTCTGGAAGAGGCCTGAAAATCTATAAGAGGTGCTGTCTGTGTGGAGCAAGGTACCAAGTCTGCTGGGCATCTCTCTATGTACAGTCATGAACAACAGATTCTACTATTGGTAACTTATCCGAATATAAGGCACTATATTATAGCAGCCTGAGCAAATTAAGATGCAAGTTCACTGTTCTTTCCGAATGTCTGTGGGTCTTAACTAGTCATGGAAAAATTGTGTGTGTTCTGGCAAACATAATCATCTTCAGAGAATACTGAGGCTTGAATGTGTATTTGGCTGGCGCAAGGTGCCCAGTGCTTCCAGAGACTGGCAGCAGCATGACCTAATGTGGTCACAGTAACGCGAAGGCATCCACACTAGAAGTGTCCTGAGTCTTCTGTTGTTCAAATAAGGTTAGAGCAACCTGTGTCACTGTTGCTTTATTCTGACGTCATGCGCAACACTGATTCTCTTTACTGATATTTTTCTGTCTAATCCAAAAGACCAGGTTAAAAAAGAGGTCACTGGCAGACCACACACACTTCATGACCTGTGAGTGGAGGACAGAGCAGACACTCGAGACTCCTACTGCGGGAAGGCCAGGCTGCTCCTCTCTTAACCACATGGTCGTCCCCCTCTCCTTTACTAATGGTGTGACTTCCCTCTTTTTACAGAGTGTGGGCTACTTGCTTGTACAGATGTACTAGGCTGCACTGAAATGTGATTCTCTGTTGCACATGGGTACTGGGGCCACCGTGAGGTATTCATGGCCACACAGGCATCAGAAATAGGAGTCTGCTTTATTGGGGCTCTTAGCAAAAAAAAAAAAAAATTGCATTATGCCTTTAAGAGTATTTGTTTATACCAGCTTTTTGGCACCAATATGAAACATAAAAAAGAAATCTCTTTGATCACCTCTAAATGAATTCAGTTTTCGGTTCTACACTCTCCTCTCACTGAGTGATGTCATAATTACCAGTGTGTGTATTTCATCCTGTCAGGGTAATTACCACAGACTTACTGATCCGCAGATGCAAAATCAAGTCATAAGAAAACACAGCAATCCAACAAAATCATAATTGAGTCCGATTTTCCAAAGGGGGGAGAGATGAATTTGTCTACTAGCTGGAGAAAGTGAAACTCAGTCCACAGGACCGGGAGAACATCTTATTTCAATGCCTTCTGTGAGGAAATTCTCTGCCATCTCCAGAAATGCAAAGCTTACGTTCTGTGTCTGTTTCCTCATTAATTAGGTGAGGCAGTGCACACCTAGCTTTCTAACACAGGCAGGCTGTAGACAGCTCTGTAAAGTCTACAACACGGTATGTGGTCTACAGAAGAATTACCCTGGGGAGGGAAATCCATTATTTAGCTCGTGAGGAGAAAAGCCTTTGAGAAAACAAATGAAGTCCGCCTCCATGGGAGGGAAACGTCTCTCCTCTCGTCCCCAGACACAGAATGTGAGCTGAGATACATATGTGCATGCGCGCTGGGTGCCCCAGAGGGCCTGCAGGGAAAACTGGGGTGTGTGTGTAGGCAGAAGCTCTTGAGAGCTGTCCTGGGATCCCACCCGCGATCACCTCATGCAGTCTCGCATTTCGGTCAGCATTCCAGACTGGGGGGCAGAGGGAGTGACAAGAACATGCACAGATCATACAACGTCATACGAGGTGATGGCTCTCTACCTCCTGGGATCATGAGGGACAGGGCACTGGCAGAGAGGGACTTTGTGACTTTCCCAGAGATTTTCTTTTTCTCTGTGCTTTCTAATCGCTGCCGAGCCATGTGAGGAGCGGGTTCGCCGGATGGCTTTGAGGAGTTATCTGTACTGTCCACACACTCGCTTCGCCCATTTATCTGATCCAAGTGCTCTGAAAAACTGCCAACTGTACAGAGAAGAAGAAGTAAGCACAGTGAGGAAGAGTCAGGCTAGGAGAGGCGGAGATGGGGGCGAGAGGAAAGGGAGGAACACTGAGAGGTAACGTCCACGTGGCTCCCAGGCCCAAACGTGCTAGGCTGAATGTGAAAAACCACCAGCTCTGGAGAGACGCAGAGGAGGAGGAGACAGAGGAGCCAATTCAGACTTCACTCTCCTGTCCGCAGTTAAACCCTCAATGAATCCGTTTAACCAGGAGAATAATTTTCTATAGAGTCTCCTGGCATTGGCCATCCAGAAGGCCATTATAGGAACCCCGTCATCTCCCCGCTCAGAGACACTGGTGATTACTATGAATGCTGCTAACCGGTTTGACGCAGGGACACCATCTAATCATTCCGTAGGCCATGACTGTGGCGCTGCCTCTCGACTTCCTAAGATACATGGGCCCAGGCACGTAACTCACAGAAATAAGTTGAAACGTCTCTGGTCCTGTCCGTGACTGTTTTCACTCCAAGCTCTTTCTAAGTGTCAAAGGACGAGACACAAGCTCATGTGCTCACCACATTACTTAGCAGCCAACCCCTTCTTCCTGGCTTTCAGTCTAGACTAGGATGTGTCCTGGCTCTCCCTGACATCCTCCTCCACACCCTCTAAGACACACCTTTCTTTGTAAATGCATTAACCCCTAACGCACAGCGGAGTTAAGACATTAGGACTTTCCCTGTGGATAAAAAGACGCAGTGGGGGGCGGGGTGCCCAGAAGAGAGGGACAGTCTGAGAGTAAGGGAATTCTCTCGGGTGGACAAACACGTTGCGTCCCTCAGAGACAAGCTGAGCGTTGACTCTCATCATTTCTTTTTACTCACCAGGCTAAAAGTCTCCTGGTTTTAAAATCACCGACAATGTATCTCTTTTCCTCCCCAGACCCGATAAATAGCTCCAATTCTATGCTTCTGAGATACAACATACAACTCTATATTCTAAACCTCCTGTGCGCAAACTCATTCATGCTGCTGTCGTGGAGCTATAAGGCGTGTAGTATATGCAACACCGTTGCAAACGATCTTCTGAAGGACGAGCCAGCTCCTTATTCTCTGCCTGGGAAAGAGTTGACCTAAATGGACATACTGTGACACACACAGCTCATCTGGCCCTAGTTTGTGGAGGGGCACACCTTTTGGGTGTGTCTAAGGGGAAGCCCAGGATGCTATCTGGGTGGATGTGGGTTCGGCACACTTCATGGCCGTCTACTGTGCTGTGCAAGTAGGAGAGGCCCTTGGTCCTCTGCAGTAACACCCCCTGGGGCAAGGAGAAGAGGAAGTCTCAAGGCAGGCATCAACAGCCTTTCGCTCCTCAGGTAACTTTTCCATCAGCTAGCACGTCTATTCCCTTCCCTCAAAGAAAGCGGTTTCTTGAAGGCCTTGATCACACTTTTCACCAGCCAGGGATTTCTCCTCTCTGAGCTGAAGCTTAGCTCCAGACAAGTCACTTCCCTCCTGAGTGGAAAGTAAAAACTGCCAACAGAGACTCCTTACTATGAATAATTCGTCGGGGGCATCGGGGCATTTGAGCGCCACGGCTCTGATTTCGCAACTCTTACCTCGCAAGGATTCAAATACAATGTAGACAAGGAGGAAAGAGAAAAAGATACCAGCTCGTGCTTTCCCAAACGTCAGGGTGGATTCGCAATACTTTCTCCTCCCCTCCCTCCCACTTCCTTTCTCGCTTAACAGCACCGCGCACACGCGAGTGCCTCTTTCCGCCAATGGCAGGCGATGCCACCTGAATGTTCTCTAAATGTCAAGGGTTCCTTCTGTCTGATGGCGGAGCGGGAAGAAATGCAACAAACTTAACTCTACCGCAGCCGTGCTTTTGAGGTTCCCTAATTACCCCTGGCTGTAAGCAAATCAACTCGTCTCTCTACTCTGTGCGGACTCCCCAAGGTCTTTGATTATTTTTAGTATCTCTGTGGGGGAGACAAGGTGAGAAACTTGGGTTGACTCTATTAAATCAAAAGGCATGGCAGGACCTCAGCAGATACTTTAAATTATGAAAGTAATCAATCAAGTACTTAGACACTACCGCCCCCACACACACTCTTCACCTCCTCCCTAATAGCGTATCTCGGTATCCTGAGCGGACTAAGTAAGAACTTTAATTAGAGGTGAATATATCCTACATTCAGTTTATATCCTATATATCCTGAATATATATTCTATATCCTATGAATCTTATACTCAGATAAGACAACTGAGAACCAGAGACCCCAGTGAGCGGGAATATAAAACACAGAGACCCTTACATTTTTTTATGACTAGTAAGATAAACATGGCCAGGAATCTTAGAGTAACAAGACGCCCCTGTACTAATTTTACAGTGCTATTGCCCTGGCCTCACGGTTAGAGTAAGTGGGGTTATCCAGCTCTGAAAGAGAGCGAGGTGTAAAGAGAGAAAGAGAAAGCCCAGTATTATTTTTCCAGGTCCACTCTGAGCACGTATGAAGCGCCACGGATCCAAACCTGTTAGGGAGGCTGACATCTAGCCTGTAAGATTTTTTTTTTTTTTTTTTTAAGGTGATTTTTAGAAAGCCGAAACTTTCAGCACGAGAATTCCGTTTAAAAACGTTGCTGGAAGCTCTCGGAATCACTTACGCTTATCAGCACAGCCAATTAAGCACGGCATAAGTGGCGGCAGCTAAAGGCGCTGCTGCACAGCCTTGAGCCCGACGACAGACATTGGAAATGCACCGGAACGGTACGTTCCGAGGCAAGCGAGTGGATGTTTGGTTGTTTAAGGAAAACACCTCCACGTTAAGGGCCAGGAAGCGGTGATGAGGGAGTAAGGATTTTAAATGCTTCCGAAGACAAACTTCCTGTTGCCAGGAAGCCTACTTCACACAAAGGGTCAGGAGTCAGAGAGAAGCCCAGACATCACCGGGCAGGCAGAGAAGCTTCAGGAGTGTCTTACTCCACTTGCCATAGACTGGGGCGTGTCACCTGTGTTCAGAGTCAGTATATGACGCAATCAGACGCCAGGGGAGGCGCGTGGCATTTCCCACTCCCCTCACAGAAGAGGTCCCGTGAACCCACAGTGTAAGTAATTTGCTGCACTCAGTGTGACCTTAGTGGCCAGGGACTGGCACAGCGAGGTGTCTGCTCCAACCCTGTAACAGGAGCTAACCCCTTCATAGATGCTACCATGCAGCTCAGGGCTGGAAGGAAAGCTAGCTTCCCACTTCATAATTATAGATGCCTGGAGCCACTTTCCAGGGTAACCGTGATGGTTGGTCTGTGTGACATTGCACCTTACTCAAGTTGGATGCAGATCTACAAAGCCAAGCCATGTCTCCGCATCAGCAGCCAAGAGCATGCTTTTTTTTGGGGGGGGGGCAGGTTCTGCCTGCCCCAAGAGGACCTCACTGAAGCTGGCAATGTAAGTGTTCCCAAGGTCCAACTGAGGTCAGGTCAGTCTGCTGTATGGTTTGCCAGTGGAGTAAACAGTTGACCTGAGTTCTCAGCTTGTCCCTGAAGAAGTCTAGGAGAAGGAAGAACACCTATCCTGCTGGGCTGGCTGGTTTTTTTGGAGTGCTTAGAGCCGCTCTACAGGACGGTGCCTGAGCAGAGCCGGTATGGCCACCACTTACCGGACAGTGTCGAACTGCTGATGGTGCTGGCCGGAGTGGTGACCTCAGGCTCCTCCTGAGTACACTCCTCAGGAGGAAGGGCTGGCTTTTCTGGCTCCTGTCTGGAGTCTCCAGGGCAAGGGATGGCTTCGTCTTGTTCTCCCTCTGCAGAGATAGCCAGCTTGGGAAGCAGACCAGAACTGGGTTTGCATCTGTTGCTTTCAGTATCTGACGAGTTGGATGTTGATAACTGTTGCCTTAATTAAAAAATAAATAAGAACAAAGTCACACGTAAACCCCAGGAGAAGCATTAAGGGCAAAGGCTTGAAGAAGCCAGGTGAAAAGGAGCCTGGGAAATCCCAACCAATGTTTGTCTAGGGCAGTAGTTCTTAGGATGCGGTATCTGGTGTCAGACAAGCAGGGGACACAAGAGGAACACGGGTTCTCAGCGGCAGTCTGACATCCGCTGTATTGGGACCTCTGGAGGTGGGTCTAGGGTGCACTTCATCGGTAGCCACTGTTTCTGAGGGCCCCTGGGAGGCGTCTCACGTACACTTCGGAGTATTCGGAGCTCCAGCTCGGCGTCTCCGTGGACGGCAGAGTCGTGCTTTTGGTTTTGTCCTCAGAGTCTTCTTTCTCTTCTCCTGAGTTCTGAGTTATCCGATCTATACTGCTGAACACCTGGGAGGCAAATAACCGTCGCTTACAAACTACATCTAAAAAGAGACTGTCAGAAAGATCCCAAGTCTTAGGGAAACGATTAAAACCCCCCTGGACATACAATTAAAGTGTGAACTGAGGCCATGTGTGTGGGAAACACTGGCAGTGTTTTCTGCATACCACAGGGAGAAGGGTCAAGGTATGGAAATACTATTTTTGAGCAGAAAGCGTAACTGACACTATTTGCACCAGATCTCGTGGACGCTGAGTCTGCAGAGAGAAATCGTAGATGCACTTGGGTTTGGGACCAGTGCACATCCCAGACTTGACTACATGCTCAAAAAGTAACCAGAAAGAGAAAAAAAAACAGAATAAAAAAAAGAAAAAGAAAAGGTGTTTAACGGCCACCAGTCAGGATTAGAAAGGAGGAAGTCAATTTGACACTGAGTGTGAGAAGAAGGAGAAGTGGCGGTCTGTTTCAGTATCTCGGGTGGGGTGGGTTCCGCGGATGTATTTGTTTAGCTTACCAATCGGCCGGGCAGCTGTTGGTGCAGAAGACTAGAGCCTAGGCAAACAGGTCTCAGCCAGTACAGTGAGTACACCTAGCTATTTACTGTTCTCATGGAAATGGGCCTTCTACTATCTACAGACTTAGAAGATTAGGTCAAAGGACAGGAGCTGGGAAAAATAAGATCCCTCCTGCTGCAGAAGTTAATGTCCAGTTATGTTTAAAAGGCTTGTTTTGTGTGCTGTTGGGAGAAGGGATGCAGAGGCCTTGGCGTTTTGTGTTGTCTGCAGGTGTTGGCTTTCTGTAAAAGATGTCTGACTGGTCGTGATCTGCACGTGGTGTCACTGAAACACCTGAGGAGCTTCTGTATCAATAAAACCCCCACAGATCAGAAGATCGGGGCTCCACTGTCCAGGATGGCACTGGCCACGACAGGTGGTTCCCTCTGCTGAGGTCTGGCAGGGTGTGAAGCTACAAATATGCCTGCTTGTCTTTGCAACACCTTCCAAAGTAAAGAAGCAAACTGGTTAAGGTGGGTCTGAGAGGCTAAAACTGCTAAGTACCCATCGAACGTTAGTTTAACTTGCTTCAGGACACACTTGCCACAAGTCTCTAGGGAAATCCCTACCCCTATGCGGTTCGTGTAAACAGCGACGGGTAGAACTGGCTGATTCGCAGATGCACTCTGGGTAATCACTTAGGAAAATGTACAGGGCACTTGAAAACCGTGGATTGCTTTAGAATTCTTAAGTAACAAGCACGCACAATGCCATGGCAACCACAAATATGTAGCAACTGAAAATAGCAGAAGGAGGTAGGGTGCCCTCTGGGTTTATTTCCATGCTTCCTGGGTTCCTACCCTCCCAAAAAACATCATTTGTGTGTGTGTGTTTAAATCTTACCTGAACTTATAATAAGAAAAGCATCTTTCTCAATTTTACAATCTCTGCCTTTTCAACATAATTTATAATCTCTAGTCCCAATGGAAACATTTTCTCATCCTGCAGTCACCTTTCCCTGGCTCATCTCAAGAGCTGAGCCTTCTTCCTGCATTGCGCTCTGCATCACGCTAAGGGAGGTCTCCGTACACGGTGAAGCCTATGCTCTTCCTTATATAAGGAAAGAGTGGGGTGAGGCTCCCACAGCCTGGCTCCTACCTAGGTAGACCTCAGGGTAGGCAAGCAAGCTCATCAGATGACAGCTCTCACGGTAAGACACCAGGGCATCCGAGTCTCAACCGCAGTGCAAACAACAACAACAACCCCCCCCAAATCAGGCCTTAATTTGTAGAAAAACATACAGATAGGTCTATAGAAGAGAAACCCCTGCTTATCAAGGAAATGAGGCCATTTTCCCCAACTGATCAGGATTTATGAGTGCTGGAGGCCTTACACCCCACAAAGGGCAGATACATTCAGGGTGGCGTCTAGCTGAGCTGGGTACCAGCTGCTGGCGACCACCCCCAGACTCTGTAGGCTGCTGCCCCGTCGCACTCACTTTGGAGAACCTGTGCGAACAGGAAGAAAACTGCCTTATCTCCACAGTGAAGTCTTCATCGTTCGTGTCGTCTTCCTCCTCTGTTTCCATGTGATGGTACTTCTCGGACCGAGCTGCAGAGGGACGGACGTTGGCAACAGTTAGTCTCGACTTTGAGCAGAGACAATTCCACTCCAAGAATCTGGAGCAAAGCAACACCGCGCCTCCTAGAATTTGAGCTTTTCGATCTCGTATCTATAAAGTTTTGAGATGAAATTTAAAAAAAAAAAAAAATCCAGCAAAAGCCAAAGGATGTCAGATAATGCACATACTATCGAAATAACTGGTGTCGTCCTCCGATTCCAGCTGGGGAATGAATTCCGCCTTCTGTCTCAGCAAACTGTTCCAGTCTAAAGAGCGGAAGAAACGATGCTGCTTCACTTCGTAAGCACCGCCTGGAAGAGGACAGAGGAGAGGCTGAGCCGTCCTGGACCAAAGTAAGCACCGAGACCTACAAACCACTTCAGGTACTCATTAGCGGAGAAATACAGAAGTCACGGAATCTACACTCCTCTCCCCTTCCACCACCAAAACTTGAAAGAAAAAAAAAAGATTCCTGTAATTTACCAGCAGGAAAGCTGATTTTGCTAACAGCAGTTGCTACAGCACAGCTTTCCTCTGGTAATTTTTTCTACAACTTCATTTTTCAAAGGTTAATGACATGGCCACTTAAAATCCCATTACACTGAACCCGGGGACATGGATGCACGTTGGCCCAGAGCAGACTTGCTCATTGCAAACCCAGGAAATTCCTAACAAGGTGCAGACTGCGCTTACAGCAAGATTTCTTCTGGAGGGAAGGTTAATGATGAATTTTTCCTAAATATCATCTAATAGTTACGGTTTCAGTTTTATTGGATTGCTCATTAACGCAGGGAGGAGTCAGACTCTGCTTCAGACCCTTCAGTAAGGAACCCAGAAACTGGTTAGGCAGATTTACAATGCGTCTCGCAGAGATCAGTCACCAGGGCTAAAGTGGAGGTTTCTGTTTCCCAGGTGACCACAGGAGCCGTCTGGTGAGAGGTTTCTATTTACTTGATGATTTTTAAAAACCAGCGACTTTGAAGAGCAAGGCTCATGGGAAATGTATTTATGACATCCCACCGAAAGAGGAAAGTCACACGGTAAGACCACCTACTCCTGCGTGCGCGTGCACGCACACAAGACAAGACAGGAGGCTGAGAAAGCACCAGAGAGAGAGATTTCTCAAAAGACCAACACAGGGTCTGACCTCCCTCTCTGTCAAGTTTTCTTTTTTTTGGGGGGAGACTCATCTGTGTAGATGAGTCTCCATGTCACTCATCGCTCCCATCCTGTCTCCTGTGGGTGCAAAAGGGACAGAATGGGAAAGGCGAGGGAGATGGAAGAAGGCTGAGCATCTCAGAGGGGGCGGGGATGCTATCTGTGGTCCAGAGACACGCTCTGTGCCCACGGGAGGCCTTGGGCCCAAGACACATTTCCAGGTGTTCTGAAAACACTGGAATGCAAAGGAAAGCGCAAAGTGGGGTAAGTCACCCCAAGTGGGGACCACAGACTTCAAAAAACAAAGCACAAGGATGAGAGAATCTTTACCAAGATTCTGTGCAAGATTCAAGGTCGCTTCAAAACTGAGAAACCACAGCACCGGTGGCTCCTAGCCAATTCTGCACCGAGTATTGAGGGAGACGAGAAAGGAAGAGTCCCTCGGCCCCCTAGTATCTGGTTTATGTTTCCTACTGGCTTAAGAGGGTTAAGAATTTCCACACTACCAAACTTCTGTTAAAGACTGTCTGCAAAGGGAAATACTTTCTTTGCTAGCTATAGCTAAAAAAAAAAAAAAAGTATTACAGCAGCTAATGAACCATGCTTAAAGCCAAAATGTGTCTTAAACACTTGTATCCTATGATTTGAAGCTTACTGCACCCCTTTCATTCATAAACCCGAAAAATGCATCTAATAAGCCACCCTATAATTTCATTTATAAAAGGTAATTCTTTTAGAGAAGTATGTAAACCAGATCATATTTTTAAAGCTTTACTTAATCTGTGAATCTGGTTAGAAATTATAGTCTTTGAGCATGTAACTTGCAGAGCCACAAAGTCACATAGCTACTGTTAGGATCCTTGTTCTCTTTCTCTTCTTTCTTTTTTTTCCTCTGTTGTAACTCTGGCTGTCTTGGAACTTATGCTGTAGACCAGGCTGGCCTCGAACTCACAGAGATCCACCTGCCTCTGCTTCCTGAGTGCTGGGGTTAAAAGCATGTGCCTGCACCCTGGTTCTGCCTTTGGGCACTGCCCTTCCCTCAGTGAACCCCGACTTTGCTTCATGCTACCTTATCCTGCAAGTCTTTGCATCTCTGGATGCCTAGCCCAGCCATGGTTCCATCACCATAACCATAACCGTCAATGCCATGGCTCAGAAATTCTGCACTGTTTATACGCAGAAAAGCAATTTTCCTAAGGTCGGTGACTAGAACGGCACTTCCCGATGGTACTGCTGCTTTACTGCTCCCATCTTCCCATCTAGGGGACCCACGCTGATGAAAACCCTGCTTCCTTTCCGTGGACAATGACAAGCTGGTCTTCCCCAGTGCGTCGTAGCCATGGAGGAAACAGCTCCTGTTTCTGAACACCGACCTTTGTGCCTTACTAGGAAGAAGCAGTTACCACAGGCTCTGTCTCTCATGTACTCGTGGAGAGGTGAGGGAGAAAAGATTAAAGAAGAGTGAACAGGGGGGTGGGGGGGGGGGGTGGGGGAGGATCTCTGGGCTGAACTGCCGGCAGAGGTGTAGGAGAACGATGTGCAGTGCTGTGAAATACGTGCAGGTCGCTCATGCACAGATGCTTCCATTGCTAGGAGGAGGGAAACGAAGAGGAAGAAACTGTCTTGATCCCTTAGCGTGCAGCTAGCTCCATGTACTAGATCCCCACGTGAGCATCCTGGCGTTTGGTCCCCACAATAACCCTGAGATGTGCGATCTGCCCGTTTTTATACACTAAGAAACGGAGGCTGATGACAAGTAAGACACCACCCTGAGACCTCACAGCTGATACACAGTTGGCAGTCACAGCCGAACAGCTCTAAGGTCAGCGAGCCAGGCTGCCAATCAACCCGCTACAAGTTCAAGAGTGTAATCAGCGCAGGGTCCTGCGCTGCGAGTTCCGGTTTGGCACTACCATACTCCCTTAATTCCTCTGCTTTCCTGGAAGCATCTTCATCACTCAAAGGCTCTTTACAGCCTTTTTTTTTTTTTTTTCCTTCTCACCCTCTCCAGTCTCTCACGTAAATGTGCATCTGCACATTTTCATGGTGTGTTATTTTGCCCACTAAGTATGCCTTAAACACAAGATGCTGTCATCGGAAGCAGCATGGCAGGCCTGCAGGATCTGCAACATCATCCTCCAGGCCCTACTGGGACCATCACGCCAGCCCTGCTGGCTTGGCAATCACATCTTGGCTGTTCTACGAGCTTGAGTAGGGCCTTTAAATGTCTCTTTTGGGTTGCTCCTAGGGAATTTGCTCTTCACACTGTCAGAGACTTGACAGTAGCAGTCAACAAGAAAATGAGCAGAGAAATAACTTGCAGCATACGCTACATACATAGAGACCTGCTGACCACGGTCTCTGCCCCGTCTTGTTAAATCAGCCCTAATCAAAGACCTAGTATTCTCAGAGAAGGGGAAGGGCAGAATATCAATGGAAAAACTCCCAACTGGCCCTTGGGGACAGCAGAGAAGGGGACTTTTGCGTCCCCTTTGGAGGGGTGTGTCTATTCACGTGCAGTTTTCAATCAGATTGTGGAAGTCCTTATTCTGGGTCAGCTGAATGAGGACTATAGATAGATATTTCAGGGCAATCCTGAAGTGCAGCCATTCCTCATTCCTGGCACAACTGAGTCAAAATCTCCCCTTAAGAATCTGTCCCCTGAACAGTCTTGATGCCATTTCTTTGACAGCTACTCTAGATCTATCTGACTTGCAAGGTCACCGAAAGAGAGAAGTAATAAGCCTGTCTGACAGCTCAGACGAGTGGAAAAGCACAGAGGGTGGGAAGAAATTAACTCATGCCAAGGAGTACTGTGGGCCCCGAGGTAGTCACACCACCACCATGCCACGCCCCAACCCAAAGAGAAGGTATGGGGCTCAACAAGTGGAAGACGGAATGTACCAGAAGAGCCACGTCTGCTTCTGAGAACTGCTCTTGGACCTCCTCATACCTCACAACACCACTCTGAGGTAGGATGACTAAAGCCAACCTCCTCTTGGCCACAGTCAAGATGTAGACACTAGTCATCTGACCCCAGTATGGGCCCCTAACCTAGATCTACAGTGGCTTTCCAAAGAAAAGGCACACTCGTTCCCTGATAAGGGGCAGGAAGGAACATGGAGCTCCAGCAGGTGGCTCGGCTCGTTATTTCCCAGGGTTAGTCCAGATTTAGGCCTTCCTGGATTCGCTACCATGGGGTCTGCAAAATTTGTGTGTAAAAGGCTAAACAGCCCATATTTAGTCTCTGTGGGCGCTGTAGTTTGCCATGACTACCAAACTCTGTTGTAGCAGGAAAGAAGTCACAGATGATATGCCTCAAGAAAAGACATTGCTGTGTTTTTGCTTCTGAAAACTGGACAGATTTGGCCTACGGACCATAGTTTTGTAGCCCTTGCTTTAATGTATTATCATGAGCTCTAGTGTAATATAGTGGTTTTTTTCTTTTCTTTCTTTTTTTTTTTTTTTTTCTAATGAAACAGGGTCTCATGTAGCCCAGGCTGGGACTAAACACACTATGTAGCCAAGGATGATCTTGATCTCTGGATCCTTTTGCCACCACATCCCAAATGCTGTGATTACAGGCTGTGCCACTGAGCCTGGCCTACAGCAGTCCACATGTAAACAAAAGCAGATCCTGCTTGTAGAGGAATCTACATGATTATCATGGGAAAAACAGGGTGGGTGGGGCGGGAGAAAATGGCTGCTCCAGTCTTTACTGATATTTCTATTATTATGGAATAGAATGAACCTTCAGAATAGATGACCCCACCAAGCCAACAGTTTTCACTGATAACACCACGAGTTACTGTCTAGAATGTGTGCCTTTACATGTAACTGTTTTTGTCTCTCTAAAACAAATTCACCTAGGCAGACTTGATGCTCTCCCAAGAGACGTCTAAAGTGAGTCCATGTAGAATACAGGAAAGAAAAGGAAAGCCCAGATCTGCTGGCTGTAAAGCTGGTGTGTGTGTGTGGAGGGTGGGGGTGGGGATATCAGCAAGAAACAAATGGACTATCTCGTTTATCTTCAAAGGCAATGGCTTAATTCCCTTTCTTGGGTCATGGTGCTGATTACCAAGACAGGCAGCATGGCTCAGCCCCAGGCCCTCATTTCTAGTAATCAGTTGGAGAACTGATAACCTATTTCAAAGGCTGTAGATAGAAGCCTGCTGGGTCAAATCCTCATGGAATGTATATTAAAAACATAACCAGAAAGAGCTCCACATAGCTGATTTCCCATTTCCAGTTATTTACAATGCATGGGGTTTTTTGGGTTTTTTTTTTTTTGCGTTTTGTTTTTTTTTTTTTTTTTTTCAGGACAGAAGATTGACACATGCCCTTGAGGCGCATTTATCGGAGCAAATTAAGACTGTGGGCTTTGCAAAGTGAACACTACCTGTCCTAATGCACATGCTGTTCCAAATCACACACACACACTCACACACACAATACTGCTCTCATGTGCTGTCGCTGTGCCCTGTATCAGCTAACAGATGTCGCCCACACAGAAAACATCAGCAAAAGCCTCAGCTTGCTCCAGAGGACGTCATTTCTTGGATACCGGCAAAAGCAAGGGACATGCTCTCTCACCTGTTCCCAGCCGCTCCAGCGGATTCTGGCGGAGAAGCAAGGTGATCAGATCCTGGGCGTCTGGAGGAGGAGCCTCGTCCTTCTCGGGCCAGTTGATTTCATCTGGAAGGAGAAACGGTGTTTGAAGCTTTACGGCTCAAAGGGCCGTGTAGTTCCCCACGGCTCGGCGCCCCCCCCCCCCCCCCCCCCCCCCCCGGGAGGAACGTCAGGAAGGCAGATCCTGGGCCCCATCCCGGAAACGCTGAACCCAAAGCTGCATCTTAAGGTCGTCAGTTGACTTCTATGTGGTCAAGTTAGTTAGTTAGCATTTTACAAGGCATGAGCACCACCATTTTCTTCAAGGTGAAGGAGACTATTTCAGTAAATAGCACTTATCATTCACGTTTTTTACTGACAGAACTATCCGTCTTTTTTTTCCACTGACAGAACTGTCTCCTAACAAGTCACTTCCGGGTACTGGGAGGATTTAATAACAGAAACGGAACAGCTCCGTGTCAAGAGCCTCCATACCATCTAAGTGGTATGATTTTCTCACTAGCTTCAGCTGAGAATTTGGTCCTGGTGGCCCAGTCCTTTAGCTCCAAAGAGTAAAAAAGGCTATTCTGCAAAACGTAACTATTTCTAGAGACACAGGTAAAGTCCAAAACGTTAAGGCTGAAGAAAAGGAAAAACCTCAAGCAAATCATAGTCACGGGAGTGTTTAAAGTCTGTCCAAAAATATCAGCCTACATTCTCACTCTAAAGGAGCTTGCCTGGAGATAGGTGTGCGTATGGAAATGCAATAAAAACGTGAGTTATTTTTGTGTGCGCCCGCCTCTAGCTTCCTCTGCCGCCGTTTAAATCTGATTTGGAAAATAAAACATGAATATGTATCAGAGCCGTAAGGCATCATGAACAAAGCCAGCATTTGCTGCTTGTGTTAATTAAACAGTCGATTCCCCTTGCCATTCAGGACTTGGTCCGTCAGAAAACAGCCTGGTTATAAATCCATAAACAGCACAGAGATTGTAGAAAGGGCTTTTACGCCGCAGGGGTTCGAGCAAACCTGTTTTGTTAAAGTTTACAAAATATGCCTGGCTTACAAAGCCGGTGTCAGAAAATAACAGCACGATTAAGGGCTCTTCACGAGCACAATGAATCTCCCAGTTATCTCCACGGCTGGGTGGCGTCAGCGCGATCCCGGGTGGAGCAGAGATGGCTGACAGAGATATCGGCGAGGCCTGACAACCTTTCAGGTTGAGAGGCCTCTTCAGCCATCTATGCTTTGGGGAAATTTCTGAAGCCAGCAGGGAAGGGAGCAGTGGTCCCCACTTAATTATCATTTAGGTACGCCGCATGCCGCCTGACAAGAGTCAGGGTCAGCTCGCAGGTTAGGATCTAAAGGTTATTGAATTTTAAATGAAAGATGAACAGCTGCTGCGGAAATAACGTTACACATCCCAACTACCAGCGAAAGCATTAACAATCTGCGGATTCAGTTTACTGCCTCCCCGTCCTCATTATTTATTATTTGGTAGGCATTTGTTTCGGGGTTTATTGCCTTTTTGTGAATTTCTTCATTGTGCTATTAGCTATTTTTTCCCATTTATGTAAATGTTACCCACATTAACCTTTTATCCCCCGGCGTGACTTTCCTATTGTGAAAACGGAGACCAGCTCACAATGGAACTGTCTGGAAACCCCATACCAACTGCTTTTGGAAAGCGTACTAGACATTCAAAAGTTGGCCACACTGGCAGCCCACTCCCAGACTCCATGTTAACGGAGCTTCCCCAGATCCACTTCAATGCGTGTCGCTCTCTCGAGGGTGCGGGAGCCAGTTGTGTGTTATGATGAGTGAGCTCTTTTAATTTGTTGGCTCAAACGTTCGATAAAGGTTAACACGGTGGTGACGCGCAACAGATCGACATTAAGTAGCTGTTTCTCGCTGGTGGCTGGAAGAGAACTCTAGATGATATTTACCACTGATGACTTGTCCAAACAGCTCCTCTGGAGTGTCCCCAAAGAAAGGCACACACCCAACCAGAAACTCGTAGAGGATGATACCCATGGCCCACCAGTCCACAGGCTTCCCGTAGCCCTGTCTAAGAATCACCTCGGGAGCAATGTATTCGGGTGTCCCGCAGACCTAAAATGAAATTGCAATATTAGAATAATTGGTGTATTAGGCACGAATTAAGAGGGACAATTATTCTGCCTCAAATACACCTGCTTACCTACAAGGAAACACGGACAGAGACCTTGAGAACAGACGTTATGACGGCGAGGAACTTCACACATCCATTATGCTTAGTCTCAAGTTGCAAATCGCTTTATACAACACTAAAAACTGTTTTGTTTTTGTTTTGTTTTAAAAAACGTAGAAAGGTAACCGTTCACGTTCTATGTCTCGCTATCAGCGGTAGTTCATATGACCAAACTGGTCCTCACCGCGGGTATTTCAGGAAGGCACAGCAGTAGAGACGGGTTTACCTTAAGTAACTTCACAATGAACAGATTGCGGGCACATGGTAATGAGGCATGCTTAGAAGGAAATGGGCCATAGCTCGGGTTTTTAGCAGCTGAGACTGTGCGATGCATCACAAGCTCCGAGACTGCTCCATTGAGACTCCTGAATTCCTTACAAAAGCCGCTCTCCATTCGTCTCTCTCACCCTCTCACTCGTGTGCAATTAGACCGTTCATCTTGCTAATAGACTTAATGCTGGGGGAGGGATGCGGAGGGAGAGGACAGTTCAAAGATGCCCAGGGAGACGAATGGGAGCAGTTTGCGCTTTATTAAACGCAAGGCTTATACAGACATCCAGACACTAGCGCTAACGTGGAGACGGCCTACACAGGTGGGTCCTTTCTCACTGCAGACGGGGCGGCAGGCAAGCTTACCTGTTTATCTAGGAACTCCCGGGCATCCTTCTCAATATGACCTTCATAGAGATTGGTCGTCATGCTCATTAGCCCCACCTTGGATAATCCAAAGTCGGTCAGCTTTATGTGCCCCATGGAGGTGACCAGCAGGCTAGGAGACAGAAGGGACGTGCAGTACAGCCATCACCTTAAAGCAGACTCTGTTGTTTTAGGTCCCCCTCCCTCCCCATCAGTTTGTAATACATCAGCCACATTGCAAAATGAAGCCAGGCAAGAGGAGGAGTCACGCAAACATGTGGTGTCCTTGCACCTGACAGCCGAGTAGAAGTTGGAAGTCGGAACCAGATCTAGGGCTCTGCTGTCTTGGCTGGAGCAGTCATACACAACACATTATCATTTTTGTGACACTCAGAGACCCTAAAAACCCGAGTATGGAACTCTGAGTCCTTTCCATTTTCCTATTTAGTTTGGTCTCTGGCCATACTGCCCTGGTTGTGTCTGACCTCAGATTTACATTTAAAGGTTGTGTGTGTGTGTTGGTATGTGCACATGTGAATAGGGGTGCCCAGGGAATCCAGAGGGGGGCATGAGAGCCCATAAAGCTGGATGTGAGCTACGTGACGTGGGCTCTGGACACCAAACTCAGGTCCTCTTAGCAACAGTACGGTTAACCACTGAGCCATCTCTCCGGCCACCTCTTTCTGTTCTCAGAATAGAAAAACAGAGAAGAAACAACCCAATGATCCTATAACGCACACCGGGAATTGAGGCAACTAGTCCACTTTCAATTAAAACGAGACATAGATCACAGAACCTGGTCAGGAAAACCTAGTGTTTCATATTCAACTTCCGGCTTTGAATTTCAGCTCATTAAGCACAAAGCTCAGATTTATTATGCATGTAAAGAATCTACATTTGAATATTGAAATATTTCATTATAGGTAAAAAAATAATTAAAAAGCTAAAGTAACAGAGGATTTTTACAGAGCTAGCAGGAGAGTCAGGCATGGTGACATACGCCTTTAATTCCAGTACTTTAGAGGCAGAGGCAGGAGGATCTCTTTGAGTTTGAGGTCAGCCTTGTCTACATAGTGAGTTTCAGGACAGCCAGGGCTATGTAGAGAGACCTGGTCTCAAACAAATAAAATTTAAAAAGACAAAGAAAAGGATGCCAGAAGGAGTTATGCCAAAATTCTACCACTTGCAAAGGAAACTGTTCTTCCCTTTCCCCGTGCTGGCCCAGCTTTCAGGAATGAGCAGAAGCTGAGCTTGTCACACACTCTTCAGTGCGCTTAGCGCCTCACGTTAGTGTAGAAAGAGTGACGTGTCCCATGCATGACGTCAAGATGAGCGGCTAGCCATTTGGGAAACACTCTATTCAGAGCTCCCAGCAGAGCCTACAACGAACTCCAGAACCAACGAAGGATAGAGTATCGTATCGTGTGTTACCACAGGAAAGGTAAAGCTTGTCTCCGTCTCAGGCCAAGACAAGACGCTCCAGAAATCAGCACTATTCAAAGATTTATGTGATAAAAGGGAAATTAACTCTACAGTCATCTTTCCCTATTTCTGCTGAGTTCTCCTTGTGAGCATTGTAGTCTTTCAAGAAATGTATAAAAATTACCATTAAGTTACTATTAAAACAACTTTTTTTTTATGTTAAGGCTAATTTTTGAAATGCAAATAGCCATAAAAACATTTCACAGACAGAAGAAAGTGTTCAGTCGTACGTAAAAGACATTTGTCTTATCGGCTACACATACTTGTCTGGCTTCAAATCCCTGTGTACAATTCCGTAATTGTGCAGGTACTCCAAGGCTAAGACCGTCTCAGCGAAGTACATCCTGGCCATATCAACTGGGAGAGGGCCCATGTTTTTCATTAAGGTTGCACAGTCTCCCCCTGTAAAACACGGGAAACAAAACTTAGCAGGAACAGCGCCAAGCAGGATTAACGAAGACCAGCGGTGTCCATTACAGAACTCCCAAGCAGAATCCCACTTGCAAGTGGAGACTGTGCTGAGCTGTCGCGTTTCTTCTAATTCAGACGTGGAGTGAAGAAAGCAGTTTGGCTCCGAAGTGAACTGCGTTTTGAAAAACCTCTAGCGTAATCCGGGGCCGATAGCACCAACTTATAACGTAGCGGTATGAAACACAGATGCTAGGATTAATTAGATCGCAGAGGTGGAATCCACTGCCTCTGAGCAGCAGAGAGCTCTTAGGCAAACGAGTTCGGTGGTCTTGCTTACTTCATCTGCAATATCAATAATGTCATCCTTTATAGGATTAATTTGGGGTTCATTCAATGTAAAGAAAGGAGGGTACAGCATCATACATACCAAACGTGATACAAAGTTATTATCGAAGTAACCACAACAATAGTTCAGAAACAAACTACTGGTGTGGTAGGTAGAAAGAGCAATGGGTGAAACTTGGTATAATTGTTATGGCTCCACCCACCACTCAGTTTCTGCTAAGGCTCCCTGTCTTGGCGGTCAATCCATTTATCAGCAATGTAGAAAAGGTTTAAGTAAAAATCTCTATTGTCTCTTGGTGATTTATAGTGAGGGCGTTTCCTCCAAACGAAGACAAGAGCCTAAACCAGACTCGAAGAAAATGGTTTTGGCTTTTGCTGACCTATTTGTTTTTATTAACTTCATGTCAACAAGTCAGAGAGATGGAAAGTCTCAGAAATTTAATCTTAAAAAAAGGGAACTAGGATTCCTCGGAATATTCAAATTGCACACCACAAACTGTTGAGAAGGCTGGGTATGGTCAGGCATGCTGGAATCCTTGCAGGAAAACTGGCTGGATTTTTAATTTCCTACCATAAGCTAAAAAGAATATATTTTAAATTCACTTTGTGAGAGGCTAATTATAATGAACATGTTTTATGATGTGATAAAAGGAAGTAGGGGGAAAAAAAAAACCTATCACCTCTATTCCAACTTTAATGGCCAATTGAAGGGAGGTAGTTAGGATTAAAAGCTATTAAAAAAGAAAACAACCTTTTCCCTCAATAACACTCATTTTCCCTTTGTTATAGTAGCAGGCATTTTACAAGCAATTATCAGAAGATAATGACTGGGAATTCAGCCATCTTGTGGCCGGCTTCCGTTCCTAGGTGGATACAGCTGTCACATGGAATAAATGCAGTTTCGGCTACAAGGATCCCTGGGTGCAGGTGCCGGGCTCCCTGTGTGCGAGGTCCACTTACCTTCCACATACTCCATGACCATGCATAAGTGGCGCCTCGTTTCGAAGGAGCAGTACATGCTGACCACAAAGGGGTTTTCAGCAAACGTCAGGATGTCGCGTTCCACGAAGGCCTGCTGGATCTGGTTCCGAAGGATAAGGTTCTGCTTGTTGATCTTCTTCATGGCGAATCTCTGCCGGGATTCCTTATGCCGGACAAAGTAGACTGCCCTGAAATGGAGCAGAGGTTTCACAGGGAGAGAGAAGGTGAGGGTGCTGGGCTGGGGGTGAGGTGGGTGTAACACGAACCAGGTAAGCCCCACGCTTTCCGAGTTCATAACACCTGGAGCTGAGTTCTAGGCCAAAGTCCTCTCGCTAAATTGACTATTTAAAAAAAGACAAAACAAACCTTTTAAATAAAGAGCATACGTAAAGCATCAAATATGCCTTTGCTGCTCCAGAAAGGGGGCAGGCAGTCCCCAAGTGACTGTTTCCCAAAAGCTAGCTGATGTTTTCAGTTTTTCCACAAGCAAAATCAGATATATAAATCAGAACTGGGAAGAATTAGCAAAATTACATACAGATCACGAGCCACGTCCTCTCTAGCGTTAGACACATGTTAGGCACGTTTTTTTCTGGACTGACTAAAGCAGCAATTTTCTAAATGATATCCTTGGGATCTGCATAGAGGACCACAGCTTCTCAGAGTCTCAGGTTACCAATGGAGAGTAATTACTTCCCGTGGAATCTCCAGATAAATGAGAAGTGTGTTCGAGAACACACCAGAACGTTCTGTGACAGAGAGCAGCACATTTCCTTGCTGCAGACTCTACACACACACCCTCTACGGGCTCCAGCACCAAATACATTTCCCAACATAATGGGGGAAAGGAGAAGGAGCGACAGCCAAGGAGTTGTATGTCTGCTCCCCACCCCTGCCTGCCTCCTGGCCCAGCTATGATGCCACTTTACAGTATAAAATGACCAGACTTGGCCACACTCAGTCTCTGCTATGGCCTTGCCCAGATACTCTCTGGAGAAAGAGAGTGAGCCCCCTAAGCTCTGGGATGACACGGAGAAAAAGAGTACTAAGGGGCAGGAGTCCTAAAATCCCCAACAGGAAATGAGCAACGGGGAAAAGCCTACAATGGCCCCTTCCTCAGAAATCACTCCACTTGTTCTGTTCATGGAATGACAGGTTTGAGCTTCCAAGGAGGCAATGATCATACGTAATCCCCTAAAGGGCCACTACGCCATACAGGTGTGTAAAAGGTTGCATACGCTGTCCTGTAACTGAAGGCATTGATCAAATAATTTATCTAAAAAGCCGTTGATCATTGTATATATGTAATTGTTATGCCTTCTAAAACATTGAGTTATATGGACTTAGATGTGCTTTCCATTGGTTCAGCTAGTATCTCTGAATAATGAATAGCTGGCTGCAAGGGAGGCTAAGACACAATGTTCCCTGCTGAACCAATAGCTGCAAGGGAGGCTGGAACACTTTGTTCCCTGTTGAGCCAATAGCCCAGGGCACAACATAAGTCTCAGTATATTCAAGTCTGACTTAATCCGTATTAATGTTTTCACTTAAGTGTTCAACTAAGGATTTCTTTATCTAATCTGTTTTTATATTTTCATCGTTATTCCTCCCACCCCCGCTTTCCCCTTGTTCACAACATCACATATTTGTATCTATCTTTGGCTTTTCTCCCTCCCTACTCCCTTTCTTCATTTATCTGGTTTTCTAAGGTTTTTTTTTTTTTTTTTTGTTGTTGTTGTTGTTGTCCACTATATAGTACAAAGGAAGGAAAGTCTCTTCATGACACTCCTCAGAACAACTCACTGAGAAGCATGGCACTTTGATTCTCACCATAAAACAGAACCTCATTAGAGTCAGCCCATTGGACAGCTGACATTTTATACAGGGTGAGTTAGGGATCCTGCATAGGGTACCTTGATGCTGGGCTCCTGTATGCTGGGATCATTCCTATGCCTGTTCTGCTGGTTAGGCCCGGTATCAAAATTAGCTATTTCAAGCACAGGACAAGAAGCTAGAGGATCAGAATTGTATGTAACCTTGTTTACCTAGCAAAGTTGAAGCCAATCTGGGCTACATAAGACTCTTAAAAAAAAAAAATTAGCTAATTCAAATAAATAGTTAAAACTAATGGTTAGGATTTGAATGTGAAATGTTCCCCCCAGATTCAATTGTTTGAACACCTGGTCCCCAGAAGGTGAACTGTGGGGAGACGGTAGAACCTTTAGAAGACCTAGCAGGGGTGAGACGAGGATGAGGAGGTGGTTCGGTGGTCTCTGCTTCCTGGTTTCAGCAAGATCTAACAAGGTGTGCTGCACACTGCCATGATATGGAAGTGTTGGGGTCCAGGGTACCCAGACTATGGAAGCTTCAGCTTGAGGTTCCTGGGCATCCACTGTCGGGAACTGGAATTCCTTAACTGCCTTGCCCCTTTCTTGTCTTTACTGTACGGTGACATATGTTCTCTCATCAATAATAAGATCTGCATAAGCCTAATAGTAATAGCAAAAGTAATCCCTGAGCTGGCCATTGTGGGCTGCAATGAAACACAGCCATGCTATTCAGAAGTAAACTGCAATAGAGCAACCCAGGTTTACTGCAAGGATTTAAGAAATATAAAACCTAGGAATGCACCTGAGTGCTAGCAGTCACGTATTGGGGAAGATGCCTCATCACCTGAGTGCTAGCAGTCACATAGGGGGAAGGGGGGATGCCTCCCCAGAAACAGCCTCCTCAGTCTCCTCCCCACCCACAGGGAAATGACCATTAAGCTTACCAGCAGGATTCGTCCTTCCCCGACAAACCAGGCGCCACCCTGTCTCAAGGGGCTAGTCCAAGGGCACGGATTGACTACCCCCCACTCTGGTTCCCGCGGGCGCGAACACCTGACCAACGAGGTTGAGGGACACAGGTTTGAGGAGCTCTGAACCAATCGGAGCTGCACAAGCCCTGTCCCCGGGCTCTGGCCCCTGAACTCACATAAAAACCCTGGGGACCGAGGGTTCTCTCTCTCTCTCTCTCTCTCTCTCTCTCTCTCTCTCTCTCTGCCAAGCTCACTGCCCGCCAGGCTTGACCTGCGCAAGACCCAGATGCGCGCCGGTTGACAATAAAGCCTCCTGCGTTTTGCAGCGACCTGGAATGTCTCGTGCTTCTTTAGAAGTCTGCCCGGCTAGCCCTACACCATAAGACGTATTCTATGTGTCTTATGAAGGAGCATTAAGCTTGCCAGTTAAGGGTCCCATAGAAGAATGAGATACTGAGCTCACTCGTCGTAGTTTCGATTGTTTACCCTCCTTCGTGGAAGCTGAGGAACCCATCGGGGGGACTAGAGCTGGACTCAGACCCCTGCATAGAAGGGGTTCCAGTCCCCCATATGTCCCCTGCCAGGATGAACTGAGCCTCTCGGGAAGGGAAACAGACCCTTCCTCCCGTAGGCTGGCTCATCATGGTAAAGAGAGAAGAAATTAGTGACCGACACGAGAAGCTCTGTTGCTCGTCAGTGTTTGGGAAAGCTTTGATGGATGCAGATGACAATAACTATTCGTTGAGTGGGAGAGAATTTTCCAGAAGCTGAGGAAACATTTAGAGGCCTACACTCGGAGGGCTTCACATTCCAGCTTCGCTTTCGAGCTTGGGAACCGGAAACCATGTGTTACAAGTATGCCTCATATCAACTGTCTTCAGAGGCCTCACGCCTACAGGCAGCACACATATGCACGCTAAAATGAAATGTTTACCCAATTGACTACCCAGCCAGCATGTATTTCTCTATTGGGTGGAAAGCTCTTTATGTAATTTTAAAATCACGGGTATTGAAAGCTGCTTCAAATCATAATGGTGGCAGATGTAGAGATAGTCTCAAGACAGTACAGAAAATGACTTGGCCATTGCCCAAATATAAGATACACCTTGGTAGATAATTGTTATTAAAATGGAGTTCTGAGACAGGGGATATGTTTTTAAATAAAAGTAAAAACTCAAAATATTGACATGAAAATGATGTGTGTGTGTTTTGAGACAAGGTGTCTCTGCTGTAACTCAGGCTGGCCTTGAACTCATAGAGATCCGCCTGCCTCTCCCTCCCAAGTGTTGGGATTAAAGGTGTGCCGCCACCACCACCTAACAAAAATGACATCTTTTTATAATCGCTTGCCTCTTCTTAAAAGTCAGCTGAATTCTAACTCACCTTCCGGCTTCTCCTTCGTTAGTTCACACTAAGTTCAGGGCTGAGGACCTTAGACCTCTACTCTGAATTTTACACTGACACGGTCGCAAGGTTGATGCTTTGATTTTCAACCAGCTGTTGAGCAAGCTGTTGAAGTGGACCAGACCTCAGTGGGATTTGCTGTTGCTGAATGTTTTGTGGGTGGGAGTTGTTGGTCATCCTACAATGTTGAGCACTGAACACAGAGCCTTTGGAACATTGTAGGCAGGTGTTCTACCACTGGGCTATAGCCTCGGTCTCTAGTGTATGTTCTTAGTTTCTTCTATTTCTGTTTTGATTTTGGAGTATTACGCTTCATACTAAAACTTATTTAGTAATAGCTGTATCCACAACATACACTGTATGGCAACTTTCTTAGATCTGCTTCCATCAGGAGAAAGCAAGACACTGAGAAAGAGACCCAGGGCAGGAACAAAAGCAGACGCAGAGCAACTGATGGACAACTAGCACGGTCGACTGTACTGTAAATGTCCCAGTGACCACACTGCGCTGTCTGCCGTGGCTTTCTATCTCTCTTTAGTTTCTGGTCCCTGCACTGCTTTGTTGGAAAAGGTTATTCTGTCTCTTCCTCTACAGGAAGGCCAAGGGTGGGAAATGACATGGCGGACCCTTGCCCTCGGGGATCCGGGTGTCTCTCTGCCTATGCAAGATCAATAAGGGACACAAGGCACAGAAGAGGGGCACTAAAGCTCAGCGAACGCCTGGCCCACCAGACGCGTGGTTCTAGAACATATGAAATGATGAGGCTCTGACAGCACAAATGTGAGCTGGCAGATCCGTAAGTGGGAGTGGGGCAGTGGGCGGTAGAAAGGCGATCATAGTATGTGTCAATGTTATGTATAATAATAATAATAATAATAATAATAATAGTAATACTGTGTGTCGGCTTGTACTTGTGGATCTCACTAGACAATGTCTCTAGGCCCTTGAGGGATAAAAGTATAGTGTGTATCAGGGTTAAAAAAAAAAAAAAAAGGGTGGAGAAATGTTACAACCTTCAAGTGCTTTAATTCAGACTCAATGTGTACTGGCACACACCTGTAACAGGAGGATCAGGAGTTCAAAGCTATTCTTGTCTACTACATAGCAAATCTGAGGCTACTCTGGAGTAGAGGAGACCCCATCTTGACCTACCCAATCCAAAAAACCAAAAAAACTATCTTTTCTTCCTCTTTAAAAACATTTGAGGTTATGTCTTTAAACTCCAAGCAGTGTTCATCACAAGAAGTTAGGACTTTATTCCTCCGTTGGGATAACAAAGTTTTAGCCAAAGGGCACCTGCAGGGAGGGAGAACTGTCCTGGAAGCAGAGGCTCCGTGCACCTGAGATCCTCCTCCACAGACAAGTGGAGACTACCACCCCAGGCTCTCAAGCAGAGAACACAGACAGAGGGGGCGGGGCCATGGTGGATTTACTAGCTTTGGTCTTCCAAGAGCGCTGTGCTGGTATAAGGAGAAGCTCCACTCCCAGCCGTAGACCAGCGAACACTTGCCAAATTGACTTCGTCACACGAACAGTCAGTGAGCACGAGAGTGCTGTGTGTCTTACCGCGCTTTTCCACCAGCATTTGAGGAGCCACGGAGCCGCCGCTGTAAGTAGCGACACCCCATTACAGATTCCTAAGACAGCGGGAAGAGCCTAGTCCCCTACCCATCTAAGGGTCTATTTGTTCAGCTAGCCCGAAGACAGCCTCGTGGCTGGTTGAATTGACAGGGGCAGCTCCATTCCAATTTTAAATTAAGAATGATTCAGACAGAAAGGAAATGTGTCAGAAATGCAATGAGATATTACATCTGAGAAGAGGGGAAGCAGGTTCTGGCTGATCGGCAGAGGCTCCGACAGGCAGCTTGTGAGCCCATTAGTGACTTGGCCTGCATCCTGCGTGTTTACTAATTCACAGCTTGTTTAACTTCTTGTATATTCCCAACCATTCCCTAAAGTGTGATATACCTCATCTACTATACAGTGGTTTAATTGCGCTACAAATGAGTTTACTCAACCAATTAGAACTCCAAATACTGCTAAGATATATGCCCGAGATTGACAAAAGCACTGCTGCCTAGAACATCTCATTCCAGATTGCATTCTACTGCCGAAACACGGCTGAGCAGTGGCTCAGACTCCCATGCCTGTGAGATCAACCTGCCCGCTTCTTCCTACTAAGAATGCCTGGGGTCATCGCCAGAAGGGCAAAGAACCACAAAACAAGCAGAATAAACAAAAGGCATGAATAATTGCATGCTAGAAAACTTTCAACGAAGCAAGCAAATATTGAAAGAAAGAGGGAAAAAAAAGATAGCATCTGAAAGCATTTATGGGCTGCATCAGGAAACATGCCATCTGACACAACCCTGAAAGCCGGGGAGGCATAGAGAGGACTCACAAATATTTAAGTTCTTTGCTAAGTTAATGGTGTGGAAAATATTAGAGGTGAAAAAAAATAGTAAGGAGAAACATCCCTTGTGGCATAACAAAAACCCACTGTCTCATCTGCTCCTATGTGGATAAATGGCAGTAAATGTCCCAGGGAGTATTTATTGCTCTCTGTATACAGATGGAAGTGGGATTAACACTTAACTAACATAGAATTCCTGGGCCGTCTAAGACGGATTAGGTCACAGTTTGCACGTTAACTGTCCTTCCACACTGTTTATTGGTAACTCAGAATCTGCTAATTACAATTCTCTACTGTCACTATTTACACCATACCCTGGGCAGGAAACTGTGTCTATGGAAATGGAGTTCAACAAGAGGAAATCGAAGGTTCCCGACACAAAGAAATGAGAAGGCTAACTCTCCTGCCATTTATACTCATATTGATATACTACTGTGTCACGGGGTACTGGAGTGTACCCTATGTGTACAGTACACACGTACTGAAAAACTACTGTGTCACGGGGTCCTGCAGAGTACCCTGTGTGTACAGTGTATGCCGACAGATAAAAACCACAAAATAAAACTTGAAGAGCCAGTGCTGACAGTAGCTTCCAATCCTGGCGCTCGGCCGGCAGAAGCAGGAGATCAGGAATTCAAAGCCATCCTTGGCTAAACATTAACTTCAAGGTCGGCCTGGGCTACATGGGCCCCTGTCCCCAGATTTTTGGGGAAAGAAAGCCCATTTTTATCCACTATGAAAAGCGATGCTAATAAAGGGAAAAGAAGGATAAGTGATGGGAATTTAGTGCCTACTGTTAGCCTAAAATGTGTTCTTTGAAGGCTTTCTTCCTTAAGGAGTAAAAACGGACCAAGGGAGGGAATTCAAGTAGTGATACAGTGTGGCACTCAATTCAGTAAACCCTGCTGCTTATAAAGGGAGCCAGACAGATATTGCTCTGAGTTTCCAACAGCCTCACTTGAATACTGTTCTCACACGGCCAACCGCTGGCCTGATAAAGAACGAAGGCTAAAGCTCAAGCCACATGAGTGTGGACGTGTTTCACGCAGCACATATGATCTCAACCAAGAGCTGGCTACCTTTCAACCCCAAGCACAGACTCAGTAGTAAAAACAGGAACATAGAACATTATCTTTCATTTACGTAATCTTTCTCTCCAACCTTCTAAAAGAAGCCCTGGGTCACCTACTGTGTCTTCTGTTGGGCGTTCAGAAGAAGTGACTCTGGTTGCACGTTACATCCAGGGTGGGAAGAAGCAGCCATGTAAAATGCCTGACCCTACCTACACAGAAACTGCTTGGAGTAAGGTGAAACTGGAAGCCAAATGCCTTACCCAGGTGCGTTACAATGTAACAGAGCTGCTTAGATCACTCACCCATAGGCTCCGTTGCTGATCAGTTTAATTGTTTCAAAATCGCTCTCTCGGGGTTTCCTTCGAAGTCTCAGGGAAGTATTTGAGCTCTGGGGAACGGAAAGTGAAAGTTAAGAGACAGTTCAGTCTTTGAGGAAAGTACTCTTAACGTGCTGTTTAACCTGCAGAGAGGCACGGTGTTCCCGCTAGAGGACCCTGGATTAGCTCCAAGGACCTCACTGCCCCAGCAGCACTGGGCTGTGGCTCCTAGCCGTTCCCTATCAGATGCATTGAAGGAAGCCAGTGTTGCCGAGGATTCGTGTGAAGGATTTGGAAACTCAGCTTCATCCTGGTACTACATTTTAATGCGTAAGTCTATAATGCCAAACCTTCCTCCTGCTTTCGGTCATTCAGAAAAGAGTCCAAACAGCTGTGAACCGGGGATAGGGGGCAGAATATGGCCTCTCCATTCCTGAAGAGACCACGTCTGTTTCATTCTGTGGAACTCTACGGATGGTAGGTGACAAATTTCTTAGGTCTGGAATGCCTGCCCATGTTTACCCTCTATACCCGAAATCTTACTGTCTAAATACTGAGATTCTAAATGGTGGCTCTCTAAAAGGCTGAGCTTCATGAACAGGAATAGCTCATCGCTGTGGATGACTAGTGTCTCATGCAGCTGCTTTGCTGCCTCCTCCACAGAGTCTAGAATTCCCTCTCCACCATTTTGGAGACGCCATGATGCCGAGGTGCGTGGAGGTCTCTCCCGTTAGGGCTGCCATCTCTAACCCCACCCTTCCGCCCATCTTTGGGAGACTTGCAAACCAGCTCCTCCTCTTCTGCTTCAGTCCTTTCCGCATCCTACCGTCTCTGCTCAGAGACCCAACCAGTCCCTGACGTCAGAGCTACCCGATCTCCTCAATTCAAACAGCCACCTGGCTCGGCTCTTCTCCTTGGCCTCTGGCCACAGGCCCCGGATCTTATCGTTACTTCATCACTCCATGGCTTCATCCTGGGAATGAGTCAAGTCAAGGACCGCCTGCTTGCTCTACACGGGCCCTCTTGTCCTTGTCTCAGGAACGCTTCTCTTATATCCCTGATGATGAAAGTCCACCTCTCCCTCCAAGAGCCCGAATGTTGCAGATTACAATCACTGGTTTGATGGTTCTTCTTTATTTCAAAGGAGCTGTAGTTCCAACACACCTCAACTATAACAGTTATGTTAATGAAATTAGCATAGCAACTATCAACTAGCACTTAACTGCGGGACACTTTCCTAGCAACAGTACATGGGATATTTTATTTTGCTTCTATCCAGATGGGGAAATTGAGGCTCAAAGAATTCCCTCCCCTGGCTAGTATGTACCAGGAGGTGGAATTAGTTTTCAAATCCAGACAATCTGGATCTAGAACAGCGGTTCTCCACCAGTGGGGACCTTCACAGGGGTTGCCTAAGACCATCTGCATATCAGATATTTACATTATGATTCATAACAGTAGTAAAATTACAGTTATGAAGTAGCAACACCTATAATTTTGTGATCGGGGTCACCACAACATGAGGAGCTGTATCAGAAGATCATAGCATTAGGAAGGTTGGGAACCTCTGCTCTAGAGCCTGGATTCTCAAACCCCAGACTACGTACATAACATGCTCCCGCCTAACAACTTGGCTTGATCCCTGCTTCTCTGATGGTACTCACGTCTTAGGAGAATGGCTCCGGTCAGCAGGACCTCTCACCGGTGCCACTGAAGCTGCCTCCTAACTGACTTACCTGTGGCCACCCAGCCTGCCCCCAAATGCCATCTTCCTTCAAGCCCTGACTGGCCAGGTCATCTCCCTGTTTGATCCCTGCTTGCTCGTACTCCTCCCCCCACCATTCCCCCATTGCTCAGTGGCTTTCATTAGCCTTAAAAAGAAGGCAACCTGACACGTGTGAGCAGGATCCTCCTGACTAATTCCTCCAAGCTCTGTGGTTTCCTCTGCTTTTACCCTCAGAACCATCTTGCATCTGGAATGTTCCCCCTTCCCTTTACACCCTTCATCTTTCCCATTTCAAGTCAATGGCCGCACCCTTGGAAAATATTCTGGACTGGTCAACTCAGGGGAAAAAAAAAAATCTATTTATGGAATGATGCACCAGCTTGTGGTCATCTTTTCTTCATGGATGTTATTCATGCTCATAGTTGCTATTTTGGTGTGTCCTATGTCATTTTGTAAATTACGGCTTGTCTTAGGAGTCAGGCACTAAAACTGTATGCCTCATGCCTTGCCCACAGAAAAACAATAAACGTTTATGGAATAAAGTAATCAGCACAGTCAGAAAAATCTCCAGATGCCAAGAAACAGAAAAACCAGCATCGTATTTCATCAGGAAAGATACTCACACTCACTGACTCGTCCGTCTCTGGTGTTTCGGCTGCCCCGCTATCGTAATTCCCCAACTGAGCCATTTCTAAGTTAAGAAAAAAAAAAAGGAAGAAAAAAATATTGAAATTATATAAGAAGACAAAGCCAAAACAGAAGACAAATAAAGTATCGTTATTAAAAAGAGAAAGAAATTTTCAGTCCATACACCAATATGCACATCATCATAGCCCCAAAGTCAAGAACTGGCAGCTGACATTTTGTACGTCTGATGATACCTTCTCTACATTCCAACTTTATAGCCAGACCTAGGACCGTGGGAGACTGGGCCTCTGCTTCATCGAGCAGCAGTCACTGGCTCATGCATACAGTCTAGCTCGCAAAGCCCTGGGTGAGCTAACAGCTTTGTCTGTACTCCAGGAGAGGCAAGTCTTCCCAGGGCTCAGCACGCAGCAAAGATGCCCTGGCTACCATTCGGAAGTGACTCTCAGTTGCAGGGACACAGAGCACAGGCAATTCAGCAGAGGCAGTAATGGCGCTGGGTACCATGGGATAGGAGATAAAAACACTTGGGTGATCACTTCCTAGCGTAGCAACTTTTCAACTTCAGGTTCTCCTGAAAGATGGGAGCATGAGTATGCCTTATAGCTTTTGTGAGGCTTACACATCCCGACGCGTGCAAAGCTCTTAGCATATTCGCTAATAAGAATTAAGTGCTCATCAAATGTTGACTGTTATTTATTAATTACATTGTAAGGAGCAGTCAGCTCTGGGCTGGAAGCCACAAGCTTGACACCAGCTTCAGTACTTCCCTGGTGGTCTAGTTAAAAGTGACAAAGGCATCTAACGTCTAATTACTCAGCCCTTGAGTTTACAGAAGTAAATGAGAAAAGTCTAATTCATTTAATGTTCATCTTCATACTATCTTTAAGGACATGCTTTATTAATAGAGAATATGAAAGAACTTTCTCCGAAAAGCATTTTTAAATTTTTCAAAAGTGAATGTGTTACCAAAAAGTTATAGTTTTTAGAAGCTTTGTAAACATTTAAAAATTGCTCCTTGTTCATATTCATATGTTTGTGTTTTTTATAAGCACAACCACCTTTTCGGGGCAGTGACTACTCATATAAGAAAGAGGAAGGAAAGCCACACTGGAGTGCTGCTTTTAGGCGAAAATGTGTAAATTCCAGATTCTGAAATAGCTGGACAGTGTCACTGACTTCTTTAGATACAGGTGAAGTTCCTGAAGAAAACAGTGCACAGAACAAATACTTTCTTGGTGTCATAAAAATGATTCAGACTTGTACTGTGACTAGCTGTTTAGATACAGAGACTCAGACACATGTACTTGGTTTAGGGGGCTCTCAAGGAATGAGACGGTATTTGATACTGTGTAGCAAAAATAGCAAAAGGAACTTGTACTTGATAAGCAATTACTGGGCTGTCCCACCACAGAGATTACATCTACGAATGGGTACTCCTTCCCTATTTTTCCTTACTTAATTTTATACAGACACAAAGGGACACATGTATTGCATAGTCAAGGTCACAGCCTAGCCCAGAACTCATGCCTACATACCAAAGGAAAGACGTTAGTTTGTCGGTTTTGATGGTACCAAGGAAGGGAAGCAAAAGCAGCTCCGAGCTTGTCATCAGATTACCCAGGGAAGTCACATTTTAAGTATTAAAAATATACTGAAAAACTATTCTCAGAACGAATTGAGAAAAATTATTAGGAGTAATGAAATATTCCCAGTGATAACATTACACTACTAAACTCAAATGTGTCAAAGATCACTACTGGTTTTTTTTTTTTTTTTTAAAAACACATATTCAGATATATAAGAGGGCATCATGTTCTTCCAGTGCCAACGTTCTGCCCATAGTGACATTTACTGCCAGAGAAGACAATTGCACGGGGCTCACTGGTTGACAAGTCACTGGCTGATGCAGCCCTAACTACACCGGCGTGAAGAGTCACCCTAACATGCTTTGACAGCCTCCCCTCTCCAATTATTTTCATAAAAAAAAAAAATTAAAAGATGGTTCTGTTTTAAATAGAATCTCAGCTAAATAACTATTATCTTGGAAATCCATATTATTCGTAAGCAGTGGGTAGTAACAGGACGGAACCCAGAGTCAGCTTCGGAGGCTTGAAGCTAAGCCATCATTTTGTAACGCCTGAAGAGATTTTTTAAAACTCATCTAAATACCATTAAACATCTGCCCTTTTTATTTCATTGATTTAAACCATTTCTGAAGACTCATGATTCAGAAAGGTAAAGACGGTAATTTAAAAGCCACAGGGGAAAAAAAATCTCTCCCCAGGGAACTTTTCAGAAAAGCAGCCACCAGTCTCAGTAAGTGATGAATCTGTTGTGGGATTGCTTTCAGTACAGTATACATTTATCTGGCATTATCTCCCAGGAATGCATGCATCATTTCACTAGAAGCAAAGATACAGGGTCCCCTGGAGCTAACGAAGCAGGGAGAGCAGGAAAGAAGCAGGGCAGAAAGCAGAGGGCTCCCAGGTTAGGACAGAAGAAAAAAAATAACTCTTGCACCAACATTTACCTCCATCACAAACAATTGAGCAGGGCAAACACTGTCTGCAAATTCAGTTTAATGAACCAGGAAGATGATTCGGCGTGAGGGCGTCAAGGTTGTTTACGAGCCCTTCAGGGTGGTATGCAGAGTAAGTGCCGTATATCACAATACCAAACAACAGTGATCCAGAAGCAGATGGGAGGGGATTCCAATATTAGGTTTTTTCTTTCTTCGTGTGAATCAGCCACCAACTAACTATTACAAGCTTTAAAAGAAGCATTCCCTTTTACCACTGGCTCTCTTTACATATTACTGGTTTTCACACTCACTTGAGATCAAGTAAGCTAAAAAATGTACCTGCTGACGCTGCACTCAATTTAAAGTCCTCTACTGTGGCCGCATTACTCCTAAATTAAATTTAAAGGTCAATTTTCAATGAGTGATGATTTTTAGCAACACTCTGAAATTAAAAGTGCTCTCCAGAGGGACCCCACTGAGCCTGGCAAGGGAAGGTCTGAGGGAGGAGGAAATCCACGTGCTCTGGGGGACTGCGAGCACGATCATGCCTGCAGACCTCTAGTCCGAAGGCTGGCCCCATTCTCGAGCTGACACCCGCTGGGGCACGTTCATTTCCGCGTCTGGACTCAACGACGGCTATTTCTTTCCAACACTAACTGGTCTCCCGAATGGAGCTTTCTCATAGAGACAGGTAGCATAGGGAGACTAAAGGCTCACTAGGAAGGTCTTCTAGATGCCATGGTCAGAGTGAGGGCAAGGCCAACCCTACTAACACTCACCTTCCAAAGGGTCCTTGTTGAGCCCCAGCTGGCTGATGATGTACCTCGGAATGTCAGTCTTGACGCCCTGGCCTTCTTTGGCATGGCCTTCTGCGGCTTCTAACAGGTAGTAAAACTCTTCAGGGTCAAACTCCTGGCAGATGACGAGCACAGATTAACAGTCCTCTGCGTCAAAAAGGTCTGAGGTTTTATCACATACATCTTATTCACAACAAAGCCGACAGGGCTGAAAGGTATATATGGAGAAAGGGGGCAAATGCCTTCACACGGTTTAAAATTCTCACTTCGCATTTGAAGCCTACTCATAGCGCAAAGCAGTGCGTGTATACAATCGGTAATCTAAAGGGAGCAACTCTTGCAGACTTCCAGTCTCTTTGTAATATGGCTGCGAAGGTAATTTGTTCTATTGAAGACCTGAGAGAGGGTTTAATGTTGTTCTTTTCTTTTGAGCTGAGGTCTCAGTAGTATTACCTAGGCTAGCCTCGGATTCCTCCATTTAAGGGGTCCAACCTTCCACCTCAGTCTCCCAAGTAAAGACTATGGAGGTGGGTACCGCCATGACACGCCCCGCTTGGTGTACTCCCCCCCTCCCCCCCCTTCCGAGATCTCCACCGCGGAGTCTCATCAGTCACTGATATGTGTTTATGGAGCAATGAATATTTCCATTTCATAAAACATTATTATGAATGTTAATTAAAGTGAGGATAAAACCAAAGCACCCGAGACCGTGTACCTATCGTGAGCGGCGCTGAAAGCTGTTACACGTGGAGAGACGCTAGTAGTCAGCCGAAGGTAAAAGTGTATCTTCACACGGCATTCATAGGCCCTTAAAGAAGACTGACGCTCAAAGCATCAATGTTGTTTACAGTTTTGACTGACATCTCAAAGTACCATAGAACCAAAAACAAAAACTGAAATAAAATGATCACTGGCCAAAAAGATACAAACCCTGAAAGTATCTACTGTCTAAGAGCCTCCTCCCTCTCGATCTGGGTGGGGCTTTACCACAGGCTTTCCAGTGGGCTGCCAGCCAGCGTTTATTCCTGACGCAGCACAGATTAAAAACAATGATTACAGCCGTGGGTCACCATACCCCCTACTCCCCTCTCTCTGAATCTCAGCAATGCCAGAAACACGAGGCAAAGAAGAGATTTCAAATTTAGCTGTGGCATAAGGTTACCACGCCAAACCAAGGTCAGGCATATAACTTCACAATAGTCCTTCGAGTCTGACCAGAATACATATGACTACTGCTTAACAACAGGGCCAAAGCCAGGACTCCTCCTCAAAATCAGAGCAGACGGGCCGCATACGGATGCCGCCGTAAGCGCGCACACGTTGCAGTGCCTCCCGACTCTTTCCGTTTAGCCTGTGGTTGAAGGTCAGTGACATCAGAGCTTCTCGAAGGTCGCCACTTTGCACGGTTAGCAGTGGACAATGTAGTCACGTCTCGAGACCAACTCACCAAGCACTCCAACAGCCGGGCAGGGCGGGCAATGACGATTAGGATCTTGCGGACTAGCTGCTTGATAAACGCCAGTTCTCCACTCTCAGAGCGATCATGGGCCTACGAGAAAGCAATGAGCAGGGAGATGATGCAGAGCGCTCCGCTAAATGGAAAAGAAAACCGGCAAGGTGTGCTAATTGGGTAATTTAAAAAAAAAAAAAAAATCAGAAATTAAGTGACTTAGAGAACACTCTTCACAGGCATTATCTCTAACATAAATGGACACTATCAGACAGCTACAAAATAGCTCTGCTAACTAGCTACAGTTTAATTGCAGAACTTTGATTTATTGTGTTTTACGAATCCAATGTAAAGACAAGGACCGTTAACGTGAACCATGAACGAAGGAGACGGTAACTTTATGATCCGCCAAGAACAGGGTGCCAGCAGAGGCAGCTGAAGGAGAACTCTGACTTGGCTGATGGAGCGGTTTAGATGTCCGTGGCTAAGGCAGAGACGGACTGATTTTTGTTACCCTGGGGCTCTAGCATGGGCTTCTCACACACTCATGAGATGTAGTTCGTGCACACAGCACGGTTAGCCTGCAAGTTGGTTCTTTTCTCACACGTGGCAAGTGTGCACTGCAGCTGCAAATGTTAACCAGATATTGTTTATATCCAGAGACACACTCACCGAATAAATAACACCCAGGCACTTGGCTCGGCAAACTCAACTGGCTTAAGTGTGTGTCGAATTTTATTTTACATGTCGACTGAGCACAGTAAATATTCTGACAGGAAAGGGCAACCTGTTAACAGTCACTGGCATTCTTAATATTTTCTTAACAATGCAATTTTTTAAAGGTTTTCTTGATTTTTAAGGTTTTATGATATACTTTCCTAAGGATTTAGGAAAAGAACCAAGGCTTGCTGGTGCCGTGGGATATAATTTCAGAAACATTAAGAAACATTTTGGATCATTCTTGGGGGAAGGGTGTCCACCAATGACAAGCCCCACCACCTTCAGAAGAGCCTGCAGTCAAAACTTACGAAAAATGATTATAGCATGCCCACTGCATTTAAGCTAATGTCCCAACACACAGCTTGCATGAAAATAAAAGTGAGAAAGTAACTGTAGAATATGATGTGTTCTACATCTTTAGAAAAAAAGAAATAGCCTACACCCTCAAACTATCTTTAAATTTTCTTTCCAGTGTTTGTTTTGTAAAAAAAGGAAATTCTGAAAAATACAATTAATGCTAAGTAATGTGACTTATATTCTTTGTATAGTTCACACTAACTAAACACAAATCTTTAAAGGTAAAGCTGCTGGGCGGCGGCGGCGCACGCCTTTGATCCCAGCACTCGGGAGGCAGAGGCAGGCGGATCTCTGTGGGGTCGAGGCCAGCCTGGTCTACAGAGTGAGTTCCAGGACGGCCTCAGTTACAGCAGAGAAACCCTGTCACAAAAGAAGCAAAATAATGGTAACAATTATAATAATAGTAATAATACAATAGTAATAATGATAATTAAAACCAAAGAGCCCATCTAACTTCTTGGTGACACTTTGGGTTGGATAATCCTATAATAATTGCTGTTTTATCAATTCACAAAAATAACAAGTATTTAAAATACTGAGGTTTGCTTTTTTGCCACCCACCCCTGAAGGGGGGGAAATAGTCGATTCAAATGGCAAAGATTTCATCCCAAAGACCACAAAAAGGACGACCTAATCCAACCTCTAACAACTATCAGCTGTATCTTACGCCAAGACACGCCAGTTCTATGAGCTCAAATGATACTTTACCTACCAAACTAGTACAGGCAGACAGGCTTTGCCAAAACAACAGCCGGGGAAATGGCACAGAGTAAGAGGAGAAGTTGCCTCCTGGAATCCCTGAGTCCGTATTGTTAAGTGCCGGCCGCTATTAGAAAAGACTGCGACCCAGATTTGAGAGTGAATTACAATTTCCTTTTGTGTTTTATTTTCCTTGGCTATGTACACGTTGGTGAAATGGGGACTGTGGACATGAAAGCATTCATCTGAAATTGATGACCTGGGCCCCGAGACTTTCAAAGGCATCCGTTCAACCAAGCTGTTCAGACTCTAGGGGAATCCGTGCCTTGGCTAATGCAAACATTGACAATGGGAAAGCGGGGAGGAAGGCAGGCTTGCTGGGCTCTGAGTGTCACATCTGGGGCGGAGAGACCCCAGTGTGTTCCCACAGCTCTGCTCTCCATGGAAGGGGCATGCCCCTCTAGGACAGGCTTGCACCAGGCTCTGGACAGATGCTGGCAGTGTGCCTCTAAGTGGAGACTGAATTGTTGCCAATGATGGGAAGAAATCACGTCTGTGAAGAGGTACAAGAAAACATTCTACTTCCTTCCCACGGTGACCTTTAAGGCCACTGGTATACGTGCTTCTCCGGCTCAAAGAGAAATTTCTCTAAAAGATTCTTTCTCGTCTGTCACGCTGCCCACTCAGAAGATCCCTGAAATGCTAAGATGTATTTTTAATTGCCAAGGAACAATCTGCTGCGTCCGCCATGCATCAACAAAAGTCTAGAGGAGATTTCCATAAATAAATACCTCGGGGTGCATCAATGCTACCTCCTTCAGGAGTTGCCTAGAAAATAGAGAAAAACTACACAGGACTTAAGCTGGCTCTTACAGGGTTGGGCGGTCCTATGGCATTCAGAAAGAGGCCAGTTGCAGAGGCTGGCTACGGAGCTCCCCTTACTTGCTTCCTTCAAAAGTACGCCACCGACCAAACACTGAAAGGGACATTATGTCGTAAGGGATCAAATGTTTTGATATGCTTCCAAATGTGTTTCCTTCTCTCCTTCCTGGAGTAGTCAAGGAACCCTTAAACACTGGATGCTGAGCTAGGCACTGGGGAATAAGAGGTGACCCATGGTCTTCAAAGAGCTCGCCATCCGATGGAGATGTGAGACGGCCCTCTCTGCCTGTGTTAGAATGCACCATGGCTAAACAGAAGCAGGCCGTGCCACGGTGTTTGTCTTAAACTGAATGGATCGATGAAACGCGTTGAGCTGTTCTTGGAACTCGGCAGATGTACGCATTTGAAGGGTTAGGTCTGGAGATGAGCAGACTGGCGAAGAGGAGGACCTGAGCCAGGTGATAACAGAAAAGGAGAGGAAAGTTGGGGAAACCTAGGAAGAAAACCTAGGAGATGCGAATGGTTGCCGGATATAGACAGTGAGATTATAACTCAGAGTCCTACTAAGTGCTAGGGAGGTGGTGGTATTGATGGATGTTAAAGTTTTATTATGTCCGGTGATACATGAGTAACGAGCAAGGACAACTCTCAGGGATGCAGTCCCCGGGTGGCTTAGGACAGGCTCATCTCACACCCGCTCACACGGCCTCCTCACGGGGCTCTCCTGGTCTCCCCTGCTTCAGCTCCTGGGTGCTTTATTCACTTAAAACTGCCTCCTCCCTCCACACAGGCTTTAATTATACAAATGAATGGAACCTAACACTTCTCAAGGTCTGGCAAGCAGATTGGTGCCCTATCCTGTGGGTGTGCAAGCTGGGAGAGAGCCAGAGTCTTCTTGGGTCTCCCTGCTGCAAACCACTAAGGGCTACAGGGATCCTTTATCTGTATTAACATAAACAAATCGTCTGTTCATGTGGAGATCTGGGAAGCTACTCCATTATTTTTAGCATAGAGGTGTTAATAGTTGTAGGGTTAGAGTCTCTCAGAAGCTGCAAGGCATCAGGAAGCACCCTTCCCCCATTCAGCATGTACACAGGAGTATGATCCCATCAAGACAGATCTCTAACTATAAAACACCTAATTCAAACATCCCATACAGACGGACGCAGAGCCTACTCACAGCTACGGTTAAAACGCTGTCTGCCTGAGCCGTGTTGGTGTTACCAACTGCTGCTCCAGCAGGCTACCCCAGTGCAGAGACATCCGAGAGGCAGGCAGACACATGAATCTCAAGGTGGACCACAAGCTGCTGGTCTGAGGTGTATGCTGAAAGTCACCGAAGCCCAAAGGACCGTCATGCGAGACAGATCACCAGCAGTGGGGGGAGAAGCCAGGAACCCGAATGGGATTGGAGAAAACTCACTCACGGAAAGCGCAAGCTAGAAAGAAAATCCTTACAAGAAAAGGACGATATGGACAGAGAGGTACCAAGGTGAAGGCAACAGAGTCGAGGGATAGAAGGGAGTATGAGCATTGCAGTGAAATGGGCCTGCTCCGGTAAACCTGAACGTGGGTTCAATGGTCAGGACATCAGTGGGTGTCAATGGGAAGGGTTCAGAAGCCATTCACGGGACAAAATATTTGGGAACCTCTACGAGTTGTATGCCATTATAGGTGTACAAAGCAAAACACGTGACAGTTGAGGCACGGTCCAGGGATTAGTGCCGGTCTATGCTTTGACATCGGCGGGTGGTGAGCTCAGTACCACCACCGAGTGTAAGCCTTAGCAGCTCTCCCAGAAAGTACACACGGCCAGGACCCTGGAGCACGTGGCCATTTCCCTACGCATCCCTTTCCACTTCGGTTTATGGCAGAATTGGTTTACATCAAAAGGTCACCTGGTGACAACCAAACGCGAAAGCCACGTGCTCACCCTCCTAAGGAGCTGTAAGGTGCACCGGCGACGTATGAGAAATGGGAGCCACAGAGTAATGCTATTGGGAGCTTGGGTGAGAGAGGACAGAGAAATGGCAGCTGTCGGCCAGAGAAACGTATGAGAAATGGGAGCCACAGAGTAATGCTATTGGGAGCTTGGGTGAGAGAGGACAGAGAAATGGCAGCTGCCGGCCAGAGAGGACCCTTCTCAGCCGGCCAGAACTCCGCCACGCAGGGGAAAGGACAGATGGAGTTCTCAGAAGTAGGACATTAGCATTTTCCTTCCGTTTAGTATGATGGCTTGTGTATTCACTCAGAGAAGAAAACCCACCGTGATTACATTTACACGAGTATAATGTGACATATGCCCTCCGAGATACACAAATCCCATAAACCCACACATCGGTTAAATAGGTCTGCTGCGTAGGCTGCAGCCAAGCAATTTCAGTCCGGAGAGCCGTATCACAACACGCTAATTCTATCCCACTGAACACGTTCCCTTCCCATCCCAGGTGTTATCAGGAGCCGGGCATGAGAGCGTCAGGCAGACAGGATCCTGTGTTTATCTGTCATTTGAGAAATTGGATATTTTCTTAGACGAAGAACTGATACTAAGAAAAATAGAAGTCGCCATTTACTACTGGATACCACATGCAGGTTAATTAATAGGATGCACAGCCTGGTAGAAGCCAGCAGTTTTCCATTTAGCTTCTTTAGATATTAAAATTAGGTAGCACCATCAGATAACACGCGCACACACATACACACACACTCGGGCAGTTTATAATTTTATAGGTTCAGTTGAGGCAGGTGGAAAGCACTGCTTAAAATCCTCCACCATCCACTTATCCTGGAGTCATAGATTGCTGGGGCCCAAGGTCCCTGTAAAGGTGATTATATTAGCTTTCTATTACTATACAGAATGGCCAGAACCAACTCATTGCAAGGAGCAATCAGTTAGGTTTCTTTGCACACGTGCTGTGAAGTGTCCAGGCACCCCCACTCCCACCCCACCCCCCGACACACACACACACACACACACACACACACACACACACACACTCACTCCTGAGCTTTCCTGGAATGTGAACTCCTTGTCTTTTAGTTAAGTACTTATACGCAAATGGTTTCACAAATGTATCTCGCCAAGAGAAACGCATGGCAAATCAGAAAGCTGGCCACACGCAGGGAACCTCGCTCTTACCTCCTGCAGCAACTTGTCTAATTTGTGCTGTAGTTCAAAGAAGTATCGCGACGTGATGAGACCCTGGTGGGATTTATCCAAACAGTCCCGAGCCAGCTCGATAATCTGATGGTGAGTGAAGCTAAGCACTCCATCTGCTAAGGGGAGGACGTTGTCCGGAGAGTAGCTGGTGATGATTTCCCTTAGACGGTCTTCCATCTGAGCTGTAGCCTGTTCGGGGGACACATACGCACACCGCGGGTTAACACAAGGCCAGATGCGACACACGTGACACACGTGAACCACTCGAGGAGCGCTCGTCCCTCTCCTGTCTGCACACCCCTATGAGTTGCGGCGTGGAATGAGGCCCCGTACTCAGTTTCCGATGGCAGCACACAGGTGGATAAAAAGAAACGTCGCCTCTGCAAGACACGATTGTGGTGCACAGGGGTCGTTTTGCATCAGTGTGAACCCGCTGGCTGAGCGACACCGAGAATGACTGTACATGCTGACCGTCGGTGCTAATGCAGTGTGTGAGCCTCGTCAGTCGCTGACAGATGCGCCACGCTGGTGAAGACACTGATGCCGAGGGGTGTGTGTGCACACACGGAACAGGAACAATAGAGAAGGTCCTTGTGCCTTCCACAGGGAAGCTAATGCTTCTTTAGAAATGAAAAGGAGAAGGGGGAGGGGGAAGGGAGAGCCACCGCCTCATCACGTGAAATACAGGTAACAAGCCTGTGAGGTATTAATTGGGGCGGTGTATCTCCGACCACCAATCCCCTTCTTGAAATAACTCTAAGGTTGTTTGTGGGAGGGCTATGCTGTCATGGTAGGTCACGGGCTCCTTCAAGATGAGCCATCAAAATACGAAGTACAGCACTTGAGGAGGCAGAGGCAGGAGGATCTCTGTGAGTTTGAGGCCAGCCTGGTCTACAGAGTGAGTTCCAGGACAGCCAGAGTTACGACAGAGAAACCCTGTCTCAAAACAAAACAAAACAAAAAACAACAACAACAACAAAAAAACCCGAAGTACCTCTTTAGTAGTTATTCAAAACTCAGGACTATGCCAGAGTTCCCCAGTGTGAGTCTAAAGGTTCCAACGTGCCAGGAGTACACACATAGCAACGTTTTCCTTTACCACAAACACTGGACCCTCAGCACATGGCTGGCGGGATACCCCTCACGAAATAAGACCTACAATTTCCTTCTCCACTCTCATTTTCTTCCCTGTGATTGCCAACTGGCTAATCAATACTCTTGGTCTACAGCGCTGCATAGGCACGGAGATTCCTTCTTCCCCTGCTCTTCTCTCAACATTGAACCTCATTAGCTAGGCAGAGTCAATATCTGCTTCCCTGGCGAGCGAGTGACATGTGATAAATAGGTAAAACAGTGCTAATCAATGCCATCAATGTTAGGTTCATTACAAATAGTAAGTACCGAGCTCCTGGTTTATGAACCCTAAGATCTCCCTTTGTTCTTGTGCTTCTAGCAACAAAGGCAGCTGGTGTGGGGCCAGATGTTGTGAGGAGGTGGCCTTTGCCCTGTCGCGCACAACCACGTGGGTGAGAGCATGAACCGAGGTGAGTGAAGGGGCCCCACGGAGAGCTGCTACGAGTAACCAGGGGCCTGGAGAGGAGCCTTCGCACACCGCACTCTGGCCTGATTCTAATTCCTTTCACCAGCTGAGCTGCAGGACATGACAACCTACCTCTGCTTCTACAGTTACGGGTTTAGAGAGGGGGATGGGAAACGAATAAAACAAGGTACGAAAAGGAAAACCGTTTTCAGGACACAGCAAGCTATGGCTGCTGAGAGAAAAACCACGTGCTCTCGACAATCACACAGCAGACGAGGAACACGGGTCCGGAGAGTCCAAGCATACAGAGCCTTTGAGGGCAGAGCTCCTACAGCGCCTGCCAGGGCCCCTGCTGCGGAGTACACACCGGCAGCCCTCATCACTTGGGAGCTGTTTGATTCCCGTTCGGTTAGCTGTTTTCCTTTCTAAAAAAGCTTCGATGCTGTTTAAGGCAAGCCATTAACTGGGTTGCACCTCACTTCTTGTAACAAAACCACCTTACGGATGCTAAGCCTACTTTGCCCACTCACGCAGACACCAGGCGTCTTCAATTCCCGTCCATTACCTTTGGGAACCTTTCTTTGTAGACATGGTTCATCATAATTATTTCGTGGTCGCAGCAGGCGGGAGAACGTCCAGGGCTGCAAGCAAAGCAAATTACCCTTTTAAACTTGCCGCAGCATGAGATGAAAATCTTTATTTACAAACAGCCCACTGCGTCGGAAATACTATGTAACCCTCATACGAAAAGTAGCCATACCTGATAATAAATTATAAAGTCGGTCATTGGTACACACACACACACACACACACACACCTGAAGATCACATGGACACAATGGGCAGAGTCGAAACGCAAGCTCAAGAAGTACACCCTCACAACACAATTACAGTCTCAGCGCTCAGTCAGGAGATGCTCTTACAATGAGGTTACACTATGCATGCGGCGTGAGCTTCTGTTGTGGAAACCAATGAATCAACTGCAGTACAAAACAAAATGGGGTGGTGACTACCAGCAACATCTGAGACACATTTAACAGCGCAATTTCACACTTCTATCGCACACCTGCGCTCTGCCACCCACCACCAGAGAGGGCAGAGAGTCTTCCGTGGCACAGGTGCTGTGGTGAAATCCATTTTCTACTCTAACAAATATTTCTTTGGGAGGCCGAGGTAGGTATCATGCACAACGAGAAACAGAGGTGTGCAACTGTTGTGTGCTTGCTTGCCACTTTGTATCCTTTCTGGCAAGACAGTTGCACAGTTCGGGGGCACCTATATTCTTGGGTAGGTATAGCTTAAGCTAGATGCCCTGGGTACTTCTTAAAGAAGATTAGAAGTGGAACCCCTGCAGTAAACCATGGTGACTCTAGATAAAGTGGCTAAGCTGGTCTTTTATTCTAGATCCCAAAATAATTTCATATACCCTGCAATTATCCGGTGTGGGTTCCTTTGGTATTCGTTTACGATACTGTATGAAGAGGAAAGATACAATAAACCTGCTTAGTAAACTTCCATGTTGAACTGAATACTTAGCAAGCTAAATGTTTAGACAATAAAACTTTTAACAGATCAACACATACCAAGCCTGGCCCATCAAGTCTCATGTTGCTGAGGAGACACATGCCCTGACCCCCTCTTCTAACAAAGACCCATTGCCCAGCAGCTTGGTGCGCCATCAGCAGAAGCCTAGAGTTGGCTATCTCTCTTCCAGGCCAGCCTCAGCTGCAGGAAGGAGCTCCCTGTGGTGACAGGGCCTTCCCAGGATGCTGCTGTAACAAGGCCAATGGCTGAGGGGCGGGAGTGAGGATGTAAACGGAGGGCCGTGTAGACTATAGGAACCGCAGGCCCAGGGGGCTGAGGCTGGTGGGCCTGTACTTGTACACTGTGACTTGTCCGCCTGCCCGGGCCTGCTTCCCCATCTTTTTTCCCACCAGTGGAAATCCCCCTGGCACTCTCAGGAACATCCTGAACAGGCCTCCTGGTTGGAGACACTATCACCTGGAGAGGTAACTGTGAAACCTTATTTTTTATAGATAGTCCTTTTGGACTAAGGGTCTTGCAGCAATCAGCACACTATGAAAACTTAAATCTAATGCTTTTCTATGGCAACTAACAATGTCATCTGTGGATGGGAATATCCCGTGTATTTATGACAACTCACAAATCAGTGAGCACACATACAAATTAGAGAAACGGCTGCAAATGAGCAATTCAAGTAAATGCCAGTTTGGGTTGGGTCTACCCACCTGAGACTCCGGGAACGGGGACGCATGGGCGTGTTCCTGCACCGGTTCTCAGCGGCGATGCTTTCCGTGGTGCAGAAATGTTTGGACAAGAAGTGTAACTCGTCTGGTGTTGGCTGGTACGGTAACTGGTGCAACTTCTCCTGGGAGGAACAGGATGACTGAAACGAATCAAAGGAATGTCAGGGGACTACCTCCAGAAAACGGAGCAGACAGTGTCAGGGACTTCCCTCTGAGAGTGCAACAAGCCTGTCAGATGTCGCCCATTTGCCTGCACCTCCCCAAAGACAGTTTCCTTTCCAAAAACCAGACCTGTGGGGTGGACAAAAGCCATCAAAGCCCCAGGCGGGAGGCAAACCCTGCAGTGAGACCGCCATGATGGATTAGCTCTTTCTGAAGAGACTCCTGCTGCCAATCACGACAGACACTCGGACTTGTAAGTAAGAGGTGCGATCACATGTCGTGGGATCATAAACAAGGGAATGAAACCTTCCTCAGGAAAAGCATGCTGGTCTTTGATGCAAATGCCACCCATGTGTGCTACGGGAAGGACAGAGAAACGGAGGCTTCGCCGAGTAATGCTACTTTCTTGCAATTTGGATCTGGAGTATCTCTCTCCTTTCCTTATTTTTGGTGTGGGCGGATATGTGGGAAGAAGATGGGGTTCTACTGAACCGCATCAGTGGTCCTGAGGCTTTACCCTTTGCTGTAGATTCATTCCTTAAAAACCATCACTAAGCATCTGGGACATGACGGGGGAGGTGAGCAGCTAAAAACAGGCTTTTAAATAACCTGACTCTGGGAACCGTGCAATGAAGGAACTGTTGGCTTTGGGTTTTAGAGAGTGGGAAACTCGGTAAGTCGATGCTGATCAGAGAATGAGGGTTTTTGAACACATGGAAACAGAATAAGCACATGTTTGAAAGGTACCAGTCATTTGAAAATGTCAGTTCAGAGTTTTTCATTAAAAACAAAACAAAAAACTAAAAACAAAAACCTGTCCTTACAAGAGAACACCCTTCATAAACACTGAAGCACTGGGGCCTGGCAGCACCAGAAATTAATGACCGGAGCTGAAAATATCTGCACACCTTCAGATTATAAAATGCCCTACTAAGTATACAGTAAGAGAGAGAGAGATTTTTATAATGTAATGAGACTGTTTTACAAACCATAAAAATGAGAACACAAGAAAGACTTATGGGATAAGCCAAAGCTTTATTCAGGGTAAATAGGTAGTCTTAGAAATACCTTTACTATGAAAAAAGGAAATGAAACACATGAGCTATATCAATACAGAAAGTCTAGAAAGGAGTCATAAAAGCTAGTTTAAGCAGGAGAGAAACAGAGGTAGTAACGACGAGGATAAAGAAATTAAGAAATAGAAAAATGGGAGAAATGTACACGGAGGGCTGAGAACCCAGCTCCGTGATATAATACTTGTTTAACATGTATCAAGCCCTAGGCCTGATCCCTAGCACAGGAAAAGCCCAAACCCCAAACACATACACACACACGAGAGAGAGAGAGAGAGACAGAGAGAGAGAGAGAGAGAGAGGGAGAATGTGTACACATAATACAGAAAGGGGGTTAGGGGAGAAAAGAACAAAAAATAGAATGTATACACACACACACACACACACATAATACATACACACACATACACACGTACATACACACACACATACATACATACACACACATACACACACACATACATACATACACACACACACACACACACACACACACACACACACACACACCAAAAGACACCTTTTCTGTATCTCCACAGGTAAATCTACGTCCATATTTCTATCTCCAAACCCACTTATATATAAGTTTACAGCAGTCACACATCAGGTTATAAAGTATCAACTGAGCAGATAGGGAATGAAGGAAAATATCCAATCTATTTAGCGTGAACGTTGATTCCGGTTGCCACAGAAATACTGGATTATGACCTGCTGGTTCTGTGACTGATGGGCCGCTGTGTACAGGACTAATTCACACGGTCTTTCTAAAAATGAATGTCCAGACGCAGCAGGCACAGGGGTTCTCGTGAGCCGTTGGGGATGGTGCTTGCATGTGGCTAATACTAAAAACCACAGAGAAGGGTCCTTGGAGGAGAGACACGCTCCAGCGGTATAGTTAATGTTTCACTTACAAAACTGTTCTTCAAAATGGCCGTGGCCATGTAATACACCGTTGACCTCGACTGAATCTAAGGTAATTTTTGTTGATTATAGCAATGTGCATTACCGAGAATGGTATAAACAATATACCTATGTTTAAGGTTTTGGAATGTTATGAGTTAGTGGGTAGAAATGGGCAGATTGCAAATGACCCTAGGATGAGCAGAGGGTACCCGGGACCAAACAGAAAAGCAGCCAATGGCTAACTCGAAATGTACCCCCAGAGTGTTGGGAAGTTCAAGTTCAGTTTCACTTGAAGTGAGCACCTCAGAGTCTGAGTTCCCAGGGTAGGAGGGCATCGTCAGGAGGGAGAGCCCACGGCCTCCCTTCTGTGTGTGTGAGAGAGAGTCTTTTCCTGGCTTCCTGGTTTCAAGTGATCCTCCTGCCTCAGCCTCCGAAGCAGCTGGAACTACAAATGTGCACCACCACACCTGGCTCTCCTGTGTTTATTAAAAAGATACCCCTGCTGGGCAAAGCCTCTTTGGGTCAGCGCTTTCAGAAGAATTTCAAGGCTTACTGTGGGAGTTTTTCCAAGACACTAAGTCCCATTACTTCCTATTTCTCCAAGTGTGGTGCTAGTGAGTCTCATTGCCCAACTAGTTTGCATACGACTTTTGACTATACCATAAGTCAAACCCACTCTCAAAGAATGAAGATTCACACCAAGAACTGTGCTGCTAGTTCTCCAAGCAAACAGGCTACAATTATATTTTGCATGTAATGATACCACTCAAACATCTCAGCTCTCAAGACGACCATTTTGCAAAGGTGTGGTCCTCATATGCATGCATAAACTCCTACTTGTTGTTATGAAAAGTAATATGATTGAATAGCCAGACTTCATATTTATGGGTATTTATATTCTTATTTCCATTCTTTCCCTCAGCAGAAAAATAATTTATCTGCAGAGAAATATATGGCGGACTCTCTCCCCACTACTGCAATTCCATGCTGCTTATTTCAAAATTAAAAATCATGATGTGAATATTATCTTGCAGAAGTTCCCACAAATTAATTTTCACTGCAAAAATTCACACTAAAAGAACTGACAATACTAAACGCCCTTGGGGAGAATATACTAACTGCCTATGACGAAAACCTTTCCAATTTTGGAACATTACATTTTTAACACTTGGTAGTTTTGAAGTCTCTGTAATAGCCAAATGATATAACAATGTTTATATTTCAGCATGAGCTGGTCTGGAGTGCAGCTAACAACAATTATCTCTGTACTTTTAAATTGCATTTTGAAAACGCTTCAAGTTCTATCTGTATGTACCCTACAGGTTTGTTTTTTTTCTTTTTTAAGAACGTGCATTGTTGATCGACTGAATGACTACAAGTTAATGAGTGTTCCACGAGTGATTCAGAGTAGGAGTAGTGGAGTAGGAGCAGTCATGGAGACTAACAGTTCACTTGAAGGGAAGAAATGGGAATTTGAGACCTCTGTCTGCCACCTCCATTAATACATACACAACAAGAGAAAACCTACTAGAAACACTGCGCGTGCATGTGTGTGTGCGTGTGAGTGTGTGTGTCTGAAAATTGGTCTTGCGGGTTCTTGTTTTAGACATGTGAACTTTGGAGACCTTAGTCTTCAGGTAGATCACCCAGAAAGCTGAAGGAATGCCACTCACATGGCCTCAAAAGAGCCATGGCATTAGGGTCCGGACCGCTTGCTTTATTTTCTAAAATAAAGGATTGGGATAACAGCTCCTCTAATAATTTTCTGTGCTTTAGGTTTCTGATCCATAAAATGAGGGGGACACCGGCAGCAATGTCACAGAACACACATGCGATGACCCCACCTGCGTTAGGGAGCTGGACTAGCGCCTATTTTATAATATTTATAAATCATCATTTTAAAAAAATGCTTAAACCTAATGGTCTGAGTCGACGCACTCAGCTTTTATACATTTTCTTTAAAAAATGGTGTGTGAGCGTTAGAAAAAAGAAGACGCGTCTCGTATTCTGTTTTTCTTGTGAAGGAGAGATCTGTCGTCACCTGAACTGCCATTAACCCCGACGGAAGGTGATACGGTTGAAAATCAAGGACTCTGCAGCCAAAAACCAGGAATCTTAGCTTTCAGTCTGAAGCGGGGATTGAACAAGAGCGTGGTTAAGGAAGCCACAGAGCAAAGAGTCAGGACTCTGTTTACTAGTGGCTTGGCTCTCATTAAAAGCACCCCGGGGTCTGGGGAGGAACCGCACAGGAAACGTTTTAAATTATTCCATGTGGAGTCAGTTCATCTTTGCAGTGTGGTCCCCACAGTCGCACATCTGAAATAACCAGTGGTGGCTGCTGCCGTCGCAATCAAGGGAAACCTCCCTGGTACTTAGTAACAATTTTATGTACTGATAGCATCCAGAGTTTCACTGATGTGAAGCGGGCGTGTTATAGAACCTACTCGGGACTGTTAGGGGTGTGCTCAAATAAAGCCGCCTAGCACAGCAAAGTAGGGAGAGAGACAGGAAAACCGATGACCTCCCTCGGCGCACTATTCTAAGGAGATGTAAAGCGACCCCCAACAGATGTTAATGATTTGGTTTTAGAGGTACCCCCGGAAAACCCACATTACACCCGGGCTTCTGGGAACACAGATGTAATGCAGGGGGGGTGCTAGTCAGTTCATCTAACAAGTTTTAGTTTCTGATCAAGTGGACCATTAATAGGTGGCTGCAAGCTTTTTTAGGCTGAGGATTGCAAAAAAGCACACAATGGATGGACATTCTTCAACAACGAACTGTGGGTTTTGACAAAATGCAGGGTGGAACTGAATCTGTAGTCACAGGGCCACAGTTAGGGCTGGTACAGGCATCCAGACCACCTCATTAGGCATTCATTGAATGGTGTGTGACCTCCCGGGCCTTTCTAAATGACCACCTGGTTCCCAAAGCCCTGTGGTTACAGAGACTCCTCTAACTTGAAGCAGGAATGCTTGTATCTAATCTCCTGAAACAGTATCCAATAATTGCTAGGCCTGTAGTTGAAATGTTATCGTTTAGGGCAAGAATCTCCTATTTCTCTAACCCTTCCCGTGGATTTACTAAGTTCTTTACCTGTCTTTTTAAAAGTTGTTAGGGCACGGACAAATTTATGGCTTTGTGTGCGTGGGGGGGGGGGCTGTGCGGGGGAGGCGAGAAGACAACCGCTGAAGGAGAGAGAGAACAGAACGAGCTTCTACCCCAACTGCACCCGACGAAAGAGCAGGTCCATCTAAGTTTAATGGCATCATCACGACTACAACTGGCACGGAACGAAAGCAATAGACCAGATTGTGTCGTGCCCCCCACCAAATGCCACCAAACGGCATTACAAAGAATGCTCCCACTCTCCTCCAGACCTGTCATCCCGGGGCCCTAGACAATTTATGCCCCGTAGTTTGGAAGCCTGGAGCCACACTGTGCCCTTTCTACACTTGTCAGGCCATCGCCGGACACGCATCTCATACAGAGAGGTAGACACGTGGAATCCGTCTTTCCCGTCCCACCGGGAAGCACTCAGAGAAAACACAGACTGCAGATTAGTTCTGTGGTTCCGAGATGAGAAGAAACATCAGCCACTTACAGAGACGGTGGAGCTCGGTGTGTTTGTCCCATAGCCTGAGGAGGGGAGAGAAGCCAGAGACCAGCGGCGTCCATCTGTCCTGCAGACAAAGGGGGCTCAGTTAGGCCAACTGTGGAGTGCCGACACCAGAACCCCGGAGAACCCCAGGGAAGTAGGGTCTCTTTAATCAAACAAATGACATGAACATAGTCTATGAGGGTGTGGGAACGCTTGGCCAGGGTTAGGGTAAACAAACATTATCCAGCAGGTTGCCTTTTATTTAAACGCAATCGATACACCCAAACAAGTAGAAAGTGAATGGGTTGATCCATAGTATTGATCTCTCACTAATACACTTTGACAAAATGAATACCAGGGGTAATCACAACGGTCAGACTCAGCGGATTCAAAGCGACATGAGCAAAAGCGGGGAGGGAACGAGTTCTACGTGGGGACTGACAGCTGGCCAACGATCTTCACAAGGGCCTGGCAGGCTAGGGTTTCCAACGGGGTTTCTACCTCACATTTCCAAGGGTCTAGTTATCCTTATCATAAACAGGGGTGGTGGGAGCCCTGGGTTTCCAGTCACTTCCCATTAACCCTAAGTGGCAAAGAACTTCCGCAGTGGGGAAGCCTGAAGCTTGGGCTTTGGAACGTTATCGCTTTCTGACATGACCTGGCTCCATAAAGTGTTGGAGAAAAGGCCACCTGCAGTTTCTGTGCACGCAGCAAGCTCTGGCCAGTCGCCCTAAGGGTTGGAGGGCAGTTTCTCTACTCAAAATGGGAACTAACACTACGAGTAAAGCCGCCTGCTGAGGTCCTCGAGACCAAGCTGCCACGGTCCTTAAGGAGTCGCTCTTTGTCCTTGGTGACCGAAGACTGGCTCTCTGAGTTGGACTGTGGGTATAAGTCAGGGTCCCCACAGGGGTCGAGAATGACCCCCGCACAGGGGGTGCAGTAGTTCTTAGCGGTGATGTCACTGATAGGGCAAGGGGCCGCTACAGAGCAAATTTTCAGGGATTTCTAGTATTCTAAAGCTTTATTCAAAATTTCCAATACGATCGTACTGTATCACATACTGTCAGAAAAACAAACATGCAAATTTTCCACGGGGCCAAACAGGGAAAACTGTTTTCTTAAGAAGCAGTGTCACAGTATGAGACACAGGATCATGGAGAGATGTTCTGTAGCTCATGGTTTTGTTAATTTACCAAACGAGAGACAGCGGACAGAATCTAACGTAGACACATTCACAGGGAGCCGAAGTCAAGGAATTCAACAGCATCGGACTTGAGTTGGAGAAACCACAGTTAGACACTGACATGGAAAGCTGCCACAGTAGCCTGAGAGTCACAGGTAGGCCTTACAGGCTACTGTGGCTGCTACCTCTACAAACGCAAATGGTCCACAAAGACAAGATGGAGAAGCCAAGTGGACGGATCACAGAATGACCACGAAGCTGAGACTTTAGTGCCATTTACCTGTCATTTCTGTGACCATGATTGGCGTACAATTGAATCAAGTATTTAAAAAAAAAAAAAGGAAAAAGAAGCAACATGAGATGTTTATATACCAGAGAAAATCAACTGGGACAATAAAATCATATTATTCGTTTAAGGGCAATTTTATGTAAGTAAAAATGTTGGCTATTTCTGAGAAAAATAATTATAGCATGCACATAAAAGATACAACCATTGGTTAAATGGGCATAGGCAGATGTTATGTTCAGTTAGCAACTAAAATCTTTAAAAAACAATGCTTGAATTTTATATTCTAACCACTTTTAATTAGGAAGAGAAAAGAGTATGATTTTAAAAGAATCATTCAGTCCATTTAATAGCAATTATCAGAAACTAGACTCTGGGAAGAGCGAGGGACACGACTCCCCTACTATGATTCTGTTTTGTGATTCATTAACTCTCCTTTCCCTCAGGTATCCACGGACATATTTCAGATGGGTGAGCAGTTCCAAGAGGAGACACGTTCTTATTAGTTCTGAAGCATAAATTACATTTGCTAAGTTCAGGAAACACACAACTGGAAAGGCGCTTAGGCAAGAATGTGCTTGGTTCTTGGTACAGCCATCGACCAGAAATAATTTATATCTCGTAAAGTTCCCTAAGTTGCCTGTGTCTGTTCACTCAAATGGAGCAAAAGGACAATTGCATTTTTGTTACCATGACAACCGCACATCAGAAGTTACTATGTCTGCTATATGCAGTACGGAGAGGAGAAAATGCCCCCTTTCCTAGGAAGCTCTCACACAGGCACAGCTTGGATCCGACTAACAGCTCTGTCTATTCTGTGAAGCAGCTGCCAATAAAGCAATGTCCGACAACAACACCCTCATCTTCCCAAAGCAACGAGGCTTTTTTGAAAAGGATGTTTTTCTTTGTCGGTGACTCTCAACACTACACCAAGTGAAGGAACCAGATGAGAACGTAAGACACAGAAAGAACTGGGGGTGGGGAGGAGCAAGAATCGACTCCCAAAAAAAATGTAGAGCCTTGCAGTACACAATAAAGAGTAACGCGCTCTGATACCAGCCTGACGGTTTTAACTGTACGAAGAGAGAGCAGGTTGGTACATTCAGTAATTACAGTCATCGGTGGCGATACACTCCAGATGAGGTTGGGTCAAATTAAACTAACTGCCAACCAGAATCTACTCTAGAAAGAATGTAAGACTCAGAGGAGGGGGTTGCCCTGGTCACTAGTGTTCAAGGGTCTGAAGACTTAAGTCAGAAGGGAAACCCCTTTCAGTAATTTGCTTATGAAAATATGTCCTGAGGTTTATCCAGGCAAACACTAACTAGGCAGGCAGGAGACACTCATGGCACTGGCTGAAGGGTGCTAGATTGCTAATGAAAATAAAAGCATTTCAGTCAGCCGCCCCAGCTTCTGGCGAGAGGTATGACATCATCAGCTCCGTCTTACCATCAGACGAAAATGTTAAGCCGTCTCCAGCTAGACGAGACCTTGACGTATGGACTTGAGTATCCGTCATCCAAAGTGCTTTGAACCAGAAACATTTTAGGTTTGGAATTTTGGTTTGTTTGTTTTTTTTCTCTTTGGATATTTCCATCCTTAATCCCAAGTCTGAACATTTTCCCAGCATCCCACTGCGGCCCAGAACGGTTCAATGGTTCTCAGTAAGTTTCAGATTTGGGGACTGATGAGGAGGCTCAGTAGACAAAGAGCCTGTCAAGTAAACCCGAACACCTCCTACGTTCGACCCCAGACACCACGCGTGCTGCGGTACCTGTGAGTGAACCACACGCGCGTATGTGTGCATACGCAGACAGGAGGAGACGGTAAGACTTAAATGTAAAAGGTTTCAGATTTTGGAATACTTGGGATCTTGGATTTTCTGGTTAGGTTTAGCATGGACTACAATTAACAATATGAAAAGTCTCCTTGTTCCAATAAAATGCACTAATGTGATGACCATTTTTATTTTTCCATAACCTCAGTATGTTAAACACGACCCTGACAGGTTTACTCTTGGATCTGTGTTTAAAAGTACGGTGTGTGTCATCGTACTTTACAGCCTATAATTGGACTATCAGGTTACTAGGGGTGCAACAGAGAGCATGCTGAACAACTGAGGTCAGAGAAGATGAACAAGCCTAACCTTTGTATGTTCACCCCAGAAGGATTTCAAAGACGGGGCCACATTTCCGCCATTGGGCTAAAGTATAAAACTATGGGAATCTCAAACTGGCGCGACTTCTGGAAAAGCTCGGAGACACACAGCGAATGGAAGGAAGGCGACGGAGACCCCGGGGAGAAGATCTACATTTCCTGAGTGAAAAATCATCTCTAAGGTGAAAGTCAAGACGCTGGGTAGAAAATGCCAATCTGAATTCTCGTAATGAGCACACGTGCCTATTTACCTGGGTAAAAGTCTTAAGACAACGATCACTCCTGTCCTAATCAAAATTAATACTTTTTGAAGAGTGTGGAAGGGGTCCCAGCTGTTGGTTCGTGCAGCATGAACCGGAGGTCTCCAGCGATAATCTCCTGTCACGCTTTCTGGTTTATTTGTCAAAAATTAACATACTTGGGGGGCTGAGCTTTTTTTTTTTTTTATAGTGCAGAAGCCAGATTCATCTGTCCTTCAGCCTCCACTTAATTATCAGATGCTCTTCGTGGGTATAAATCTGGCAGGACGGGGAGACTGTGGCTTCTGTCGAGTTTTAATGCATTACTGCAACAGGATTTGAATTTACTCATTACTCCGGGGTAATCGAATGCGCCCACCCTCCGTTTCAGACGACAAGAGGGCGCTTGTTTATTGACTCGCCTCACTGTCTTCTCAACTTGGAATAGGGAACCGCCGTGAGTTGGCCACTACTGGGCATGCGGACGTTCCAGGGCTGGCGACCGTTTGCATTTCTTTCGTAGTATGACAGTTAAAAGAAAGATGTAATAATAACTTTTAAAAAATGGGTCCTCGAGAGGATCCAGGTGTGCGTCCCCAAGCTCGCTGACACGGCGCCTTAGCCCCGATCGCAGTCCCCTACAGTGGGATTCACAGAGGCCTTGACCGCATGATGGGGAACGCCCAATCTGCTTTGATTGGGATCTAAGAGTAGAAGCTTACTCATCCAGAATTCTGAAACTGCTGCTGGAATCTTAATTATAATACAGGGTTCTGAAAAATCCTCCTCCCAGGATTTTAGAATATAAAGTGTATCACAGGATGACGAGTGTGTGAGCCGCCAGTGTGCTCATTAGAAACGTGTAGAAGACCATTTTGAGGCACACCTGTATGGTTTAGCAAATGCTATGTGAATGCACTTTAGGGCATAAGTAAGTCTCTGAGAAAGTCTTACAAATAGATGGGACATCCCACCATACAGGAGATTTATTCTGAATATCTGAAGACCCAAAGGGTCATTTTGCATTCTGTGCTTCCTGGGTGGAGGAGGCAAGGCCCCTATGTGAGAGGGGTAGAGGGGAGGTGAAGCCAGGGTGTCTGAGAAAAACAGAGTCAGAAACCAGAAGGGAGGGCTTAGGCCGCAGCGGGAGGCCCAGCTTGGAAAGCTTGGGTGTTCGATACTTCTAAGTAAGGACGCCTCCTCTTAACTTTGTTACCCAAGAGCAGAGGCTCTTGAACATCTGCCGCCCAATTCTAAGCATGATATTAATTGAAAAAGAGGACCAGGTGTGGTGGACACGCCTTTGATCCCAGCACTAGGCAGGCAGAGGCAGGCGGATCTCTGAATTCGAGGCCTGCCTGGTCTACAGAGAGAGTTCCAGGACAGCCAAGAGTATACATAGAGAAACCCTATCTTGAAAAATCAAAAAAGGGAGAAAAAAAAAAAAGAGCACAGGAAACATTCTAAAAGATGCTAACAGTCCAAGCATTGCTTCATCGAAGATCAGTCATCAATCAATTGCTGGTTAATGCTTCCAAATTGTTAGAAATAGTACAATTCATGTTAACAGCAGCTTCTAGCAGGATCTAGATAAATAGAGCCTGTACAACACCTCAAAAAATTCAATAAAAAAAAAAATCTGTTGAGGCTGAATCGCGCACAAGGGATGCTCTCCAGATGGAGAAGACACAGAGAGAAGCACTTCCCTGCCTTCACCGGGGCTCACGGTTAGCAATGAAGCAGAAGGGACCCCCCCAACCCTAACACGAGATAGAGGTCATCATTGAACTCTGAAAGCAGGCGTGTTCTACCTAGCAAGTCCTTTGGTTGGAGAAGGCTTTATGTGACGATGGAAAGGCTCTCACAAGACAGAACCCTGGAGAGTGGGTGGAGGAGTGGGGGGGGGGTAGAAATGGAGTTCCCTTGGGACCACTGTATAGCCCAACTCTATGCAGACCTTACTGTGGGACGCAGAAGGGGGGACTGGGGGAAGTGCCCACCCCAAGTAACACTTACCTCCGTGCAAATGAGAAATGGGCTGAGGCACTGGGGGAGAAATTCCTTGGACTGTCTTGAGGGCTATTTCCTGTGTGGAGAAAAAAGAGCTATGAACAACCGAACTTTGCCTCGCCAACCATTATCCACATCCAGAATCTTCTCCTCCGTAATCAGTTTCTCTACAGTTCTACAAAATGCCATTTCCTCTAATGATGTTTCAGCTTTGCCTGGAGCGGGGATCTGGGAAGTGGCAGGGGTAGGGGTGGGGTGGGGTGGAGGTGGGGGAGGGCACCGAGTTCCAGTGCCGCTTTCCAAGTAGGCAAGACATATGAGTGCATGCATTCCGCACTGTCACCAAACCCTAGCCCTCCAGACATTTAATAACCTAAGCATTTCAGTCTGTAGAGTAACGAATTTATATGTTTTGGTATTTGTGCCTTCAGATGCTAACGTTTAGATGTTTTCACTGGAAGTGCTTTTTATTTGGGGGGAGACAGCCTCAGCACGGGGTGGGGGGGGTGGGAGAGTCTTGAAGAATAAAGGCTTAGATTCCAAAGTATACATTTAAAAGACAGATGTGTCAAAACTAGTCATAAATTGTGAGGGAGAATCCAGCCATCTGGACCTGTGTCTAAACCGGCCCCGGGCTCTGTCTTAGCATCGCTGGAGGAACTTGGCAGGAGTACTCCTGTGTCAATATTTCCTTCAGCAATCTCTGTGACAGCTGGAATGTGACTGGCCAGGCAGACTCCAAAAGCCTTGGCCACTCGGAGACAGCAGCGCGCATCTCTCAAGTCCTCCACAGGCAGAGAAGAGCACTGACTGCTCAGCGGAAGGAGGGCAGCTCCCCGGGGGCTTGTTACTTTCTCCATTAGCCGGCTCAACCTGCTGCTGATCATTGACAAAGCTTGGCAGACAGCTGGCGAGGGCGAGTTCAGGACATCCAGACCACGCTGCTTCCCCCGCATATTCAATCTCGGGCACAGCTCTGCCTGAGGACCGCCTGGGAATGGTGCTGGCTTCAGGAAGGAGGTGGGGAAAGGCTGCAGAGTAGCCCTGTAGTTTCTTGAAAAGTGGAAAACAGACCAGGTGGAAGATGCCTCTCTTCCCTGACTCCTCAGTGCCATTGACCACTGTAAGGGACTCAGACTTCCGATTTCAAGTCACGCCCAGCTGGGAAGGTAAACAATTAGCTATCAGTGTGCTAACAAGAACACACTAGTACCTCAAGGAGGGTTAAGTTTACTGTTACCTTGAGGATGTCTTAGACTGGCTACATCGCCACTGAAATTTTTTCAATTAACTTAAGGTTGCAAATTTTATAGTGTTGTCTTCCACAGATGCTGTTAACTTTATTACAGCACAATCAAAGCCATTCAACAGGGAAGTGCTGAGAAGCTGATTCTTTATAGAATGTGAAACAAGGAGCAGTTCCCCTGCCACAGTGAAATTTATCATGTCTTTGCATCTGCTGTTCCCAGGGCCCCTGGAGGAATGCATTTTGCTTTTGCTGTCCAGTAATCCAGGATTCATTTTGTCTGTTTATCTACACACAGCAAATTAACTTATTTTGATTTCTCTCAACAGCATTCCCTCTCCCGCTCCTAATTCAGCTTCGGTACCACTCTCTGCATTCTGTAAAAGAGTTCAATAATTTCTAGACAGCTAAAAGCCCTTGCTTCCTAAAGGGGATAATCCAATGTTCAGAATCAGTTGTATAGAGGGCTTTTTTTTTTTTAAAGTTTGGGGACATATTCATGTTGCTTGTACACCACGGAGAACAAACTACCAGTAAATTATTAGTTGTAACAAAAACAATTGCTTATTTGAAGCCAAGACTTTCTAACAACAGACCTTTCTGCCTTGTTCACAAGAATAAAATAAGACCAAGGGAATCGGGCCCAGTTCCTAGCCTGACTTCTCCTCTGCGCAGAAAACGTGAAAGCGGAAGGTTCAAATGCAGTGCGCAGAGACAAAGAGCTTGTTAAACCTTGTTACAAAACAGGCGGTAAGGAAAAGAGGAATGAACTTGAAGACTGATTCCTAGGAAGCCAGGTGCCATTTTATAAAACATTTTATAGCACGTAGGGTATTTCAGCGTAGGACAAACGGACAGAGACAGACACAGAAAATGGCTGATTTAACTCTGCCCTTCAAAGAAATCAAGGCTGCTATTATCAAAGCTTCTATTAACCTCCCAGAGACTTTGCCTTTCCAGCTAGGGCTGAAAATCTTTGGGGGGCTTTTTGTTGTTGTTGTTCGTTTGTTTTTTCCTTACTTGCTCTTTCATTGCCATAAAACAAAACCCAAGATTCTTTTATCTTCAACATCAAGACTACAGGACCTCTGCAGATTTATTTTTTTAATGTAGTCTGAAAAGCTGAACTGAAATGTCTATGTAACGTACACAAGGTCACATGTCACTTATGAACCAGACTGTCCCGAGAGATGTTATCGGGCATTTCTGTCCATGTGTGAACATCAGAGTGAACTTCAACCATCGAGGAACATAATAATAGCATCAGTAAGTGACGGAATGTTCGGAGACCACAGCTGTCCAGATAGTCTATTCAGGTTTTGACAACACTGACAAGGTTTGCTGGGAAAAAAAATGGGAGGGGGGGATAATAGGAAAAAATGGGATACTGTTGTGTGCTGCTGTTATGGCTGAACGATGTCTAAGGTTCCCCAAAGTGTCATGACTTAGCGGAGAAGGTCTGGGACCCAAAGGCAGGGCAGTTCCTCAAGATTCAGGTAAGATGGTAGATGGGAATTCAGAGAATCCGAGACAACTCGGTTAGAAACGCTGTAAACATTAGGGCAGTCCCAGAGACGTGCTCTCCAGCCGAAACAGCTTCGGGGTGGTACAGCCAATGACCCATGAACTACATTTATTGGCACTAGGTAGTGGGGGCCTCCCAGATGCTGGGATGCACCCAAGGAGACGGAGCTGGACCAGTACGTACAAGGTCAAGGGAAAGAATTTCTGTGGGCAGACTAAGAGTGATTGGCAATGCATTAGAAACAAGACATGAGAGAGAGAGAGAGAGAGAGAGACAGAGAACACAGAAGACAGGTGTTTCCATTGTAGACAGACCGCTGGGATAACATGACAGAACAACCCATCGATAGAGAATCGTGAGAGGTAGGTAAGGTTCTGGTATTACACAGGAAAAGGTAAACAGGCACTAGGTAGACATATGTGTCATGCACTGAAGAAAATTCAATTTTCCTTGGGGAGAGATGCTAAGATGGGCATATTAGAGTTACAGAAGTTAATTGTGGGAAGTTATATTCGTATTTGAAATAAAAGTGAACTTCTTCTTGGCCTTTCAAGGTTTAGCACTATCGTTTTGCTATGCGGCGTCCAGAATGCTGCGGATTCAGGGCACGTTGGCGAGAACGCATGCCTCCTATGCTCGTCACTCGGAATCAGAGCCCTCTCTGTCGAACACACACATGGCTTAGAGAGAGCAAGATGGATGGAGACTGGAGTCCTACCCGTGACCTTCACTCCTCCCAGCTCTGCTCTCTGCATCCGTCCACCCATCTGCAAAGCAATACCTGGGAGACTCCCGGATCGAAACCGGTGCCAGCTAATCCTCTGCCCATATGCGCAGCACTAGCTCCTAACTCACATCCTGCTGCTCTGGGGATCTGGTGGCTCCTGGATGCTTGAGTGCTCGGACGCTGTATGGGCTGCCGGTGCTGGTGCTGCCGCTGCCGCTCTGACCTGCTGAGGCAAGCCTCGGCGGTGGTCGGGCAGCGGGTAGATGATTAACACCAAGCTCCCCTTAAGGCAGAGAGAGGCACGGCTAAGATGCGGGCAGTGTACCGGAGCCTCCCGTTACCTGCCGGCACTACGCAGGGTGCCCCGTTTTTGTGAGGCGGTTGTTGTGGAGAAAGCGATTTCCAGATTAATTAAATTGTCTGATTGCTTTGTAATTAGGCTGGAGGAGAACTGCGTCCTCACCGCAGAGAAGCAAGCTGCAAATCTTTTTAAGAGGCATATGCTTTACCCACTATAGATTATTAATGTGCTTTTAATGGCTGCCCGTTCACAGAATGACAGTTTCTGACGGCTCCATCCTCTATGAGGACCGAGGAATCCAAGAATTAATGGTCACCGCCATCTGAAACTCCTGGCGGATCAGCGAGGCAGGCCCTTGTTGAATCTTCGGTCTCATTACTTGATGACACCCTTAAATGAGCTGTGACGTCTCGCACCATAACAGTCGGCGTGGTGTTTTCTGGAGGCCTCGAAGATCCTCGGCGACACATGGCCACCGCTTCAAAACCTTAAGACTAGACTGTGCAGAGCCAAGCCTAAGACCTCCTTGCAGGACAAATCCTGGCCTAAAGCAGAAACTTCCCATAGAATGAGCCACGTGAAACCATAGTTCAAGTCGCTGTCCAACTTTGAGTGCATCCCACCGGACCGTAACAGGTGATATGCGAAAGCCAGAGATCTTCCTGTCACTTAGACACCTGTCTCCGAAACTGGCTCCTCTCCAGATATAATTGCGGAATATTAATTAACCCCGGGCAGCTGTTTGGGTCCTAAATAACCAAGGACTGCCTTTGATTAGCCGACAGTAGTCGTGTCTCTGACAAAACTGTGCTGTGCTCACTGCAGGCCGGCGAATAAGGGACACCCATACACTTGGGTGGTTCGAGTCAAGAGCAGACTATTCGCAAGGCGTTAAGGTTTTCTTAAGGCGTGGGCTCTCTCTGCCCACGCCCCACACGCCAGAACCACTGCCCACCGCTTGACTAAGCCAGGCGGGAAATGTTTATTAATCCTCTTCTTCAAAGAAGGGAAGGAGACAACAAAGGTGGTGCTGGCTGTTCTGCGGCAGGCTGGGCCAGCGCTGGGAGATATGGCAGGAAGCTGCCAGCACAGATGAGGGAAAGACGAAAGTTTGGATGTGTGACTGCAGACCTTAGGAAGGCGCTGGATGAAAAGCCAACGTGGCTTGCTGGAAAACAGAACTGAAGAGACGGAGCTAGGAATGGAGCAATCAGGAATGGTTTATTATTCATCTGATAGAGGATCAGCGCCTCACTCAGCCCCCAGCAGAGAAACAGTACGAGGACTAACACTGAGTCCCTCAATTAGGCCCAGTGCAGAGACTGAGAAACTTGGGAGCACGTGGTCCTAGGTGGGATGTCTATGTCAACTCCTATCCCCAGGGCTCAGGGATCTCTGTGAGGAAAGCCAGTGGTGATGACTCCAAGGTAACAGTTTCTTTCAGACACAACAGAACTGATGCTCCTGCAAACTCAAAAAGACTGTGGCGACATGCACGAGGCTTGCAGGTTCAAGCCAGACGGGCTCCCAGCGCTGAAACGGGAGGTGGACACAAGCTCCCATCCCCTAATCAAGACGCAATCTGCCACCAACACTTGCTGGCAAAGGGGGAAAAAAATCAGTTTTCTCCAGTGGCGTCTCAGCGGGTCTATTGACTGTGCGGAGGGCAGGCTCCATGCCCGGGAACAGTTGACCAACACAAAATGAGCCCAATGGTATTTTTGTAGACCTTTTTTGTCTCATTTTGCTTTGTCTAGGCATTTTTGTTTGTTTTTGCTTTGTCCTTTTCTTGTTAATTTTGATTTTCTTTTGTGTGTTGGTTTGTTTTTCATATTTCTTGTTTTTTTGGTTGTTGTTTGTTTTGTTTGTTTATTTTAAAGAGAGAAGACCCCTAGTGGTGGTGGCGCACGCCTTTAATCCCAGCACTCGGGAGGCAGAGGCAGGCGGATCTCTGTGAGTTCGAGGCCAGCTTGGTCTACAGAGTGAGTTCCAGGACGGCCAGAGAAACCCTGTCTCAAAAAACAAAAAAGAGAAGAAGAAAGAATATGAAGTTTGGTGGCTAAGGAGGTAGGAAGGACCTGGGAGGAATCATGGGAGGGAAAAACCTGATCAAAATATATTGTATGAAAATTTGTCTTCAATAAAAAATTCATATGAAATCAAGTTTCAAAAAACAAAAGACAAACAAAAACAGCTTTAGACTCCAGGATTAAGCAAACGACAGCCACTGGCACTAGCTGCTGTGGGGGAGGGCTGAGACGGCATGGCTTGGGCATACCAGAGTTAGAAGCAAGGCTGGGTTACCTAGATAAGCTCCAGGTTGACTTACAGAGGTGACACTTCAGATAATCGGAAATGCATTTCAATGTGCTCATATGCGCAGGCAGGCAACTACAGACAGCAGGGCCACATTGCCCTCAAAGGGAACATTAGTATTGGTGTCTTCCAAACACTAATCATAACTCAATAAACCTAATAAACCCCTTAATAACTTTGCTAGAGCTTTCTTATAGCTTGAGAACAAATAACCTTTTTTCTACTTCAGGATACTTAATGCCTAATGGCTTAATGTCTCTGCTTTGTTTTCAGACACTCAAAGCAGTTGAGAAAAAGATATGTAGAGAAGAAAAACATCATAGGGATCAAGATGAAAATTCAGGTAATAGTTGCATCCGTTCTGTCTGCTGAAGGGAGTACAATGATTTGCACATTCTGGACCATTCCTGCCTTCCTCTCATACATTCGCCACCCCAAGTGCTGACCAGAAACTCCAGGTAAATACGCAGATGCACTAATGGTGTGTTTTGAGTTCTTGGTGCTTAACTTAGTTCCCAACATAGTAAGCTTGAGACTTTTTCATTTACTTATTTATTCTTCAAAATCAATTAATTTTAAGATCTTGTTGCGCACCGTGCACCAGGTTCCCTGTGAGAGCAGATAACCACAGCAACCGATAACCTACTGAGCGAAGCAGAAACGCATACTACCCCACTCTAGACTCATCTGGTAAAACCCATTCTGGAGTCTCACTCATGTGAAGAGAGCATTTACCTAAACCAAAGCTTTTCAACGTTACCAAAATTACTTTAAGAAAAAAAAATCTCTCAATGACAGCAAATTACAGTAAACATGCTGTTTCACAAGAGACGACACACACACGTAATGTTTTCTAAGAGGTGAGAGATGAGGTTGCAGGGGGAAGACTTGTAGGGGGTGGAAGAGAGAGGGAGGTCAACTCTTGTGTCACGAGACGCTCACAGATGTCTGCTGTCTATTGCTTCGGCTCCGTGAAGCCGTTCCTGCGGAATGTGTGTCCTGTATTTGAAGCGCGGTGTGTTGACGGCATACCCTGGAGAAGCGCTGTGATGGGTTCTTGAGAGTGTCTTCGCTTCTCCTTGACCCTGCCTTATTACTCTGGATGGATGCCACACCTCCAGGTGATCCCAGACAAAGACGGGTGCACGGCGAGACTGATGGAGAGAGCGGACTGGGGGCTGCGTGCTTTCCTCTCATCTACAGTAATCCATCTTCTCTGCAGTAGAGAGGAGATTACTTTCACCCCTTGTTTAAAGTTCCTGAGTTGTATCTGTAAGGCCAAGGAAGGGTAGGCGAGGACACAGTCACCGGAACAGACATTCCTAACTTCCATGCAATTACATGAGACTTGACTAGTGCTATGAATCTCAGATAACTAATTAGCCCCCGGATCTGGGGAAGACTGAGTTAAAGAGCACAGCACTGTGGGCGTGTTTTTATTTTTTTCTACCTGACAGGAAGGGATTTCAATTCCTTAACATAATTAGATACAAAGAACTTCCCTTTTCTCCCAGAAGAGGGGGGATGTTATCAGGAAATTGGTTCTTAGATGGTTTGCTTCTACTGCTAAGTAATTTCTAGTCAGAACAGAGGCATTTTAATGAAAGGCTGCACATCCATAGGACTTCCTAAATGTACCATAAAGGTGATTCTGATTATAAACCCTTTTCCATTCAGCTCCCGTTAGTTAAAGCTAAGTTGGTCCTATTTAATGAATTCTTAATGTTCCCGTGGAATCCAGTGGGTTGGAATGTGACCTAAAGCAACGAGATATATAAACAGTTAATTATTGTTTGGGTTGAAACTTTTCATTAACCTATTATGTCATAATCAAATACTACGCAACAAGCCGAGAGTCAAACAAGTCAGAATTCTTACTGTGGGTTCTTGAAACCACCCGGATGCTGGAAATCCCCAGGTGCCCAGACTCTCCTTCCTTTGGAATGCTTCTCACACCTTTCCTTTGCATTCCCTTAGAGATCAAGGAGGAAAGGGTTCTCAATGCGGGCTGCATACTAAAACCAACGGAGAAGGCCTACATTTCCAGACCGTACCCCACTCCCCGTGACCAAGGCGACTGTAACAGGTGGCTGGACTCCAGAGGCGTTCCTTAGAATTTGTTCACATATTGCAGGTCACCAGCCCTATAGAGCTATGATGGAACTATGATGTACCTAGATTTTCATGCCTTTGCCCGCCTTCTCTCTGAAGCTGAATACCCTACTGTTAGGTACATTAACTCAGAGTCCTCTTACACATTCACTTCCCTCTGACCTCTAGGATTCTCAAGAGGGCAGTCAGACCCGAAATCCACTATCAACCCAATCAAATACTATCTTGCCATGTCAGCACTTCCAATCCCAGCTGCCCCCAGGGGCTCTCTTGTGCTAATAAGACAAGACAGCGCTCCTCTATAAGAAGGTATCCCGAGCTCCCAGCAAGTTCCTGAAACCACAAACAGCACAGGCACTACGTACGCCATTTTTATTCATGTATCTGGGTGTGCGCGCCACATGTGTGACTGTATCCACAGAGTCCGTCAGTTTTTAGTATCAGAGAAAATTCTGACATATACCTACCCCAGTCTATGAGTGGTATCTGTGCTAATTTTGATGTTTTGATGCTTCACTGAATATTTACGTGACCATATCCCAGAGCCGAGTTCAGGACCGGGTCACAGGTTGGTGTGCTGTCCACTTCTGTCTCCATAGCCTGTTCCTCTCCAAGGGCACTGTACTGATTTGCACTCTTACTGGGCACACAGGGCAGTCTTGCCGTGAGCTAGCCAACTACGATGTCATTTTCAGGCAGCAAACGGGGTCACACTGTTTGAAAAGTATCAGTATTTTTTTCAGGTTTTCTGAGGTACAGTAATAAAATTGTATTTATGTCATGTGTGTCTTGCTGTACAAATATACGATGTGCTTACTGCAACTAAAGGATTAGCATACGCACTACCTTGCTTAGCACTGTTTGAGTGATAGGACGGTATTGTGCGTGTCTTTTTATTTTATTTTACTTTGCCAGTATGGGTATTCTGCTTGCATGTGTGTCCATACACTACTTGCCCATGGAAGTTAGAGGAGGTCATTCGAGGCTCTGGGGCTGAAGTTACAGACAGTTGTAAACTGTCATGTGGTTGCTGAGAACTGAACCAAGGTCCTCTGGAAGAATGGTCAGTGCTCTAAACTGCTGAGCTGTTTCTCCAGCTGTCTCTTGCGCTTCTTGGAGTATAAAGTACCTGGTTGTTCTTTATTCTGCTGGAGCTCTTACTTTCTCTCGTTGTCTCCCACATGTAAGCAACTCTGTCACTACACTGAAGCTGTGTTTCTCATTTCTCTTTGGCCTTTAGTGTGCTCACGACAACTTTCCTGGAGAAAACATTGCTAAGCTTACGAGTTTTCCTTTACGAGTACTGGGTTTTAGACGTTCCTTGGGAAGACGTTCCCTACTTGAAAATTATTTCCTAAATGCATCCATATCGTTTCCTCACGATGGTACATGCTGGGATTCCCAGCACTTGGGAGACAGAGGCAGCTAGAAGCCTGTTCTACATAGTGAGTTCCAGGCTGGCAAGGGCTACATAGGGAGACGCTGCCACAAATAAACAAGACAACCACTTAAACATCTATATGAGGGTTACCTGCTATAAGGTCTAGGGTAGTAACCCAAGGTACCTCTTCCCAAGTAGCTAACGAATGGGCATAGCGACAGAGCAATCTGTGGCTTTCTCAAGATTCTAGCAGGACGCACCAGGGAATGTGAAGTGGTTGGTCGTCAGAGATGTAGAACACTTAAGTCATGGGGGGGAGGGAGAGGAGGAGATGATGGATGGAGACGGGAGCCATCTGGAAAGGTCCTCGGAGCCAAATTCCAGGCGATTCTTCATCTGGCTGAAGCTCCTATTTTATCAAGTACTCCAGGTGGTTCTTAGGTACAGTAGACCTCCAGACTCTTAGCCTTTGAACGGTGATCTTGACCTTGGCTTCACATTAAAACAGCCTGGGGAAATTGGGATGTCCCAAAGCCCAAGCCACACTGCAAACCAATTAAGTGAGAATGGGAAGGAGGTGGGTGCCACCCTCAGTCATTTTCTTTAAGGCTTCCCAGGTCATTTCAGTATGCATTCAGGGTTTGGAGAGCTGCTTTAGATTCTGCTTTGAGAAAAAGGTAAATTTTACAGCTCAATTTGTCCTCCAGCCTCTCAGTGTATGGAAAATCTCCAGAGAGCCCTTTAAAGAGATACACACTGATGCCAGGTCAGACACCTCAACTTTCTCATTTAATTGGTCCTGGGCCTGGGCCTTTAAGCTTCCTTGGTGATCCTGTTGCGTGCCAGGTCGTAAGCCCCACAACGCAGGGATGCCCGGGTGAATGTGGCACAGTCACCCAGACGGGTGGGCGCCCTCATACACCTGTCCTGATCTGGGGTGGACCTTGGGCAATCAAGATTTCTAAGCAGTTCGCTCCTGCTGCAGCTGCTGTCCTGAGGACCCCTGTGGGAACCATGCCATGTATGTCATAAGCTTGAGTGTTTTTGCTTTAGTTGAAAGACATAATAAAGTTCCTGGGTTTTTTTTTTTTTTTTTCCCTTTTAAAGCAGCTTCAATCAATCACTATGCTAGCATAGTGGAGCCTAAGAAACAGGAAGAGGAATCCCAGTTTTTATTTCTTGCAGAAGTCCTGACCTTTGGGTCTGGACTGGGAATCTTTGTCTAAAACACTTGAGAGGTGTTGCAGGAGATCACACCAAGGGTTAGGGGCACGGTGGGATGCACCAGTAACCCAGCCCTTGGCTGACGGAGACAGGAGAATCAGGAATTCAAGGTCAGTCTGGGCTACACGAGACCCTGTCCCAAAAGTGAGAGGAACAGAATTCCGATCTAGGTTGGTAAGTAGATCTGGTTGCTAAAGACAGCAACAGGATCACAGACATGGTGGTCAGTTTGGTACTAGGCCACCCTGGATGCTGAGACGCAGGTGGGCACAGGCAGAGAGTGCCGCTAAACAGAAACAAGCATCTGTGTTGAGCCAAAGATAAAGCTGTGGGGGCCGTTGGTGCACCCCACAAGGGAGAAAAATGCTTGACAGGGCAAGTGACTCGAGGGATTCTAACAGTTACACTGGTCTAGGAAAAAGATGCAGCAAGCATGGACGTCCAGAGGGAGAAAATAAAGGGAAGGTTCCCATGGTTGAATATGGGGGCTGGTGTGTGTGTGTGTGTGTGTGCGCGTGCGTGAGAGAATTCAATGGATTTGGGCACAGGGAGGTAGTGGTGAGTCCCCTACAGGAGAACACTAGGACATCAGATGTGACCCCCCAGTGACAAGCCACCACCAATTCACCTTGGACAATGTTACATGTGAACTAGCTTCCCAGGTTGTTTGAAAAGGACTTGATGACTGTTTTGCAAAGACAGAGAATCAAGATAATGAAAAGCCACATCGACATTTGGCTATTAATTAAGCTACAACTTCAAAACAAGAAACTTCAAATGTTACATTAGTTAATAATATCATGGTATGATTTTACAACCCAGTATTAAAAATGTGCTATCAGCTGGAAAATGGGTAACTCCTAAATGAGGGGGTTAGCTTTTACATTTTATGAGACCCACCAGCGGAACAACAAAATTTCAACCTTTTTTTCTCCTTTGGCTCAGAAGAGGTACAAGCTTGTAATCTTTACAGAGAACAAGCTTAATCAGGAATGTTTAAGCATTTTTTAATTAACATATATAAATACATGAATACATGTGTGCATTTACTTAACGACATGATTTTGCTATTGTAGCCTTTGCTACTAGCTTCACACTAGACATCCTCCTGCCTCCACCTCGCAAGTTGATGGGGTTCCTGGCTTCTGATTAACATACATTAATTATGTATATGTAAATGTGGTTCCTTGTGATATTTCAACACGTGCATATAACATGCACTGAAGGAAATTTTTAGAACATTTTGACAAAAAAAAAAAAGGAAAGAAAAGAAAGAAAGAAAGAAAATGGTTTCATTCGTCTTGTGATGCTTTCAAGAGCAATTAACTCAGGTAAAACAAAAAGGCATTTTCATTCAGCAATAGATATGATCAGAAACATTCCAGTCCTGGCCGAGACGCCGCACTGCCCAGTAGCAGATGCATGAGTAGAGTGGACGTCGGGTGGGAAGGAGACGCTGGCGTCTGCACATCACCGCTGTGGGGCTGACTAAACTGAAATGGAGCTGAGGGGGAGCTCAGCACGGTTACGGATCCTGGGAAACGCCGCCCGTAAAACTGTTTAACTGTTAAACAGGAGGCAGATGGTGAGAGGAGAGAGGCAAGGAAGAGCACATGGGATTTTTTTTTTCTGCTCAAACATTTAAAAACCATAAAGAGGAACTGCTCACTTTTAAAATAACCTTTTAAAATGTGATGTGAAAGGTAACACATAACCATGACGGGGGGAGTGGGAATTACATGAACTAATAGAGGTAAAAAAAAATTAACCCTTTGAATACGTTTCTGTGATATTTTTCATTAACTGTTTTTGATAGTATAAATATGCATATACAAACATACTTCAGTTAGGTTATGAGCCGCTTTGTGTGTGTGTGTGCTCTGCTTCTCATGATTAGGGTGTCATTACACCCTCCTACACACCATGAGTTGCTCCTCAGTCTTTTTCCCTTGGTGCCGTGGATTCGGTGCAGGACTCGACACACGCTGAGGGTACTCTCTACCCTTCGCCCCAAATCATGGGCGACGCAGGGCCACGCTGTCCTACTGTGAGGGACAACAGCGCAGCCATTCATTTCTCACTGTCTGATGCTTGGTTAACTTCAGTTTGCGTTATTATAAATAACGCCCGCGGCCAATATTCTGAACTGTGGATACTCGAGTACTTCAGTACCATCCCTTTACAGTATACTTCAAGTGCAGATCAGCGTTTGAGAGATACGAATTCTTTTTAGGGTTCTGGTTATAAAGGCCACGGTCCTCTGTGGGACTTACATCGATGCATGAAAAAAAAAAAAAATTTCATGACGTCATCACTAAAAAACGAACACTACCATGTCGATCTTTTACTATTTGCAAAGCAAATGGGAACAGTATCTCATCGTCTTTATTTGCATTTATTTGGTTAGTGAGACTAAACTTTTCATTTGGTCACCTGTAGCTTCTTTCTTTTTTTTTCTATTTCCTCTCCTGAGGGCTTTCTGTTCGGGTCCTTTGTGCATTTCCTTAGTGGGGGGCACTGAGTTTTTCATACATTTTAAAGAGTCTTAGAAGTCACCAGTCCTGTTCCCCCATTATATTTGCTACTGCTACTTCCCCAGTTCCATGTTAATGTTTTATATTTTTTTTTTAATTTTATGGTGCTTTCAAACGTACAGAATTCTAGTTCCCACTTTAAGATGTACGCTTTATTCTTTAAATTGTAAGTGTGTGGGTGGCGGGTGGATGCGCACGTGACTGTCATAACCTGTGAAGCACCGGGTTCCCTCGAGCTGAAGTGACAGGTGGCGGTGAGACACGGACCTGGTGCTGGGAACCGAACTCAGGTCCTCTGCAGGAGCAGTGTGGGCCCTTAACCGCTGAGCCATCGCTCTAGCCCCCAAGTTCTTAATATATTAATTAATACAGTCCAGCTTTCCTCTCCAAGGATTTTTTCCCTACTTTATCATGCTCAGAAATGATTTCTCTCATACAGGAGAAAGTGTGCAACTTTATAATTTATATCACAGGTTTGAAAACTATTACGTATGAAATGTTTATGTACTAACTTTTTTATACTTCAGGTTGTAACTGTGACAGGTAAATTCAAGTTTGGGTTATATAACGTGTAGGAAGCTCACTTTCAATATTCCTCATCAGCTTAATCAACAAACGATCCTGGGGACCCTGGTGCTTCCTTCCCAGGGGTCCCAAGGTCTCCCGCACCACATCGTCACTGACCCTTTTCCGTATTCCCGCTTCACCTGCACGATCAGCTGGGTTACTGTCGCTTTGTGAGAGCTGCTAACCTCAGGCAAGTCACATCAGACTCGAGGAGTTCATTTGGCTACCTCTCCCTCCTCAAGTCTCCCAGGCATCACCTAGAGCGATCGCCAAGACACCACAGTGAGCACTGTCATCGTGGTCACCGACTACATTCTAGCAACCTCCTCCTGTAGGAGAGTTCCTCCATCCTGCTGGAGTCTTCCTGAGGCTGATGCCACCACTACCCTTCCAGACGTCTTTGTAGTTAGAAGACAGGCACAGCTGTGTCCAGCAAAAGTTTAAACTGACTCTGGCTTCAAAGAAAGGTGGGATGAGGGTCTGCCAAAGGAGTCTGCTTTGGGGCCGGAAGGGGGGTAAGAGGTTATCCTCTTGTGGAACATCCGTGTCAGAGATTCTAGAACCCAGGAGCCTGAGCAGCAGTAGCCGTGGCTCCGTCTGCGCACTGCTGCCTTGTGCCCTGGGTGTTTTTCTCAGCTGAAAGGCCTCCAGTGCTCACTCTGGTATTCCTGAATATTCTGGGAGACTTTCACATACTTCCTCTTTTTCAACTGAAGAGCCCATTTAGTGTTTTAAGTAACAGTAACAGAGTTAGACATACACATACATACGTGCTCGCGAAATAATTCTCTTTTTAAATAAGAAAGACATCATCATCCCATTACTCAAAATAGTTCGGTTTTCAAACACAGTTCTGTTTTATGGTTTTGGTTTTGTTTCATGGCGGTCCCTTTCACGGCTCCTTCAGGTTTTTATGAAGCAGATTTCCTGCTCTCTGAGGGGATGTGGTAGGAGGAGGGTATGGGAAAGAACGAGAGGTGTTGTCACGAGCTCATTCATTCTTCTATGATTGTTCTGAGCGGGCTTATAGATGGTAGTATTCGACAGCATAATTTCTGCGATTCTGTCTCCTACACAGTTGACCTCATCCACTTGCAAGTTCCAGTATTCGCTCAGTTCTCTTGGATTATCTAGATCATTTGCATCACGCGAACACAACAAATTTTAACATTTTGGACTTAAAACATTTCATTTCAGTTTTATGTATTATTGGACTATGAAGGGCTTCTAGAATATTAGTGTTCTAGAACATTAGTGAAAGAGAAATCTTAATTAAGTGCTTCTAGTGTTTCACTAAAATAAAACCAAGACCATAAGTCTAAAACGTAGATGACTTATTAGAGTATGAAAGGACTTTTAGTAGAAATGGGAGTCAAATTTTACCAGGCGCTTCTGTGGCGTCTATTTAGACAAGCTCTCGTCCCATAGCTCATCAGCTTTCTTGAAAAAGAGCCCAGGAATGCTTATACCGGCCCACTAAAGTGTAACATTTATATTTCAAAATGTAAAAGTCCATCATTTTCCTACTCTGTACCGTGCAAGTATTTTTTTTTAATTTTCATTTATGGCATACGAGGAAGTCACTGCTGTTTTTAGTAAATGAAAAATTACTATCTTATTAAAATGTTAACAAAGCACAACTGGACACTGATTTCTCTTAAGTCGTGAGTTCAAAGGGAACAAGGCACAGTTGAATTCTGCTTCCCGCCCCACTTCCAGAGGGAGGGGAAGGAGCACAGGGCGCACTGGCCTTTTTAAGATACACTCTCTGGTGCCATCGGCAGAAAGGCTGAGGGGGCGGGACTGGGACGCATCCTGTTTGCTGGGTTTCACTGTTTATGTCCACTGTTTATGTTTCTTCTCAGCCTGTCCAGGTGTTTAGCAACAGTATTTTCTAATAATACTAATCCCAGTTATTGCTTTTGTCCCATCTATCCAATCCCATGCCCAAAAGACATAGTATTACAAACTAATAGACAAATCTCCAGTTTATCTGGTACGTGACATCTCACAGCACAGTGTGTCATTTCTCGTATCTAACTGAAGAAGACGGAACTGCTGTCTGTGGTAGCAGTGGCTCCCGCTAGTCAGCTTGCAAAGCGTCGATGTGTTAAGAAGTGATGGCCAGATGTTCTGGTTATTGACACAGGTAGTACAGCCCTGGTGTTGGGAATGTACTACAGGAAACAGGTCTCTACCTCCCTTCATCCTGTCTGGATGTCTAGCTGTGGGCTGACCGCAGACATGAGATTTCCATGGGTTTGTCTCCTACTTAAAGGCAACACCTAGTTAAAGATGTGGACAGCCATTGATGTATTCTTGGTCTCCATCATTAATGTGGTTTTGTAAATGAGGTGCTCTGCAGGCTGTTAACAGGTACTTTATTGCAAAGTATGATTAGCGACCGATCGCACAACCTATGAGTCAGCGCCTTAGTCAGAGGAATGTAACATTAATGACTTAAATTTAAATGCTGTCACGTCTACCTTGCTAGGAAAGCCAACTTCAGGAAATGAAATGGTAAGTGGGGTTCACGGTGGACAGGCAAGGACACAGAATAGACAGTATCAATGCCCCGCAGTACCAGAAGAAATAACTCTCCACCATTGTGTCAACAGTAAGAACAGGAGCTTGCTGTGGATAGCTGAAGAAATAGCAAATGGTTCAGAGAGAGACCGTGTCTCAGAAATCAAGGGACAGGGTGATAGAGAAAGTTACCTGACACAGAACCTCTGACACAGCGCCCTGATACAACTTACATGCTGTCTAGGGAGGTCTGACATCTCTCCATGTTAAATCTTTCTGGGTCTCCAGAGGAGCCAAGAGTTGAACACTTGTACTTCCTACTGGAAACATTGTGTAAAGTTTCAAATGTGGGTTAATTTGTCTATTTATCCCCTTTCAATTTCGAGAATGCCAGAATGTATCTCTTCTTAAAGACACTGAGCTCACAAGGAAGTGGGCCTTTATCAAGGGAACAAGTTCTTCATTTCCTGTGTTTGCCTAGTGAAGATACTTCACAGCTCTACAGCCCAGGTCCAGGCAGGCTCTTTCCTTCAGGATCATACACTCTCTGAAATACACGTACTCTCTACCTGTTCTCCTTCTTACCCCGTAAAACCATCCACAACTAAACCGATTCAACAGGGTCACTTGGAGAAATTGTGAAGTTCCAGAGGATTCTCGCACGTGTCTAAGGAAGCTTTTAGACTTAATTATCCCAGCTAATAATTTTAGTTAGCACATACTGGAAGTTATTGCTGATATAGATAAACAAGAGTTTGGATGGCTTCAGTGTATCCAGGCAACGGGACTACCTGTTTCCCCATCACAATGCCTGCCAAATGGGTCAGCTGTCCTCAGGGGTAGTAATATGACAAAAGTAACCATAGTAATCAGATCTAAAAAATGTGCTCCTGGGTCCCTCAGCCCTGCCCTCTGGCCTCATGTCTGAAGAGTCCTACTTACGATTTATTTTAGATGTTGAGAGTATCAGTTGTCATCAGACCTTAAAATGCAAATAAATCATGTCTTCGATAAAGAATACAAAGCCAGCATGAATCAATACTGAGAATGGACAGCTTAAAAAGTTATTGGTGGTGGAAAAGTATGTAAAATACATTTGATACTAAAAGTATACAATTTAATGTGAAGCTTCCCCGCTTCCACTTCAAATGCCAACTCTGTGTATAAATTCACTGAACTGTATAGAATTTGGGCCTGGTTAATTTTGGTGTGTGATGTTGTCATTTATTTTTCAAGTTTTTTTTTAAATACTAAAGTTTATAAAAAAATCATTTAAAACTAAGGCTAAAACTATGCAAATACAGTTTTAGAAAAATATTTTTTGAATACTATCAGAAAAAAAATATAAATAACCCAACTGCTTCCCTTAATAGAAAAGAAAAGAAGACAAAGTGAAGACAAGAGAGAACTGTGAAAGGTTATATTTGATTGTGGCCAGACAGTGATAAAGACTCCGAAATGTGTAAAATAGCATGCTTGTATCAAAGGGGGAAAGTAAGCCTCGTCTGTGTAAGTATACGGCTGTATGTTCACAATCTAAAGCCCAAGGCACTTCGGAATGTCTGTCCTCTGGAGAAATCCTTGGGTGAATCTGTGTTGGACGTTCTCTACCAGCGTGGAAGATGTTTGCAAAAGAGGATGCGTGGTTTTCATCAGAACAGGAGTTTCCTCTTCTCATCCCAGTGTCTCCCAAGTAGACGCCACGTCCTAAGACAGCCCCCGAGCTGGCGAGTCAAAGGGAGACCTGATAGCTTAACCCTGATCACCTCTTGATACTGCGTTTACATGCCACAGAAAGAGAGCTCATTTATAAGGTTTGAGGCTTTTCTGTCCTTATAATGACTATAAAATGATGTGCAAAACAGCAGGTACAGACCTGTGTGCTTCCTCTTGGAAAAGTTAAATCTGCCATCCCCAAGTCACTTGCAATTTTTGATAAAAGGACTGGAAGACACATAATGAGATACTATGTGACTCAAAATTCCTGCAGAGATCTCTCCCTCCCCGAGCTCTCCTCTGACTGCTCGGGAAGGCACCCTCAGGACATATTCCAGGGCCTTCCAGAGCAAAAGGCACTTTGGGAACATGGTTCAGAGCTAGTTCCAAGTGTAAGCAGTACGAGAACACTTAGATGTACTGAATATTGGTTTCCTAGAACATTTTTCAATCTCCCCGCCCCGTGTGTGTGTGTGTGTGTGTGTGTGTGTGTGTGTGTGTACACATGAGTAACTAACCAAATCTCTAGTTCATGCAAAAGATTATTCTGACTACAAAGTGTGACAGATTGAGCTTCTGAGTAAATCCAAATGTAGGGTAAGGGAAAGTGAGACCAGACTCATACCACAGAGGCAGCCTGTCTGGAACTACTGAGGTTCTGATCCAATGGAGCTAAAGTGTCTAATGTCATCAATTCCCAATCAGCTCTAAGCAAGCGCACGGGCCAAAGGACCGCCCAACGCAGTATGCCTACACAAAACTATCACGTGCAGTGTGTTCCTGCAGAAACCAGCACCCGGGTTCATATTCCACTGACCATGCAGACTCCAGTCAATCAGACGCTCTGCCTCGCGCTTGTATACGGTTTCTGTGTCACAAATTCATGTGGATCACGGCAATGCTTCAGAAGTTTCTTAAAACCTTATTCTGCACTCAGGAGGCAGAGGTAGGCGGAGCTCTGTGAGTTTGAGGCCAGCCTAGTCTACAGAGTGAGTTCCAGGACAGCCAGGGCTGCAACAGGGAAACCCTGTCTTAACAAAAACAAAAAACAAAAAAATCTCATTCTGTTGCACTTCGGAATTCTTTGAAAGCATTCACCTTCACACAGTGAGAAGCAGGCAGAAGGACAGGCTTTCTCACTCCTAATGAGTAGACGAAGAGGCCTTCAGAAGATCCCTGTGGTAGACACAGTGTAGCTGACACACGGAGGGAGGGATGAAGATGCAGGCCCCTTACGCAGGTCCACCGTCCGTCATCTGCATCCTGGTCCACCGGCTGGGGTCCTACCGCGAGACGGTATCCCTTAGAGCCCACCTTGCTTACTTCACGGCTGGAGGTTTCTACTGGACGGTGTGGTGCTCGGAGCCTGGGAGGGAGGCAGCTCCACAGCCTCATGCAACGCTGCCTTCTTCATTCCTTTACCAAAGCATGACGACGTTGCCAGGCACCCAATTCCTGGAAGTTCAGTACGACCAGCTATTGTTTCGGTTACGGAGAACGCTTAGGCGGTGCTCCGATGGGTGTTATTTTGGTGCCCCGTAACACATTCCTGATGCTTATTAAATGTCATTTGCAGCAAGCCTTAAAGAGCATTTCCCGGGAACACAGTCTACAGCTTCCAGGGCCTCACGAACTCCAGGTGATAAATGGGTGCGCCGATAATACAAACGCAAGATAAAAGGTTGCAGCTTCATGGTTTTAGTTCTTAATTATATTGATATTCATTGGGGGGGGGGGGGGAAGGGACCACATGCCAGGACACGCGTGGAGATCAGAGGGCAACTTGCAGGCCCCAGGAATCAAACTCAGGTCGTGAAGCTTGGCGGTGTGTATATTTACCCACGGATGGCGCTGCCAAGACTGGGCACTTAAAATGATAGTTTCCTGGACGAAGCCAACACACTAGTTAACTGTTGACCATAAACATTTATGTACTGTGCTATCCATCATAATGTTTCCTCTAGGAATAAAAAACGCTGGGAAGAGCTGGACTGTCCTGGCACATCCATAAATGGAATATTAAGGAGATTTAATGACATGGAAAGAGACTCCAAAAACAACAATACAGATACAAAATCGTATCTATGATCTCACACTTCTATGTGTAATATATATGTTTATACATGTGTATATACACACGTTACAAATAACAAGTGCACACACAAAATACGTGTATTTCAGTCTATGCCCCCGAATGTTACGCAGTTGATTTGTGTATTAAGACTTTTGATGGATTTGATACTCTGTGTATTTTCACAAATTTTGTTAACTTTCTACGATGAGCGTGGGTAGCTTTTAGAGAGAGAAAAAAGTTCTTCGAAATGTACCTAAAAATTTCAGGTATTTGTCAAGTGAAGGTTAAATTTTCCTTCTCAAACTGTCCACCTGTCTTGGCCTGTTTCCTCTCCAGTCGGGGGTGTGTGTGTGTGTGTGTGTGTGTGTGTGTGTGTGTGTGGCCAAAACCTCTCCCAGCCCCAGCGGAGGGGTGTGCCCTTCTCCTCTTGGCCACGTTTGACCTCTAAACTGCACATGGTTCCCACCTCGGAGCCTGGATACTTGAGTGTTTCATCACCAGCTCTGTAATCACCCGGTGTTACTCCTAACATAAAAGCTGAGACCACGAAAAGCCTGCAATTTACATGGCTTTTGTAGAGTGGTATTCACATGCTGCAGTGGTAAACTCAAAAACCCACCTTAAAGCATCATTAAAGCCGGAGCTGTCATCATGCCAGAGTGAATGAGTTCCAAGTCAGAGAGGGCATGGCTGTATAAGGCTTAAATGCGCCAGAAGAAAAGAGTTTGCTTACACATGTGCTTGAATTTACAGTGCAGACTTCCACGCTTCTGTGCATAACACCCAGCAAGTACAGGTATGGGCACCCGAGTTGCGCTGAGCGCGTAGCCTTCCGAAAACAGAGTAAAGACAACTGGCATCCCCCTCAATAATTAGGGCCTCCGCTTCAAGTTCTTTGATCTATGAACTTGGTCTCGACGGGACAGTTAGTTGGATGTTGACCCAAGTCCACAGATTCTCACCCCACTAACGGGTGAGAATTAGCGGGAGACAGTCTGCATTTGCATACAGCTGCGGATTCCTGACTCAACAGCTGGGATCCCGTGAGGATCAGATAAGCGTGAGGGAGAAACCCAAGCGCCAAAGCCAGGGAGAGTCACTGTGACAGCCGAAAAGCTGTCTGCTCTGCAGCCACAGTGTCTGAAAACTAACTGCGGGAGTGAGTTTTAAGTCTATCTTAGATTCCGTGAGCAAGCATTTACCGCGTGGAAGAGACGCAGCCGTATCAGAAGCAATTTCTCACGATAACTGGAAAGATCCAAAGTTTATTTTCCCGCATTTGAATACCTGAACTCGCAGGGATTTACAGAATACAAATAGGTGTGTCATCTCTATGATTCAGGGTACTGAATTTTTACCCTAATAACAGACACTTGCTAAACCGTTTTAATTTCCAATTATAATAATTTACAAAATTTGAAATTTAAAACATTCTATCCTTTCAAGAAAACTGATGTTTTTTAAAAAAAAAAAATTGTTCTCTTATTTCTTTCCCTCCCCCTTCCATGCCTGCCCGAGGACACCCCTCTCTCTCTCTCTCTCTCTCTCTCTCTCTCTCTCTCCCTCTCTCTCTCTATGTCACAGTGTCTGCGTGTAGGACAGAGGACAACTTTGTTGAGTCACTTTTTGTCTTCTACCTTGTTGGGCAGGGTCTCTCTTGCCTGTTCTTGCACTGCCCAACTCCAGATAACCAGCTCAGGAGCTTTGAGCCAATACTTAACATTTTTGTCTTCTACCTTGCTATAGGACTTCTGGGATTACACATGCATACCGCTGTGGCACTTGTCAGGCTTCTGAGGCAAGAGTTTGTGCCTGCTAGGCCATCTCCCCTGCCCAAACTGGACATTTTGAGGCTCTAGTTTCTCAAGAACCCTTCCTTAAGCTTGGCATACTGATGCATGCCTAAACCTAGCACCTAGAAGCTGAAGCAGGAGGATCACCAGGAGTTCAAAACCAAACTGTACTACATAGTGAGTTTCAAGCCAGCTTGGACTGTATGGCTATATAGTGAGAATCTGTCACCTCAACTCCAAAAACATCCTTCCCCACTAAAATTTATAAAATTTACAAAAATATGGTTTCAGATACTATTAGGTGAGGTGCTGCCTTGCCCCATGCTGACTTCCCTTTGGATCCCGGAGGTTTATTAAAGGCCTTTGAAAGACAAGGGGCCCTCTCCACTTTTAACAAGGGTGAAATGTTACCCTGTGAACAAAGGAAAAGTTGGCTGAACTGTCTTTCAAAATAATTAAAGGGGCTTGGAGTGGAATTCAACACCTGGGAGGACTCCCCTTTGAGGGGGAAGCCAAATTTCCCCTTACATCAGGACAAGTGCTATACTTGTGGTTTTAGGACTTTAAAGAAGCTGTAAGCATTTCTGCCCAAGCCGCTGTTTGTCCGGCAAGCATCTGTGAAGTGCCGACTTGATGCAAGTCTCTTCAGCTCTGTTGGGTACTGTACTACTCTCTCTTCTTTTTGTTTCCTGCTCTTCAGCCTCCCAGTGGCCTTTGTCTCTCAAGCCCTGGAGGCCCAGTCCACGCTCTGTTTTCTCCTTTCAAACTCTCCCCTATCGGTGATTTCCTGGTCTCTTAAGGTTTTACCCAGCATCTAAGAAAATGACTTCCAAGACGATGCCCATAGCAGAGACACAGATTCTCAGGCACAGATCTTCAGAACACTTAGATGTCTCGCGGGCTTTTCAACTCAGTATAAACAGACCAACTGTTACTTACTACCTCTGGTCTGTTTTCTTGTTTCCTTCATCATGGGAACCTCTTTTATACCCTTTCATACACTCAGCAAGATGTCTGGCAGCCACCTCTGATCAAGCCCCTCTCCCCCTACAGCCAATCTTTCATCAAGGACTGTCAAGTCTAACTTGAAAAGTATGTAATTAAGATCCAACTGGGGTTTCAGCAACCAAACCTAAAGACAAGTCACAGCTGATAAACACGCTTGTGCGCGCACACACACACACACACACACACACACACACACACAGAGAGTGAAATGCTGATAAAAAGTCAACAACCACCACTGAACACAAAGAAGACCTCTTCTGACAGATGGGAGGATAAAATCTTCTCAAGTGGCTACCCAGAGTCTCAGGCTTCTAACACAAACCCACCAACTGCTTTGGATGGCACGAGAGAATCAGAAACAAAACTAAGCAGTCACATTGGTAGAGATTTAATTCCCAATTTAGGGGAAAATAAAAGCCAACACAAAAGGCCATGGCTGTTGCTTTGCCCCTAGACTCCGACCGAGGGAATCTGAAGTATGTTAGAGATTAAATTATTATCAGGGGGAGACTGCGTGGAAACACCGCAGTTTGTTCAGAGGACCGAAGTGACAAATTCGGGTCACAGGGCAGACGGACCTGCCTAAAGGAATTAAGAGGATGATGGTGCTGGTGTGTGCACTCAATTAGTGAGTCAACACAAAAAACATGGAAAAGTGATTGACGTCAGTCCATCTGATCTTATCATTTTTTTTTTTCTGAAGCAGGAAGGGCAAGACGTGTCATTGCTCAAGCCAACAAAGGCCATGACATGAAGCCAAAGGGCTAAAACAGAACAGAAGCTGCGCGCGCACCGTGGACCAGAAAGGCAGCATTTTCCATCGGTCAGGAGAGGGGCATTTCTGAAACACTTGAAGAATTGTGTCGTGAAGCAGCGCAGCCTTCCGATACGCACCAGATCGGGGAGTCTTGTTCCGGGGCTTACCGAATCTTTAATAGTATCAGATGAGTCCGAGTCACCCCCTTAACGAAGCTTCGTGGAGGATCGGCTGGGGCTGGAGAGAAGGCTTAGAGGCTAAGGGCACTTGCTGCTCTTAGAGGATCTGGGTTGAGTTCCCAGGATCCACAAGGTGACTCACAAACACCTGTAACTCTTGATCCCGACGGATCTTACACCGCCTTCTGGCCTCTGAGGGCACTGGGCTTACACCCGCTGCACATACACATATGCAAGGCAAATACATATACATATAGAATGAAAATAAGTTAAAAAGTAAAAAAATTTGCTTGTTTTAACCAACATTACGTGAATCTGTATAAGGGAGATCTCAAAGTATCCTGGACTGGAGACTGAGTTTTTGAGGAGCACACGACAGACACTCCTGGAGGGCGGTGGAGAAGACTCAATGGATAGAAGCACTTGTGGCATGAGCCTGCCCACCTGAATTTGATCCCTAGAACCCACAAAAGGCGCAGTAGAACGCCAGCTCCAGAAATAGTCCCCTGACCTCCGCTGGCACTCACACACAGAAAATATAAACACATAAACATCCCACCGGAGCCAAAAATCAAATACGGATTATTTTTAAGTGAGTATCTAAGGCACAGAGGAACTGTGTTCTTAGCACGAGCAATAACCCATTTGCGCCGGCTCGGAGGGCACAGGATCTCACACTGTCTAGTCCCCAAATGCAAAGAAATGCAGACACTTGCGCACTGGCCCTGGGCGAGCAAGCGCTTCTGTGCAGCCGAAGGAGGTTGCTGCCTTGCTGAGTTTCCTGGATCTGGAAGGCAGGCTCACACAGTCTGGTGAACTCCGTGCCCCGAAAATCGGCTGCAGGCCTCTGGAGGGGTCGCAAAATAGAAGAAACGAAGGCACCGCTGGCTTCAAGGCTAGACCCTGCTCTCCCGTTATCTCCACTGGTACGTGAGGCGCATCCACCTTGACTAAGTCGTTCTCACCAGCCTACTTCAGTTACAAGTAATCACCTCCCTCAACATGCTGCATAGAAACCATCGGGCACCAGTAGCATCTGCAGAGTTCAGACTAGCTGAACACAGCAGAGCTTATACAGGAGTGACTAATCCTTGTGAGATGAAATACACACACACACACGTATATACATACAGATATATGTACATATATCACATAAGTTACGTATATAAAAAATTATATGTGTGTGTAAATATAAATATACATAGATTAAAAAGTTACATATATAAAAAATCTGTGATTTAATTGAGACTTCGGGGACATTCCTGATCTTCAGGAAATCTCGGACGGCTAGGGAGGGAGCACAGTGGAGAGGAGCTGGTCTGTCGCCTGTGCGGATCGGGGCTCCATTCTCAGGACCGTACTGGTGATAGCACTAGTAATTCTTAGACCTGCCCAAATGGAAAGAGGCAATCCTTTCTTTCCTCCAGAACCTCACTGACACATGAACTAGCAAATTCACTAAAGCAAAGAAAGAAATAAAGAAAGAAATAAATATTTTTGGCCAATAGGGAGAGAGCTGTCACCTCGGTACTTTGGAACCCGAGTTCCTGGGACTGTTATTTGCCACCATCTAGTCTGAGGGTTAAGCACCGCTGTCAGAGTCCACGCGTTACGCTTTTGGATTAAAATGTCAATGGAAGAAAGAGATGTGGTCAGAGGCTGAATTTTCAAGATGGTCTCCGCAAGGTTTCTATCCCCTGGTGACCCAACCGGATGTGAATGTAGGCTGCTGCTACTCGTCCCAAAGGATTTTGCGGTTGTAATTGAAGCCCCAAATCAGCTGACCTTGAAAATACAGACAGTATCTGGATGGGCCCTCTACAAGGAAAGAATTTTCTGTGGCTGACGGGAAAAGAAGTCAGATTTGAAGCAGGGCAGTGACTGGATGCACCGTGGCTGGCTTAACTGTGGAGAAAGGCAGGCTCTAGAAGCTAAAGGCAGCCCTGGGGACAGATCCAAATCTGGCTGTAACCTGTTTGAGCTTGAAGTGAGCGCTCTCCCAGATCTCAGGGTCACAGCCCTACCCAGCCAACACCTTGATTTGGGTTTTACAATGTCTTGAGCAAAGAGCCTAGAGGCAAGCCTGCCCAGACATCTATCCCCACAAAACCACAAGATTAAGATTTGCATCCTGTGTTGAGCCATTGAATTTTTGGTAATCTGTTTACACAGCAACAGAAAATGACTATAGATATTTTATTTCCTCTTTGGTTCTAGTCTTAATGCTTTTTTTGTTTATTATTATTATAACACACTACACGCTAATTCTTCTTACTCCCTTCTTAATGTCTCTCTTCTGCTGAACAGCGCCCGACACAAATAAGTAACAGCACGGACAATCCCCACTGGATGCGTACAGCGAATGTGGGACGGGCCGGCTCACATTTCCCTCCCTAGGACCTGAGAGGTGGCAGTGTTTCTTTGTTGTTTCCATGGTGGCATGTAGCCTTTCCACCGAGCACTCCGGATCAAACACAAGGGACAGGAAAGATGAGGCCAGCCACGGGAGGCGACAAGGTGATACTGGCCAGATACCAGGTTCAGCCTTCTACCTGTTTTGTGTCTTCTTCCTGCTTACTACAGGGAAGGGGGAAGAGTGACTGGCAGACTGCAATAAATGCCACTTCTCACGAAACACCTACAGATGACTCCTGCCTCTGAGTCACCACCTCTTGGTGCTGTAGCAAAGAAAAGCACTCAGACCCTGGGCGACATACCTCTCTCCCGGCTCAAACCCCTCAGATCACATTCCAAAAACAACGCTGAGGACAATACAGAGAAGAAAAACAATGAAAGGAACATTACAGTCTTAACCCGTATTCTCTCTTCTCAGTCCTGGAGCTGAAGAAAGTCACAGCAATAAAAGAATAATCCACAGACACAAATAGGTTGGGAAAGGAGTACCAAACACTGCAGAGAGGAGGAAGATCACATGTTTAAAATCACTGTTGGGTTATACATGAGAAACAGAATCCATCATTCACTTCCCACCTAGTAAGACCGCCAGGCCCTGGGGTGGACACCAGAGGAACAGAACGGTTCGCTACACACGATCTCAGGCCCCAGGGAGACACTCTGTATGGTTCTACCATCATGATAATCATGTAACAAAAATGTCAAAAACCCAGCCAGACATGGTGGCATATAATTTTAATCCTGATACTCTGGAGACAGAAGTGGGTAGATCTCTGTGAGTTCAAGGCCAGCCTGGTCTACAAAACAGGTACCAGGCCAGTCATGGTTACATATCTAGATCTTGTCTCGAAACAAACAAAAGACAAACAAACAAAAATCCTAAATAATAGTAATAATTTAAATAGTTGAATACTTACTCATTACATAGCTTTGGAAATATGTACAATTACCAAGTACTTCTTCCTGCTTTCTTCTTACACACCTCCCTCATACCTCTCTGAAGTAACTATCATAAAATTGGTTCTTAGAATAATCTTATTTCCTCTAAATGGAGCCACCAAAAAATGGGGAAGACAAAGCTCCAAGTAGACATCTCTCACCACCAAGTAAAACCTTCAGTACCAAACAGGATGTCTTCATCAAACCCCTCCCCCTCAGAGCTCAGAGCACTTTGTGGAAGAAGAGGTTGGAAAGACTGGAAAGGATGGATTATACCAAGGAAACAGTGTCTTCCAGACACAATGGGACTGACCCACAATAAACTCACAGGGACTCTGGCTGTGTGCAGAAGCCTGCACAGGTCCAAGCCAGTTGGAGGCCCAGCACTGACAGCAAGAAGTGGACACTTGCTCCAATCCCTAACCGACCGGCTATCTCAAAACTACTCGCAAAGGAAAAATTAGTTTATCCAGGTGAAGTCTTGCTGGGTATGCAAACCATACTTCAGGGCAGGGCCAGCAGAAGATGGCCAACCCAAAATAAACTCATTGGTAATTTTGGAGTTTTGTGGATTTTTTTATCATATTGTCTTGTTCAGTGCGTTTTACTTCATTAGTTATAAACTATGGTTTCTCATTTTGTGTCTTTATGTTTTTTTCCTTTTTGTGTGTGTGTGTGTGTGTCTGTGTGTGTGCACGCGCGCGTATGTGTATGCATTTCTCATGTTTTTTCTTTCTTTTCTGTTTGTTTTACTCTGGTTTGTTTCTTTATTTGCCTGTTTGTGTTCTAAAGAGAGAAAGGAGGCAAGGTATGGAGTTGAAAGGGTGGAGAGGATCTAAGAGGAGACAAAGGAAGGGAAACCGTAATTATTGAATGAAAAGATACACTTTCAATTAAATTCCCACCTCTCACGACAAGCATACATACATGTGTACGTATATGTAATATACACAGAATACAGCTGTTACATATTTCATAACACTGTGGCATCATACATTATGTTGTTATATAATGCCACATACGCTAAACAAAACAACACCTAGAGCATCATATTAATTTCACGTGAATGGACGAATGGTTAAGCAATATTCGTTTGCAATTTGCTTTCGTTGCCCAGTGATGTATTTGAGTTTCAGCCATACAGACATGTACAGGGCTAGCTAATTTGCTTTCTCTGTGTGACTGGATCATAGTTCATTTATCCATTCTCCAACTGATTAAACTGAAATGCTGCGCGGTGACGATGGCGTACATCCGGTGTCCACACCCTTCTCTAGGGCGGTTTCTGGAGGAAGCATGTCTGGACACTGTAGCAATTTTACTTTATCCTATTTTTAACGATTTTCTTTTGCCTTCTTGCATAACTGCCTTTGCGTCTGTCTTTAATTTTTACATGTATGTATTTAGTGTGAATGTGCTGGTGTGTACACAGGGCGTGGGTGCAACCAACTGTTTGTGGAGGTCAGAGGGCAAACAGTGGCAGTTAGTTCTCTCCTCCTACCATGTGTGTTCCAGGGGTTGAACCCAGGTGCCCAGGCTTGGTGGCAAGGACCATTACTGTCCGCCGGCCCCTTTGATATTTTTTAGTTCCGGTAATAATTAGGAAAAAAAAAATAGTCATTCCAGAGGGGCCACGGCCTGCCATTTTCTTCTACCCATAAAGATGGCTCCATCTTGCACTGCAAAGATCTCTGTAGCCAAGGGCTGATTGCTGAGACAGTGACAGCCAGACACTTAAGTCTTGCGACCAAGATCATCTGAGACGCCATCATCAAGTTAGAATTCCCCTGGGTGCCACGGAAGCAGGGCTTGCACCTCATTCAGGCAACCATCCTGAACGTCCTCCTACAGCCTGGGTCGTCTTCCTCATCCTGAAAAGGCAGCCAAAGCCGTTCCCCTCCTCGGCGTCCACTGCCTTCTCATCTTTCTGTGATAATCCCTCACTTTTCATCTTGTATACTAACTTCATTCTGCATGAAGTGCGTGCTCCAGAACAATACAAATGGTCAGAGCCTTAATAAAACAGTTACTGGCAGGCTCTCGCAAGCACACTGAGCCACGGCTGTAAATTAAATACGCGTACCTCGAGATCAACTACTATGTGCGGGCACGAGGTGCCCGTTTTCCTGTTTCCTTAGGATATATACTAAGCGTGTCCAGTCCAAAAGCTAGCCATCTCCTGGGGGTCCTTTCTTTTATCCCCCTGCTACCTGAAATGCTGCGCGGTGACGATGGCGTACATCCGGTGTCCACACCCTTCTCTAGGGCGGTCTCTGGAGGAAGCATGTCTGGACACTGTAGCAATTTTACTTTATCCTATTTTTAATGATTTTCTGCCCTGCCCAAATCTTGGCCTGTCTCCAGCATCGTGGCCAAGTGGTTTCTTCAAACACTTTGTGACTTTTCTGTTAGGATTAGCCTTCTCCCTTGCATCGGTTTAGATGGAGACTTGAAATAAAGAACATAGAAAGCAGTTTCCATCCAACAGTGTTAGCGGTATGCCTCCACCTTTCTTGTAATTCCGTAAGGGCTCTTCCGACCTCTCCTGTGTCTTCGTGGTCTAGTCCAGCGGTTCTAAACCCGTGGGTCGCAACTCTTGGGGTTGCAACTGTGCCCAGCGGTTCTCAATCTCTGGGTTGAAACTATTGGGAAACGTACATTCCTGAGGGGTTCAGGAACTGAGACACCACTCAGTAGCAAAATTACAGCTATGAAGGACCAGTGGAAATAATTCTATGGTTGGGGGTCCCCACAACGTGAGGACGAGAGTACTGGGAAGGTGGAGAACCACCACTCTAGACAAGGAGTAGCTGTTTCAACATAAGCAAATATATGCAACGTAAGCTCAGTTTTGGGAAGGCCAGGCCGAATCACTCTGACCACCTTTTTGTCTTCACGCCGTCACGTCGGCCGCCAATCCTAAAGATATTCCTAACAGATAAACAGGTCTGACAGTGTTCAAAAATTCAGCAACAGACAAGGATTAATCTGCAAGTCGCTCGCTATCCAAAGGGATTCTAATGTGTTATCTCAGAAAGCACAATTCAGTCATAAAATAACAGGGGAACCAAAAGACACGTGCTAAGTCTCAAGAGGCCTGCTCCGCCTCTAACAGATACCAAGAAACAGGATAAGACTCCAGACAGGGCCATCGCTTACCTGCGTGCGCAGAGAGAGGTGAATGCGGTCTGGGCAGCGCTGGGGACGGGCCATTGCCGATCAAACTCTTCCGGTTGCTTGTTCGGCAGCTGTCAGAAGGAAAGAGAGACCAGGTGAAGAGACACACTGCTACTATTTGAGGATGTCCAGTGCCGACACAGAGAAGGCTGCACGCGCCCCCTCCGGGACCGCCCCGCGCGGTTGCTAAGGGCGTGGCAAGTTGCCGCGCGCTCACTGATACGCGGTCGAAGCCCATCCCCTGAACGAATACAAGTATATTCATACAGCGCCACACCACCAATAGTCCTCTCCACAGCGGAGCTACAGTCAGACGCCTTCTCTCAGCTCGCGTCCGCATCTACAAAAAACGCGCCACGCCATACACGCGCGAGCGGGAAATTAAGGATTCGGATTAGCAAGCCGCGGGTGGCATCTCTGTTGACACAAAATGTCCAATGGGAAATCATACACAGCAAGGCGCAGTGACGTTAATCTTACGGCGGAGCACTGATTAAAAACCTAACTGCTTAGACAAACGTCCTACCTGTGCCTTTTGTCAGTAAAACAGCCAAGGCCTCAGATGAGTACAGCTCACCCCTCGCTCATTTTTCACCTCGATTACTACATTCAAATTCCTTCTTAAGGTACATGTTCGGAATCAGAAAGGAAAAAAAAAAAGCAGATTCCAGTGTTTTAAAACAACAGGGATGACATCTTCTGGTCAGTACACGTCTTTGTGGGCTGTAACTTGAGTACCCAGGAAGTTTATTAATATACATGGACGCAGGCCCCCTACTCCTTCCTGTTTCTGCTAGCAGGAAGCTATCACACGACTACGTGGATTTCAAAGTAACATGCAGTGGTGGCGGAGTGGGTACTTGCCTGCACTTGTTGCTTTCCTTCAATTTGACACTAGCCATTTATTCTCCTTGGTCACTGACGTGCCCAGGAGTAGGGAAAGCAGGTGATGCTCCTCCGCTTCACCAGAAAGTGCTCGAGGGACTGAGTCTACACTGGGTGGCCTCCTTCCCCTTCTTAAGACTTGACTGTAACTGCCAGGGTCTTAATTCACGAGAGGCTCCGTGGGAGGCCCGGTTTCTGAAAGCCTCCAAATCAGATATAGCATTTGATGCCTCAGGGTTCCTATAAAAGAGATTCAACCGGCTCTGGTGGTGCAGGCCTGACATCCCAGCTCCAGAGAAGACTAAAGCGGATGGGTCGCAAATACAAAGGCCGGCCTGGAATCCTAAGCAAGTTCAAGGCTGCCTCGTGCAATGTAGTCAGACCCTTTCTCGAATTAAAAATAAAAAAACTACCAAAAGCGCTCGGAAAATAGTTCAGTAATCGGTCACCTGTCCAGCGTGTGAGAGAACCCAGGGTTCCATCCTTAGCAATAGAAAATATAGTAGACTCTTTGGAAGGGCTATCCCTAATCTTCAAAGAACACGTTTCAAACCTGTACTGATTTCTTTTAGCCACACCAGCTGGGGAGTCAGTCCCTGGATGCTCTCTCTGCTTGTCATCCCCTTACTTAGCATCTCTTAAGGTCAGGACCCACTGCTTCCTTTTCTTTGCTGCAGCAATCAACAAACCCTCGCATTATCTGTGAGTTTAATTAACATTGTGTTTACTCAGCCTTAAAGAAGCTGTTGAGAAATGACAGACCCCTGATAGTTAATTAGGAAGGTAGACTGTGATATTATCACCTCATCTATCAAGAACTGTATTCTCAAGCTATTAAATTCATAATCATTACATCAGATAGTCTTGATTGTGTTTAAAAAAATCCTACAGAATACCTTTAGTGTTCATTCAAAGTAATGCCCACTTTCCGCTTCAGGAAGGGATCCTTAAGTATATCAATCTGTTAATGTTCATTGAAGAAATTATAAATTATAAATGTATACCCTGGAAATTTCAGCAAACGTACTTGAGCAGAGTAGCCAAAATTCAGATTAGTTACTACAAAAACAGGCATTTGTAGTTTACATTTAATATTTCACCTATGAAATATATATTTTCTCAACATATTTATTAGTGTTCTTATATGTAAATAAAATGAATGAGAAATGTGTGTTAACACAAACGGTAACCTGATAAACACCTAAATACCTTATTTATGGATGTCAATATTAATTAATATTAATATTACATACAAATGTGACTGCCCCAAAACTGCCCCCAAAATTAAAACATTAATATTAATGTAATATTAATATTACATACTAATGTGAGCTGTTTCTTTCTCCCCCACCCCCCACCCCCCTCTTGGTTTTTTTCGAGACAGGGTTTCTCTGTTGTAACTCTGGCTGTCCTGGAACTCATTCTGTAGACCAGGCTGGCCTCAAACTCACAGAGATCTGACTCTGCCTCCCGAGTGCTGGGATTAAAGGCAAGTACCACCACCACCTAGCAATCAGAAGAGCTATTTCTTAAAGAAAACTTTCAAAAATGAACTTTCCTAGGAATCAGATAGAATGACCTGTGTATTACTATTATAGCAAGCAAAATAGTGAAAAATTAAACATCCCCCCCCCACACACACACAATTACACCAGTTATTTAAAGTCTATCAGCAAGCAGTGAAAGAGTGTTTTAGATTATCTTTAAAAAGAAACTTGTGCCTGGCAGTGGCGGTGCATGCCTTTAACCCCAGCACTCGGGAGGCAGAGGCAGGAGGATCTCTGTGAGTTCGAGGCCAGCCTGGTCTACAGAGTGAGTTCCAGGACAGCCAGAGTTACAACAGAGAAACCCTGTCTTGAAAAACAAACAAAAAGAAAAAGATAATACCTAAAAGTGGGTTTTACTGCAACAGTGAGAGACCCATCTCGTCACACACAACATACTTTAAGAGTCCTCTACAACCACTGACATCTCCTACAGGAAGCTGTTAGCATGAGATACTACAGGAGATACATGAGATACATATATTAGTAAAATTGTAACACTAGGAACTCAACAATCAAAACGGAAGCCTTTCAACGTAAGCTGCTCTGACGCGGTAAAAACAGTTGAAGAAATACAGGTCACAACGGATTCCCACGTGGACACAGGGCTGATCTCTACACTTAGGACATAGGGGTTTTGGCCTCACAATAAATTTATTGCTAAGGTTCTTAAAGGTAAAGGGGCATTTTATTGTACATTGAATCCTCAAATACCTAAAGCTCATGTGTGCCCTGCCCTCTCTCCAACGGGCGCATGTGCACATGCACATGCACGCATATCCCGGGGGGGGGGGGGGGCTTACTGAGATACCCTGCCAATAACATTTCCAAGGAGGGGGATGTGATGGTTATCTCATATCTCAATATTATCTTCTCCTCCTCCTCTGGACAGCCACCTAGTATGCTGCTCTAGCTGGCTGATTCCACAGAGGCCGATCACCATCCACGGTAAAGAAGACCCCAGTGGGCAGGACCTAAGCCCCACGGGTTCCCACAGCAACTAGCACTGACCATGTTCACGGTGACAGCGCACAGCATGCCGTGCTGAGTGGGCAGGACCTAGAAGAGTCTGCCCCATGGGTTCCCACAGCAACTAGCACTGACCATGTTCATGGTGACAGTGCACAGCATGCCATGCTGAGTGGGCAGGACCTAGGAGAGTCTGCCCCACGGGTTCCCACAGCAACTAGCACTGACCATGTTCATGGTGACAGTGCACAGCACACCGTGCTCATTTCCATGGCCACTGTCTATTCATCCACCCATCACACACTTTCTGCCCTTAGCGGAGAAGTCCACGGCATCAAAGGGGAAGCGGGGTCCCCAGGACTGAGAGCACACCTAATCAGTTAGTGCGCAGACCACTCAACTAATAGTGGAAGTGGAAACATCACTTAGACGCTCTCCCTCACACTCACACACTCACACACGCTCACATAGACACATACACATTCTCCTCTTTCTCCCTCTTCCTCCCACACATGCACACACACTCTCTCTCAACCTCTTTCCCTCTCTCTCACATGCATGCGCGCGCACACACACACGCACGCACACACACACACACACACACACACACTCAGCTCCTTCCCTTTCATCAGTGTGACTAAGTTCTGACTTCTCCCCAGGCATTCATCTATGGGAAAAGCAGGGTTATCCTACCAAGTAAAATAGCAACACCACTTCTCTTTAGCACAAATCTCTCATAATTCATCCTGATCCTAGCACTGGACCACGTAAAATGTTTTCCCTAGTTTGGATGCTAAGGCACACAGGTCAAAAAGAAACTGGAGATACTGATGCTCAGGAGCTGCATCTATTCCACCCTAAAAAGCATTCAACCTTCCTAACGCTGCCACCCTTCATACAGCTCCTCATGTTGTGGTGACCCCCGATGATAAAATTTTCATTGCCTCTTCATAACTGTAATTTTGCCCCTGCTGTGGGTTGTGATGTACATATCTGATATGCAGATGGTCTTAGGCGACCTCTGTGAAAGGGTCGTTCAGTTCCCAAAGGGGTTGGGATTCACAGATTGAGACTGGTAAACAATGTTCACCCCTTCAAAGTACCGCCATCACAACTGTCCAATGGAAGCACCTCAAAAGGAAAACTTAATTTTCCAGTGCACAGTATGCTCCGTTTGCCCCACAGAATCTAGGAGGGGATTGTCCTGGTTCTAGCCACACAACTGCACAAGCCGGCCTCACCTTTGTGAAGTCAGAATTTAGCAAGAAGAAACTGCATACAACTTGAAACCAGAACACTGGTTGAGGATGAGGTACAGAAAGGAGACGCTCTTCTCTCTCTCTCTCTCTCTCTCTCACACACACACACACACACACACACACACACAAACACATACACACGCACACACACCACAGGAAATGCACCCTGCCCACCGCAGACCTGGGGCCTAGGAGGAACAGGATAATGGGAAGTTTGGAGTGATATCATGCAATCAAGGGAGCACTGTGACACCATCTGCATGTTTCCGTCTGGAATATGACATGAGCACTAGATGGGGTACCAGCCCTGCTCCCAAGTTCACTGCCATCACCAAGACAGTTCACGAAGCTCTCCTGCAACTTAATGACTGCTAGTAGGTGATAAAGAAAACGCTCACGAGTTTCAACATCTAAGTCAGAGCAGACTCGACGAGGACAAAGACATCCGGCTACCCGGATGATGTTGGGAAACGAAGGCATTTTTGGTCCAGAGCACCCCAGCTGTTTTTCAGCTCAGGTTTCCATCAGAGAGGCTTGTGGACTCAGTGAAAGTTTGGCACGTGGGCACGTAACTTGTCTCCTGGCAAAGGAACCTATTACCCATCAGCCCCTGCCAGGTCTCTGAAAGTCTGGCAGGCCTTGGCAACTTTCAATTATTCTGAGTAGCTAAAAATTCAGCCTCATTTTAAATTACATTTCCAGTGAGACACAAAGCCCGTGTGTGCCTGATCGTGGTAAAGCAACTGGGCAGACGAACGCCCGCTGCCTGGAACTGACTCGCAGCTGGCTGGAAAGGCCAACACTGAGAACAACCTGTCACCGACCACCACCACGGAGATGGGGGTCACAGAGGACCAAGAAGAGCAGATGTGTGCCCCAGCTTATTGCTTTACCTTGACGAAGATTTTGATCAATTTGTACATGAGTCTGGTTACAGACCAAAGCTGTTCAGGAACGTCTGCCAGCGATTCACTCACACCACGGTCGAATCTGACCGTCGGAATACTCCTTAAACACAGAGGAAGGGCTGAAGTGGGGGAGACTGGCCATCACTGGAAGGCAAGGGTGGTCAAATGAACTGCAGAGTAAATATTATATACGCAAGAGAGCCTTCAGCTTCCGTGTCTTTAAAACCAAGGGGTTTGCCCACATGAGAAGAATACTAAGAAATACTAGTTTTTAGACCTGAGAAATGCTGTGAGAGAGAGAGAGAGAGAGAAAGAATCCAATAGTTCCAATCATTTCTCGTATCTGTTTCAAACCTTTTTTTTTTAGAAAGGAATTTTCCATTCCCTAAATGTCTTCCCCTTCCCCACCTCCCCAAGTGGCCTCAAACTTCTGACCCTCTCTCTGTCTCCCAAGTGTGAAGGGCTGAGAATACCACTTCCAATTTACATGATTCTGGGAACCAAACCCATGGCCTCCTTAACAACAGGCCAGGATCACTCTACAAGCTGATTTACGTCCCTGGCATCCAATCATTATTAATACCACAGCATGCATATATATGTGTGTGTGTGTGTGTGTGTGTGTGTATGTGTATGTATATATGTATACGTACATATATGTGTATGTATATATACACACGCACATACAGGTCCGTGTATATGTGTTTCATGAACAGAATTATGTTATATTTTTACTATTGCCTTCACTTATCGGGAAAAACACTGATGAAGATTTGGAATTGTACGAAAGGAATGAACGGGTCCCTTGAAAGCATACACATCTCAGTCTTCCTGCTGACTGTGCTGTGGTAAAACTCCATTGCAGTTAAAGCTGTCGAGAATCGGGAGCAATGCAAATGGTTCCTTGAATGAATCTGTCTGCTCTAACTGACGACTGCCTTCCCCCACAAGAGCTCAGAAATCCAATGTCCTCTAGGACACAAAGCAGCTTCGCATCTACAAGCAAGCTCATTTCCCAGCTCCTCGATGCGCGTACATATCCACCTATGCCCACGCGAAAAACTCATCCGTATGTTTCTTAGTGTGTCACTACTGCTCTGATTAATCGATAAGCTGAATAAAATCACCGAATATGCTTACTTCGTATGACAGTCATGTTTTTTACTTTGGGATACGCTATATCTTAGCACGCAGTATGCACTAGATATATATTTTGTAACTTAACTTTTTTTTTTCTATTCAACATTGTAATTTTGACCTTTAACCATGGCAACATAAATATGGGTCTAATTCATTTCTTTTTGAGGTTAGCCATTTGAAGAAAATCTTAGGATTCGTAAATGCACGAAAATTATATATTGTGGACATTCCTTTCTTCTCCTCGCAGCTCCGAGTATGTCGGACTCTGTGCTTTTGAAAATCTGGCTGCAAAGGTCTTGAAAATGTATCTGAAGGAAACATCGTACAACACCAAAGAGATGTGCTGTAAAATCTCTGGGCACTTTCCCCCTGTGTCCCGGTCGTGCTCCCCCAACCCAAAGCCCTGTTTCTACTACCCTTGTACTGACTATTCCCATAAATACTTTGTCATTCTCCTGTGAATGAAGCGATCCCTTTTCTGGGCATCTTCAGTCTACAATCTCCAGCACAAAGTCACGTGGAATAGATGGCTGGATATGCACTATTTCTTCCTAAAGCAAGCAGATAACAAGCCTTATCGCTTCCTCTGTCCCAGAGATAGTGTCACCCCTCTACAGATGATGTACCTGCGGGGGTCTTCCCTGTGGTTCATTAAATCAAGGCTTCGTGGGCTCCTGTTAATCCGCTCAATAAACTATCTTTTGAGCGGGTGGCTGTCTATGAAAGTGGATGCTGTCCCGAACAAATCCACAGCTCCCTTCCTACTTACAGCGGAAGTGAAGAACACACACGATATACAGTGACCTTTGTCACCGGCAGAATGATGACAGAAGGAAAATAATGCAGAACCTGGGGAGAGGGACAGGAGAGAAGTCATGGTTTTCCAGGAAAAGCCTCACTGGGGAGGTGGTGCCTGGTTAGACCAGGAAGTGAGAGAGTAAGCACTCAGAATAAGCCAAGGCTCTGGGGCCAGCGGGTTCCAGGAACAGAAGCTTGCCAAAGACACGGCAAGAGGTGCACGAGAAGAGGAGCACCCTAGATAGCTGAACAGTGGAAGAAGACAACAGCAGAGATCAGGGTTGCAGGCAGTGGTTCTCACCCGTCCTAACGCTGCGACCCCTTAACACAGCTCCTCACATCGTGGTGACCCCTGACCAATTATTCTCGTTGCTATTTCATAATGGTAATTTTGCTACTGAGCGGTGTCTAAGACCATCAGATGCCCTAAGAACGTCAGAAATATTCGTTTTCTGATGGTCGCGACCCACAGGTTGAGAACCACTGGTACAGGGCACCTGAATTTAGCCGGAGAAAGGGAAGCTGTTGAGGTTTTTGAGCATAGTCAGACTTTAAAGAAAATCATTCTGGACGCTAAGCCAGAACCAGTGCAGGATGGAGTGGGGAGAGCTGTCAGGAAGCAAGGTGGCTACGCGTCCTGGATACACTCCACACCTCATGACTCTGGTTTAAAACATAACCTTCTTCTTTCTCAAACCGAACAGAATGGCCCCAGATTCCATGAGAGCACTACAGGTTAGGCTCTGCCTCCAGGACGCTAGAGGGACAGCTGTGTGGTATGGTAACAGGACCAAGTCCGGGCTCTAGGGCTCTCTATCTGCATCAGCACAATGACACGCACAGAGAGGGTGTCCGAATGGACCAGCCTGATACACGAACTAGGCTTTTCCATTAACAAAAAAAAAAAAAAAACTTCCTAGAGGCACAGATGACACTAGGAATGAGTAACTTCTCATACTGTCTTCATTTATGAGCAAAAAGTTTAAAACGGATTTTAATAGCTACAAGGAAGTCTGACTGTTAAGGCTTTCAAAAATTCTGAGGAATGTAATAGGAAAAAAAAGACATACATTTCTATATACACATGTGCACACACACGCATATACATGTATGTGTATACACACACACACACACACACACACACATATATATGACCATACTCAGTGCATCTTGGAAATACTAATCCATTAAGATAAGCCCATGCTGAGGTTAGGCCCAATTTTCTGTCTTCACAGAGGAAAAGAGAGACGGATGAACATGCAGGTCATTAGGAAGGCGCTGCCCAATGAACCCAGCGTCAGGGCGTGTCTCTCCTATGCCCAAGTACGGTGAGGAGGAAAAAGGAAACACTAAGGCCTCTAGCACAGGACTGGCCCACTGACTCTCGTGCTCTAGGGAGAACAAGGAAAAGAGGTCTAAGCAGGCATGTGCTGCTATCTGAAGTATGAGAATTACCCATCAGCCCTTAAATGTATCTCCAGAACAAACACTGGAATCTTCCGCAGCACACAGCATGCTATGCATGGGAAGTCATCCAATGAGTCAGAGTGTAATCTCCGGAACCCACATGAAGGTAAAAGGAGGGGAACAATTTCACAGAGCTGTGCCCCGACGTCCACATGTCTGCCACAAGTAGCCCCCCCATAATAATAAATATAAAATAAAATTTTATGAAAGTCTAGGCCTTCTAAATTATTCTCTGTTTTATAGCTATTGCAGAGATGGACGGGCTAGTTCAGCTACTGCAATGTGGCTGACACTGTGAGCTATGAGGTCACGTCATTATCACGTGATTGATGGTAGCTGACGCTTCTGAGGCTGTATTACAGTCACCGTGGTAAACAGGGTATCCCTCTGGGACCCTGTCTTTATTCAACCTGGCCTTCAACACGGTGTCTATATTTGAGAAAGGAAGATTCCCTGGGGCTAAAGATTTTTTTTTTTTTAATAACACTGAATCCCTCTATTCTCAAAAATAGAGAAAATAAAAATGATTTAAATTAGAGTCATATTTAAAATGTGGGGTGGGATCAGCGATGTGGACTGGATCCAGGCCTGGTAAACAGTTAACACGTGGTCTCTTTCTAAGTTACACCTCAGCCCAAGGTATGTTAACTATTTGTTTTGTTTTGTTGGAGATGGAGTGTCACTATGTTGCCTTGGCTGGCCTGGAACTTGCTGTTTAGATCAAGCTGGTCTAAAACTCACAAGAGATCTGCCTGCCTCTGCCTCTGCCTCTGCCTCCACCATGCTTGGCTATTATATATTTTGAAGGAGAAGCTAAACACCGTTCCTGCCTTGAAGAAGTCTGTAATTTAACTTCAAATTTATAATACCAAACTGATCTAGTGTGATATTATAATGTAGTAGTATATTCCTACTGGATAGAGCCAGGCTAAGCATGTCACTAAGAAAACACAAAAAATTCTGCAGAAGCCTCTTACTGGAACACCATCATTCTGAGAAGCATCCAGATGCTGTCCACAGATTAATTAAGAGGGGGCAAACACGGTACCCAAATCAAGTGATCTTGTGAATGATGTGATGGACTCAAAGTAGCTGGGCAGATTCAATGGCTTAAGGTGGAAGATCTAAGGAGTTATGGAAGGGAGAAGGCCTAGTCTCAACACCCTGGAGATTTTTAGAGCCATATATCTGCAATAGGAATAATAAGAGGTACCTAGTCTGCATGCCATAGCCAGGATTCCCATCCTGTATCTATTTACATGGAGGTCTTTAAAGGCTAGGAGAGGCAATGATTGACAAGACTTTTGGGTGAAGGCTATGATGTAATGTACCGATTAAAGGCCTCTAATGTGGAGTGTTGGGTGGAGGGTAGGAAGAGAGGGCTGCAAGGGCAGATGATTATCATCTCTGATACAAGAATTGGAGGGCTTGTCCAGTATCTTGGGAAACTGCTCAGAGGGCTGATGATTGCCCAGAGGTTGCAAGGGCTCATTCCAGTCTCCAAAGGTCTAATCTGTCCCGCCAAGATAAAGAGATGTTATCACTTGGCTAGGCCTATTGGCCTCAGGGCCATCGAAGCGAAGAGGGGTAAGAGTTGAGGGAGGGGTGGACCTGGAGGAGCCAGTTTCCTAACTAGAGGAAAGGTCTGGATTCAATTACTAGGGGACAAACAGTCAAGCTTTCGGTAGCCCACATAGCTCTATCAGGCAAAAGAGCACTTTATGGACTAGGCAAACACTGGAGATTTAGGGAAAATAGACAAAACCCTAATAACCCCCCCATTTCAACCTTTCCTAGCCTATGAGTGTTACAGGGAAGGGCTAGCCTCAAACTCCCAAGTACTGGGATTCCAGGTATATGCCCCATACCAAAGCCTTTTTGGTTGTTGTATACAACATGTATACATGTATACAATATGGGAATCTACTATAAAAATGCCTATTGGTCAGGTTAGTGGCATTGAATTATCTCAATTAGTAAAAGAGACATGATAAGAAATAAAACTTTGGAAAAATTAAACTTAGAATGTGGTAGGTATTAAAAAAAAAACCATAATAAACAGAATAGTTTACATCTAATGTTCTGGTCTTCCTCTTAACTTACTTCTGCTGTAGATCATCTACTTATACTGGTTTTTGGTTCGTTTTTATCTTTTGAGGGTATCTCTGTGTAGCCCTGGCTGTCTTGGAACTAGCTCGGTAGATCAGGCTTGCCTGAACTCATTTCTACCAGTGCTGGGGTTGAAGGCGTGCACCAGCACTCCTTGCTTACACTGGTTTTAAGAAATGGTCATTAGCAGTATAGACCTATTTTGGGAAGTGCTCTGACATTCAAATCTTATTTGGATAAAGATATATCTATATATATCTATATCTATATCTATATATATATATATACACATACACACACACACATATATATACATATATACACACACATATACGTATATATACATATATACGTATATGTGTGTGTGTGTGTGTGTGTATATATATATATATATATATATATATATGAAAGAATGACAGGTAAAGTAGCATAATACTGATTTAATGATTCCAGGAGTTTTCAAATGGAAATTAAATTTCAGGCAGAGGATCAGAGTGCATGTCCAGGATGTGTGAGGCTCTACTTTCAATCCCTGCTACTGTAATCAAATACCCAGTTCAGCTTGTTATCACTAGATATTTAATTTTTAGCCCACTGGTATACTTTAGATGCATAACTAAATACCACTTCCAAAATAAGAAAGCATTCTCTATGGTTCCCAGGACTGGCCCCGTCTGATCCACTGAAGGGAGAGGAGTTTACTTCTGGAATAGCTTTTGCATGACACTCAACAGAAGTTTCCTTCAACCCAGAATGAATAGCACGGAGGCTTAAGACCTCCCAGCTCGAAGGCATTTTGCTTTTCTAGAGCCGTTTGGCATAACGTGCTGCCCACCAGTGAACTGCCCCTGGTTCCATGTGCTTCCGCCATCTGAACACAAACACATACAAGCAGAGGCCCTACACCGAGCTCCACTTGGTTCTTTGCTGCAAGGCAAAGTCCTGTGGCGGTATGCCAGGCTCTTTCTGTTCGGTATGCTTTGTTGCCAGCTGCTCCTAATACAGTATCTTGCAAAATGACATTCTGTTAATGACATGAATGTCAAAGCTGCGATAATGGGCAGAAGTAAAAGGAGCCGGTTCCTAAATGGAGGCGCAACAGGAAAACCGCCAAGAGGGTATTACAATGAGTTGTGTGCTGGTCTGCGCTTTGGTGCTTAGTCCCTTCCTATTTGCCTCTGGACAAAGGGAAGTGGTACCCTAAGGGGAGAACAATGGCTCACCTTGGTGAGAGCCCAGAAAACAAACAAACAACAAAGAAACAAGGGGTCAAGGGAATGTTTTCCCTTAATTAACTTGACAGATGTCTTTTCTTTTTCTTGTTTTGCATCTGATGAGGTTCTCTTAGTCACTCTTTTCTTTTGCCAAGATGGAATTGGCCAGGAGGAACCTGCTCTGTTGCTGAAGACAGGAGGGCTGGAGAGATAGCAGAAGATCCCAGCCAGCAAACTGCTCTGTATTCGGTCTGGGCAATAGAGGCTGACAACTGCGGGCCCAGTAAAAGAATTTGGGGGTCGGAAAGATGTCTGGTGAAGTATGAAAGACTACCAAAGAAGTCACGTGGCTCCTATAACCAGGGCCTTAGACACGGGGGTACATTTAGTGACTTCACATATCAATGTATCATCCTGTTTTCACACAGCCCGAGAGAGAGCTCTAGTTCCGACATGATGGAGTACTTAGAAGAGACTCACGAAACAAGGTCCCCAACCAGCAGATATGGTTGCTAATTCCAAGCCTATTAAAACTGCACGCTCTATTGATCTGCAGAATGGAGATCCGGTGATCAACTACTCGCTGGGTATGGCAGCTCACACCTATAATGCCAGCACTAGAAGGCTGAGGCAGAATTACTATTGGTTTGAGGCCAGCCTGGACTACAGGGTAAGATTCTATCAAAAAAAGAGGAGGGGAGGGAGGAAGAAGGAGGAGGAGGAGGGGGAGGAAGAAGAGAAGGAGAAGAAAATAGTATCAACTAAATAAAAATAATATATGTAAAGAAATTATCAAGTGTCTTATAGCTATCAGCTATAAAAAATAAGGTATTTATAAGCCATGCCAGGCCGAACTACTCAGTGAAGGCCTGCCTCAACACACACACACACACACACACACACACACACACACACACACACACACACACTACTATAAATAAATCAACAAGCATTTGGCCTAACTCTCTTGCTCATATTCTCTCGTATCTATGCTTTCTCACTTTGAACTTTACACTCAGGTTTTTCCTTCAAGGATCATAGAACACTTAGTACACCACAGCCCACAGAGTTATCCTTTTGAATCAGGACAATGAGTTATGCAAGAAGCAAGGCTTGAGTAAATCTAAATATTAACCCGGTTACGGGAAGAACATAAGAAAGAAGGGGTTTTGATTGTCTATAGAATCGGAAAAGCAAAGGATTCAGAAGCACTCATGAGCAGCACCTACCCAAGCACTGGCTGAGGGCAGCCAACAACCACAACAAAGGTGGAACAAAAGTCTGCACCCAGGTTTCAGAACAACTGCCCAAACCATAAGCATCAGCCCAGCTTAGCCCAAAGCCTTCACCCATCCAAGGCACCTAACATGACTTTCCATTACCATGTTCCTCCAAACAACCCTGAGCATGTTCAAAGAGACCCCTACCCCCCAAAACAGTAAGAGCAGTAATCAAAACAACTTTACATTGACCAAGTGCTCAGTATACTCTAAAGACTCTCCTGATTTTCCAGAACACTTATAAATTGGACTTATTTTAATCCACAACTTTATAGATGTAAAAACTGAAGAACTGAGAAATTCCATAACCTGGCCAAGATCACCCAGTAAGAAAGGGGGGGTGGGAATGGGAGGCCTAGGCTGGGTGAGTTTGTCTTTGGAGCCTATGTTTTGAACGGTCTTTGTTAGATTGTCTCTAAAGGGGAAGGAGAACTTGGATGAACCCAAGGCTAATATCAGTGACATCTGCTCTTATAAACGAGTAGGCCAGCATTCTGCTGGAACACAGGTCGCGTGTTCTTGTTAACTATGAACCCAGGGATACAGGAGAAGAGATGCTCTTGGGGCACCAATAGGATCAGTCCAAGCCTAAAGTGTAAAGGTCAGTCACGGGAGGTGGGTCAAGCTACCAAGTATCACGTCAGATTGTATTTCTGGGTTGTAGTAAGCCTGACCCGGGACACAGATACGTCAATGTCACTAGGCAGGCACTGTTGGGCACTCAGTCCTCCACAGTGTATTTTCACGGATCTCAACACGGTATTGATGACTCGATACAAGGACCATCCTTGCCCCTGCCCAAACCAGCCTGTCTAGATACAACCAGGGAGAGAGGTGTGTCCACACAGCCTGCGTCTGACTTCTTGTCCCACTGTCTCTGAGCGAGTGGCCAAATCGATCTACGCCTCTGGATCCCGTGCTCATTAGAATGGCCTGTTTGCGTCTCCGTTTCCAGATGACTAAATCTGAACATTTATTTAAGAGAACACAGAGATTACATTTACCATTTCTAACCCCTACCCTTTTTGATATAGGACCTAGCTATGTAGCCCAAGCTGCCCTTAAACTCCTCCCCCTCAACCTTAAAGATCTTCCTGCCTTTGCCTCTTGAGTGTCGGGATCACAGACAAGTACGATGTGCCTAGCTACACAAAATGCCCACCTATGCACCACTGGCTTTGGAGAAAAGATAAACTGCCACATTTGTAAGTAAATTTGTCAAAAGGAGACTAAAAGGAGGCCTAGCAAAATGCATGCTAACTACACTAAGTTAGATAAGGTACTCACACATAAGCCAAAATTAAATAAGTAAACAACGTAAAGCCGCTGTCTTTGCGGCTCGTACAGCTTTGCCCGAGCCCTCTATCCTTCCCTTGTGTACTCTCTCAAGATAGAATTCCTGTTGGGAACGGCGGCACACACTTGGAATCCTAGTACCTGGGACTGTACTTGGAGGCAAAGGCATGGGGAGCTGGGAGCGTCAGCTTGTCTCAAACTGCATACACAGATTCACAGAAACCCGTCATCTATACGTACACACATACAGGAGTGATCCCTCCCGCCTCCTATCTTCCCCACTCTCGCCTCCACTCTAAGAGAACACGGATGTGGATGCGAGGAATCTGTTTTTTAAGCCCTGTCATTCAGATAAAAGTCGGGAGGGATTCACGTGAGACAGCGTGCTCTGGTTCCTAAGGAAAAGTTTATCCGTGGTGCAGCCTCCTCCGGGCTTACAGGCATGGCCACCTGCTCTCACGGGCCCTGCCTTGTGTGTAATGAGCTGACCTCATTCGTCTCCACTCCTGGATTAGGTCCTTATTAGTAAGTACCTTGAGCTCCAGAGAAACAGACTGGATTCTGCCGCCTCTCTGTGTTCGGCAGATACCCAAACTCACTTTGTATTCTCTGCAGTGACTCAGAGTTCCTGTTCATTGTGTCCTGGGATTCCTGTTTATGAAGTTATGGCATCCTGACCTTCCCATGGAAACGGTCTAAGTAGAAATTCAATGGTGTGCAGTGGTGGTGTCCTACCGTGTAAGCTTTCCATAATGGAGGGGATCTTGACTAACTCCCGGAAGTGGAATTAAACTGCATGCCACAATGCCAAGTTTGGAATTAGGATTCTCACACGTAATGAGAACATGTCCTTGATCCTATAAGGGAAATGAATGGGAAATCTGCTCCTGCCTGTTTTTGCTTATTATTTTTTCTAAATCAACCCCAGATGCTACCGGAAGACCAAAATGCTCATGAAAACAACAACGTAGCTAAACCCACCCTGAAAATAAACCCTGTCAAGAGCCGCCAATGAGCCGTTCCTTGGGCTTTGTGGTAACATCATATTTTCATTCACAGTATAATCATAAAATTGTAGGGCACACTCATGTAACAAAGAATGTTTTCTCTGTTTGTAAAATTGAGGGTCTCTCTTCACAGGCCTGCTCTTCAGAAACAGTGGCGATGACTGGCTGTTATACTGAGAGCCCACGTTTACGTACATGGAAACGGCCTGTTAAGGTAAGCAGCGAGTGGTTCTGGCCCATTTTCAGTATGAGGTGTGCTCAGAATTCATCAAGGGACTGGAGATGAGCAGGTGAGTTTCAGCCTCGCCCTCCCCTAGCTGTCAGCTGGTGCCGGCCTGTCTCACAATTCTGAGAGTTGAAATGTCGCAGTCTGCTGTGTGACGAGGCCCCTGGAGGAGGCAATCTCCAGCCCAAGCATTAGATAAAGGTTCGCGTCATAAACCAATAGTGCAAAGACTGTAAGTCTTGGGAATACCACCCTCTGGGAAAACGAGGCAGGAATTTCTCACTATCAGGGACTTTAAAGACCACTGCTCACATCAAATTCCACACCAGCTGTATCTGCCTTTTCCTTATGCCGGTGCCCCTTTCTGCAGAACCGTACAATAAAAACTGTTTTACATCTGCCAGTCTCTTGAATTTATTATTACAGAGTGAAGGTCTTGCTTCTTACAGTATGAGACAAGAACATAAGTTATTATAATTCCACCTCATAAACAGTACGACAAATATTTGATGCTACATGTATCGACTGACGTGAAATTGTTTCTTAGCCAGGCCTGATGGCATAGGCCTATGTTCTCAGTTATTCTACGATACTGCGAAATGTTCAAGGTCTGACTGAGTTATAAGTTCAAGGTCAGCCCGGGCAATTTAGTGGAATACTATCTCAAAATAAAAGGTAAGAAGAAGATTAAAGATACAGCAGAGGCCAGGTATTGGTCCAGTAAGCACGTGCTTACATATATGTGTGTGTGTGTGTGTGTGTGTGTGTATACACACACACATATGTATATGTATATATATATATATGTACTTATATTTATATATATATATATTTTATATTTATCTTACCAAAAAAATGAATTACACAAACATTTTAGCACCTATTTTTGTATGTAAAAGATTCAATATTTGGGCCTAGGAGACATAGCTTGGAATAGTCAAGACCAAAAAAGGAAAATAATAATAATAATTTTAAATGCCGGGGATGGGGGCAGATGGGAGCAGGTCATAGGCGATCCTGATTTGTACTGAGTAACAACGGTGACCGACAGCCTGGTAAGGCAGAGCTGAGGACTCCCGCCCACCCCCATCAACCTAGTGGTGCTGTTTTAGCTCAGCTTGTTTTTCCGCCATGGGTGTAGCTTTTGCTACTTCACCAAAAATTCCCTGCCACTTTTTTGAAGAGTACCTTGCCCCAGGCCAAAAAAGGCTGCTACCAGGACCTCAGAGTCTGGCTCCTGAGTTTGCAATCCGGAAATCTGGGTAGGGAAACATTTGCCTGCATTTTAAAAGGGCTCTATTGTTCCGATAGGAGACTTTATGTAATTGGAAGGGAAAAAAAACCTGAATAAAACAAAAATGAGTTTACCCCAGTTTTCATAGAAACTAGGTAGTTACTCTTTAAAAAAAAAAATGACCACTGACAATAAGAAAATATATCACAGTAAGTCATCTAAAGTAGAAACGAAGCTGGTAGAGAGAGATTTCACTATGCAGGTAGGCTTAATGGTGCTCCTGTTTGAGGTTAAGACACTTTTTGAAGTAGTACAGAAAGGAAAGTTGGTTAACAAACAGTAATCTTTTTTAACATTGAGAAATGAAAAAGGGTGTGTGTGTGGGGGGTTTGGGTGAAGCAACAATTAATGTTTGCTTACTAATAACTGGAGAAGCTAGCTCTCACCTGCAATGCTCACAGTCACAGTCTTGCTTCACAAGTTAGTCATTTTTCAATGATTAAAACTTCCTCTTAGAGGAACAACGTTGATTCATTTCCACCTCCCATCTTCTAAGATATGCTTTTACCTCAAAAAAAGATTAACGCTTAGCTCTTCTAAGAGAAAGAGTCCATCAATCCATACAGACGTGAAGACTGCTTCTCTAATCTTTACATTAAAAAAAAAAAAAAAAAAAAAGCTGGAAAGATCCAGGAATAGAAAGCTGGGTGGTGATTTTTTCTTCAGCATACACAGTTCACTGTTTGGTTCAGTCTGGTCACCAAAGCCTTTGTATGTGCAAAATGGACTACACATTTGTAAAAACAAGAAACTACCCCAGAGAAAAGATCTGGTTGTCTCTGAGTCACGGTAGTCACCATGAATGATGGAAACACCGAGAATCAGGGAGAGGGGCCAGTTAGAACAGGCGCTTGAGGCGGTGTCCTGAGCACCCAGAGAACCCGCGTCTGCTTCTCTCCTTCCTCTGGAACACTCGGCATCTCCAGGTTTTGTTTCTAACCAAGCCAGCCACCCGGCTGCCTCCTTTCATACACACATCCTTGTTTTCAACCCTTTTTCTGAGGCAGCACAGAGCAGAGGATCAGGTAGGTAAGGAAAAAAAAAAAAAACAAAGCAAAAAGTCTTCTAAACACTGTGAAAAGCAGCAGCTACAACCACAAGGGATAAAAACCCCATCGGGTGGGAAAACATTGCTGAGAATGGGAAGCACAAGGCATGATCTCACAGTGTTCAATGCACACAGAACTCAGAGAAAACTCAACTCCAAGACATTCAGAAATAATAATGGTGATGACTTCTTAGTGGTGCGGACATGGGGAGAGGAAGACACGTACGCATGTGCTTTGGTTTTCAAAAATTCGTGATTAGTATGAGACCTTAATCTGGAAAGACGTGTTTAATAAGGAAAGAATGACATCGCTTAGAATATTGCTAGCTGTGATTCCTAAGAAGAGAGGGAGAGAGAGGGAGAGAGAGGAAGAGAGAGAAAGAGAGAGAAAGAGAGAGGGAGGGAGGGAGAGGGAGGGAGAGAGAGAGAGAGAGAGAGACACAGACAGCAATGTGTTCTGTAAAGAGCTGATTTATTAAGCTCTTCGTTTGTGGTCATCTGTACATTGGAGGAGACAGAGTATTTCTTTTTCCTTTTTCTATTCCAAAAAGTCTTTGTGCTTCTTTGTTCAGGTTCCTGGGCCTTGGAAGATTCTCACAGGGTTTCAATCCCAGGGACAGACAAAGCGATTGGGAGACTGCTCCAATGTAAAGCCCCGAGTTTGTCCCTACAGAGAAAGCAACCTGCCCAGAGCTACAGCTGTAGAGAAGGCACTGGGCAGAGCATCTGAAGCCTGAAGCCAGATCAGCTGTCCGAGGCCTGGGTGCGGAGAGGGTAGGCAATGAGGTCTGCCTGCACAGCTGGACGTGTGAGTGACAGAGACTTTCCAATGCTAAGCCCCAAGAAACAGACGATGACAGGCCCTGTGGTCCTGAGCGAGGCTTAGACACAGACGAAGAACAGGTGCCACACTCATTTTGAAAGTGCCAGTTACAGCTGATGCCCTGCCCCTGACTGTCACCGCGGAGCACCGCATCCAGCTTTAGACAGCTCAATTCACTGAGTGAAGGCCTGGGCTACAAATGACTGAGTCTTTGAATCGCGATCCCCGAGGTCCCAATCACTTGGGCACACCACGAAGGCATCATCAACTAGTTCGTAGTAGAAAACCAATGGCTTAATCCCCTTTGGCTGGGAAGTAGTAGCTGGCGCTAGGTTACTCAACAGCTACTGGAAAGACCAGGGCGCCAACTGCCTGGCCCCCGAAACCATCCATATATGTCATCAGACAAAGCCAGGTCCACCTGGAGGACCTGACCTAAAATCTAAAGACGGAAACAGTACAGGGAACTGAGCCTACAGTGTGGTCCTGGAAGAAACGTACCCTTTAGTTACAGTCTAACAGATGCTAACGCACAGCCATGCAGATGGGAATCAGAGCTGAGACAGACCGACTCTAACGCTTAATGACACATTAATGACACAGTGCAGGGGTATGGCCAGACTGGCAAGTCGAACTTCGGAGAGAATGAAGCCAAAAGAGAAAATGTCTCCATTATTCAAAATGCAAAACGTAAACAAAAGACCCCCCCAAAAAGACAGCAGTTATGCCCCACGTTAATATCTGGGTTACAGAGTTTGAATGTGGGTGATTTTTTAGGGTTTACTCAGAGCCAAGAGACCTTCCAAGGGAATTTTGTTTGTCCTTTACAAATTAACCCCCTGGCTTACATTAAGGTATTCATAGAGGAAACAGGATCCCTTCAGAATGCCCGCACATCCCATACAATCGTTACAGTGCTCGAGTTAGCCTGCTACTGTAAAACGAATAACTCTACAGACGTCATTTTCTTCCCAGTTTTATTGTTAAATATATTCATCCGTTTGGAGCCTTAATTACTGAATTTATATTTGGGTCGTGATTACCATACTGCACTAGAATAAAAAATGTTTCACATTCAATTTACATAAAATGAACAGAGTTGAAGCTACAATATGGGTTTGTAACTCGACTCACATTCCCCCTCGGTGAGGAAAGACCAAGCTCCCCATCCTGGGCTTGTAATGTGGACCTGGTCATCATGCAGGTGTCCCTGCAGTATCTGGCATTCAACAAGGGCCACCCAGTTCTCGATGTAGGACTTAGGGCCGTAGATCTCGAAGCAAAAGCCATAAATTAGGAAGCTAGCATCAGAGAATGAATGGCAAACCCTTGAGGTTTTGGAATCCTAGCCCTGCAACTTCCACCCCCACATATGCCTTCAGCATCCCTGGCACGGACCCCGAGCTCTTCCCGCCTCAGCCCTTTCCAAAGGCTGCTGAAATGACATACTTCTGTGGTGACAGAGAGCATGTGTTTGGATCGTGTTTGGAGTTCAAGGCCCAGAAAGGATATGCTGGCTTTTAGCACCTACATCTGCATGAAATCTAAGGAACAGCTCTGAACTCTCGAGGCATGGCATCTGAGGACATCACAACGGAAAGACCGAGGCCTGTTCAGGAGGGTTCCTTTGGTTGAAGAGATTGTACAAAGCCAGAGAAGGCGTTTCATACTTAAGTCACTGGCCAGCTAGCTTATGCTCTAATCTCAAGCTTGAAATGTGATCTGCTGGGAGGAGAGAGCTGCCATCAAGAGCGTCCCTCAAGGAAGACCCGATCGATGAGCAGGACTACATTCTAGTCATTCTAGTACATGGATCTCCATATGGACACTGAACGCAGACGTGAACGCCCAGCGCAGGACTGTCCCACAAGGACCTGGTTGCTCCTCTTTGAAATAAACTTCTTTTGTTTATCAGAGGCTGTCTTCCCGCAGCAGACCCCACAATAATCATCCTAGCAAAACTCACAGGGCCCCACACTCCGAGACCCCCGCCTCACTGACGGCGGCCTTCCACTTCTGACCTCGACCAGAAGCACAGAACATTTTCTACAGTATACACCACGACCGTGTTGCGATGTGCTACCTTCGTGGAGGTGGCTCAGCCTGGCCCTGAGTTTTAATTTATAATCTTCCTTCAAAAGGAAAAGTATCTATGTGGATCTTGGGAGGGGTGTGCGTGGGCATGAAGAGCTCAGGGATAATAAAGGGATAGTCACAAGGCTAACAGTCCGCTGATACGGAAATTCCACCCTCTAACTTCAATATTGATAGTTCCCACCTTATCAACAGTACTGTCATCAAGTCAGAGTGAGTTCCTCCTCCTCTTCCTCCTCCTCCCCCTCCTCCTCCTTCCTCCTTCCCTCCCCCCCCCTCCTTTCCTTCCTTTCTTTCCTTCTTCCCCCCCTTCGTCATTCTCCCCCTCCTCCTCTTCCTTTTTAAGGGTGAGTTGTTCACAGTAAGAACTAATTGGCTGCCAAGAGTGAGCTGGTTTTTCAAAAGAACACTATCTCACTCCTCAGGGGGGAGTTTCATTTCCCTCTGCACTTTTACTGCTAGCAAGACTCCTCACCCTTAAGCTGAAAGCCTCTGTAAGGATGGTCAGACTAGGGCAAAAATATTTACTGATTATTCCAAGCTAGAAACTCATCTTGCGTATGCACACTAAAGGAACCATCCCTTCTAATCCACTGCTGCCTGCTTAACGCTAGATAGGACATAATGACCATAAATCCAAGCATCTCTGAGCAAGGTGGTGTGTGTCTGTCTGAGATGTATAACACATATTGTTTCCTTTTTCCTTTTTTTCCTGGATTCAAATTCTGTTATTCTCAAAGAATACTAATAAACAGTCCCATGCCAACGCACGCGATCCCATGGACTCAACTCTGATCAAGACGGACAGGATTACTAAGCTTTTGCTTGCTTGCTAGGTAAGCAGTAACCAGGTCATGCTGGCTTTGCTGTGGGGTCTTTTGCCTCCTTTAGACTGGAAATGGCATTTCAAGAGTCTTGCTGTAAAATGTTTCCTCGTTGCTCTTTGCTAGTGAGCATCCCTCTTACCCTTGAGTAGCACCTGAGGTAATCCATGGCACGATGGTACACTTGAAAGTTTTGAAAAATGAGGCAAATAAAAATGGAGGGGGGTTGTTTGTTTGTTTTCTGAAAATAGAGATGATAGGCTTTGATCGTAAGAGAGTTTGAGCCTTCTTAACTTGGCCAGAGTTCCCATTTTGCCGTTTCTCCTAAAAATCATACACTCTTCATTAGGGAGCAGAAGCTGTGCGTCGGGCTGTGTTGAGAATTATCCAAAGTCAGATGCTCCGGACTCCCAGGGGCTTACTTTAAAATAAGTTATAGGTAAGGCGGTATCATTCATAGAACAATGTACACAACTGTGCATCTTTTGAAAGAAATCTGAAGGCTTAAGCATTAACCCAACCACAGAGCACGAGGTCTTGAAGGGGGACAGATTGCTTTTGACAACTAAACACACCTTCAGCGCAAGAGAGACAGAAGTAGGTCAGGACGAGTAAGTGAATTTTCCACTGACTCACTCACTTCCACGTGATAACGGAGCAAAGGACACTCTCCTGGAGATCCAGTCCCTCACCGGGAAGAGCTATGCAAATCGGCTCTCCAGCAAAGGGCCTGGCCCAAAGTCAACAGGCCCACAGCAACCCTCTGCTTTGAAAGTTGACAGGTGGGACTGCAGCCATGGGGAAGGGAAGCGAGTCTTGCTCTCTTGAGCCAGCAGGCCACTGGGCTGTACCAGTTCACGTACATCTGACAAATCTGGGTACGCAGTTCTTCAGCACTTCATTTTGAACCCAAGAGGAAAAAAAAAAAAAATCTCTAGTTTCAGTTTGATGGGGAGGAAAACCTGGCATCCTGTTTCTAAACACAAATGCATTTATTTTAGCACAAATGGAACAAACCACTGTAAATGTCAAGTACTCGCCATCCATTATGAAAATAAGGCCCAGCTGATCTTTCCAACTTATTTAAAGTTCAATGCATGAATGATCAGAGCCCCCAGACCCCAGGCGAAACCCAAAAGGTGCCCTTATTAAAACTTCGAAGGGCAATAAATCAGACTAAAGAAGTGAGGAGAGATGCCACTGACTCTGGGATATGCCTGCCGCCTCATACTAGAGGGGAGAGGGTGCTGCCAGTGTCTGTCTCTGCGGGGACACAGGTCTGGGTTATATGCAAAGCGGCACTCATCACACCCCACCCCCAAGAGCTTACATGACGTGGTCCTGCTATAGAAACATGTGCTTTGCTCTGGTAGAACCAGCCCACGGAGGAAGTCCTTAACGTGCCCTCCTTCACACAGGAGAAAACCACGGAGCTTACGTGGCGCTACCGTACCCAATCAACACAGGTTTGCTTTTCTTAGCACAGCTAATGAGTTACACAGCACCGTTCATACGTTGAGGAAAAAGACACGGGGTATTATCAGCACGTTCTAAAACAATCCCAAAAGCTACAGAAAAAAGGGAGATTTTTTTTTTTTCATTGTAAATTGATTGGCACAGAACCAACACCCATGACCGGGGGCCTCTCTTAGCACAATGCTCTATTGAACTAAGATTCTAAATAGAAATATAGTTTTTGAGATACCTAAGGCTTTACATAATGAGACATTGTTATGAAGACTGACAGAAACACCCAAGACAGGAAAACAGTGGGGGTACGAAACATTTACAAGGCAACAGGCACCCCAATATGTGATGTTCACACAGTGCTAGGCTTCAGACTAAATTTCATTAAAACAAAACAAAACAAAACTTCAAAAATCTGACCCAGCCTAGTGTCATTTGGGGAGAGGGCGCCACAACTGCAGAGCTGCCTCCACCAGGCTGGTCTGGGCTCATACCCATGTGAGATGGTTTTGACTGACAATTGACAGGGGTCCCCTGGAGGGCCTACTGTGGCTGGCAACGTCTCTGTGCAGTTGAGCCTGTGCTGTGTAAGGAAGTAACTGAGCCTGAACCAGCAGGTGAGCTCGCAAGCAGCACTTCTCCGAGGGCTCTCTGCCTGAGTTCCTGCCTCGACTCTCTCCGAAGATGAACTGTGACCTGGAAGTGTAAGCCAAATAAACCCTTTCCTCCCCAAGCTGCTTTCGGTCTGAGTGCTTCATCATCGCGACAGAAAAGCAAACAACTTCCCACCGTGCTCTCATTTCCCATACGAAACGGGTCCTTGCTGCAAGCACCGTCCCTCCCCCTCCTCCAATTTCCCTGAAGAATTCTCTGGAATAACATTTGACTGAAATGAATAGGTGTTTATTTTCTTAGCTAAAATGTCACCCGGATGATCTATTTCAGCCTCCGGTGCGATGGTTTACCTCCTGGGAAACCAAAATGATGACCGAGTCGTTTTCCTACAGCTATCCAGTATCAGCTCTTCATCCCGGAACTCTTGTCACGGCCAGCCCGGTTCGAGCCAAAGTTAAAAAAGAAAACAAGTCTACACTATCAAGAGCTACGGACTGGGGGTTCGCAGTGTAATCCAATCAAGCGGTTACCTGGTTTGGAATTCAGTGGTACGGTTCCAGAGCTGTTCTCAAATACGCGTAACATTTACTATAAAGTCTTGACACATTTCGACTTTAAAGTATGTCTAGGTTTTAACGTAAGCGAAGAGAGTTCATTACATGAAAGTCTGCGGTGGGTAAACGCAGAGGGGGTCGGGCTGTGTCAGAAGAACGCATCTTATACCCCGGTTAATTAGCGTGAGCTGGATAGAGCCCAGCCGTCCATAGCCGCGTCGGTGACGTTAGTGATCGACACACTCCACAGGAGTGAGCCGGCGCTCTTGTCTGCAGGACTCTCTCGTGAAATCCGACCACCAACCCTCCCTCCTCATTTTCCCTTCGTGGGGACAGGGAAAGCAAGCACCCAGTTGAGGCTTTTAAACAGGAAATGCCTTTTGTCCTTCTCAAGAAAAGCAAGAAAAGTCGGATAAAAACACAGAGGACACTGCCCACGGTCCCTGCACTTGGAAGCCGGTAGCAGAACAAACTCTGTGACGTCGAGGCCCGCTCGGGCTACCGTAGTGAATTCTTGGCCAAGTTAGGCTGCAAATCTGCTGCCACCCCGCCCCCCAAAACAAAACAACTCAAACAAATAAACAAAAATCCCATAAGCAACAACAAAAAAACCACAGGAAGCAACAAACACTATTCCTCTGCCATAAAAATTTGTGCCTTCAATTCCCATCATCCTCTACCTTGACCTCATGTTTCTTAGAGACTGCATGTGTGGGACGGAGAGTTACCTGACATACTTCTAACCAATCCCAAGGAAGATGTGAGTGTTCCATTAAATTTCAACTGTGAGCTCGGTGTGGTGGTGCACGCCTTTAATCCCAGCACTTGGAAGGCAGAGGCAGGTGGATCTCCACGATTTCAAGGCCAGTCTGGGCCCACGTAGAGAGTTCCAGGACAGCCAGGGCAAACGATGTTTCAGCTCCTATCAGATCCTCCTATGATCAAATATCCTAAATATCCTAAATAGCACACCAAAGAAAACGAAGGCACATGCCTATGGAGCGTGACTACATTATATGGCCCTGTAGACAGACTGCTTAAACTAAGGGAAAGCTGTCTCTCATCCCCATCTCCATTTCTCTTGGGATCAGAGAGGGCTAGAAGGATTAGATTCAGTGCTAGGTCTCAGTAGTTCCTGGAACAGGAACAGCCTACACTAATTATCTTTAGGGATGACGCAAGCCCCAACCTGGAACTCTTTGCTGTGCTCCACCCAGACCCACACAATCAACATCTCAACTCAGATGTCAGCAAAAGCCCTTAGCTCAATGAGTCTCAGACTGAAGTTACCATCTTCGCCCACCCTGTCCTGCTTCCTGAGTCTCTGTTCGGTAACCGGCATCAGCCAATCACCTCTGGCACGCATCACCAAGGTGGTTTCTCCTAGTTTAAACCATCCAGTTAGTCACCTAGTCCTACAGATCTGACTTCCTGAAAATCGACCTTTACTGCCAAGGCCTCGGTTCTGCCTATGACCTCATCCACTGTCTGCTCAGAAGCCTGCGGTGTGTGTTCTAGCTGGGACTCTCCATTGCCCAACTCCAGTCATCCTCCCTGCCACTCGATCTGTCTGCGCGCTCTTACTGATGCCCAGTATACACTCTCAGGTGGTTCGCTTTGCCGTCAGAATACACTGCAGGCCATCAGTCATCGTTCTACGAGAAGCTCAACTTAGAAGCCAAGGCATCCTTGCGCACCTCTATGGTCTCTTGCAGGTAGTCAGTGGAAGATGGGAGAGCATACTGTGGGCAAAGCAGAGAGCCTACTTTGGGATGATGGGGTTCCTGGATACTCTCTCAGTCCTCCACATGCCTCTACCTCGGCAGAGCTGACAGGAGACAGGATAGTGTGTGTGTGTGTGTGTGTGTGTGTGTGTGTGTGTGTCTTTGTCTCTCCGTCTCTGTCAGTGCTGCCAACTCTGTGACTTCTCTGTACCCATACCACCTTCAATACATTCATCATGAAGCTCTCAGCTTTCATGGACTTAGGAGCCATCTGTCTTCTCATGGTCGCCACAGCCAAAAGTGCCCAGCATCTAGAAGGTGTCCAAGTGAGACTGATTACTCAGTTGGTGACAAACAGACGTAGAGGATGGAAAGCCAAGCACACTCAGCTCCACACTCTGAACCTCCATTTCCCATAGAGAGCTCCCCTGCTAGAGAAATACTGTCTTAAACTCTGAGGTGAGATGCTTTCTTCTGCGTGCTTAAAATACGCGACATGCCAAACAACTCCTTCCTCCGCCTTTCTGTTCATGGGCAACCCATAACCTGTTTAGAGATTGAAACAACAACAAAAACAGACAGAACCCTCTGAGTGAAAAGGCTTACCGTTCTTACAGAATGCAGAACTGCTTTGCAGTATAGAGAGCAAAGTTTCTACTTAGAGTTACTTAAATAGAGTTCAGAGGATGCTCCCACATCTTTGATACAGCTCCATAGCCCAGGGGTCGCGTCTCAGACCTCATCACTTCTTTCTATGTTTGTGTAGTGGGTACCATTCTCCCCACCAGGGCTTTGTATGCACAACACAAGTCTGCATGCACCTGTGGGAATAAACGGGATTTATGTACAGATAAAGTACGCTTTGCTTCCAGGCAGAGCTGGAACTCTGAAGACGACGAAGCCCATCTGTGTGAACTACTGGTCAGCACAGATATAGTTTAATTTGTATACTTAATAATTGTATATTTCACCAAGTTCTTCAATACAAAGAACTAAATGGTGGTGGAATCATCTGTTTTAGTACAACATTAAGGTGAAAAACTGCTGTTTTCTATGCTAATGATCTGCACTGTACCATTAAAAACGCACACAGCCAAATATCCACACACAACTTTCAGCCACCACTCTTGCTAATTTACAATAATTGCACAGACATGCCTTCCTGAACGAAGGGAACTTCTAATAATCTGTAAAAGAAACAAACACTAAAAATAAGACCTACTAATAGTTACCATGACATGTTTAGATTTCTACGCATAAAGATAACTGGCCTTCTGAAGTCTGATTTTTTTCAGAGAATGTCAGATGCATTTGCATCAGGGTTAAAACAGAAGGTGAAGCACGGAGATGAGGAAGGGTGGGGTCCTTGCCGTCTATCTCTGCATCACCCTCCTGTCACCAAAAATCATAGATCGTCCCTTTCATCTCCTTTGGACAGAATTTTGTAGTCTCAAGTATTACAGGAGGGGCAATTCTGCCTAAGGGAATAAGATGTACAATTATTCTGTTCCATGCTGATTAACATAAATAACCATGATAGAAAATTGTATGCAAGCAACAGAAAAATCAATAGAAGACATTGATCCACGGGAGCAGCCGGGAGAGGAAAAACGGCTTGCACTCTATGCTCCCAGCCTCCCATCTGATTAGCAGAGGGCCTTTTCACCTGAAGTAATTCTGCGTCTACAAAGCCTTCCTTTTAATGCACAGGGGCTGCCTTTCACAAGCGGATGGACAGACAACATCTCTACACTTTGCAGCCCATTTGGTCAGGCAGCTTGTATCCAGATGAACCCAGGTGACTTATGGCACAGTCAAACAGCATGCTCCACTCCAGAAGAAGAGACCATGGGATGTTCTTGTAATGAGCATGTGGTATGATACTCAGACGAATTTACAACTTACCCGTTCCTCTCATTTGTCGCTCTCCAAAACGCAAAGGTTCGTGGGTAATGAGAAGACACACCTTTCCCGTCTGAAAGGGTTAGGCTGCAGGAGGCACGGTCCTCCCCTCACCCGGATCATACGTACTTGGACCTTGATCATTCACACACTTCTAGGGAAGACAATGACTTCAAGACCAACAGAGGCACCCGGCATGGTGGTGCATGCTATAATCTCAGCAGAGGCAAAGCTGAGGCAGGGGGCGGGGGTGGAGTTAGTCTAGCCTGGGCTACAGAGGTAGACCTTGTTTTAAACAACAAGAAGTGCTTTCTCATTATCGGCCCTTAAAGTTGTCTCTTTAGCCTGGAAAGCAGACAGGTACAGTACGTGGCATGTATACAGCCTCAGCTCCACTCAAGTGTGGGGAAGCCTGTCGTTATGACAAGCCCGTGGTAAGATGGAGGCTCCTCTGATGACTTCGAAGACTTAAGTCACTACACATATATTCCCACAAGCCCCGGCCTGTGGATTTCTCCAAAGGTGACTGACTGTTGCCTCTACGCCTCTTGTGTTAAGGGTGACTGCTGCCTCTACTATTCTTCGGTTGTGTTTGTTCCAAACTTTCCTGACCATGTGGTAGGTACAAGTAGCAAGGCAGTGTGCTTCTGACTGCTTACTTCCAGTCAGACGAATCTCAGGGTACCCCGCTGGCATAGCATCGCTTTACTCTGCCAGCCCCAAGGGCCAGTGTCTGGACAAACCCCCTGAGGCCATCTGTGTCAAGCCTTTTCTCTGCATTGTCTCCAAATACCCAGAACCACTAAGAAGCTTCAAATCCAGCTATTGCTCATCCAAAGTCGGTAGCCTCGGAAAGAGGTATACTTGTAGAGGTCACCGAGCCCATGAACTTGGACTGCTTGAGAAGAAAGCAGACAAATTAAAAACTGTCTTTTTACTAACTGAAGTGCAGCTAACTGAACCGTGCCATTTCTTTCACTTACAAATGCGTTGACAAGAGAAACCATGTATGTTACTGCAGACACATGGAAAACCATGTCCATATACCATTGCTTCAAGGTCAGTCCCAAACCTGTATCTGGATCTTCCTGGAACTTACCAAAGAACCACCCACATCACAAGTATTTTGATATGGTTGTGACGATTTCAAAAACGTCTGGTTTTCCTTACAACGCTATTTATTTTACTTTGTGCATTTAAAAATACTATGGGGGTCGGGGGGAGGTGGAGAGATGGCTTGATGGTTAAGACCACTTGCTTCTCTTGCAGGAGACCTGGAATCAGTTCCCAGCACCCACATGAGACAGCTCACTACTACCAGAAACTCCAGCCCCAGGGGATGCATAGACCTCTCCTGGCCTCCATGAGCATCAAGCTCACAGCTGCTGCCCACACACATATATTCTCACACACGCATGCAAACTAAAAATACATCTTTTTTAAAAGTGCTCTTTTGCCAGGCGGTGGTGGTGCACACCTTTCATCCCAGCACTCGGGAGGCAGAGGCAGGCAGATCTCTGTGAGTTTGAGGCCAGCCTGGTCTACAGAGTGAGTTCCAGGACAGCCAGAGTTACAACAGAGAAACCCTGCCTCAAAACAAAACAAAAACACAAGAAAAGAAAGCAAATGAAAACAAATTAAGAACAGATGCCGGTGGTGACGGAGCGAAACGGGAACCCTCTTGTGCTGTCGGCAGGCATGTAAGATGGACGTGGTGGAAAACAGCACGGAGCTTCTTCAAGAGTCACAAACAGAGCCTGTGCATGCTCCAGTCATTCATCTCCTGGGTGAATACCTCAAAACACTGGGTGGGGGGCACGGGGAAAGTCTTCTAGAGTTATTTGCACACTTGTGTTCACAGCAGGACAACTTTTCATCACACTCAAAGGTGGAACACACCCAACTGTCCGTGCAGGGGTCCTACGCGGGCAGGCTATGGCTTACAGGCACGCGACGGAGTATTACACAACCTTTAGAGGGAGACCTGACACACGCGATGTTATGGATGAACCTGGAGGGCACCGTAGGAGAAAACGCCAGCCACGGGAAGAGAAACACTGAGTGTTTCCACTGACACGACGTACCCCGAGGAGTCGAATCTGGAGATGCAGAGAACAGCGTGGGGTGACGTGACGCCCGGCTGAGGGGTAGAAGACGTGCGACTCAATGAGTCTGAGGTTCCTTCTTTGTAAGACGGGAGCTCGGGAGGGCAGGCGTACACGAGACGAATGTGCTCAACGCTTCGAGGAGCAGGATGCGACGCGCTCGGAACACGACGCGGCCCGGGACGCGGACTCATCAAACTGCCTTCCAGACACCCAGATGGCACAGTCACGGTACCCAGCATCCTCCCCTACTCCCATACGCCTGCCGGTGACCTAGTCTCTCAGATGAGTTATAAGAAGGCCAGGTGAGAAGGATCTGTTCCTGGCCCTATTACCTCATCCTCGCAACACACCCCAGAGAGAGGCAGCTGGCCGTGGCTGAGTGATAGAACGCAGGATCCGTGGAGAGGCGCCATCGCTTTGATTCTGCACCGACCGCGTGGGCCTTTAAGGTCTTCAAGGGACAGAGACAGAAACCCTGATTTCATAGCTCCCGGAATCGCTGTAGCTGTCAGCATGGCCAGTGTGTGGGCATGTGTTAGCATGTTACTGTTTGACTTCTTGAAGAGTCTCCCCAACACATTTAACTAGGTGATGGTCCAGAGGGTTGAGTCTTCCAAAAGAAAAAGAAAAGAGATCTGAAAGGCACAGCCTTGTCTAGTAGTACGAGCATTTGCTCACCCCTCCTTTATCTGGCTCTCTCTCCAGAGATTTAAGTTTCAACCTTGAGACTGAATTGAAACGGCCGGCAGAGAATATACACACAATGGGATATGTGACTTAGGGCAATCATGTGTCGTAATTCTTTAGAATATATGGCAAGCCTTTCTATCCGCCATGCTCTGAAACGTCCACGGTGCAGGTCCAAGGCACTCGTGCTCTCCCTCTGCTCTGCCCTGCTTAGATCCCAATACGACGTGGTGTCTCAGGTCATCTGAGTGACTTTGTGTTTCTCAATAACACACTTGCACCGGAAGATGGCTATGGCTATTTATCACGAGTAATTTATGAGGCCGACAAATACTAAGAGATGGGGGAGGCGAAAATGTCAAACCAGAGAGAGAGAGAGGAAAAAAAAAAAAAAAGCTAAGTGTTTCCCAAGGTCTCAGCATGGAGGCTCAATCTTATTTCACACACACAAATCAGATCAATCGAAGATAGAAATGCATTATACATTAGACACACAGTTCCAGACTCTGACAAAAGCAGACCTTGGAACGGGCATTAACAGCAATCTGCATTTAGCAACGTTTCATATTTGAACATTAAATGGTGTTGAGAGAGAAAAGCAAATGGAGAAAGGACACACATACACGACTGCTTTCTTGAACTATCGACCGCAGTTCGAGAATTCAAAGCAGCGGTGAGACATCAGGAGGTTCTGAACGGAGAGCATCCGTTCTCCAACACCTCGCCTTTGCTCACCGCCCGCCTCCGTCTCAAGCCCTTCGGGAGGAATCTGAAGTTTCTATAGAAGGGCTGCATCTGAAAGCATATGCAGTGCTCATTCCAGACTTGGACTTGGCGACCGCAGACTCGCTGTCACTTCTTACTTGGGAAAATATGGAACACCAGACTGTCAACCTAGCAATAGTGCATCAGTGCAAGATGAGAGTCACACACTTGGAAGCACCTCGAGTAGACATAAAAACTCCCGGGCGTTATGTATTAAGATTCATAAACATGTTCACGTCACTTTGGCCTAGAAATCTCTATTCTGGGAATTCATCCTAAGGAAACAGCCCGAAAGACAGAAAAAGCGGTATGTCTGAGTATGTTCGTTCGCTAAGGAGTGCTTTCAGTCAATAAAGCTTTATTAAGTGTCTGTTATGTGCCAGGCACTTTGCTGGCATAAAGACAGCGCCTTGAGACACTGATGATCAGCCGGAAATTCAGATAAACATGTGCGGCATTAAAATGCACTCGGAGAAATGCTAACAGGGAGCTGATCTCCCAGAGGCGCAGAAACACTGCCACACACTGCAGGAAGGCAGTAAAAATTACGGGTGGGGGAGACTTGGCAGAATTTAAGGTCTTGATCTTATCACGTCTTCACAGTGGTTTAAGTACAAGCTTGGGTTAAAATACCGAACAGAGATCAGTAAAACAACGCAGTGGCTAAATGCACAGTTTCCAAGCATGGCGACCGGTTAGGTCCCTGAGACCCACGTGGTGGAAGCAGAGACCCGACTCCCACGGTTTTTCTTTTGCCTTCTTTCTTTCTGTTTCTTGTTTTGTGTTGAGATGGGTCTCACTGTGTGACCCTGGCTGGCCTGGAACTCACCTCATAGAACAGGGAGGTTTCATCCTCACGGAAATGCACCCGCCTTTGCCTCCAGAGTGCTGGGGTTAAAGCTGTGTCCCACAGTGCAGGCTACAAATTGTCCTCCGATCTTTCACGTGTGCTCTGTGACATGCTCCGTGGCACGTGCTCTGTGGGACACGCTCCATGGTACACTACATGTGCTGCTACCAAAAACTCATTATTCCCTGGTGTGTGTGTGTGTGTGTGTGTGTGTGTGTGTGCGCGCGCGCTCTCACGGGTAAGGGTGTATGTGCATATAAAAGCCAGAAGACCTCAGGTGTCAATACTCAGATGCAGTTCATCTTTTTTTCCCCTTTAGACAGGGTCTCTTACTGTCCTGGATCTCAGTAAGTAGTCTACACTGGCTGGCTAGGGAGCCATACCTCCCCAGTGTCCTCCAAATCCTTAAAAACAAAACTAGTATGTGTATGTGTGTGTGTGTGTGTGCGCGCGCGCGTGTGCTCTGGCATGCATCCGGAGGCTGGAGAACAACTCTGAGAGACAGTTCTCTCTCGCCACCGTTACGTGGACTCTGGGGTTTGAACTCCGGTTGGTGGGCTTTTGTACTTTCACCCCCGAACCATCTTTCCAGCTACTCCAAAGCCTTAAATGAGCACATTGCAAGTACAACTGCCCTAAGGAGGTCTCTCGTCTTTCTCTGAACGTCACGGGAGGTCCATCACAGGTTGTGACCAATCACCAATCCTCATCAAGAACATTCTGCCACACTCTATACCCTGTCTGGGTTTCCTACTGGAGAAGAGGGTGTCCCTGATTAAATCTGCTGAGGAACTCCGAGTTCACATTGCTTAAAAGGCAGATCAGAATAAGCACAGGAAAAACAAAACCAAAGACCTTATTGTTCCTCTGAGAACCTTTCAAGTGCCTCAGCGTCGCTTTAGGAGCTCCGCTGTTAACTCTGCAGAAAGTCTTTCATGAGACACAGTCTTGTAAGTTCCAAAGACAATATAGCGCGTTTATAAATGAGAGAGAGATTAGACACGCCCGGTCATCTATGAAGAAAAGATGATCTCAAATAGATCGGGCATGCTGCAATCTACACGACCTGCCTGCGCTTCCGCTCGGATTAGGAAAAGCTCCGTTCCTAAGGCAAGCGCGGCCTCAGTCAGCAGCGCATGCTCGGAATAGAGCAGGGGAGGCACGCAGAGGCCCCGGGACGCGCTCTGTCCTGTGCAGTGCGGCTCCGGTCTGGATCTAACCCAGAAAGGTGGTGTTCGAGGACAGGAACCAGCTCAGCTTTCTTTCTTCTGAACGTGATGGAACTGGCTGCGCAGGGCGGGACTCAAGACAGGCAAAGAGAAGAGGGGAGGGGCACAAGCATCTACCGAGCGCCTACGCCTGTGAGGTGGCGCCCTAGGTGAGCAGTGTGCTGAGGTTCCAGTGACGGCCAGTTTTTCTGGCATTGCAGACTGGAGTCTGCACTGGAGCAGTTCAGCTCGGCTCTGTAGGACAAGCAGCCACAGGCATCCCCTGTGAACGGCTGTAGCTGCGTTTTAATAAACACTACCTACAAACCGCACCAGGCACGCAAGCTGGAGCTTGCCCACTACTGCCTAGAGGCTTCAGATCGGTTTTACACAGGGTCCAGAAAACGTTTTCTTTCCTCAGAGGTGAGGTGACCTGCCAGCTCAAGTGCTTAAGATGATGTAGAGTCTGGTGCCGACAGAGTTCTGTCCAAACCCAAAGTCTCAAGCCTTTCTACCCTAAGGGCCTCTTGGGCTGAATCCAGATGAAGAAGGGTCTGTTGACCTTCTGTTGACATCCTTCTAAAGGACGTGAAACACCAAAGGCTTCCCAGTTAACATGACCTGCGCAAAACCCTCCCACCTCGAAACAAAGTGCTGGTGTGCGTTGGTGAGGTGCATCAGCCCGCTGCCTAAGTTCAATCACCAGGACCCACGTGGCAGAAGGAGCAAATGGACTCCTGTAAGTTGACCTCTGATCTCCACATCTGCATGTATGCACGCAAGCAGTGTGCATTCATCCTAAATAAATATTAAATAGAAGGGGGGGAAATGCAAAACAAATGCAGAGGAACGGGGCGTCGGGTAAAACTTCCTCCCAGGTTTCTAGCATACCCACTACTAAAACGCTTCCATATCGATAGGGGGAAAGCACCAAATTCTTTGTCATCCTATGGCAGATCACGACCAAAAAATGTGCACGGCTTCTTGGGAGCCTCGATGCTCTCTTTTGTGAAATAACCTCAGCGATCGTCACATGCCCCACGGGATGAACTATGTAAGTGTGTGAAAAGGGATGTAGCACTTGGCCTTCGGACTAAGACAGACTGGAGAAAAGGTAGAGAGACTAGAAACAAGCCTTACCCGCTGCTCTCAAGTACCACTCAAGAGCAAAAGGAAACGGAGAAGCCAACGCGTACAGCTTAGTGCCTGGAGCTCCAGGAGGAAACCTGCACGTGGACCTTAACCTATTCCTCCCTTTTTTCTTTACTCCTTGAGAGATTAAAGACTCTGTTTTCACCACGGTCGTCCTTTCTGAAACCTGAATTCAAGGTTCGAGTCCACCTCTGCCACTCCCCTCATCTTCCGGAGGGAGGGGGGGATCCGCTCTCATGCTCTTGGCAGGTTCATTTTTAACATAAAATGCAATACACTGAACATTCACACACACACAAAAATCCCCTGTATGAACTTAGACGTCCATAAATTTTAATATATAACATAAAATTAATAGTTCAAATGCCACGTCCATGACTAAAACTACCTTCCTCTTTACGAAATCAGAAACTATCCTTTACAGTTGCATAATTTATTTCTGAATATTAAACGATGATTTTTCACAAAGGACGGGGCTGCGGGTGGGTGGGTTTGGAAGATGTGAAGCAGATGGACTGACTGTTCACCTATGAAGGAAAAAGAACGTTTCTGCACCTTACGAAAATATATTAATTGGCCTGCCACCTGGCAAGTCTGCTCACGCGCATAAGGAATAAAGTTGAGATCTTGCAGTTTAACATTTAAGCCTGCGGGGAGGTAGCAGGTGGAATTGGAGTTCGCATTCGTAATCTTAGGAGAGCGTTTCACGAGACTCCAGGACAAGGAAAAACGAGTAGGACCTAAGATGTGAGACCTTCTCCATGACGTCACAGTCATGGTCATCACAGCTGGTTACCAAGGCAGCGGCTGTGGACAGATCCTGGACTCCGCCATCTCCCTCCTTCCCTCCTTTCCTAATCCCCTCCCTTCCTCTCCTTGATTCCCCACTTTGATCTGTTTTCTCATCCTTGGGGTTCAAGCCAGGACTTCTGTACACGTCAAGCAAGCCTCTACCAACAAGCTAGATGCCTCGCTGTATTTGACTTTTCAGTCTGATGTAAGGTCTCACTAAGTTAAGAGCTGGATCTGAACTCACTCTGTAGCCCAGGCAGGCATTAAACTTGCGATCCCCCCATACCTCAAACCTCCCAATGAGCTGGGATGTACACCAGGGACCGCCAGGCCTGGCTCTCACCGCCTTTTCTGTATACTACAGATATTTCTCAGATTTTCTATAAATCTAACCGCTGTGAAGCTGGGTGTTTAAGAAGAATCTCAAAGCGGAAGGCAGATAACAAAACAGGAGGTAGACTAAGACACTCATTCTGTGATACGTGTACTCATTTATGCAAATCATCACAGAGGAAAAAGCAAAACCTGCATGGTTTTTGACCGTGGTGTTTTTTGAGCACGGACTTTGGGGGTAATTTTCCTCTTCAGGGTCATCTTTATCTTCCGCATTCTTTGTCAAGTGCAAGAGTCAGTTAACACTTCATTGCTACGCTTAAAAAGCTTCCCTGGACTTCAAATACAGCAAAATGCTGGAAAGACTTGGTTGTTTACAGAGCAAATAAGTCTCCTCCAGGTCATCCTCTGTAGGAGGCCTGCTTTGTTCAGACTTGCCTTGCTACAGAAATCCTGGGCTTTCTTCTGGACCTCAGAACTGACCAGTACCCATGGTCTATCTTTCCAACCGCAGGCCCTACACATGAGCACACTGTAAGTCAAATTTCTCTCTCGTAGTCATGTTTCTTTCCCAAGAAACAACACCAAATTATTATTTTTTAACCGTTTTCCCCCTTGCTAAATTGGTTATTATAGGTTTCTAGTAACATCTTCATCTAAGCAGCATCAAAGGGGCTGTTACATATTAATTACATATTAGTGTACATTACATATTATTACGTGTTAATATGAACCACACAAATCCAGAAGCTTACACTTTTCGTACAAATATCTCATCCTTGTGCACTGTCATGCTACTTCACTTGACACTGCCACAAAATAACAATCCAATATTACTATTCTCCCACAAGAATTATGTTTATAATGGATAACAGATGCAGCAGTGTGCCCTGGGTGAGACCCTGAAACAGGACCAAATGGCGTCACAGAGAAACTGACTATTATTGTTGTTTCAGAGACAGAGTCCCAATCTGTAGCCTGGCCCAGGATGTCCTAGAACTCACTATATAGTCCAGGCTAGCCACAATCTTGCAACCCTTCTGCTTTAGCCTTGAGTGCTGGGATTATAGGCAGGAGCCTTAGCACCTGGGTGAGAGACTCAAAGTTGAATTAATTCTTTTTCATTGAAAAAAGCAAAATAAAAATCTCATTCTAATCCTGTATTAACATGATCACATCATTAAAATATTTGAAACTTGTTGAGGTAGCAGAAACATTCTATATACTCCCTTTGGAATTACTGACATGACAGTTAATTGCTAAAACTTAGTTAACATCATATCTAAAGAGCAGAATTTGCCATCTATAAACTATATTAACAAACATGATTTCAGAACAAAACAAAACACGCTCTGTTGTCCGGACTTTCTCTGCGGTGAGTGAACTCTAATGGTCGCTCCTTATCGGAAGCTACCTGAAGCGGTCTTGAACTTGGGTCAGTCGTCATGGAAACAACTTTAACAGCTAAAAAGTACCTCAAAAGGAAGACTCGTCCTCTTCTGTCTTTAAAACGGGGCAGTAATTCCTTAGAAAGAGCTTGAATGTTCTAACCCAAGAGTCCGAGAGCTGGCCAGTGAAGGCTTTCTGTTGGTTTAGAGAATTGTGGATACGGTGTTCGTGTCTTCTGCATACTGTACACTATTTATAGTATATTCTTACAGGGTTGCTTCATGCATTTCAAAGCAGTTTCTTCTCAGATCTCTCAATACACTGACTTTCTCAGAGAAAAGATGTATTCTATTTTAGTGAGTCTCATCAGCCATGACCCTCTTAAGAAATTAGCTTGGTATAATCAAACGAATTACTATGCTTTTAAGAAGAAAAGAAGTCTATAAAGAATTCCTTTTTAAAACCTTCTAAAAGACTTTTTTTTCCTTCTAGCATTTTCCTGGCATTGCCAAGTAAGATGCAAGAACTCCTGTCTGTCCTAGGCCGTGAACTACATTCGCCATCACATCCGCATGGACGTTAGATATGTGTGTAACACCCACACTCGAGTGAATTCGCAGGCCTTTATAATAGAGGGAAATCTCAGAGAAATAAGCCTGGATGCAGTGGGGAGTTCCTCATTCAAAAGGCCGTCAAACAGCAGCAGCTGTTCGGAGCTACATCCTAAGTAAAGCTTCTCCCGAAATGCACAAGCCCACTCAAACACCATTCTAAACGGTGATGCTTTAAAACGGGGAAACTACAAGAGCACACATACATAGTCTCCACTCATGGGGAAGAGGCGCAGCAGGTGGCACTTCTATAGCAAAGATCAAAATTATCAGCACTCTCTGTTCCACAAGCATCTCTCAGGTTGCCCAGAGGCTCCTCGTTCTGTAAAATTAACACACGACAGCCTTGCTTTACAAACATTACTTTCACTAACGAGACGACCACTGGAGCCTACTTCCACAGGACGTGGGATAGCAAAGTTCCCGTCGGGACTCAGCCACTTAATACTGGCGAGACTTTGGGGCCACTGCGCCATTTCGCTGAGTCTCCCTCCACTTGTCGTCTGCATTACCACCATAATAATGTCACCTTTACAGCACCACTGCGAGGATTTAGTACAATTCATATCAGATCCCCTCAGCAGACACCCCCCCCGCCCCTCCTCCTTGGCTGAGGCTGCTAGATCTCGCCTGCTGGTTATTGCATGCTACTATAATTATTGGTCGACATTTCTTTATAACCCCACTCAACCGGGCTACTTAATTAAAAGGATCATGCCAGATGATATCTTTGTCTCCCAGATGGTTATCACAGCCCTTGCTAGGTGAAAGGCACTGGATGGATACTGGGGACAGAAAGGAAAAGCCATGCCGATGTGGCAAGCCCTGGACCCCATCCACAGAGGCCAAACGGTGCAACTAGGTTATTAGGTTATCGGGTTTCAGAGGGCGATTCGGGCTCATCTGCAAATCTCCCAGATCAGTAAAAGGGTCACACGGAGATGCGTGACTCATCGTGACTCGGAAGTCACCCCCTCCAAGTACTTTTAACTGTAATTAACTTCCCATGTTTCTGAGGTAACTCCTCCGGAGCTTGGCTTCCCTGTCTTCTGGCCCAGTTTAGAAACACTTGGCTTCTCTTTAAAGCTTGTAAGGCTGCACAAAAGGGGTTATCTAGCCTCAGGACTGGAGTTCCCGCCCTCCTTGATCTAATTCCCATGACATCTTTAAAATCCCATCTGTGACTAAAAGACAAACAGAACAAAAGTAACAGCAAATCCGAAAGCGCTTTAGTCTTTAAGATGCATACACACCTGGGACCGCCCAACGAAGTCGGTAAATGCTGGGCCATGAATCCCCTCCAACCATATTAGTTTCTCAATTAAATAGATTTGAAAGCAAACCTGTTAAGTGGCTGAAGGAGCAGCTACAAGCCGGCTGCCTGCTGGACACACCTATGAGAACGGAAGGTTTGCAAAGGGAGCTCGTTCCTTCAGCTCCAGCTGAGCGTGTCGCTCGCTTGGGAACTAGAGAACTGGCTTGTACAAAGGGACTTCAATCCCTTTGGAACAATAGGTCGTGACGAGCTTCCTTGATGCCAAAGTTAAAGTGTTTAGAAGTGATTTCTGCTAACTGGAAGAAAGTGTAAAGGGCACATATGTTTACTCTGGCTTAGATTCAATCCTCCTCAATGTCTCTCAGTGCCAAGAGTCAGAACTCTTCCCTAATGGATCCGCAACCTGGGTCTCATTCCACAAACGTGTATAGATCTTGGGAACAGCGTGAAAATGTGGTAGGTACCACGCTCACAGGTGCCCAGTCAAGTACCTGTATTATAACCCACAGTTTACCCCAAGTATGATGTGAGACGGTAGACTAATATTTAAGGTGACTCCTCAATAGGAAAGAACTCCCCAGACTGGTCACAGAGAACCCCCTGTAAGAAGGCACCAAGTGATAAGCAATCTTCACACATCAAAGAACCAGAAGGCCTGCCTGGTAGGAGACGGGGTCAAAGCTCCCGATCTAAGAAAAGGGAGCAGATCTCCGATCTGAGCCTAGCTTCCTGTTCAGAAAGCACAGTGGGCTGGTGAGATCGCTCAGAGGGTAAAGCACTTGCCACCAAGCCTATCTGAGTTCAATCCATGGGAGCCACATGTTGGAAGGAGAGAAGGGACTCCTGAAAGTTGTCCTCTGACATGTGCATACACATGCACACACACGCATGCACACGCACAACGCATGCATACATGTACACATGCAAGTCCAATGAACTGATTAACTAAAAACTTCAAAAAGAAAAGCAACACTGTTTTCTCAGCTCAAAAATTCTTGATGTCTAAGGCTAACTTTACCCATATGACAGCTACTGAGAAGTAAGGTTACACAGGGAAAAGATGGCAGCTGGAGCGTACTAAATCCATGGCCTACACATCTGATCCTAGACACAGAGCCCCAAAATACACAAGGAATCATGAACCCTACGCGCACAAGGTTCTTTCACAGACTCTATCATAAGGCCTACTTCCCAGTGCAGTCTGACTGCCCTACACCACCTGCCACTCCCGCCACCTGAGATGACGAGACATCTCCCCACTGGGGGAATTTCCATGCTATGGAAAATGTAAATTCACAACCGTCTGTTCAGTTTGCCAGGGCAGATGACACGGAGGGAACTGGCCACCTGCCTGCCCTCTGGAGCGGTATGGGCAAAACTGGACCAGAGTGAAAGAATCATCTGTTCATGTGGGCGGCACTGGGGTGACGGAAAAGTGGGTGACTTTAATCCTCACATGCAAAACTCAATTTGAACCCTGCTATCATTAAACTGGTGCTTGGTGTTTGGTCTAAGTAACCTATTTGAAAAATGCCTTTGACTTTTCCATCAAAAGTCTAGAATTCAGCCAAGTAAAAGTAATACTTTTACAGGAATTCTTTCTCAAGGTCCAAGATCAACAAGCCATCAAAACTCAGACTTACTTAAGAAACAACATTACATAACAGCCACTTAATGGCTATTGTTTTATAGTACAAAGGGTTCATTTGGGTATTTCCTAGAGAGCTTTATTCAGTCGGTGGCTTTTGCCAGGACAAACATACTCTCCCTCCATGTCAGGCCTCCATGACTCTGTAAAATGAAACATTTAACAAGGGTAATTTCCAAAGTAGAGAGATCTCTAGAATAATGCGTTGTACAAGACACACATGTCGAATGTGAATGAGGCATACATGTTTGGATGTAAGCTACAGGTGCAGCGAATTCCCTCGTCTTCATCAGCCAAGAAACTCAGCAGTGGGTAGGTGACCCTCTAAGGGTGACTTTTAAGGAGGTTACACAGTCAATTCTGAGATATACAAGTGTGCTGTCACATTTAAAATGAGACAGAACGAAGCACAGCCAAACACGCTTCCACAATACTCGTATTGTACTTGGCTTCAGTTTTCTTCCCTCTAAGCCCCTGACCACAGGAGACCTCAGCAAGATCACAAATATGATCCAGCAGGTGGCTCTCTCCCCAGGTAACGTGCCCAGAACCTGATTCATGAATCCAAAAGATGCTTGCATCGTGAACTTCCAGGTGGGTGAGAAACTTTTCCCGAGTCGTGGGGAGCTGGTTCTCACCTCTGAGGAGAGTGAGATGTTACGATGAGATCTGCATCTTGCCTCCAATTATAGTGGAGGGGTAAAAAAAAAAGCTACACTAACAAAACCAGAGTCACTGATAAATTGAAGGCCGAAACAGGAGCAGAATGGAGAAGCCCCCAGGGTCCTCTAATAAAGCAGGCAACGGGGTGCTTGAGAAAGGAGATACACATTAACAACTGCCTGTTTTTAGCAATCCATTTAACCTTCAAGTGCTGATCAAAGCCTAAAGTCTGTGGCTTTTTTTTTTTTCTCTTTAAGACAAAACAATACGACTGTTCCATTTGATATCAGTGTAATTACCTTCTCTAATAAGCACACCCAATAGCCGTTAGTCTAGCTAAAACTCCCCCAGGTCCTATGCTATAACAAGGATTAAGGTCAACATTTTTTAGAATTTACCGCCAAGTTCTTGATGGAACTTCCCTAATTTCCCGGCAGACAGAAGGGTAAAGAAAACAAAGTACTCCCGGACTATGAATACTAATAGCCCGTGTGAGTTTTTATTGAGAGATTTCACTAGTTACAAAATGTACCCATGTGTCATGAAAAACACATCTGTGGCTATTAATATGTAGCTGACTTGTACTGACAGAGCCAGACGGGTTTTGATAGATGGGGTTACACACACCATTCACCTCCTTTCATCCAGGTAGCCCCGGGCCCTTTTTAAAATATCTTGGCTCTCCTCCGAAACTCTCCAAGAGATTATTCAGTTACCATGACGTCATGGTCAAAGGGCTAGATGTCATCTAGTGAAGATAGCTCAGGTTAAAATAGCTCTTCGCGTGTTCACACTAGAGTTGGGTGTGCCCGGGACCATGGGGTGGGGGGTATTCAGAGCACAGGATCGTGTTGGGGAACTCCAATTTGAATCTTCCTAAGAGAAGAGCTACTTCTATTCGAACCAATACAAAGAAGACTCTATCCAGACTTCCGTGACTCCAGCCCAGTTCCAGGCTCTTTTCTCTTTGGGCCATCTCCACTTAGGGACTCAGGATTTCTTGATACCAGTATCAACCAGCTTTTCAATCTCTATCTCAAAGCTTATGGCTCCCCTGCTCTAAGAATAGTATTTAAACTCCCGATACCAAGATAGTTGTAAAGAAAAACCAAACAAAGCCATAAAGGATGAATACATTCTATCCCTGCCCGTTGACCTTCCAATACACTACCTCCTAATTCCAGTACCGACGGCCAGACAGAGAAGCACTCGGTACCCAGTGGTACTCAATTACAGGATGAAGGCTTCGCACCTTCCCTCAAAGCGTGTGATTCACAGGCGCATGGCTTATTTCTAGCAAGTTTCTTCTGAGACCTACTGTCTTGCACTTTTACACCCCCCCCCCCCAATCACGATACACCCGAGCATTCCAGGGCACCACAGACAACCTGGGAGCTCCTGTTCTAAGCCAGGCTGGCCTTGAACTCACAGAGCTCTACCTGCCTCTGTCTCCTGAGTGCTGGGATCTGGTCATCTTTAAAGAAAGCTGCAAAGTCTCTTAAAAAACAAAACAAAAACTTGTCTTATGTGGAAGCCCAGGCTCGCAGCAGACAGCATGAAGAGCCATAAACGCCAAGGCCTTGGAGCCCTCTCTTCCCTGGATGGCGTATTCATGAAAAGGTTGGGCAGGGCGTGGCGTGGGGGAGGGTGCCACAAGACAGCTTCGGGGCACATTAGTCAAGCTGGAGCTGACGGTGGAAGAGAGGATGGCGGGGCGCGTCCTGCAGCAATGGGCGAGGTGCTGGTGGAGAACAGCGAGAAGACTGGAGCGGGATGAAAGGAAGCAGTTATGGAACAGGCTGGGGCAAGGCGAGGAGTGGGAGGAAGGGGGCAGAGGGACTCAGGGAGGGGCCTGGCCTACAGGTCAGGCGTGGAGAGGCGGGGAAGAGCCCCAGCACCTATGAAGGCGCTGCAGGGGAGAGGCCTGGCGCCAAGGCTCCGGAGGGGGGCGATCAGGGACACCAGACCCGGGGCTTTATGTAGGTCTGCGCCTGTGTTCCGGACAGGGTTTCACGATTTCACCCTGGCTAGCCTGAGAGTCACCGCGCAGGCCAAGCTAACCTGCCTTTCCCTCCTGACTGTCAGGACTGTAGGTGTAGCCACCACACCCAGCTGAGTCAAGGCTTTCAAGTCAGAGAAACTCCAGCTGCAAAGCATGGAGGGAAGAAGGGGGGACTCACGGCTGTGGGAGGAACTTCCAGGGAGGATGTGGCAAGGAGACCAGCCGCTGCCAATTCTGGTGATGAGGCAGCCTCCGAGCGCGCCAGGGTGAGTAAGGGGATGTGATTCAAGAGGCTGGGCACCGTGGTGCATGGCTGCTGGGCTTAGCTGCCCACAGAGAGTGGTCACCAGCCAGCCTGCATTTCCTTACATCACCTCTGCTTGCCAAATGCCATCACTGGACAGCTGCTGATGCTGCGGGCACCGAGGACCTTCCCGGTGCCTGGTACAACACACCCACGTGCAGGCAAACTTCATTTTTAGGGGACCGCCCCCTCCCCTTGAAAATGTCCTCTCTGTCCGCAGTCTCCTCTCTGCCCATTCCTTCCAGGAGGCTCTGTTCCCCTCCCAGGTTAATTCAATTTACACCTCTCAAGGTGTGAATGGCGGTTTCCAGGTCAATGCCCTATATCTCACTTTCAACTTCCTGTCCGGGGACTTTCTTTTAGTCCTGCCTCCAGAGCCTTTGCTGTTCCCAGACAGTTGCCCCCAAATGGTTCCCAGAGAATTCAGTCTCCCCTTTAAAAGGTCACCTTTTCAAAAGGCCTTCCCTGGCCACATTACTTAAAGCAGGCCCTACTCTGCGCCCACAAAGTCTTCGCTCTTGACTACAGCTGTCAGAACATTGACCTCAGTTTAGCCATGGGCCTTTTTAGATATCTGTTTCCTGGTGAGGCTGAAGCGCCCCTCATTCGCTATTGTAACCCGTGTCTCAGCCAGAGGGTCCCCACCCCCCACTTTAATAGGTTTGGTGATCCCAGACTATCACCCAGAGGGCCCTCAAGCCAAAGACACTTTTCCAAGGCAATCACGGAGTCCTCGTTCGTCCCGCAGAGCCCATGGCTCACTGGCTCCTATGGACTTCACACCCTTAACTTCTCTCAGAGCCAGCAGATCCTTTGTTTTAAACTTACAAAAAATTCTCAGCGAGTCTAATGCTCCGGCTTACTGGCTGGTGGGTTGAGCTCACCCTACTTCCGGACCAGAGCTCCCCAGAGCCGACAGATACCCTTTTCCCCGACTGGATTAAGGGTGCGCTCGCTCACCGCTGAAGACTCATCCCCGTGTTGCAATGACAGTGTGATGTCAACAGCTAAGATCCATTCAGAGTTTTTATTCACGGGTAATTGCGTTAGGAAACTAAGAGGCACATTAGCCAAGCTGAAGCTGATGAGAGGGGACCCTGTTGAAGGGTTATTAGTTTCCCCTCCCACAGGAGAGCATTTAAGGTTGCTCTTCTGACTTGGAGTCCTGCCTGGCCTGTAACTCCTGAAGTTTTGGGGAGGCGAAAAAGGACTCACAGATTTACTTTGCACATAGCATTAGCCCTGCCCCATAATCCTGTACATCAGTCATGGCACAACTGTGGGAGACATGGGGTTGTGGATATATGCTGACTAGTTACTGCTTTGCCTTGCAGCTCAGAGTTCCTTGGAAATGGTTCCCTGTGGGTACCCCTTTCTCCCTTCCCCCTTTTCCTCAACTAAGTACCACTGCTCTGCTGCACCGAGGGACACAGATCTGAACTTCACCCACAGGCTCTTCCCAGCTTCTCAGCTGAGCACGGAGTCAGTGCTGCACGCAACCTGAACTTCACAGACATGGAGATGTGGCATTCTCTGAGATCCCCTCACAGTGGAAAGGAGCTGCCTGCATCCCTGCCACCTCTGTTCTAGTGTATTTCCTTTCCCATTGGATTCAGGACTTAGGGAGGTAGAGGTCAGGCATCCTGCAGCCACGTCTCCTCACCTGCTGCTGGGCTTCCAGGTAGACCTCTGCTTGAACTGGAATGCTCTAGAGCAGTGGTTCTCAACCTGTGGGTTGCCACCCCTTTTTGAGGGTTGAATGACCCTTTCACAGGGGGTCGCCTAAGACCATCTTCATATCAGGTATTTACATTGCGATTCATAACAGTGGCAAAATTACAGTTCTGAAGTAGCAAGGAACATAATTTTATGGTCGGGGGTCACGACAACATGAGGAGCTGTATCGAAGGGTCTCAGCATTAGGAAGGTTGAGAACCAGTGGTCTAGAGGGTCTGAAGGGCTTGATCTTTAGCTTTCATGTCCCAAAGTCTGGCATGTTGTCATTGGCTTAAGTGGTAATCTCCAAACCTGAGTAATAGCCCCTCCCCACCCAGATCAACGAAATCTTTATCAATGCCAGTGTGCAATGTGGTTCCCTTGATCACTTCAAGTCCATTTTCCAAATATATTTTCCTGAGGACTCCAACTTGGAAGAACCAAGGATTAAAAGGAGTTTTGTTGCAATTTTTTCTCTTTGTTTGCTGAAGTTGCATTACCTAGGGTTGCTCTGAGCAGCAGGTACATGCAAGGATTTTGTTTTGTTTTTTGTTTTTGTTTTCAAGATAGGGTTTCTAAACCGATGTAACGCTGGCTGTCCTGGTACTCACTCTGTAGACCAGGCTGGCCTCGAACTCACAGAATTTCTGCCTGCCTCTGCTGGGATTAAAGGTGGGCACCGCCACCGCCCGGTCATGCAAGGATTTTTAACAGTCATAATTGTCAAAGCACATTGAATCTTTACGCACACTGCACTTTCCCTTCAGGGACATCTGTAGTGTGTGGTGAGTTTCTTCTGTTTGTTTTTTGTCGTGCATATATGAGAAAGATGGAAAATGGACGGCTGCCCTGACGTTCAGGGTATCAATAAGTTTACACTCACCCCTTTTACTGGAAGGCCAGTTAAGTCAACATCTGTTAAACACCTATTATGTATCTGGGTATTTGACTCAAAGCTGCAAGCCCCATGCGTGCCTTCTGCAAAACACACAAGAAAATCCTTCTAAACCAGAGCCGTGAGTATTTCCAAGGACAATGAGCCACAAACATGCTCAGTAAAAATGAGAGACGTGGAGCCTGGAGAAACGCTGTATACAAAAGGCAACAGGCTCTGAAGGTTCAGTAGATACTTTCACAGGCAGGGTAGTGCCTTCCCGGAGTGGGTAGGAAAGGTGCGCACAGCGGCTCCGTGGCTGTCGCAGCGCAGAGAACAAGGAAAACTACAGAGCTGAGTGTCGGGGCAGGGAGACCCAGGGCGTAGCTGGACGGTGCTGGGGCAAAAATGCGAAAAGGCAGTGATGAGGAGCGTGGGTCTAAACTTCATTCACTTGGATTTAACTCTGGACCCTGACGTGTTGGGCAGCTTCACTTTCTTGAACTTGTTTCTCCATCTTTGAAATCGGGGTAAGCCAGTTACTTACTGAATTGTTACATGCGTAAGCGCCATTACAGCAAGGATAACTGTGATGAAGCAAACCGAGAGCTTGCTGGCACCTCTGCCATAGTTGGGGGCTGGGGTGTTTCTCTGTTGTAACTCTGGCTGTCCTGGAACTCACTCTGTAGACCAGGGGGCCTTGAACTCACAGAGATCCACCTGCCTCTGCCTCCCAAGTGCTGGGATTTAAAGGCGTGCGCCGCCACCTGGCCATAGTTCAGGTTTCTAAGGTGAGAGGGAAGAAGCATCAGATCTTGTGTTTGAGTGGCACTTCCTTCCTATCCCAGTGAGCTCTACGACGTTTGTTCACAGGCTTAGAGCTGAATTTTACTCACGGAAGTTGACTTATCTGCTAACAGGTTATGATGTGAATGTGAACCAGAAAAAGCAGTCAGGGTACAATAGTCACAGAAAGCAATCCATCAGACAAGTCAGCAAGTGTACAGTCGGGACGCTAGCCCAGCAGAAAGGACAGCACAGCTTAGGAAAAAAGAGATCCCTTGGAAAGGACAGACCAGTGGTTTCTCCATCTTCTACTGCTGAGACCTCTTAATACAGTTCTTCACGTTGTGGTGACCCCCCCAACCATAAAATTATTTTCCTTACTACTTCATAAATGTAATTTTGCTACTGTCATGAATTGTAATGTAAATATCTGACATGCAGATGATCTTAGGCGACTCCTGTGAAAGGGTCATTTGGGATTCAGACCCACAGGTTGAGAACTATTGGGATAGCCTTTTCAGGTAAGGACAGACTTGAAAAAGTCAGGATTTACATCAATCAAGACACATCCTAGAAAGGGAAGACCACTCTGTAAGCACACACTTCTCACATCCTTAGAGAAAGACACAGCCAAAATGTGCAGCCGCACACAACACTGGGAGGAGGGTCCCCGCCCTTCAACCTTCCGATCTACACACTACTACACACGACATACTACATACTACATGTTGAGCTCTCTGACCTGGAAACTTGAAATCCAAACCGCCAGAAAATCATCAACTTTAAATATGTTCAAAAGTGATAGGTTTTAAAGTAGTTTCTGATTAGGGATATTCAGTTGGTGAAGCCCATCATCCTAAACTCTAAAAAAACACCTGAAACCAAAAATACATTGCTCCTACGCATTCCAGATCAGGGGTACTGGACCAGTAAGTACAAAGCAAGGCCAGCCTGCTAGATGAACAGTAGACAGATGGATGGCTGCAAAGACGGTCTGCAGGACACACCTCCAAACTCCAGACTCCTAGAAAGGAGGAAGAAGGTCCATCTTTCCGTTTCCCTGAACTGAAGACATTGGCCCATGACCTGGAGTGTGGAAACAGCCCTCCCCAACTCTCCTGACCCAGGTTACATCAGACTTAATTGGAGTGATCAGGCTGGACCAGATATCCTAAAACTCAGGTCTGTTCAGCCTGAGAATGCCTCACATGTCGGACCCTTTTCAATAGGGCTGTCAACAGGTGGTCAGGGATGGGGGAGAAAGATTCTGCCTGCTTTTCAGGACTAGACAGGCAGGTATAACAGCAGGGCCTTCTTATCTCTCCAAGAACTGGCTCCAGGTAAGAGCAGAGTTGTACCACAGATAGGACTACTCTCCCCCACCCCCTCCCCACCCTAGGGGGAGTAGTGGATGGGATAGAAAATGCTCTAATCAGACTGAACAGGTGAGAACCTTATCATTCAGCACAAAACACAGTGGCCCGTTCGTTCATGGAAACTGTCTTTCTTCTCAACTTTACCTGTTATTTTGAAAACTCAGAGTATGGAGGACAGTGTGTGGGGGCAGAGGAGTGGCCAATGCTAGGAGATTATCTGAACACAACTACATCACGAAAGAGGAAAAACAGCCCCATGATTTAGGGGCATCAGTATTGTTCACATTGCATTAATAATATGACTGTAGAGCCTCCCAGATTACAAACACGTGTATACATACATATATACACACACACACACACACATGCACACACACACACGAGCATATGACTTGTGGATCTGTGAATATATATATGTGTGTGTGTGTGTGTGTGTGTGTATATATATATATATATATATATATATGGAAGTATTCTAGGAAATACCATAGAAAACGTTTAAAAAGAAAAATCAAGTTTTTGAAAGTACCTCACATTTGCATTTATACTATGCATAGCTATAGGTATGACTCCATCAAAAGAACCATTTTCTTGTGTTCTTTAAACAGTGGAGCACAAAGATTACAAAGTTTCAAGTCTGACAGTCTGTATCCTGTTTATTTGACTTGACTGTTTCAAGCATGTTCGCAAGTACATGCTAAGCCAAATTTTGATTTTCAAACAAACCTGTACTTACACCACGCAGAGGGTGTAGCCCTTTAGTACCGCAACAGTGCTACTTTTTGTTCTGGGCAGAAGTAAGGAGGAGACAAGACTCTTCCCAAACCTCACTCCAGCGGTCTGCAAAGGCACCCTGACCAACCTTTCTATTGCAGTGTCCCATCTCGACTCTCCACAAACTCTCTACCCTACCCACATCCATTCTGTCAAACATATACTACAAATCAAAGGCCGGCCCTGTGTTAGTAATAAATGTCAGCAAAACAATAAAAAGTCAAAATGTACAACTTTGGCGCAGATCTTCTTTTAAAGCGTTCAGTGAAATAGGCTTGCGTTATCTTAGCAAAGCAGATTCACATCTTGTAAGTCATAGATGGAGTCTTTAACATAGAGGGAGCTTCTGGAAGGCTCTAAAAGGAATACCAGTAGGCCCAGGTCCGGGTGAATGAAATGATTTTTAAAAACACAAGTCGGTAAACGGACAGAGACAAAGCACCCCACTGAAAGCAATGTCTGATTATCCACGCTGCAGAAGAATTCCGAGCAGCGCGCTCCGGTCTCCCAGGGAGCCCCACCGAGGAGGGGGAGCCACTGAAACAGAGACCCCCAGCAAGGCACAAACTTTTTCAAACTGTCAACAACAAACAAAATACCAGACGCAACGGCAGCCCCCAGCCTCCGGCGGAGAAAGCACGCCCTACGCCAGGGAAAGACCCCGCGTTGTTTTACCTTTGTGTGCGCCGGAGCCTGTTGCCACTCCTCAAATGAGGCAAAGTAAAGTTTGAGAGCACAGTCCAGAAATTGGGGTCAGACATATCCATTTCTTTCTTTCTTCGATTCACTGTTTAGTTCGAGGCCATGGGATCAAAACGGCGATGGGGAAGGAAAAAAAATAATAATAAAAGAGGAAGAAAAAAAAAAATCCCAATTATCTACTCCCTCCCTCCAGAGAAAACGTGCGGTGAACTGTGGTCTCGGGAACAAGGAGGCTGTCTGAGGATCACCCGTCCCGTGCTGGCCTTTAATTAACGCACAGCCCTCTGAAAGGTTCAGGAAACTTATTTCCTCCTGTATTTGCCTCTCCTAGGGAGCCTCAGCCAGCTATAAACAGTAATTACAAGAGTTTTGCCTGCGTTCTGCTCGAAATGCTGTCTCCAGTGTGATTCAGTCCAAGGTACTTTGTCATCTGTTTGGCAGATACCATTTGCTGCTCCTGGGGGGGGGGGGGAGGAGGGCTATTTTAAGTCTACGGTTCCGGGAGGCTGCTGCTTATCAGCAGAACCCATTCACATCCGAACATGCCCAGTGCGGAGCTTCCTTTCGGCGTCTACATACAAGGAAAAGAATTTGAACAGCATAAACCTTCCCTTGCCCTCCCCCTTCTGGGGGAGAAAAAAAAAAAAACCAACACCATGGAAACTTGAAAGCACTTTTAGAAAACCGGCCTATGGGAGGACTTGAACCTGACACCTTTGCGCAGGGTCGGGCTGGAAGTTGGGGGTGGCGGGGCCTTGGCTCAGTCCCCAGCTGGGCCTCCTGGGAGAGAGAGAGAGAGAGCTGCTCCCTGGTGTATCTGCCCAGGAGGCAGCACAGGGCCCGATCGTCCGTCCTTGCAGCTCCCCCATCCCGGAGTCTGAAATGGATCAGTCCCTCAAAATAAATAAATAATTAACTGCAGCTGCTGCGCCGGAACGGGCGCGTGTGCTGTGCGCACCTGAAGGCTTGGGTGATTCACCACAGGGCCTGGCACAGTTGCGGGGCTCAGAGGGAAGTCCCTGATGACGCCGACCGAGGTGACCTGTCGTCTGGGAGAAGGACGCACACGCCACGCCGCCACGCACACCAAAAAACCTCAGTTGACAAGGAATTTACCAGTTGGCATATACTTGATGTATGCCTAGAATGCACACCTGTCTGGCCTCATGGATTGGAGAGATGGATCTAGTTAATGATCACCTCTCGCATGCAAATACCTGGCACTGATTTAACAACCTGAATTCCTTCCCCTCCCTGGAAGTTCGAGTTTGGAAAGGAACGCAGGAAAGGGATGAGTCTGACTGCTGTTCATTTCGAAGAAAAACATGGTATCTAAATAACACCAAACCACGAGTCTTTGTTAAAAAGCATGCAAAGAGAAATCAGAATTTAAATTAGTTACTTTTAATTTAACATTATGTTATACGTCATTAAGTCTTGTGGTCCACAGAAATATTTTTTTATCCGACGACTCCATGAAGGTTTGCTGATAATTTTTTTTTAAAGATTTATATATTTTTATATGCATTAGTGTTTTGTGTGCATGTAAGTCTGTGTGAGGGTGTCGGATCCCTTGGAACTGGAGTTATAGACATTTGTGAGCTGCCATGTGGGTTCTGGGAATTGAACCCTGGTCCTCTGGAAGAGCAGCCATTGCTCTAAACCACTGAGACATCTTCAGCATCTTCCCTACCCAACCCCCACCCACCCCAGGATAATTCTTATTGATAATTCTTATACAGGGCATGCATACCCACAATCTCACTTTCTTCTAGAGTCTCCACAGATCTTTGAGACTCACACAAATAAAAGAAAATCATAGAACCCACCCAATTTTACAAAGGAGAAAACAAGGCTCTGGGCAGTAGGTGAGGAAAGACCTATTTTCCGAGACCTCCCTCCCCCCCAAGAGCTTCGGTTCAGTGCCCTTGCCCTCTCTGAGGTCATCTCCTGTTGTTGTGGGCTTTTGAATGTTTTGAAGTACAGCAACCCTTCTGCATTGGTGTGTTCAAGCACACTCACACTGAAAATACGTCAGGATAGCCAGGAGTGGAATCTCAGCAGTTGGGGGGCGCCAGAGACTAACCGCCACCTGCGTTCTAGGACAGTCTGCTCCACACAGCAAGACCCTGTCTCAAGAACGCAGACCAGAACAATAACAACGATCACCACGAACCTGCGCACAGTAAGTATCGTGACTGGTGAACACGCCTGGTCTTTTCTTGCTCTCATGCCCTAAACCACGTTGCAGCACACGTTTCGGCAGCATGCGTGTGTTATTTTATACTGACCCTTATCGAGCGAGGATTTACCGTATGCGGGAGGATGTGGAGTTCGTATGCAAATATTTTGCCTCATTAAAGAAAACTGTTAAAACTTTAAAATGTTGGGCCAGGTGGCAGCGGCGGTGGTGGTGGTGGCGGTCACGCACGCCTTTATTCCCAGCACTCGGGAGGCAGAGGCAGGAGGATCTCTGTGAGTTCGAGGCCAGCCTGGTCTACAGAGTGAGTTCCAGGACAGCCAGAGTTACAGCAGAGATACCCACCCCGCCTTGAGAAACCAAAAAAAAAAAAAAAAAAAAAAAAAAAAAACCTTTTAAATGTTAATTTGTGTGTATATGTGTGCCTGTTTGTCTATACGAGCCCCATATGCATACAGGTACCCCATGGCGGCTGAAAGAGGGCATCATATCTCCTGGAAGTGGGATTACAGACACCTGTGAGCAGCAGTGTACATGCTGGAAGCTGAACCCACAAGAGCAGGTGTTCCAAGCTGCTGAGTCATCTCTAGCCCTGTTTATGTGAGCATCGCTGGCTCTGGTATCCTTTGAGAGTCCTAGAACTTGTACCCCATGCATACGTAGAGGCGAGTGACCGCTCTGTGCAGAGGGCACATATAGAAGCAGTCCCCCCATGCTGCAGTACCCTGTAGCCTGGGACATTCTTTGCTTTGGAGGCTCTCTTGTACTTCGGGAGGTTTTTGGCAGCATCCCGGGCTTCTTTCACTAGACAGCAGAAGTGCCGACCGACCAAAAATGTCACGGACACCACCGATGCCTGTTTGTTGGGAGCCACTGCTCTAGATAATGTCTCCCTTGGAGAGCAAGGCTATATCGTGTTTGACTCTGGATTCGACCCTTAATGTAACCTTAAGCAAGTCTCAATCTCTCTGCCTGTTTTCCCTAATTATAATATAGGTCCAATCCAGGCCCAACCTCCGGGAGTTGGCATACATCCATGAAAAGGAGATGCCATATAAAACCCCACTTGTAACGTCTGGCAAGTACAGTGAGCCGGTGCCGACAATATAAAGACTCTAAAAGAATGCTTCCCTCCATGATGTAAGCCTCGACTGAAGGGAGCCGCTCTGAGACTGCCTGAAAGGGGGTCTATGCAGACTGCAACCACACTTCACTTTGACTGCCTACTGCTGCCTTCCCTATTGGTCTGTGAATTTCTCAAGGCTAAAGCCATGTTTTATAGAGCTCTGTATTTCCAGAACAGACAGCCCCTAACTTACATAAACATTTTAAAAGACGTTCTTTGAATAGATGGTTCCACTGCCCCACTGTCTACTATTTCTCCTAGGATTCACACAAATGACCGGAATGAACGGATCCGTGATGCTCTCGCAGGACCCTGAATTCTCAATGATTCTACAAGAACAATTCTGTGATTTTGAAGACTTTCTCTTACTGACTCAGTGTTACCAAGAGATAGAAGGAAATTAGTGCTGTTTCTTGGGTCCTAGCATGGCTTCAGGGAAATATCTCAGCCAAGCACAAGCAAAACTCCCCCATGAGTACCATCTCCAGATTCTATAGACAAACCAAAGGTTTTCTGAGCTGATGAAGACAGGTAATTATATATCATAGGCTGCCAGAGAAGGGCATTCAAGATGGTAAGAGAGGATTTGAAAGTCACAAAAATCTGTGAATTCAAGTACCTCTCTGGTGAAAGTCGAGAACATTTAAAGGACAGGAAATGGCTGAACAGCTGACCAGGAATATTAAGAAGACTGTATGGAACTAGGTTTGCATCCACAGAAGAAAAAGATGGAAACAGACATATTTCCTACAGGGGTGTGTAGAAACAAGTCCAAGAGTGAGACAGACCTAAGACCTGGTGTTCCTGCAGTTCCTAGCTTTCACGTGATCCACGGTCTTTCTAGAAAAGTTCGTGGTTTTGGCATCGCCTTCCAAGATGGCAGCAACTAAACTGGGGACTTTGACAAATTCAAACCTTTAGCCTGCCTCATCGCTGAATGATGGCATCTGCCTCTGGTCTCCATTTTGAGGAATTTCTGAAAATTCTCAGATACTAGTGGCTAGCATTAACATCATCATCATCATCATCATCATCATCATTTATGAGCATGGTGTGTGCGCATGTGTGTGCAGGTGCCCAAGCAGTCCAGAAGGCGGCACCGGATCCCCCGAATCTGGAGCCACATGTGGTTGTGAACACCCACCATGGACACTGTGAACCAGATTTTGGTCCTCTGCAGATTTTGGAGGTACATGTGCTGAAGCGCTGAGCCGTGTCTTCAACCCCACACTAGTCATTTTAACTAAATACCTTTTAATGTTGTTACTGAAAAGAGTCGGGAAGACTTCACCACACTGAAAAAGTAAGACTAGGCAAAGCGCAGACACTGCGATGCGATGACCTAGCGAACCCGGAGCGAGCACCTGATGGAGTCCCACACTCACCGGCAGTAAGAGTAGGTGTGACGCTCAAGGGTAACCTGTCTCCTAACCTGCTTGACTTGATTTAGGAACCTATGATTCAGAAGACAAGGCAGTCAGTAAACACAGGATTAAATCTGTCAGAACTACTGACATTTTCCTACAGACAAAATAATTACATAGACAGAAAAGGGAGCACAGTTGAGTTGCACTTGCAATCAAGCCGTGACTGCAGAACTGAGACAAAGCTGAGTCTATGAGAAGTTCTTAAGCACAGCGCTGGCCTAGGCCAACACCCGGACACTCAGCGAGGTTTTCTACTTATCGGGCATCCACTGAGCCAACACAGCTCTGGACAGAGGTTGGGTCCCCACTGCTCAGGAATGCTCATTTACCATCAGCCACCACTTTTCCAAGGAAGGGAAATGAGATGGGAAATATAAGCTTGTTGTTCTACTGGAAGGCTAGCTCTGGAAGAAATGGCTATAAAATAAAGAGCCCAACCCTTCACGATTCATTCCCCTCATACGTTTATTTTATATATATATATATATATATATATATATATATATATATATATATATATATATATATATGTGTATATACATACACACTTTTTTTTTACAGACTTTTTACTCTCCCTCCAGATTCCCCACGTCCACACAGAATGGTGGTAAAAGCTAATATGTACAAACTCTTTTTTTTTGCATACTATGAGGAGACCAAGTTTTCTGGGACGAAATGTTAGGGCTAGGGAGCTTCGAACTCTCTGTGCAAGACCCCGTGTCTGTGAGTCTACCTACAACGGAAGGCCAAACAGTGGGGTTACTACCTTGCTTCCATGCAGTTTCTACCTGACCCTGGCGGGGCTGCCGTAAGGTCCCTTGACTTGTTCCTCCCACTACGGCTACGTTCAGCACCTGGAAATGACTCTCTCACAGCCACAGGTCCATTAGAGCAGCTTTGAAATGCTCCCCTGGACTTGAGGGTGGAGGTCTGGTGAGCACACCGGCTTTTCTAAACAAGAAAGCCTACAGTAAAGTAAGTGGGATCAAAGGTATGAAGAAAGGATGCGGACGCAGGATAGACACAGAACACAATTAACAGCAGGTGAAGGACACTCTCCTAGTGCTATTAGACAAATGGGTACCTATAATACTCCAATATAAAAATAATAGATGATAATGAGCTGGTAGGCATACATCTGAATGCTAAAACCCATGGCAGACAATAATCCGGTGGGATCATCCTAGAAAAAGTACACAGACAGACAGACAGACAGACACACACACACAGACACAGAGCAATATCCTAAGGTAAGATTTAGTAATTTGGTAAAACAAGTAATTTTTAAAAAGTTAATTAAAAAATCTCTTTGCTGATAGTCAGAGAACTGTATGATCCTCGCTGTCGGCGTGAAGAAGATGTTGTCCACGGTGACAGCACAGGGTGAGGATGGGGCAAAGGAAGAGAGTGCAATGTGTTCCTCAGGCTCTCTGATCTCAGGAGAAGCAGGGTTCAGAAAGGGCAGAAAGCCAGTACCGTCACTAAATCTGAGAAGAGAGTGGACAGATGAGGGAAATGAAGACGCGTCCACCCGGAGTAGCTCCTGGACATGTATGATGTATGCGCATGGTAGGGCAGGTGCGGGGAGCGGGCAGGAAGCACTCCTAGAAGGACACCCTTGCAGTTCTCTGCTGTGTCAAGCCGGGGAAGGGAAGAACACAGCTGTGCTGGACGGAGCAGCTCCCAGAGAAGAGCAGGGCATGCTACCAGAAAAGGCCATGAGGAGGAGGCGCCTGGGAGATCCAGAACTGTGATCTGAATGAGAATGGCCTCTGCAAGGCTCACATATTTGAATGTGTGGTACCCAGTTGGTAGAACTGTTTGGGAAGGATTAGAAGGTGTGGCCTTGTTGGGGGATGTGTGCCATTGGGGATGGGCTTTGAGCTCTCTTCTCTTTGCCTCTTGCTTGGGGATCAGATGTAAGTTCTCACTACCGCTCCGGTGCGATGCCTGCCTGCCTGCCTGCCGCCATGCTCCCTGCCATGGTGGTATGGACTCCAACCCACTGGAACTGTCCCCAAATTAAATGCTTCCTTAGTCATGGTATCTCTTCACAGCAATAGTAGAGTAAGGCAAGTGGGCTTCTCTACTCTAAAACAGTTGTCTGGAATGTATATCAGTATATCACAATGACACAGAGCAGGGGCTTCTAACAGGGTGACAAAATAATAGAGAACCAGAGGCAGCTCTTGGAGGTCAACGCCCTCTTTTCACTTACAGGATAAGACTATATCTTCCTTGCCTTGAGACTGAACTCTGAAGCCATTTGTTCTGTGTGCGAGCCTGACGCCCCCAAAGGGTTAGGTACATTTCTCTACTGGGATCTATCCCAGACACCGCCTTCATAAAAAGGGACCAGTCACTGTCAATATCTAGATTTGCTTCAGATCAGTTCTCTTCAGAAAAGAGCTTCTTGCAAGCTGGGGCTGCATTTCCTTCACCCTTAAATCTTTAATAAGTTCACTGAGCTGAATGCTAAAACAAGGGAGAAGGAGATGCAAAGACAAAGAAATGACAGCGGGGTGAAGAACGAGAGATGTAGGGGTCAGCCAGGGTAAGGAGAGGGTGGGGCTGAGCCTGCTCACAGGTAAAGAGGCAGTCACCGCCAGAAGCCTGCTACCCTGAGGACTGACCTGGTTCATGTTTTAGAAAGCTTTTTCTGCCTGTTCCTATCTGAGCTTCGCAGATCCACAAGGCCATCCCGTTATCTGTATGCACTGTCTCCGCTAAGGACATCTATTGTCTCGGACTCTGGCATGTCAGAAAACAGCGATCTGTGCACACGCACCTCATTATGACGGGGTGTAGGTAGACCGCTGATTATAGATGAAATGCTAAGTGCTCTTTTTGGTGGTGACGGTGAACCCTAGTCAGTAAGGAGTTCACTTCAAGGACATGGTGCTACTTGATCCAGAAGCCTGGGTTCAAAGTACATCATTTCTCATTCAGCGCCCGAGCATGAATTACAGTGCAATTATAAGAAGTGTCAATTTGGTTGAAGTGGGTCAGTGTGGTTATATTTAGCCCTTTAGAGCTGACACCAAGGCCTTTCTGTAATATAAGATTATGGTTAATTTATCAGTTCATCTTTTCTTGAGTATTTTTTTTCCAGGTCAGATAACGATGGGTATAGAGAATTATCCCATTAAAACGAGAGGAAGGAGTCGCGATGAGAGGAACCCACAAAGAAGCATACGGAGAGAGGCAGTCAGGGCGCTTCCGTGACGAGTGGAATTTTACTGCATTGTCCAAGTTGATTCAAACTGTCGCAAAGCTGGATCACACGTCAAGGGGGACAGGGAAGTGAGCCGCGCCGTGTTCAAGCACGGTTCCATTGAGTTTCTATCAAAGTCACATCATTTTTATACCAACAGGAGGTTTTGAAGAATTATTCATTCGTAGAGGGAGAAACAGAATGTCAGCCCTGAGTAGGTATCAGAGAAATGCGATTAAAAATATCAGATATCATTTTTACCTAACTGCCAACAATTAAAAAAAAAAAAAAAGGACAGTATGCGGTGGCAGCGAAGGGAGACAAGTCCCCTGTACCAACATTCTAGAAGCACTCTGGAGGATGAAAACACAGTTGCATACATGTACATGGGCACATACTGATGAACCAGCCTGCTTCCATCTTGGGCTGAAAGGCCATCTTAGAGTAAAGACAAACTAGATTCAGTCCTGTTTATGATTGAATCTGTTTCTCAAGGACTGGGCTGTGCCCCACCAGGATCCTTAACCACAAATGATGCTGTACCTCCTGTTCCAAGAAACAGCCACCATACCATGCCTTTTCAAAAAGATTGTTATGGCCAGCCACCTGTTGTTAGGGCCGCCTTGTTATAAGGGCTTGGCTGTGACTGTGCTGTCAGGGCCACCTTGCAACCATGTCTTTGTTTCACAAGACCCTGCCAAATTCCCCATTGGGAGACCCTTTCCCCCCGAGCTATAAAAACCCTCATCTTGCATGTTCAGTGCTGATCGCTTGAACCCCACCTTAAGAGGAGGCAGCAGCCTGTGTACTCGGATAGAAAAAAGCTTGATTAGTTAACTGATTGCTGTTAACTAATTTGGCCACGATGATTTGAATACATGGTCTTTCTCCTCGAGTCTTGGGATTAACAATATTTATATATGATAAGTATATGTGAACTATAATACTACATCACATGTACACGGAGATCTTTGAGTACAGAAATCATTCAGAACCGCCTGTGATCACGTAATATTGGTGTTGTGGTGGTGGGGGGTGGGTGGGGGGTTCTGATGGTGGGTAGTGTGTGGGGGGTGGGTGGGGTTCTGATGGTGGGTGTGTGGGGTGGGGGGTGTTCTGATGGTGGGGTGTGTGTGGGTGGGGGGGTTCTGATGGTGTGTGGGGGAGGGTGGTGGTGGGGTTCTGATGGTGGGTGTGTGTGGTGGGTGGGGTTTCTGATGGTGGGTGTGTGGGGGTGGTGGGGTTCTGAGGGGGGTTCTGATGGTGAGTGTGTGGGGTGGGGGGGTTCTGATGGTGGGTGTGTGGGGGTGGGGGGGTTCTGATGGTGTGAGGGAGGTGGTGGGGGGGTTCTGATGGTGGGTGTGTAGGGTGGTGGGGGGGTTCTGATGGTGGGTGTGTGAGGTGGTGGTGGTAGGTGGTAAGGTCTGAACGTTTAAAACAAGTGCAATTCTTCTTCTGTCCTAAAATGATTAAAAACTGGAAGAGAACCAGTAGAGAGCAGGACAGCCGCCAGGATAATGAACTCCATAGGAGACAGGATAAACTCTGGAGAACCTGTGGATATGGTATCTGCACTGCAATCCACATCCTGAGAAAGGACTGAGAATCCCAGGTTATCCACGTGGCCAGTAGATGCAATGACAACAATCTCTCTAAAAGAAGAGAGCAGAGGGAGATGGGGGGGGTAATGTTAGATGCTAAAGCAGACAGAAAGAGGATGGGAACAAAAGCCCAGGAATGCAAAGAATGCAGCCAGCGCAGGCTGGATGAGGGCAGAGATTCCAGCCTAGAACTTTCAGCTCAGCCCAGGGAGAGTGGCTTTGGGCTTCTGACCTCTGAAATTGTAAGATAGTGACTATATGAAGCCCCACGCACTTTATTACCTGGCCATGGTGGTTCAGTAGCCAGAGGAAGCTAAAACAATGCTTTTTTTTTTTTTTTTTAAACAATATACATAAAATGAGAAGTGTTCCTGAAATAGTGCAAAATAGGAGGAGCTCTATGACTAATTAAAATGTTCCATTTCGGCAAACATCTGTATGAGACTATGATTAATGTTTCATCACTTAACATTTTTTACGTTTAATCCCTATCATTATTGCCTGATCCCTGATCCCAAGTGGACAATACACCCAGCGAGGAGCCTGAGCTGCTCCTCCTGCCTCTCCCTCCCAAGCGCCGAGTCGCCACATCTGGTTTATGAAGTTCAGGAGACCAAACCCAGATGTTCTTATAAGATGACTACGCACTACCAACTAAGCGGCCCCAGGTCATCAGTTAATTACTTTTAATTAAGAAAAAAGGTCAAATGTCAATTCCCAAAACTGACTTATCTGGCAATTTTGTTCCTGTGACTATGGAGGTTCCAGCTCCTCAGAATGTAAGGCGACTTCTCAAGAGTTGACAAAATTAAGAAAGAACGCACATTCACTGATATTTTCACAAAACGTGATTTTTTTTTTTGACACATGAAAAAGATGACGTGTAAAAGTGCTATGAGTCACGGAAGTAAAAAATACTAACATTGCTTTTAAAAAGAAGTCATTCCCTACTCCCAGGAGTTTTTATAACATCAAAATGAAAACTCTTGTCTTCCAGGTACAGATCCTTACCTGCCTGTGGCAAATGCGTATTCTGAAGCTGAATGGGTTCTAAATCTACACATTGGCCATTTGCAGGCTGGCGGAGCCGTGCATTTATGTAAACTGTTTCGAATTCTAACCTCGTCTCTCTTCGTTACACTGCACACTTTCTTCTTTCTTTGGTCAGAAACGAAAGGGAGCCACTTCAAAAATCATCCAGCAAGGTATCAGCAAAACCTGATGCCCTCATTTCTATTATTCAATGGCTAGAATTAAGCACCCATAAATTTGTTACCTTCTGTGAACAACCTAAAAATTTCAGACTTCACTGTCTTTCGTCAGTTAGGCTGTGACGAAAGGGAGAGCACAAAATTTTGGTGCTAAGAACATAAACGTTCTTTGAGCAGACACAGTGTCCCAGGTTTTATAAGACACATTCATAGTGAGCGCCACAGTGATCACAAATGTTTTTGTTATTGTTGTTTGTTTTGGTTTTTCAAGACAGGGTTTCTCTGTTGTAACTCTGGCTGTCCTGGAACTCACTCTATAAGACCAGGCTGGCCTGGAACTCAGAGAGATCCGCCTGCCTCTGCCTCCCGAGTAAAACAAGATATAGCCTTCTTGCTCTCACCCGGCACTGGCCATCTTCTCTGACCTGGATGAACACAGACCCCTTCCCAGGCCCCAGCCTCCCTCTCCCTCCTACCAGCGTGGAACTGCCCCTCCCAACCTGTCCAGCCCTCACGTCCGCCTGTGTCCTATCACTTACTGGGGAAATCACATACGACAGCTGGTCGCTGCTCCCCAGTAGCATTTCCCCCAGGGTGCTTTCTATTTCCCATCACCCACTCTCTCCAGACTATGTAAGAAACACAGACTGGGGCTTTTCTGAGCATCAAATGCATCACAGATTTTGAGAATGGAGCCAAGATGTCAGGTGACTTCTGTACTGTCTGGGAGGCACATCTCAAGGAAATTAATTAAAATATCCCATCTCTTCTGATGGGATATTTTATTACATCATCCGTCATCATCTTTCCTGCCTTGTCCCTGGACCCCGGGTCTTCTTGGGGTTTAGGCTTCGATAATAGAATACGCACTTGTCGGATATACCGCGCTACTCTTGGCTCCCCAGACATTGCGAGGCCCACTACACAGTTTGCACATTTCTAAAATTTCCACCTCCTCTGCTTGGGAAATTTCCAATCATCTTTCAAGTGCAAGGTGGAAGGTCACCCTCCAGCAAAGTTTGCTTGACTTTCTCCTGCACACATAAGCAGCTAGCCCACGGGCTCCCCGATGAATTTATGCACCGCATGTCTCCTGTACAGCAGTCACTCTTCTGCAGCACGGTGATGTGCTTACAGGTCTGACTGCCCACTAGGCTCTGAGGTCTGAGTACAAGGACAGATTCTGTTCACTCGTGTATGCCTCAAGTACAAAGTGGATACTCAGGATGAATGGATATACACATATTATTTTCTAAGGTTCTGGGCAAATAAAAAAAGCCAAAGCTGGTAATTTTCCTATTTCTCCAAGTGCTACACACAAGTCACAAGGGAGCACGGCTAAACCCATGGTGTCTCTTGTCAACTGGCTGCGTGGTTTTTCTTTCTTTAAAAAAAAAAAAAAATTATTTTTTAAAATAACACTTTGAAAAAAAATTACCTTGTGTGTCTATAGGTGCTTTTCCTGTATAGTTGTCTGTGTACTACATGTATGCCTAGCGACTAAAGAGGCCAGAAGAGGATGTCTGATCCCTGGGAAATGGAGTTAGGGATGGTTGTGAGCCACTACATGAGTGCTAGGAATTGAACCTGGGTCTCCTGAAAGAGTAGCCAGTGCTCTTAACCACTGAGCCACCAGTCTATCCGCCCCTCTTTTTTTTTAAATGTGAGTGCCTGAATGCATGTACATATATCATGTGAATGCAGTACACATGGAAGCCAGAAGAGAGCACTGGATCCCCTGGAACTGGAGTTACGGATGGTATGAGACACTATGTGGGTGCTGGGAATCAAACCCAGGACCTCTGCAAGAGCAGCCAGTGCTCTTAACCTCTGAGCCATCTCTCCAGCCCCCATGCAGAATTTTCTGTGAAGCACGGTCATCATCATCATTATAGACAGTCTTCATATGGAGTAACGTAAATAGCAATACAAATTTAAGTCCGTGACATTTAGGTAGACATTAATGATTAAAACAAACAAACAAACAAAACCTTCAATCTTCTATTAGTTTTTAACTCCCATCTACAGTAAGAATGGCTGAAATACAGTTATATTTTTTTCTCCTGGAAGAATTAATAAAAACAGGAGTTTGCGCAGGGTAACCTTTTTCCGAGGTTACAAACTCAATCTTTCTGGGAACACAATCAACGTACGCAGCTCCAAAAGGGAACAGATGAGAATTCAAGGTGCCACATCAATAGTGCTCAAGGTTACAACCTGCTGGCCGCCGCCTCACAGCCCAGGCCTTCTGGCTCACACGTGTCAGTTTCCGTTATAAATTCTTCCACCCCATTTAAGAAGCTGCAAAGGCAGGCGGACTCGTGGCCTGACCCGACTGAGATCTGGCATCGGGGACACTTCCGTAGGCATCCTCTCCTGTCACACTGCCTCTCCAAGCAAATGCCTGTCCATCCCTACACTTTCCTACTCTTCCTCAAAAATTAGCCATCTTTACCTAGGTAGAGCTTTAACTGAGAAGCAATGTTTCAGTTGATCATGCTGAAGACGTGAACCATCTCCTGGGGTTATCTTTTAGAACTGGAAGTTTCAGAGACAAGTACAGGGTTGTTGGTGATGGGAAAAGCCCACTCGCCACTTCGGAGTCTGAATTCAGTGAGAGATGCTTCCCAGTCTACAGACAAGCTTCCCAAGGTGCTGGTCTTCACCCCATCTCCCCACCCCTCTTCTCTGGAGCAAAGACACGAAGATTCAGAACACGGAGAGCTTCTTGCTGACGTAGATACTGTTTTCTTTTTATTTTCCTCAGTCACTGAGGGTAGGTGACCTATTTACTAACTCTGTAGCCACCAAAATAAGTAACTCTCGTGAAGTAATACTGTAGCGAGACACTATTCCACAGAATAGCCAACGGGAAAAGTTTTGTGTTATGCTTGCAACAATAATCTTATGTATACACAGGAAAAGATACGCGGGGTTCACAGAAAACTAGGAAGTTTAATTATTTTATTCTTGATACCGTTTTCATGGATCTTAAAACATTTTTAAGAAGTTGTTTTCTAGTGGTGGTAGCACATGCCTTTTATCTCGGCACTCCTGAGGCAGAGGCAGGTGGATTTCTATGAGTTCGAGGCCCAGCCTGGTCTACAGAGTGAGTTCCAGGACAGCCAGAGGTATTAGATACCACTATTGAAAGTTCTGTTTCCAAATAGTAACGCCATTTATTTACACTAAGTGTCTACTAGTGCAGTTTTAAAAACATCACTGCAGAACACCTGACTTCAAAAGATCCGTGCAGTAATTCTGTCCCAGAAACAGCTTTGAGCTATTTCAGTGAGCAGGGAGGGATCTACAGAACACTGAATCAGTCTATTCTTTGATACTCTGATGAAATACTCAAGGGTAGATACTTTATGAAGATAAGAGGTTTAGCTGGCTCACAGTTCTGGAGGCTGCAGAGCAGGGCATTAGCTTCCGCTCAGTGACGTAATCTTGTTACATCACAGCATAGCTCAATGTATGGCAGTAGAAGTATGTGCAAGAGAGAGGCCATATGATGAAACAGAAAATGTCTGGCTGAGCTTGCTCTTGTCATAATAACACCTTTGCACATGAATGAACGTGAGAACCAAATTAACACTTTCTGGCACCCCCACGAGGGGTCCTACCATCTCTTGGCATCACCACTATGAGGCCCAAGGTTTCGATGTGTGAATCTTTTGGGACAAGCTTAAACCGAACCATTGCAAGCCTAAAAGGAGGGGCTACTTGTTGCTTTTAGTTTCACCAGAGAGCAAGGTCAGGTGTGTCTATCAGAAGTCAAATCAGAAGATCTCTCAGATGTGCTTCAGAGAGAAGGGAATTTCTGGGTGGATGCAATGCCCACCCATCTGCATGTCACCAATGGGCCACACCCATCATGCTGTAAGGACATATGCAAATGAGGGCAGTTTTAAGAAGGGTCGAAGCAGGTTTTATGGCATTAGTATAAATATAAACTATGCCACAAATCTGAATTTTTTCAATATGGTATGTTCAAGGGAAGCAAACAACAAAAAAGTGGAAAGAATAAACAGATGAGCAGAAAGAACACACAGACCAAAAAAAAAAAAAAAAGACAGCCAGCTTTGTCTTGTTTCCCTTTAAAAAAGTTAAATTAAAAAAAATTAGTTCTGTGTGTGGCTGAGTGGTGGTGGTGCATCCCATTAATCCCGGCACTTGGAAGGCAGAGGCAGGAGGATCTCTGTGAGTTCAAGACCAGCCTGGTCTAGTGCAGTTCCAGGACAGCCAGAGTTACAACAGAGAACCCTATCTCGAAAAGCCAAAGAGAGAGAGGAGAAAGAGAGGAGAGAGAGAGAGGAGACAGAAGAGGGAGAGAGGGACGGAGACGGGGAAAGGGGGGGGGAGGAGTAATTCCTAATAATTCCTGTGTATAGGGTCTGTCTGTATGTGCGGGTCTGTCCAAGTGGGTGCAGATGCCCTTAGGTCAGAACAGGGCGTCGGATCCCTGGAGCTGCAGTCAAAGGTGTTTGTGAGCCGCCTGGCACAGATGCTGGAAGCCAGAGCAGCTTCCTCTCTAAGAGCATTGTGGGCTCTTAACCGCCCCGTGTCTACAGACCCAACGGGTTCTCAGTAACCGTACAATAGCCATCAGGAGACTGTGTCAGCCCTGCGGTCTTGGTAACATCCCTCCTCCCAAACTGCAGGCTCTCGGGGACAACCCAGGCCCAGCCTGGGTGGGGAGGCAGCCTCAGCCCCTGCATCGCACAGTCGAGACACGCCGTCGCTGGAGCAAACAGCTCATCTTTTTTTTTTATCCAGATGGCATCTGGTCAGCGCTTCATATTCCACAGACTCCTGGGATGCGTTCCCATCTAAACGTCTCCGAGTTCAGCTCAGTGACTTGTGAGAAAGTCTCGCAGAGAGACACGGCCGGGGAGCTGGAGAGGTGGCTCAGCAGTTAGGGTCACCTGCTGTTCTTGAGAGGACCGGGGTGCAGTTTCCAGAACCGCACGGTAGCTCACAACCATCCTCAGGCATGCAGGTGGTAAGCATAAAATACAGGCAGAGAAAAGGCATATACACATAGATAGATATGCTTAAAAATGAAATAAATACGGCCGGTCACAGTTACCACCAATCGAGACGACGTGATATAGAACTGACCTACGACTCTTGAAATGTAAGTATGAAACCGACATCATTAAACAGAAACAAACTTATTCAAAATAACAACAACAGAAAACCAATAAAAAACAAAAAACGTTACAGCTCCTAAGGCAGGTTCTCAAGCCATTGGTCGAAACCCCTTTGGGGGTTAAAGGACGCTTTCACAGGGGTCCCCTGAGACCGTCTGCATATCAGATATTTACATTATGATTTACAACAGTAGCAAAATTACAGTTATGAAGTAGCAATGAAAATAATTTTACGGTTGGGGGTTGCCGCAATATAAGAAACTGGACTAAAGGGTCGCAATGTTAGGAAGGCTGAGAACCGCTGTCCTAAGGGCTTTGATGATTGTTTTTAAAGAGGCCATTATTTCATTTTTTTATCAAAGAGAATAAGTAAAGTTTGAATATAAATCCACCCACCATCCATAGATTTCGGTTTAAGGAGTAATCTTAACCCTGCCTACACTCCAGAGAGTTGTCAACAATCAGCAAACTGTGAGTCTCGGTTTCACTTTCCTGCACCCCTGAAACAGGGTCGACGGAATCAAGACTCAGACTACAAAGGCAAAATTCTTAGCTGGCTTCACATGTGTATGTTCTCCACATCTCCTTGCACTGATCAAAGATTTTTTTTTTAATTGATAAAAATAAGACATGAAAAAAAGCATGTAAAATAGGGATTTAAGAGGGCCTAGAAATTCCATTTATCCTAGCTAAAATGAATCTGTCATGTTGATTTACTTATTTTAAAAAAATGTGTTTGTCCCCTCTGTTGAACAGAAAAATGGCTTACTGTTTTGTTTTTTAATGTATGCTCAGGAAGTCCCCGAAAAAGCTTATCAAAAACGGAATTTCTTTTATTAAGGAGACGGGTCTCGGAAGGTCAGTAATGGAAGTAAATAACACTTCACCATGAAACAAGATGTTCTCAGGACCAGACCTGTGTGCTGCTGGATATTTTGATCAAATCCCCCCAGCCCCCACCCCCAGCCCCACACTAAAGTTACACATCCGTTCCCAGGTACCACAGACCGTTACACCTGTGCTGAGGTTATCATCTGGTCCCAGGTACCACAGGCCGCCCGACCGCTGACATACATTCTGGGCTGCCACACACTTCAGCCGAACAGTGAGACCCCCAGCTGATCGGCAGGTCCTCCCGCACAGGCAACACTATTTCCAGGTGAGAGTTGACTTCCTACCCAGACAACAAAGGATCCGGGAGCTGTGGGAAGAAGCAGGTGCGATGCCCAAGTGCTCCAGAGCACCTGAGAGAGGGTGCGGCGAGGGGCCTTTTAAAAACATCAAGGCCCTACCATTGCGACCTCTGGCAGCCTCATCTGACACCCTGTCAGACGTATCTCAGCACAGCAACACTCCACATCCAACAGTCTGTCCCCACAACGCATGCCGTATTTAATATCCTCTGCTTTACATCTCAGCAGTCCTCACACATCCTTGGAAGGCTGCAAAGATGCAATATGAAAACTGTTTGCGAGTGTGGCACTTCTGTGAACGTGACATGCGATGGATGTCTCCTTCTGCTTGAGGTACGGGTGCGGGGGGAGGCGGTGTTGAACCGTGTGACAGCGGAGGGCACTGACGCTGGAGCCCCTGTCTGGGTTCATCACGGCAGATCGACGGTAGCAGATCTCAGGACTTCAGTGACCCTGGGACAGCTGTTTAACCCCTGCCCTACTTTCCTATTCTGCAAAACAGTAACAGCAGAACCTGCCTCACAGGCTGCAGTTCGGGTTCCGTTAATAGTTAAGTGTTGAAGTGGGAGTCGCGCCACGCTGGCAGACAGACTGGCTCGAGAAGGATTACCAGCAAAGGTTGCTGCGGTGCTTTGAGTAAGAATGTCCCCCGTAGATGCATATACTTGAATGCCCTGTCCATGGTTGGCAGCACTGTTCGGGAAGGACTAGGAGGTGTGGCCTTGATGTGTGTCACTCAGCGGTGCTTTGGGGTTACAAAAGCTCTCCCATCCCCAGTTAGCTAGCACCACTCTTGCTTCTGCTTCCTGGTTTCAAATAAGGAGGTAAGCTCTTGGCTACTATTGGAGCACCCTGCCTGCCCGCCGCCACACTCCCCACTGTGACAGTTATGGACTCTAACCAGCTAGAAGCTTAAGCCCCAAGAAAGTCTTTCTTCTGTAAGTGTCCTTGTGTATAGTGCCTTATCACAGAAAAAACAAACAGAAAAACAAAAAACAAACAAAACCACCACCACCACCACAGCAGAAACCATTAGGAACTGTCTTAAAGAAACAGGGGGACCTTCAATCACACCCTAGACCAACACCTTGAATTCTACTCCCTCCCCGCAGGAGAGAAACGGAGGTGACCCTAAGGCAAAGGACGGGCTGTTCAATGAGGAGGAACAGGGTCAGAGCTACTTAGTATCTTGTCTTTTCCCCAGGAATAAATGCCAGAGTTGCTTCCCTCTAGCGGCTGAGGCATCCAATTACATTGCCGCCGACCTACTGATTCTTCAGATTGGTTGTAATGGAAGGTAAACATACATGAAAGTCCATGTCAAGCCAGTGGGAGAGAGGCAAGGGGGGGGGGAGAATTGAAGTTTTGAGAAATAAAGCAGTATTAAACATTTCCACAGTGTCATGTAGCATGAACCCCGGCGTCCCAGAAAGAGCAACCTTAATTAAACGCAACCTCATTGTAAGTGCTTCATACTTAATCCGGTGTCCTCCAAACACAGGCAGAGTAACCCACATGATAGTTTTTGCTTCCCTAAGTTTTTGTAATGGATGAGGCTCATTAGTTTACATAATCATCTCTAAAACGAGGACAGCGCTCCCACTGTCGCTCTGCAGTAAAATATTAATCCTACCAAGCCAAATATTTGACATGATCTGCTGGGCTCCAGCGTCTTCCTTTAACCATTAACTTCTCAGAAGTATGAGGCAGCAAACCAGAGAGAAAGGAAAAAAAAAAAACCTCACATTTTCCACCATGATTTTGTTACATAAGGACTATGTTGCGAAAGGAATTGGGTTTTCTTTAAGGGTATTGAGATTAATCTTTTAGTGGTTTATGTCCTGGTCCATTTCAGCCACACCAGCGTCTGACTCCTCTAAAAGGTCGTGATTTGAAAAGCACATGGTAAGTAAGGCGCTGGGGTGTGTCATCTGCTACCCAAGGAGGAAGGAAGGGCCGCTAGACTCCCTGAAAAAGTACGACTCGCTGACCACTCACGAAATCACACAAAGGCTAGACACAGGTCACCTCCAAGACAAAGATCTTCCTGAGTAGGTCTTTTTAAAAAATTTTTTCACATACGTTTCATATAGACGTATGCACGTATTTTATTTTAAAAGAAGGGAGACGCACCCAAATTTCTGAGCTAAAATTTTCCCCATCAACGAGCATATTTTATTCTTTCATGCTATTTAATGAAACGATCCTTCGGGAACATTCACTCTCACACGGTGCCATGACCAATAGAACTCCGTACATCTCACACTCCCGTAAGACGCTGTGACATGCGTCAGAGTGCACATACACGCACAGGTGTACTTCGGTGAGACAGAACAGACAGTGTTGGAGAGGGAAGGACGTCCGCTCTAGAAGTGATTTACGTGATACGGAGACAATTCCCCTCAGGGATGATGATCTTCAGAGCCTGGGTACACGGTGGAAGAATTACATGGGAAAGGCAGGCTGACCTACGAACCTACGAGGTTATACCATTTCCTCAACAGTAAACATCAATTATGTACCCATCTAAATCCCAGGATATTGCCTGCAACGTAAAGCCCTAGTCCACTCTGTCTAGTCTGAGCTACAAGCATTTCATCTCCCTACCAGGTGCTCCCAAGAGCACTGGCTTTCTAGGCTGGGCCACAGCTGGGCTCACATCTCTCCCTGCTCTGCCGTCTGCTTCCCCTCTGGTGCCCTTTCTCTTCCTGACCAGCAACTTTCACCCTTCTACATCCGGTGGGAACTGAATCAGACAGAACTCATCCTCTCTCTCCCGGTCTGTTATTATATGAGAGCTAACTGCTTTCCTGTGTGTCTTCCCTGAGGGAAGGTCACGGGCAGCACGGGCTCTACTGTTGGGTTATTATTGGTAATCAATGTGTGTTGGCAGGATGGATGAGCAGGTCTATGGTGTATGTCTACATATAGGCGACTTACAGTCTTTTTTCAGAATTAGGGAGAATGTCAGAAATAAAGGAAGCCGAGGCTCTCTCAGCTGCTGTATTACTTACTGGAGTCTTCGCTTCCAGGCTTGAACTTGTGGCTGATATTTTTTCCTCAGTGATATAAGAAAGATCACTTTATGCTTGGAAACCAATTCTACCTTTTTGGCCTGAATTCCACCGTTCCCTGGTCCCTTATCCCACACGATCCTGCCGTATTTAATGTGTCTACACCTTAGCCAAGTTGGGCTTGCTCTCTTGCCTATTCTGAAGGCCCCTTACAACTACCCAGACATCACACACAAGAAGATTATGAGATGAAGGCAAAGAAATAAGTTGCAAAACCACTCCAGGCCAACCGCTCCCCGAAGGCTGGCACAGGAGACTAACCTGGTTAGGTAACTGGGAAAGGAAAGCTCGCACAGGACAGGCCTCAGGGAAGCTATCTTCAAGGACAAGAGCATTTCAATTCATCCAGAGGACAAATCGAGGTCCCTCTAGAATGCTGGCGTCGTAAGGGCCTCTGTGCTTCTGATAGAAGCCTCTCCCTTGGCGTATTTTATCACTCTGCACTCAACTCTGTCTCTAGCAGGTCCCTGACGCAGAAGCCTGTGTGCAGGCTGGAATCAGCCCTCAGCAGCGTTGTACCTTGGAGCCGGTTCTCTGCCATCTACTCCTGTTCAAATCTCTGTCGTCGGTCGGCTTTGAATCCACTCGCCTGGTTTTCCTTCCACCCCTGACTAGGTCTCTAGCAGCTCCTTTGTCTGATATGTCCTTACAAAGAGATTCAGGAATCTGTCCTGAAGCCAGTTCATCCAACCCCTGGGCCACAGTTTGGACTTCTCTTGCCCTAATCTTTCTCAGGAACCCAAACCTGAGATGGCTGTCCCCTCCTCAAGCTCATATTTAATATCCGCAAGCCCCAGCTTCTTCAGCGAGTCTCCTCCTCCTCGCCAGACTTCCTGTCCTCTGCAAGAGAACCATCGTCCTCCAGTGTTCTAGCAGACAAGCTGGGAGCTAGCCTTCACCTGGCTCTTTCCCTCAGTGCCCTCCAACACAGGAGCAGGCGAGTTCCTCGCATTCTCTTTAGAAGACAGCTTGGGTCCATCTGCATCTCCCACTTCATCTAAGCCGGGTGAACTCTCAGCCAGACCTTTCTCTGACTCTCTTCACCTTCTGCAGAGCATCCCAAGGCAACTGGACAGGCAAGGCAGAGCGTGTTCTTCCCCTACCTGAGAGGGAAAGCACTTCCTACCCAGCTCCAGGGGAAACTCAACTGGCTTCCTCTGACCTTCAATCCGGCCCTGCAGGTCTGTCTGCTTCGTCCTCCCAGCGAGCTGTACCCATACAGCCTTCTCTGGGACGCTTGTACCATGCAGCTCTCAGTTGGCACGGTCACCCAGCTCTGGCTCACGAGTCTCTCGTTCTTAGGAGGAGAACCCTCCCCCCCTTTTCTAGCCTGCTGTGTTTTCCCTCAGATCACTAGTCTCTAACGTATTTACGGTACGCCATGAACCTGTCTCTGTAGCCGCCGGGACGTTAAGTCCCACGGGAGCAGAGATCTTCTCGGCTCTACCTGCTTCTTGATCCTTCACTGCTAGTACGTGCTCGGAGGCACCTCTTGGAATGAAGGTTGCATGACTGCCAGGATATCTAGGTACCACAGCATCCTTGTGTTATCCTTCAACAAAGCTGAAGACGTGCGGTCCAGGACTCCCCTCCTGCTTCTCTGTCCATGTCCTCTGCTAGGTTGGAGACTCTTCCTGACTCCCGGGGAAGGAGTCCCTGATGTTGACACACGAGGCCACCCTAGTACAAAATGTCCTGTGTGAGAGCTAGCTCAAACTTCACTTTATATCATCGTCTCCCTCCACCGTCAACGTAGACATTCCTCCCCGAAAGCTCTGGAGACCCGCTGGGACTCACGCCTCTAAAACTGATGCTGCCATCCGGGTCAGGTGATCTGGTCTTGACGGTGACGTCCCTGAGATGGCGTCCTCAAAACAGCAGCAGTTCCTTTTCTAAAAGACAGCGGCTCTTCGACCTGATCCTTCTACTATTCTCGCTTCGCTTCCTGCAGGGCAGGGTCGGCTTGTGAAAAGCCGTCAAGGGGTCCTCGTGTGACCTGCCCTAAACAATCCTTGTTCAAACCATCACATCACACACAGACATTTTTACAGGAGCTTTCCAACTTAGGCCGATCATACGATAAGGAGTGTGAAAGCTAATGACTGTCTGTGTCCTGTCTGAAGAACAGCAAGGATAATAAAAAATATCTTTAAGAAACCTGGATACACCGTGTCTCAGGGGGAAAAAAGAAGTTTCTTCCAAATGGAAAGTTATTCAAAAGATCTGAGCGAGGAGGCCTGGGTCGCAGGACACCCTTCAATTCACCCCTAAGACGGCATCTTAGATTTCAGCTTCGCCCAAGTCAGGACAATGAGATCCCGTCACGCATGGCTATCTGCAAGCATGGAGAAAAAAGACCTCGGAGGTGACTGACATCGACCGATACCTCCCAGGCAGACTCTGTGTCTTGGTTTTTCACCACAGATCTTATCCACAAGATGTTAACCACAGCTATCCTTCCAAAGCCTTTTACTGAAGAAGCCGCTGCGTGTCTGAGAGCATATGACAGCGCCCACTGGTAGCTGAAGGACTGGACCACTGGGTGGTGGATCCTTCCCCAAGCCATGATCCCAGGCTCATGGTCAAAGCAAAACTCACCAGTGAGCACATGGGAGAAAATTGCTATGTGAATGTGGTGTGCTCAAGAAGAGCCGTAACTCTCTGACGAACGGGATAGCGTTCCTCAACACACACTTCACTGTCCTTTAGACAGGCATTAAAATAAAATCTAACTGGATAGTGGACTCGGTGCTACCAGGAAAATTAACCGACAGAGAAAGGGCATAAGGCTCTAACAGTGGCTGTGGGCAGGCGACCTCCTTTGAACAAATGCAGATAGGCGCTTTAATGAGGGGGGAAAACACGAGCTAACATAACTTCAGTCAAATCCGCTCCTACAGGCGGCAAAGCGTATTAGCGGATGTGATGGTATCTGCCGCCAAAATACCAGCCAGGGAGAACAAGAGGCTGTCAGAAAGACGCCACTGCTACGCCAAGACAGCCCAGGGACAGGCGTCACTGCAATGTGACATTCTCAAGGGGAGCACAGGTTTTCTTTCTAAATGTCAGTTCTGTAAGTGATTTCTACTGATGTCATTTTTTTTTTTTTTAGGGCTCACTAGTTATCCATGACTACCAACAGGAGATTCCACCTGCCTGCCATGATGGCTCCAGATGCACTCACCTTGATAAACAATAGACATCTCTCGTCACCCTCAACTACTCTTTCATGACCACGTAACACAGATAACAGTGTCCAGACCAATTCCCATCGCTCAAGTGCATTGCTAAGCAACCTCTCAGGCGAGGGAGATAGATACTTTACTGAGTTCTCAGTAGAACCCGTTTCAGTCTCCTAACGTAAAAGAAGACAGATGCTAAGGCCAGCACATGCTCTCACAAATGCATGCCCATAGTTGAGAATGGGGTATGGATGGCTGTGTGAAAGGGAGAAAGAACGTCTCACCAACCAAAAGCTAAGGCGTGCAAGGTCATACACAAGACCAGACCCTGCTTGCCACTTTCCAGTTTATGACTCTTATTTTAAAATTTTTTATTTCCCGTGCATTGGTATTATATGTCTGTGTGAGGCTGTTGGGTCCTCTGGAGTTACGAGCAGTCGTGAGCTGCCCTGTAGGAGCTGGGAATTGAACCCAGATCTTCTGCAAGAGCAGCCAGCACTCTTAATCTCTGAGCCATCTCTCCAGCCCCCGAAACTCTTTTTACAAGTTATTTCTTCCTTGTAAAGCCAGCTTTGTCATCTTCAGGATGGGGATGCTGGCGCCACGTAACGCTACCTATTCTAGCCTCTCAGAGTCGAGACCTCGGATCATGTTGGGGCTGCCTCTCACAGTACCAACAAATGATCCGGCAGAGTTCAAATAAACAAACAGTCAGAACAACCTCATTGGGCTTTGATGGGGTTTGCACTAGAGCTCGTGTGTGGGACCAATCTGTGAACTGGAGAGCGCTTCACAATTATGGAGCCAAATTGATTTTGGCAGAGCCTTGGAGTGCTTCCTACATCCCTGGGAGCGGTGCCACTCGGCAGTCTTCAGAATCTAAGTGGGTCAGAGAGTCTCTCTGGAGAACTGAAACCCCAGATTTCAACAGGGTAAGGAAAAAAAATCAGCCTGGCCCTTGTCTGCATTATCTCTTAGTCACACAAATTAATCCACAGAGTGGTGGACATATGCCTTTTAAGCAGAGCGAAGTGGGAATGATTTCTAGAACATTCTCTGGAGACTCTATGGAAGTACGATGAGGCTTGTATCACTGATACAAGCCCTTGGGTTCCTCGTGGGCATCTAGGTCGTGATCTGGGAGGTCAGCGGGTGCTGAACGGAGGGTGTGAAGAGCCACCCTCTCTCGGCCATTACCACAGTAAGTACTACTGAGTCTAAAAACATCAAACCAAAAAAAACAAAAACAAAAACAAAGAACAAAACCCAACAACTAGATTTTAGCCACCGAGTCCAACACGGAATGTCAGAACCGTCCTCGACACGAAGTTCTCAGTAGAGCCATCAAAATGGCAATCAACATGAAGCACCTCACATCGGCAGTCTTCAGAACCGTGGCTTTCAACCTTTCTAACGCCGTGACCCCTCATACCGGCCCTCACGCTGTGGGGACACCCGACCAGAAGATCATGTCATTGTTCCTGCATAACTGTAAATTTGCCACTCGGGGGAATCGAGTCGCAAAGGCCGCCAGGAATGTGCGCGTCTGGTGGTCGGGACCCACGGGTTGAGAACCGCAGCCTAAGACTAATGAGGATTCAAGCATTCAAGTCTCTGTCTGAAACGTTTTTCTGCTTTCAGAGCATAAAGACAACACTATCACATACTTTCGTTTCTCAAATCATAGATGCCACTAGTGTCTTACATTTCGTAAGTAACTCACATTAGGAAGCTTAAAGAGGAGCCATCTTTGCCCAAGCCACTCATTCCATGTTATGAGGTATATGGGAAAGGCGACAGAGTCCAACATTCGGCTTAAAGACTCATAACCAAATATTATCCCCGACACTCATGCCCGCTGGATCCCCGAGTGTCTGCTCAGTGCTATCGAGTGCAGTCTGTCATTTCTTGAGAAATGACAAAAGAGTTACAACAAACCAACAGCCTGGTCTAGAGATACCTTACAATCCATCCCCTTCTGTGAGAAACACTCTAAGAGTGTTTGGTTGCTCACAGTATTGACGGCAGACGTTTCTCCTCAACTCGCCCGAGCAGCTCAGCGTAGGGCTGCCAGAGCCTTTATTCCGGAACCGCAGGCTACTTGGGGCCTTGACAAAGAGTGTTGAGAAGAGAGGCAAGGCGAGGTAGGCTCTGCGTGACATTCTCTACATTCTAGCCCTAGCGGAAAGCGATGTTTTTAGACAGAGTTATGGAACTCACACTCTTCAGTGTGCCACCATAACAAGGACTGAGTTATATGATGCTGCCATGTTTTCTGATGACTGGCTAAGGTCATCAATCATTAACTTAAACATTTCTTATACTTTCCAAGTCAAGAAAAGACACAGAAGGACAGGTGTAGAAGGACAGGTGCGCGCCTTTAATCCCAGTGCTTGGGAGGCAGAGGCACGCCGAAGCCCAAGGCTGGCCTGGTCTGCGTAGTGTCTCCTAGGCCATCGAGAGCTGCATGCTGAGATCTTTAAAAAAAGAGATGTCAGGGCTTTGAAACCAAAATGTTTTCTTTCATTGGAGGGATCGATTGTGTTTCACTGTGGCCCTGGATATTAGAGACTCAGTGAAATATTGACATTAGCGGACAATGTAAAAACATCCTTGATAAAAATTCAAGTTCTTGCTCACCTTCCTTTTAACCAAGTTTATATGATATGCATATTTTCATTATAAACTACATGGGTCTAAGGTTTAACTGTAACTCAATTTCCATTGCTGTGCGGCAGCTGGCTATTGCTATAGCTGCCAGGCAGGCCAGCCTTGGTACACAGGGCACTGACCTCTGCCAGATGTGTATATCAGAAGTGCTATCAGAGCCAGTCATTTACATCTGGCTACTCAGATGTGATTCACAAATGATGAAATGGGTTGGTTTTTTTTTTTAAATACCTCAACAGAATTTCACACCCAGCAAGTACCTTGGAATCAGAAAGGTCTTTTTCTCCTCAACTGACTTCAACACACACACACACACACACACACACACACACATACTTCTCTCTCTCTCTCCCTCTCTCTCTCTCCTTCTCTCTCTCTCTCTCTTCTCTCTCCTACCACAATTGTGGTGCATGACAGTGATTTTCCCTTGACAAATTAAAGAGGACAACACTCCAAAGTATACTGTACAGTGCATAACAACTGCCTGTATTCATAATATGCAGGCTGTCCTGAGCTGAATGTGGTCTAAATATACACATTCTCACACTCTTAATAGCTTTGCATGCTGCCGGGGTTAGCTGAGTTTTAACAACTGTTTCTCACAAAGCCCGAAGACACTTGTTAGCAGCATCTGCAGAGCACCAGCCACGTGATTAAATTACTGCCAGGAAGTCCAGTATCTCAGGTATGGAAAGGATCTTAAAACCAAGTCAACCTCATGTGTGAACAACCCTGGAACCCACATGAGGAGGGCAGTTTAACAGCTCACTCTCAGTAATAGAAAATACAAATAATTATGCCCCTGTATCCACAGTCAGGGATCCCTCTCTAGCTCTGGGATGTGTCCAAGGGGATCTAGAAGGTGGAGGCCCAGCTGGAGTTCTGGCCATCTCAATGCTTCTCCAGGCCAGAGCACTGGCTTACTTCCCTGTAACTGGACTCAAGGATTCTTGGTGCCAGTTGCAACTGAACACACACCTGCTGGCCCTCCGGACAATACCTGTTCCTGATTTTCCGTACTCCGGATCTAAACCATGGAACAACAGGGCAGCACAGGTGTTGCAGAGGACCAGCCTCCTGACTCACAGTCTGGAGTGGGTACAGGTCTCTGTGGATACCTTTGTTCATCTTAGAACACCATCCCCAGCCCCACTGCAGCTCAGGCTGCGGTCTCAGTAAATGGCTACTCAACCCGACCACCAGACATAGAACTGACATCACGCAAAGCAGAACCATTGTCTGTCTTCGGAACTGGCTTTGATCTCTACTTCATGGCTGTCACAATCCTCCCAGGCTGCAGCCATCTTTCTGTGGGTCCTACTGACTCTTCCTCACACCCCGGGGGGTCCTCCTCCCTCCTCTCAGGCTACAGTCTCTGCTGCCTTCTCTGGGTTTCCCTGTGCATCCCTTCTTCCACTCCGCCAACCAAGCTGCTCTCAGAATCTGAAGCTCACTGATTCCACCAGACTGGCCCCTCGGGATCCTCGTCTGTCTCCCCAGCACTGGAATTAAGCGTGCTGCCACGTTCAGCTTCTTACATAACTGTGAAGACGTCACTCAGGCTTCTGGAGCAAATGTGTCAAGAACGGTGCCATCCCCCCAACTCCCCTCTGCTCTCCTGTAAGAGCCCTGTGACTGGATCGAAGGACTATGGGATGACAACGAAGGACCATCTCTCCACTTCAAATCCTTAGGTTAACTCCACCTGCCAAGGCTGTTGTTCACAGAAGGTATCGTTTTCAGGCCCCATCAGCTGGGATGGGGTGTGGTATCTTTGGGGCCACCGTTTAACTCTGACCCGGAAGCAGCTACATTAAATGTTCCATGAGATTCCCACCCCACTCCTTTCTCTTAGCTCTGACCATCTCATCCAGGATAGAAATTCTTTCAAGTCCGTGTTCAGCCCCAGGAAGGCTTTTATTGCATTAAGTATAGAACACGACCACCTCAGTTTAGAAAACCCTCATTGTACTCGATTTTTAGTTACCAACATTAGATCCCAGGCAAAAAAATTTTCAACATAGCCAAGCGTTACATATCTATATATGCAGCTAGCTATATTTTAATCTCTAAAATAGCCAGACCTTCTGTCCGGAGAAGCTGGAGGAGGAAGAATTGCATTGTTAATGCTCCACAGTCAACTGCCAAGGGCCTGAATGAGTGGCATTTGCAATGTATGGTCACTAACAGTTCTGAGTGACCCTGAAAGACAAAGTCAGGGACCAACCAAGAACCACAACGGACTCCCCGCAAATGGCGATGAAGCTCTTGCAGTCTCTCTGACTCATCTCATCAACAGATAACCCGGAGGAGCTTGAGGTGGGCTGGCAATACAGGTCATCTCATCCATCTCTCCGGCGGGCTTTGTTGAGAGTGTAGCAGGCACCCCATATTAGGGAGCAGGTGGTAAACGGACAGACAAGCCCCCTGCTAACATGGAGGCTTCGTCCTGGAAGGGAACAATGAACGACAAGGAGAGCCAATGATGTGTCAGGTTGACAGTATTCACTGCGGGAGGCGTCATGAGGCAGGGAAAGGGGGCAGTGGGGTGCTCAGGCTGGGGCTGGGGAGCGCGATTCTGTTGCAGTAACATTTAGTGCAGACGGCAGGGGAGAGAGCCACGTGGGCGCCCGCCGTGTGGGCGTTCCTTTAGCTGTTCCGGACAGCTAGAACATCTTGTTGTGCTGGAAAATGAGGACACGCTCAGAGACTAATAGGGTCATGTCAGAAGGACCCAGAGGCAGCTGAAAAGGCTTCCCACTGGTGGGTGTTGGGACAAAGGGACAGCCCAAAAGAGGCACGATGGTTGCGGATTATCATGCACCAGTTAGATATCTATGCTACATTTTCTTGTTTGCAAATGTACGCGACAACAGTGACATGCCTGGACTCGAGGGGAGAGGAAGGAGAGTACGTTCCTTGGCTGCCGAATTAGCGACACAATTAGAAAACTGCAACAAGTTTCAGCGCAGTCCAACATCCAAACGAGGTCGTCAGTGAACGCGAAACCCAGTGCGGGTAATTTGGTTGGTGGAAAGTTATTCCCAAGAACTCAAAGTATCATTGTAGGGAGTGTTTGAGGAAGCAAGAGGGACATGAATGGGGAGACTTTAGACACAGGGCTTCGGGCTTCCTGACGAGGCCATGGGAGAATATTCCCACCCGCTCTTACCTGGTTTTGCGCTTCAGGCTTCCTGCTAAGGGGTATCCTCACCCACACTTGCTAAATGAGCAGGGGGTACCTGCTGCACAGTGTAGGTTGTGGCTAGTGTAGTGGTCCACTACAGAGCAGGTGGCACACTTCAGAACAGTCAATGTTCAGGGAAAAAAATGGAAGGGGAAAAAGGGGAAAGTTTATCAGCTACAGGAGGCCAGGGAGGCAAACTGGAGGAAGTTTGCTGAGCTTTAATTGGGCCCTGGATTAAAACACACACACACACACACACACACACACACACACTTATAAGCCAGGCCTCAGTGGCACAGCCTTTGCTAGTATCACTAGAAATAAAAACAAATATAAATAAAACTTTTATAGACAGGTGTGCCTCCCCAGAAAGGCACAAAGAAAGACTCTTGACATCACCGCTATTGTAATACTTTGTTTTGGGGCAAACTAGTCACATTATGGCTAAGAAGGAAAATATATGTGTTTGTAGGACATACATGCTAAAGGGTTCAAAGGTCATGCATTTGGATGTCTGCAAATCACTTTCAAATGCATACGGGGTTTGAGAGGGAAGGAAGGAAAGGCGTACACAAGCACGGAGTGTTAACTGCGGAATCAAAATCATCAAGCCTGTTGACTGCACTATCCTTTTAATATTTTTGGAGGTTTGGATTTTATCTTTTTTTAAATCGAAGAATCAAAGAATATTCCAGGAGTAGAAAATCATAAGCTCCGACACAGGGACCTGTTTAGAATAGTCAAGAGTAAGCAGTCCAGTGTGGCCCAAGAAAACAAATGAGGGATGGCGGGAGACAGGGCATGAGCAACAGCAGGCAACCACGGGGAGGTCCCGAGCAGCACTGAGTGATTGACGTTCCCCAAAGGGCTGGAAGGAAGACTCAGACAGAGGAGGAAGGCAGCCTCAGCAGGAGAGCTGGCTGAGGTGATCACAGAGTCTATGGATGGGTGACAAGAGCTTAGACTAAGGTGCTTACTGTAGGGAAGGGGAGTGAAGTCCCTAACAGAGGCAGGGCCTGTTGTTTTTGGTTCTTGTTGGGCGTTCAACTACCCTGACCAAGGTAACTTGAGGGAGAAGGGTTTATTTGCCTCAAAATTCCTGTTACGAGTCCATCGTCTGCAGGGAAGTCACGGCAGTTGGGAGCAGGAAGCAGCCGGTCATATCGTACCCAGAACAAAGAACAATGAGCTAATAAACGCATTCATACTGGTGCTTAGCTCACTCTGTCCTCTCTTACACAATCCAGAACCCCTCCCCAGGGAAAGCTGCTACTCACAGTGGTGAGTCTTCCCACTAATCAAGATAATCCTCCCACTGTCCCCCACACAGGTCAGTTTAACCACACATATTCCAGGTGATTCTAGACTGTCCGTTGACAAAGCTAACCATCACATACGGATAAGAGGACTTCCCGTCAGTCACACGTACAGACCCTCACCATCTTGCAAGTGCACGCTAAATGAATATTTAAAAGGCCAAGAAATTAAAGATGACTGTTGAGCCAGGCACAGAGGCGAGATAATTACTGTGAGTTCAAGGTTAGCCTGGTCTATATAGCGAGTACTAGGCCAGTCAGAGCTATATAGTAAGATCCTGGCTCAAAAAAATAAATAAAATAAAAATAAACCTGATAAAAGTTATGGCTTTGGGATTCAGAATGTGGTCTAAAACGGGTGCCAGCAAATCTATATTTTATATGAAGAAGAGTGAAAAATTAATTCTAGGACCATAGTAAAGGTTTCTCTCATTTTGAGAGAAATGTGTCCATAATGTCTTAATGCCTGCAGCCAGTGACGGTTCAGTTGAGTAAATTGTCCTGGAAGAGAAAGTGGAAAAGTAGGAGACTCCACGAAACGGTTTCTACGTGGGGCCATCAGTACAACTGTCCCAGATGCATGAAGCCTCACCACCCTAATGCAATTAGAATATGTAGCATCTTTGGTAGCAAGGTCAGACACTGTAGTTTGTTTTGAAGGCTGGGCTTTTGAAAACAATACAAAGCTGAGAACAACACAACAGAAGCACTCACCTCGGAGCAGCTCACAAATGTTCCCTAACTAATCCTCACAAGGTATTGTCCCGACCCTGCTGGGGACACTTCCACCTTTTCCCCTTCCTTTTGCATTTGTATGACTCCCCCAGCAGAGACACCTCTGTGCTCCGCTGTGTCACCATCTTATGCTTTCAAAGAATATCACAACTTCACTTTCTCAGCAACACAGTGGGTGTTAATGGCTCTATCCACATTTTTAAAATGTAAGAAACAGGTTTTGTTTTTTTTAATGATGAAGAATGCCGTTTTTTCTAGTCACAAAATGGAACATAGGGCACAGCCTTGAGCCCAACACATGGACACAAACACATACACACACACACACACACACACACACACACAAAGAGATAAATGGATAGATAGATAGATAGATAGATAGATAGATAGATAGATAGATAGATAGGAAGGAAGGAAGGAAGGAAGGAAGGAAGGAAGGAAGGAAGGAAGGAAGAAAGAAAGAAAGAGAGAGAAAGAAAGGGAGAATCAACCCAGATGAACACACACACACACACACACACACACACACACACGACAAAGTGGATATTTTAATTTTCCCTCTTTTTATTTTTCATTTACCGTAAGAACAACTAGTAAAGATAGTGGTGAAAGCTCCATACAGTACATTTCAATATAAAATCCAAATTCAAAAAGTGAGTTCAGTAGCATAGTCAGAATATTTGGACCTGACGAGAGCTCAATAATGGATACTCAGAGCTGCTAGGGCCAAAGGAGGGGCCCGGAGTGTGTGGTACAAAGGCGGGGTCTTGGCCCTTGCAGACGGAATGGTACTCTTCCTTCAGTCAGGAGGAGGGCCCTCTCCTAATAAGGCTCAGAGGACCCTCCGAGGGTCACAGCAGTGGGGAGAACATGGTCACCCCAGGCAGCAGAAGGCAGGCCTGGGGAAGGGAGCTGGCTCAGCCTGCTCAGCTTGCAATAGCACAGACCTTGGGAGCTTCTGGGACCCGTGGCCTGGCTGCCAAATAAACCCAATGTGACCCGCATTACAGCACCCAGACTCTCTAAAATAATCTTAAAAGGGCGAAAGGGGTAGAAGACAGAATAACGCACGGGGAACCAGGCAGACGTTTTCCCTAATGACAAAATCCCTCTCTCCAAAAGGAGTGCTATACCTCAGAACGGAATGCAGGGACTTCAAGTGGACGCCAGGGGAGGGAAGGTGATGGCAGAAGCACACGCTGCAGAAGAGCGACCGAGTCCGACAGCCGGGTTCCGGAGAGAGGACAACAGCGGAATGGATTCTAACACCCGGAAACACACAGTGTGCAGTTCCAGCCTGGAGGGTGTCGAAGTGCAAGTGGACACCGCTGCAGAGGCAAACACGATCCAGACCCGGGCAGAGTAATGAATGCCTCAAGTTGAAACAAACCCAGTTCCTGCCTCCTAGACCCACTGTCTCCCATGTGAAACATCAAGAGTAACACCAGACCTGGGGTAAGCTCTCTCTATACACGTTGGCAATTAAGCCACTGCAGACGCAAACACCTGGAGTACTGATTTGGGAGTTTAACCCATGTCAGTAAGCAGAACGGGGAATGTGAAAACATGACCGAGAGATGGGGAGACTGGGAATCACCAGGTCAAACGACAGTTGCTTGTCCCCAGGGTCAGGAGTATGCCTACAGGGACGCACGCGTTCACGGAGGCTCTGAAAGGACAGAACACTCCTGAGACTCCGTTGTCTTCAGCAGCCTTGCTTGCCGTCTGACCTCGTAAGACTTTATCCCCCGGTACAGCAGAGAAGCTTGTGAGGTTACGATGCCCATTAATACGTGATACGTAAATACGTGCATGTGTACATATAGGGTTAAGCTAGGTGTGGTGGCACACATCTTTAATCCCATCACTCAGGACTCTGAAGCATAGGAATTTCAAGTTCAAGGACAGCCTGAACCCTATAGCAAGAACTTGTCTCAGTAGCACCACCACAATCCAGCAAAGCCAAAGGAAACTTTGTTTTTGCATATCTACTTCTGTACACTCATCCCTCCCAGGGAAGCTCGGAGAGCATCTCCTTTCCCCCCCCCCCCCCCGGGGGCAGAAGAAGTGCTAGCAGGCTTGTCCACACCTCAGTGACGACGCCACCTCTCCAGTGACATCCCAGGAGGCGGCCGACCTTCCCATCTCTGCTTGAGCCACACCCACCCGGCCAGCACAGTGTGTACCAATAGGATCCTCTCTGGCTGGCAGAGCCATTCTGCTCAGTGATGACTACGTTACATAGATTTAGTGCTACCGAATAATTCAGAAACATATCTCAGGAACATATAAGGCAATTCACTAGACCGTCACATTCACAAAAAGCACAGGGACTCGCATCACAGAGTACACAGAAGCTACCATCTGCCGCCAGCCTTCTCAGATGTTTTGCAATGTTCTCTCCAAGGCGAAAGGGGAGGGGAGGATGCAAAGACAAGTGGGCGCATTCATGGCAACTGTAAATGAAGCCAAAAGGGTGTGGCTGGCTCTGCGGACAGGTGACATTCTATGGAGAAAGGGACACGGCGAGGTTACCAGTGAGGAGGAGACACGGAATCAGAACACACTGCCACACGCTTGGTAAACACTACGTCTGCCTCTCACCATGGCAACAAGTGAAGGGAAGGGAATCCAGGCAGCCCTGGATACCCAGTAACACTTCCAACAGCAAGACAAATGTTCTGGAAGGACCGCGTTAGCTGACATTGTTCTTAGAGCCCTTCCTGCTAAGGCTCTGTCTGCCTTTGTTACCCACCACTTCCTAACACGTCACGTGTTGCATTCCTGCTGCCACAAATCACACTCACACCGAGAAGCTACTGCCCCTCAGCTGTCACCGGTAATTTGTAGATGACAACTATACATACGGGCCCAGGAAGTTCACGACGTCATCAAGGTCACGAAGCTGGTGGACTTAGAGATGCTGACCGAGACTCAAGCACATTCCCAGTCTTCCCAGTCGAAAACTCAAATGCCTCCAGGACCAGTCAGCTAAAGCAATACCTGCAAAGCCTAGAGACAAAATACTGCCATTGAAAGTACACTTGCTGCAGGGCTTCAGTTTCTTACAAGCAGCTCCAGATCCCTCCAATCACCAATCATGGCTCCCTAATTTTTTTTTTGTGTGTCTGTGTGTGTGTGTGTCTGTGCAATTGCCGTGTGTGAACATGGGTGCACGTGTGCTATCGTGCATGTGTAGAGGTACGGAAACAGCAGCTGTCAGTCCTGTCTTCTACCTTGCTTGAGACAGGGTCGCTGTGTTGTTCCTCTACCTCTTGTACCTGACCATCGGGCCGGTGAACTTCCTGGAGTTCCTTCCCGTCTCGTCTCCTTATGCAGATGCTGGGGTTACAGACATGTGCACCACACGACCAGTTCTTATATGGGTTTTGAGCATTCAAACTTGGCGGGGCCTTACACTCACGTGGCAAGTACTTCTGCTCACTGAGCCATCTCCCAGGTCCTTCTCTACATTCTTCAAACCACACACCCAACAGTTCAGCGCCCAGTATTGATGCCTCTCAACTTAATAACGAGGCTGCCCCAATAAAACCACAGCTAGAATCCAGAACCGACTACGCTCATGGCCTACCAACAGTGTTACAGTGTGACAGAGTTGGCTACAGTTCTCTCAAGTGGAGAGGGAAGGTGTGTTCCAAGGGCAAGGAAAGTCTTCAAGGTGCTCGGTAACACCGGTGGCTGATAACCGGATGTTTGGAATTAAATTCAGAACTTATTTATGACTAAGGCATGCATTGGTGTTGCCTCTTTTCCCAGGAAGGTTGGAGGACTAAAAACCAAAAAGTTAAGAATTTGAGGCCGGAAGGGCCTCTGGGAATAGATAGCTCATACTCTGTTAGCTTAGGCTGTACTCTGCTCCTTCCAGCTATCTGGGCACCTAGACTCCCTGACACTGGCCATCTGGGGAGCAAGTGCATCACGTCTTTAGAGGCTTCCTGGGAAATTCTTGCCCTCACACAGAGCCCAGCCTCGCTCTGCTGACACCCGGGTCCGGTACATCTAGGCCTTGTTTCCCAGACAGAACGTTTACTCAGCAGGAGAGCTGTCTTGGAGCTTGCAGCTCTCATTTCTGGCCAGCCTCTTCTCCAGGATGACCTGGAGAAGCCCATAGGGACCCGCTGGAGATGGAGAGCTGACTCAGCCGTCAGCACATCCTGCCTCCAGGGCTTTACCATGAAAGGAGCAGAATCTTCCACCGCCATATTTAGAAACTCCGTGTCAGCACCTCAAAAGGGCACTACTGTCGCTCTCAAATACACCTTCACCTCCACTCACAGGAAAGGCCTGCGGAGAAATCTGACCCAGAGAAAAAGGTCAGCAGTGCAGAAGTTCAGGAAGTACGTCCCTCTCCCCAAGACCCCTCCCCCAAGGGCATAAACACATGTACAGTTTATCATGCCAGACCATCGCTGGGGAACACGCTATCAGAGACACTTATGTTCAAGCAGCCAATCATATCGCCCTTTCTAGAACAACCTTTATGTGTTCTAGGACAGGTTTACCACTACCACATGGTCCTCCCTCCCTAATTCCGCTCTCTCGGGTGTCCAGTGCGGCCATCCATGCCGGAAACACCAGCTTCAATCAATCACTGAAAACGACCTACCGAATACCCACAATACATACCTCCCTTTCATCAACTTCTACGACAAAGACTGCCAACGATTTACCAAACAGATTTGCCCCCTCTCCTAAATCCAAGTCAGCCCTATTTCGTTAGGTGAAATCAGAACGCCACATTCCTAGCAATGGAAAGTACGACAGGACCGGCCATGCTCCATTCTCTGTGAACGCTCCAATCCACCAGTCGTGTTTTTGTGCCCAGGGCGGCCTTGAAGGCATGCGTGACAGATACCATTGGTCCCAGGATGGAGCTGATCCTTTCCAAAATCCTAGACCGATGAGTGATAAACACAACTGTTGGTACTTCTGTCGGGTGGCTTGTTTGTTAGCAGCACACTGGTTAATGCATCTCGACTCCTCATTTATTCATCTCATCTTTAATAAACCGGTCTCAAATGTTTACTGCATTCCACGTGCTGACCAAGGCCCTTGGGAAATGGATAGCTCTAAGCCGAGGTCACAAGGTCTACCTGAATCAGGTAATTAAAATCCTGTTTAAATGACGTCATAGCAGTGTGGATGTCTGCAGTCACTCTCCGTGGAAAGACGGGAGACCTCGTTCTGAGTCTAAGCTCCTTAACCTCTCTCTGGGTTAGCGTTTCTATCTGTGAAGAGGAGGAGGAGCAGCTCTCCCTTGTGGCTGACAGGAGGAGACGGGAATGGGTGAAAAGGTTCCGTTTAGTAGACAAGGCTCTAGTCCACCCTGTCTCTCAGGCTGGCACCACCATGCCTAGCTGTACGTGGTGCTGGAGATCAGATCCAGGGCTCCACAAATGCTGCTAAGTAAGCATGCTGCCAACCGAGCACAGCCTAGCCCCCAAACCATTTTTAAACCCTTTTCAACATTTCTACTAACAACTCTATGCTTTTGTTCCGTTCCATCCTCCTAATATTCAATCAGTTCACGGCTTTTAAACTTTTATTGCATTTGTTTGACTGTGTATGTGTGTGTGTGTGTGTGTGTGTGTGTACAAGCCATAGCACACATGTGGACACAGAAGGACAATTCTTAAGAGTCGATTCTCTCTTTCAGTCACATAGGCCCAGGGATGAAATTCAGGTCATGAGCACCTTTGAAAACAAGCACCTTTATCTGCTGACCTATATCATCAGCCCACAGACACAATGTGCTGTGGAAGTTTAGCTATGTATAAAATGTTTTATGCACTGCTGGGAGAGAGGCTAGCCTAGGTCTTGGCATTTTGTATTGTCTGCAGGTGTTGGATTTCTGTGGGGGATGTTTGATTGCTTATGAGCTGTACCTGAGGAGTTGTGAATCAATAAAAACACCTGAGCACAGACACTCGGGGTTCCACTGGAAGTATGGCACTGGCCAGGATGGTGGTTCCCTCTGCTGAGGTCTGGCAGGGCCTCCATGTGTGAGTATGCATCTGTCTCTCCCTTGCTGAGCCGCCACAGCAGCAGCTAACTGCTACACAATGTTTCTCTAATATACCATCTCACCCCTAGATTTTGTTATTTTTTGTGTTTTGTTTTTCCTCTCATACCACCCCTGCGATGCTAAACCCCCCGGCATGCCTCGAGGTTCCGAGGAACATTTCCCCAGAGCCTCACCATCTTCTGCAACCACCACATTCTGTCTGCTTGAACTTGGAATAGCACACTGTTTCAGGAATGACACAGAGAAGGACTCAGAAGAAACGTCAGGACCTCAAGCTCAGATCACCACACTTGCACAAATCACGAGATCAATGGAATTCTCCAGATAGAGAAAAGCATTTCCCTATTTTCTGGGATCTATTCTGTCTAGACGATGCTTTGTAAAAATTATTACATGTAACTTTCAAATTAAAATTCACTTTTACAACAATAAATACAATACTATCGGTAGAAGACAAGAACCAGAGTCCAGTCATTCATTCATCTTCCTGGTCAATTTTTTTCCCAACAGATTTCCATTCAGTCTTATTTTAGAAATATGAGAGAAGCAAATGCGTAAAACCATACAAATGCCATCTGAAGATTATAAGTTAGCATTTTCAAGGCACTAGCCGTGAATAGCAGAATTCGTATTCATTTGCTTATACAAAATAGAGTATTTACTACTGTAATTTAAGCTGCCCTTCCCAACTGAAAGTCAACTTCAAACGAAAGATTAATTCTACTTTCTTCCTTAAGATGAAAAGAACAGGTATGCTGAGTTCTCTGGGTAAATATTCTGATTAGACACACGGAGATACAAAGAGAGTAAGTTCAAAAAAGTCCATTAGGATGAATGTGTGTGTGTGTGTGTGTGTGTGTGTGTGTGTGTTTATAACATGAATTAGAAAATTTTCCTAGAAACTGTAATAAATTACATCAGCGTAAGAGATGGACCAAAACTTAAAAAAAATAATTTAGTTCAAACCATTTTCTTTCTTTTAAAAAAAAGTATTTATTCGTTTATTTATTTTTATGTGCATTAGAGTGTGAGGGTGTCAGATCCCCTGGAACTGGAGTAACAGACAGTTGGGAGCTGCCATGTGGATGCTGGGAGTTGAACTTGTGTCCTCTGGAAGAGAGTAGCCAGTGCTCTTAACCACTGAACCATCTCTGCAGCGTCCCCCCTCCTCCCGTTTTCTTTCTTTAAAAAAGCGATCTTTGAGAACTGTATACAGGATATTTTGATCATATCCATGCCACACTCTTTCTCTGATTCCTTACCCAAGTCATTCCCTAAGAAATCCTGGCAGACATACAGAAGCTAAGCAAGCAATAACCCAAGACCAAGTGACAATCCCACGACACACCACACGGATGACGAATCTCTCAGTGGCTCCCTAGTAACCCGGCGAGCAAAGTCCACCAATTCCCTTGCTTCATATGGTACCAGGAAGTTACCAATTCAAAAGCAGGTTCCCATGTGGGGCAGAATGTTCCAGGACTGGCTGGGCCCTGGGGAATCAAAGACAAAGCAGTCCTTGGCAGGCCCTGGGGTGTGCTTACCTCCAGAAGTGAAAAGCCAAGAGAGGACTACAAGGGCTGCCCGGGCTGGATGGGGTTGGACTCAGGCTCCTCGGAGTGAGACTGCAAGTTAAAATAACATCATTCCGAGTGGGAGAAATGATTGCAGTACAAATAGCATAGCTCACTGGAGGGACTGTGCTCCCCCTGGGCCTGATTACCAATAGCACCAGGTAATCACCTAATCACTTGCCCTTTTCAGCTCTAGAATACAGAACAAGAAGGGGGCTTCCTGTGAAAATTTACATCTAAAAAGAAAAAAACAAAAAACCAACAGCTACCGTTCTTATTCCAGCCCTCTCTTTGTGCCGGAGCAACCTCTGATATCGCCATGATGACGTCTGGCATCAAAGGCACTCTACACATGGAGTATGAGCTGTTCTAGACGGAGAGTCACAGGCGACTCCAGAGCAGAGGGAGAGGGAAGCGGTGAGCAGATGTTGCAGATAATCAGGTTCAATACGGACATTTTCCAAAAGCAGACAATAACATACATTTTCACGTAAGACAAACGTATTCTTAAGTACTCAGAGAAAAGCAAATCTCCCTCATGGCAATGACCCAGTTTTTTTTTTTTTCTTTCTTTCTTTCTTTCTTTCTTTCTTTCTTTCTTTCTTTCTTTCTTTCTTTCTTTCTTTCTTTCTTTCTTTCTTTCTTTCTTTCCTTTTTCCTTCTAAGCCTCAAGGGCAATGATAGTCTTTTTCATGCTTATAATTTATAATTAAAAATAAAAACACTTTAAAATTCTCACATGTATCTGTAGACTATACATCAGAGAAGTTTTCTTTCTGCCAATTCAACAATCACTGGGCCATTGTCATGCCTGCTCCCCAAACTCATCCAAACCACCAGACGTTTCAGCAGCCAACTCTCAAGTATTCATCACAAGGTGGTCAGAAAGAGCTACTTAGCCTTTGTGATTTTGGCACCATTGTTGGCTGGTAGAGAGGTAAAAACACATACTGCATTTTTTTTTCCTTGTGTGAACGTATGTGTGTGTGTGTGTGTATGTGTGTGACGTGCGTGTGTGCATTTGTGTGTGCAGGTACGCTTGCCAGTGTGGGTACACACGTGGAAGTTAGAGGCTGCCTTCAGGGTGTAGTCCTCATAGCTCTCCACTGGGTTTCTCTTGAGTCAGCATCTCCTACTGAACCTAGGACTCGCCATTTCAGTCCCTGGGGTCGGTTCACCTGTTATCACCTGCATGGCTCTGGGGTTATTGGCATGTATTGGCTTGACTTTGCAGAAGGATGCTGGGAGTCAGAATTCAGTGCCTTGTGCTTATGAAGCGCACACTTTACCCCCGGACCACCTCTCTAGCCCCGGATACTCACTGACACTAACATTTTTACCAATACATCTTATTTTTAAAAAATGGATGATCTTCGTCAATTCCCAATTATTTTGACATGGCAAAAATCAAACAGAATTAGTCATTCTGCTACTGACTCTTAGGAAGAGGTGAGTACAACCATTCCTGTTTCAGCACCATGGGTTTCCGAGACAGGGTTTCTCTGTTGTAACTCTGGCTGTGCTGGAACTCACTCTGTAGACCAGGCTGGCCTCAAACTCCCAAAGACCTGCCTGCTTCTGCCTCCCGAGTGCTGGAATTAAAGGCATGAGACACCACCACTCAATCACATCATGTACTCTCTTCACCTCAGAAAAAGGTTTGGGAATGAAGCTGCACAGTGGGTGTTTGAGGTCAGCTGCACCCTTCCTTCGGCAGCACAGAGAGTTGGAAGCAGTAGCCAAAATAAAAGTTAAGTTTACTATGACTTGAAAGTCCCTAATATTATCTTTGTCTCCCTGTGTGTGTATAGTTGAGAGTTGGCTCCGCGTGTCACACTGAAGGACGATGTTGTTCAAAACACTCCTGTTTATCTACTACGGCGTCCCAGTGAAGTTTGATAGCTTCTGAAATCATTCTCCACGTTGGGACCTGGAGAACTAAGGAGCTGAGCTCCTCCTGCCTTCGGAGCACTGCAGAGGCGGCTGTGGCAAAGCGCACTGTACCTGAACTTAGCAGCTCATTGGAAACCTCTCAGGAATGCTCACAGATACCTTACTCGTTTTATCTATGTTCAGTAGAGTCTTACCTATCCTTCCCTGTCTTAAAACAGCCATGCCTGGGCCCTCACGCCATGCTGTCTCCAGACAGAAACATGTATGTGTGCTGTGAAGCGCCAGGAAGCACATGTTAACATTTATTGAAAAACAAAATGGTGTTATAGCAAGGGGGAAGTTGTCACAAATTTCTGTAAAAACTGACAAATCTATTAATTTCTAAAGTAAATTTGTTTACTTAGAATCTCACATCTAGAACTCACACTTAAAAAAGAGGAATCAGAAACTGTCCCCATGTTCCTGGAAGATTCTGGACTGCACCTATAGGGCATAAAGAAGGCTCATATAATATCCCTAATATCCCATAGCTGCAGTGCCTAGGAAACAAGCTGTCCTGAAAGGAAGTCAGTCTCAAGAGAGAGCATTCCAAAACTATTCTAGGTTCATTTGGTTTGGGAGTTGGGACCTTGTCTTATGGTCTCCAAGTAATCACATCATATGCGTCATAAATGCTTTGAGTAGCATCAGGGTGAAGACTTCATTCTACCCTTTCTAGTATCTCTCTCAGAGCTTAGAAGCCAAATTGACGCAAAGGCTAGTTTTCTCCACGAATGAATGCAAAGCTAGCTATGGATACTACAATCTTACATTCCAAGGTGAACGAAATAATAGAAGTCAACAACCAAGAACGCCTCCATGACACGCAAGCGTAACCCGGTGTTCTACTATCTCCACTCCTCAGGCGAAAGCAGTCATCTAGACGCACAGTAACATTCGCCACACAGAGCCAGACCAAAGAGGTGCCACTGGGTACCCAATCACATCCCAGGGCACCCCACTCTCAGCTGACCCTGTGTTCCTGTGAGAAGCTTCATAACAACTGTGACCACCTCGCAACCTGTCAGGTACAAAACAGAACATATACAACTCTGGGTCAGATGTCTAAAAGTTACTTTAAATGTCTCCTTTGCGTCATGGACAAGACGTTAAAAATGAAAGGAGGAGAGAAAATTCTTAATCCAAAGGGCCTGTGACTCAAAACAGAAGGTACAACTCCAAGAGGGGGGTAGTGCTTCTGGGTCCCATACCTGCAGCTGTGGGCGGGGAGGAGAGGGAGAAGAGTACGTGCTTATTACTAGACTATTCCAGCAGGATTATGGGGCTTAGGGCTAGTGTGGGGGTCACGCGGGAAAAATACCTACAGCAATGGGCGAATACTATTCATAAGTCCATTATGACAAATGCTACATCTAGCAGGCAGGTTCTGATAGTACCCCGACTTCTTATAAGTGAGCGCTTCATTTGAATAAAATAAGCACAGATTTTAAAGGGAGGACTGGCTTAAAAAGTATTCACGGGGATGCTGTGCGTTCTTTGATGTATTCATTTAGAAGATAATTTCTCTTGCACAGTGTATCTACAGAACTCAGGGGGACGATGGGCACTTGAGAGGACATAGCTCCCTTCCTAAAGACAGTCTAGTATGAGATTATATCGGGGGGGGGTATCCAGATTTCAGAAAAAATATAATCCCTTGTGCGTGCTGCGAATGACCCAGACATTTATATTTTCCTAACCAGATTCCTATTTTACTGTTTATGCTTCGGAGTGTGTCAGCGTAGACTCGCCCACAGCTTTCTGCATCTCTGACTAACAGATTTAAAATAAAAATTTGCTGACGCTTCCTGCATCGCAGATGTCTAACTTCTGCGCCACACATTCCATGTGGACATTCTCACGTAGCTGCATCAAATCTGAAGGCAGTAAGATGCGCTAATGGGTTAAAGAAAAATGAAGAGAAAGGAGGTGGTGGTGGTGGTGTTAGGGGTGGGGGCTAGCTAAACAAACACAGACCTCAGCTAGGTAAACACACCGCATGCAGTGGCTGGAGACTGCGGGGATGATTCTAAACGTCCTCCAGTTCATTAATATTCTGCTGCACCGGTGAAACATGGAACACGTCTAGTGACTCACAAATAACCCTTCTGCTGCCCGCTCACCATCCTGACGCTTCCTACTATTCAATGCAGACAGGGGCCTCTCTTCAGAAGCAAGCGTCACGAGCATAAACAAACAGTGAGAAGAAGAAGAAAAGACAGATACACCATGGCCTACTGATGCATTCTTTCACAATGAGCTGTTAAGATGCTTCCAGAACTGAGGCGCAGCAACTTTAAATATGCAGCGGCGCCTTCCCTCCCGCTGCAGTGCAAAACGCTGGGTCTGGGTTTTGCACATCGCCTGGAACCAGATGCCATGCATTTAAAACATGTTCCTCTACCTCACGCACTGCAGTGCTCTGAAGCTGTCAGTACGAACAAATGCTAAATAGCTATTGGTCCCCGGGAAAGGGAAAGCCAGTGCCATGCAGAAAGCGTTGAAATATTAAAGACAGACAATACTTACTCCAAGGTCAGCCCCGGAATCTGTAGCCTTTCCCGCTGGGCTTTCATGGTTGTTATATGTTACCACGCTCTATTGTAACCATGACACACGCTCTCTGCCAGCCAGCCGGCGTCCCGGTGATGACAGAGAGCCAAAGGGAACCTCTCTAAAGGACGGGACTAACAACCTCTCGAGGGGGAGGGGGGATCCTGTAAGTTTGGGTCCTTCCACCTCCAGCAGAACCGAGAGCTGTCAGCGGCTCCCCTCAGGTTAACTGCGGTGCTCGCTGCACTGATTTCATTAAAGGAAGAGGCTCGCAGCTCTGCATATCAAGTAATTGGTTTCTGATTTTTTTTTTTTTGTAAGGAAAGTCGCTCCACTCACAGACTCACTTTTTATCTCAGTGAAATGAAGAGTCCCTCTCACAGTGCAGACTGGAGTGGGAGCGGCTGGGGGGGGCGGGGTGCAAAGCAACAGTATCACACACGAAAGAGTTCATCTAAGCAAAATGTCAACTACCCCTCCCCACGCAGCGCCTCTGTGACGGTGGGGATCTGAATCTGCCACCCCCGGGGGCGCTGTGCCTACTACTCTCTCTTTGGCTTAACAAACAGCATCATTCCTAGTCTACCAGAGATGAGGGATGGTGCCCGCTGAAAATAATTAGATTTTTTTCCTATATATGGCCATCGCCAGAAAGAGGGATAAACTAACTGTGCTAATTTGGGGGAAGTTGAACTCTGTTTCAAAGCGGAGACTTCTGTGAACAGGCACAGCCCAGTGCGGTGGAGGGAAAGTACCAACTAGAAATAGGAGAGGCAGGAGCGTGTGCTCTTAGTTTTGGAAAGCTGGTTTTGAAGAACATCTCAGTGTGCCCCTACCTTACGACAGCAATCTAAAATGAATCGGGAAAGAAAGAGATGACATATATTTTACAAGCCAGAAAGTTTCATCCTGCAGTTATTCAAGAAGCACGGTTTGTCAGAGTATTCAAAACTTGGAACTAACCATACTTCCATTGTCGTGTGTAAAGAACATATCTGAGTCACTTCCTCTGATGCATTTTAAAATGTCTTAAAGTTTGGCAACCACTGCTTTGTTGAGAAGAAACACTAGAAAAAAAAATCAGAACTTTCTTTCATCAAGAATTTTAATTTTTCAGCTGAGCATGGTGGCGCACGCCTTTGATCCTAGAGCTCAGGAGGCAGAGGCAGGTGGATTTCTGTGAGTTCTCAGCCAGCCTGGTCCACATAGTGAGTTCCAAGACAGTTAAGGCTACGTAGAGACACCCTGCCTCAAAAAAAGGGGGGGAGGGATTCTAATTTTTCAAGTATTACAAGGCCACGGTCATGCACACACGCGCACGCAGGCACATGCGTGCACACACACACACACACACACACACAACCACCACAGGTGATACGGCATAATTCATCTCTTTGTCTACCGCAGACTGGGGTAATGCCTAGATGCTAGTGTGCTTACTCTCGCCGTGGTACTGTGGTTCAGACTGCGTCCATCCAAAGGGGCGGGAAGGGAAGCGGGGCTGACCTGTTCCCCGCTACATCTAGCTCCATGTAGCTTCTACCCATTCTTCACATTTCTCATAGTGTTACCTCCTAACAGCAACTATTTGTGACTCTGTGAGGATGAGTCCAGATGAACGGGCATTTATGTGTAGTCCCAGAACCATTCTGCATCCCTTACTCGCCAATTTTCTCTGTGAAACCTGGTTGTAACTCATTATCAACTTCTCCTTTGGTGTGAATAGCCGACCTCTGACCTTGTAGAAGCATCAAACCCATATGTCGGGTCATCACTGTCTCCACGGGGAGCGCAACAGAAGGTATAACGTAGTTATAATTTATTAAAAGAAAAATGAAAAGAAATAATAAAGACTTAAAGGCCACAGAGAGACTAATTTTACTTAGAAATATCATCTGAAATTATCAGTGTTACGATTTTTTTTTAAAAAAAGATTTTAAAGAATCATTTACCTTATAGGAAAAATAAATTATGAAGTCCTTCATTTTTTTCCATTTTAAGAAAGTATGTTTTAATCCAATTCAATAAACCTCTACATATAGATCTTCTCAAGTAATTTTTAGTCCCATACACCAATGGGCTAGAGGCCATTTTCACTTGCATTTTCTTTTAATAATTCTAATAGATTCAAAATGGGACTCACCATCGTGACCTTCAGGCCCCAAGGAAGCTCCCTTCCAAGGTCAGTGCAGTGTCTCCCCTCTCTTTCTTCTAAAACCACCCAGATCCAAGGTGGTTCCTTAGCTGGATTAATTTCCTCACCTGATCTCTGTGGTGTTCTACCCAGGGCACCCTCTTTGTCGTAGGGACCACAGAAAATCCAGAGTGGTCCTTTCTGGAATCAGTCACCTTTCCAAACAAAACCTCCAACAGCTTCTCTTTCACTCACAGTGAGATCAAACACCAAGCACACTTGGATCCAGATGAGACAGTCAAGTACCAGAAGGAACAGCAACATAGCAAATGACTGAAGTCAGGAGTCTGAGAGAGGAAGAAGAGGAGGGAGGGAGGGAAGGTAGCCAGCGGCATTTTGGGGGATGACAGAGAATGACCCTCAGCTTCTAGAAAAGGGGGAGGAATCAAACACCTTGCTTTTCCAATGTACTGAACCTCATAGATAGGGAAATGTCTCTTTTATACAGTGTTCCCAACTAGCAAAGAAGAGATGATAGGCCCAGACCAAATCCGTTTTCCAGGCCCTCATGAATCAGTGGGTCTAGACTGACAGCACTGATGGCCACAGAGAGATGACACTGGACCTTACATAACTCCTGAAGCGACACTAAGACTCGGCCTTACCAAAGATGTCACTGAGCCCTGGAGAAAACCAAGGTTCTACAGCAAAATATCAATACGCAGGAAGTAAAGAAACAACATGTTAAGTAGTATCAGAGACATGACCAGCAAAAGCTAGCTGCGAAAGTGAAAACAAATGTTAGGTTTCCTAAAATAATAAAAAAATACGTCCTATACAAATATTTTATGTAATTATTTGTACAGGTATTTTTACTAAGGAGGAGAGAAGTGGAAAGTTGAAGCTATAAGACTAAAAAAGACTTAAGATACATAGCAACTAACTATGTCCCATGAACCTTTTGGGTGTCCTGACATTAAAAAACAAAAAATTATCAGACATTTCAAAAATAGTATGATATAGATCTTATACACACATATTAAATACACACTGAATATACGTCTAAGTGTATGTATTTTAGCTGCTTTCCTGTCTCTGTGATACAATACCCTGACAAAGGCAAGTTGTTAAGGGAGAAAGGGTTTATGTGGACACACGCTTCAAGGATACAGTCCAACATGTCAGAAAAGTTCAGGTGGAGCAAGCTTGAATTAGCCGGCTATATCACATCCATAATCAGAAAGCAGAGGCCTGTGAATGAGTGTTGTTGCTCAGCTTCCTTTCCTTTCCTTACACAATCCAGGACTCCAGCTAGGGAATGGCACCACCCACAGTGGGCAGGCCTTTCTCCATCTCAATGAATGCAACTGAATTATCCCCCTACAAGCACAGGCACAGGCAAGCCCTGAAGCTTATCTCCCAAGTGATTTGAGAGTCCATCAAGTTGAAGGTTAACACTCACCATCATAGTATGTAAATGTGTGCATAGGAAAACAAAGGTGTAAGGCAATTACTGTCTCGTGTGTGTGTGTGTGTGTGTGTGTGTGTGTGTGTGTGTGTGTGTCTGTGATGTTCACCTTTAAATTCTTATCTTTCAGAGATGTACACAAAAATATTCACATATGTAATAATATACATAAAGGCTACCATCCAAATGAGTGGGGGAAGAGAAAGAGATAGCAGATGATATAAAATTAGCTGTGCATCACTCTTCGTTGAGCCCGGGTGATGGAGTAAATAAGAATTCCTGTAACCTTAGCTGGTACCCAGAGCCCCACTCCCAACCCTTCTCTATCCACTATTCCTCACTAATGCCTAGCCACCTCATTCCATTTGTGCTTTCTCTTCTGTTATGGGTTTGCAACTTAAAGGTTCCCCAATGGCCTGGGAGTCCCCAGCTTGTGGCACTACTGGGCAGGAGGCATAGATACGGGGTGGGGTGGGGGACCTATAAGGTAAAGCCTGATGGGAAAAAGTTAGTTCATAGGCTGTAGGCTCTCGAAGGGAACAATGACATCCTGGCTCTTTCTCCTTTGCTTCCTGGATGCCGTGAGATTCTTAGCCCCGCCCACCATGTGTTCTCCACCATGAGGAGGGCCTCATCACAGTCACAGAACATCCACATTCAGTTATTATACTCCAGATTGAAACCTCTGAAACGATTAGCAAAACAAACCCTTGCTCCCTTCAGGTGACTTTCTCAAGAGCTTTGTCCTTGTGGCAGGATGATGAACACGCATCTTGCTACCTAGAACTCTCTGGACTTCCTTCACACCCTGCCTGGCTGTCCTGTCTGGATAGGCAAGACTCCTTCTCATCTGGACATACTTTTTCCTTTAGCATTTATAATCACCTGATCTCTTTGGAATTTTACTGTCTGCCCGCGTGATCGGAGGCTCTTAGAAGGCAGGGGTGATGTATATACAGCTTTGGCTGTATAACGTCTCCGGTGCCCAGGACGGCCACCCAAATATTTCCCCTTATCAAACTAAAATTAAATGAAGGAATCACTGTGTTGCAGAAGCCATTGATTAAGGAGGTTCACCCTAGAGTAGTGTGACATGATTTTGGTGGGGTGAGTAGAGAAGACACTGGTTTACTGTGCTTTGGGGGGACTCAGAAGGCATAAAACAGGAGCCTTCTCTTGTTACAGGAGTGGCACACCACTGGTGTTACGTGTTTTTAAACAAATCCAGTGCTGTGGCTTACGTCTGGATCATTCTATACGATCTCCTGAACAATAGCTGTCAACAGGTTTTGCAAAGCTTGGGTTCAGTTTTGATTTCGTGTCTTGGGATATGAAGGAAGACGGATGCCACTGGTGTCTAGTAAGTAGAGGCCAGGTGCTAAGCACCCTACAGAACCGCCCCCACAGCTCACCAGCCTCCAAGCAACAGTGTTGTTCTGGGAACCCTGCTGAGGAGACAAGGGGCAGCTTCTAGAAGCTCAGCATCCTGCGTTTGTTTTAACCATTTAGATTCTGGTCTCACGGCACTCAGGAAAGGTAGAAGTGGGGGCCACCGTCTTACTGTTTCCTGCCTCATTTCACATTGCTGATCCTCAGCAACCTAACTAACCTGAATGTGTATGGAGACTGTAGTTGCGTTTTCAAGGGGAATGGTTTTTTATAGCCAGAGCCCCAGAAGTACCTCTGAGTCACAGAAACCTAATTACCAAGGTACCCATGCCATTCCTGAACAGCAACCCAGATAGGAAACTGCAGAGCGAGAGGACCTGTGTAAAACGCCACGTAAAATGGGCTCGGCAGCTGCTCAGAGGGCACGTAGCTCACTCAGGAGTGACCCCAATGCATGCATCCGAGGTCGAGAGGAGCTCGACCTAAGTGGTTTGGCTTCTCTGGTGAAACTCATGGGACAGGTCTCCCAAATCTAATCTTTTTTTTTCTTCTTTCCTCCTGAGGTTCGGGACTCAACAGGGAATCATACAAGATGCAGAGCCAAGAATGGAGGACCACCACTCTTGATGAATGCTCAATTATCTGTTGTTCTAAGGAGAGCACAGTTAAAGAAAACTTCCCCAGAAGGCATATATGATAGGGTCTTTCCCTTAACACCCACTTCATGCAATGAGGGTTACATAAAGGTATTAACTTCTATTCCATGGTGTCTGTTCCAGATGCAGGGATGCAACCATGGATGAGATCAAAAGGCCCATCTATAAGGTCCATTAATCAGGGAAGCTTAATAAGGACATACACAAAATGGATTCTGATAGCTGTGTGTCACTGACATCTCGGATGGCGTAGAGAGTCAAGGGCACTATGGCGTCTTTTGCTCAGAATCTAGGGAACTCAGTGATCTGTAAAGGTCAGGTAAAAGCCGTCACCTCACAAATATCAGGAAGGAATGGCACAGCAGGGTGTGGGAAGTCACAACAGGGGTCCTGACCCTGGACCAAGACTGGCTCATTTGATGATTATCAAAAAGCCCGCCTACACGAGGGACAACCCAGGGCTTTACGGGAGATGCAAAGTTAAATAGTGCATAGCTGTGGGGTCCCAAGGATTGTTACCAGTTGAAGAAACAAGAAGTGTACGGGGAAAATTAATGCTTGGAGTTCTTCATAGGATATCAGAAACAGGTTTCATTGGGGAGGGGCTGCCTTTCAATGGCTGGAGTCGATTCTTCACGCAGATCCTTTATAAGGACTCCCTATGACTTCATTGATCAATGTGAGGTTGAGTATGTGTGTGCCTATGTAAAGGAAACTGTCCAGATGTTTCGTGAGTTTAAGACTTTTGGGAAGCATCGTCCCTAAGTCTCTAGAGGGGTGGGAGTCTCAGGAGAGAGTCTTTGGTCCTTTCTCTTGTTTGCCCCCTCTCATCAACTGAGGCCAGCCAAACAAAGCTTATCCTTGCCATGTACGTGGCTTGCGAAAGAGGTATTTAGAAATCTAAGGTGCCAGATTTACCATCAGTGAATCTCTTCCCAAGAAGCCACTGGAGGACGTGCTGAACAACAGCATGAGCCATTCAGGAGCAATGCACCAAGGAGAAGACAGAGAAGGGGATCGCTGGGGTGTTGGCACCGCCAGACAGCAGACATCCCCACAGGAAGCCATGGCTGTCACAAGAGCAGAGAAGGTGACTTGGGCCAGAACGCTCAGGGCTTAGGGCTTAGGAAGCAGCTCCCATACAAGACATGGTGACAGGTTATCTGACTGTGCAGGAAGCACAAGCAAGGGCTTCTTCATAGCTCTTTAGGGGAATAAGGAAAGGATTCGTGATGGCTAAATAAAATCCAGGCCGAGGAAAAGCAGCCCAATGATCGGCTCCGGGCAAAACCGTTTTATAGGAAAATGGAAATGTGATCAGTGGGGTATATATAAGACACTATGTACAGAATACTGGCCCTCTAAAGATATTGTTAAGTCAACTTGGAATAAGTCATCTTACACTGCAAACGGGCCCTTCGGACTCAGGGTACTCTGTGTGTGCATTCAGCATAAACTTCAGAGATCTGGTAACACAGAAGGGGAGGTGCTGGAGATGGAGACATGGGAGAGAGGTCTCCGAAGACAGAGATAAGGCCAAGGAAGACACTCAGGCCAAGGCCAAGCTGCTAAAGGGGAGGAGTGACAGCTTCTAGAAGGAAGATCGTCCTCGACTCGGACCCAATAAGGCCTGTTTCAGAGTTGTGGTCCCCAGAATTATAAGATGATAAATGTGTGCTATTTTAAGGCACCATTGTTTAAAGTAATTTGTCACTATAGCGATAAGAAACTAACATGAGCATACCTGGAATAATATAAATACTCAAATGGATTTAAGAGAAAAAAAATATCCTACTCTGACAGTGTTGTCTTTAGATTGGGAAACTAGAGAAGAGAAAAAGCAAGGTGGGGAGGAATGGGGGTGTGTGGAAGGATGACGCCTCCTGTACCCTAAATGAAGTCAGCATGTAAAGCAAGCTAACTGATACCGGGAGCAAGCTACATGCATTACTGCATTACTGTGGAGGGTAATATTAACGAGCTCCCAGGGAGCAGGACTGGAGGGTGAGGAAGGGGGAGGCAGGGACCCTGTGTTTCATAAGGCTAGTATCATTATTTAATTTGCAAAACTCCTTCTCTATACTTTGTATTTTGATAAGAGTAAAACTCATGTTATAAAGGAAGCTTAGCTGCCAGAGATGCTAGCGATGCCCTCTGTATCTCTGCATCTTACTGGATTGCTCTCACTGAATCGTCTAATTCCCTTGCACTGTCTGTCTACCGCCTTCAGCTAGACACCATGGCGATTCTAGAATGGGAGGAAAGCGAACCACTTCTAGCCCTAAGAGTTAGTGATTTTATCCCTCACAGCAACCTGTCTTCCATAATCAATGTGAATAAAGCCTTTGTAAATGGAAAAATAAAAAATGCGAACTAGTACTTGGAAATGAAGGGAAATTAACACTCTGCACGCTCAGCACTGAACACAGCGGCTCACTCGACATCTGAAGGCTGATGTAGGGAGATCACACGTTCAAGGTCAGCTGGGACTAGGGCAAGATTCTGTCTTATAATATCAAGAGATGGAGATGGGGCACACCTGTCTCACCCGTACAAGGCCCCACCAAAACTCCCAACAAAACAAAATCCCATGCCCTTCTTCACAGGATAAAAACCACCAAGATGTCTGACACCGGCCTTTAATCCCAGCGCTCAGGAGGGAGAGGCAGGCGGATCTCTGTGAGTCTGAAGACAGTTTGGTCTACAGAGTGAGTTCCCGGACAGCAGGAACTACAAAATGAGAGTCCATCTCAAAACAAAGCCGACAAGGAATACACTAAGACATGATCTCAAAAGGTAGGTGGTGATCGCTCGCAGGGCAATCGAGTGTGGTTTTGCTTTTTTTTTTTTTCACTTCACGCCCCCACCTGCCATTAGGTGCCCTTCGATTTTGACTTGTATTCTGCAGTGTAACTTTACATGCTGTAGCTACAATTCCAGCCATTTTTTCTTGCCAGCTGAAGACTAATGGTATCAGCCATGATTCAACCATGTATCATGCTGACCCATGCTTTCACACCCTGAACTCAAATGTGCAGTGCTCTCTTCATTCCTGTGGCGACCATATTCCAGGTGAGTTTGGGAGAACCCCCACCCTGGCCCCCACCCCACGGGCTTTGGTAAACATTCTATGTGCAAGCTGCAGGCTAATCCATGCAACAACATCCACTGTCTGAACACAGTGACTGCCTCAAGGACCTGTGCACGATCCAAGTTAGGTCGGGGACAAGAGATAAGAGATCATTCTCCTGCTACATTTGAAGAGGGCAGGTTAGGTGTTCTTGGCTGTCTTGTGATCCCACATCTGGCATCCACAGCAGCAGAGGAGGCAGAATGAGCGGAGAGGAGAGTGGAGTTAGGTGTTATTTAGTCACGCATCAAATCATGCCTGAAACTGAACACCCAAACTTTCTGACTCTGTGATACAACCAGTCTCCTTCCCTTAGGCCAATGTCAGCTGGCTGTACTGTTGCCTGATACACTAAGATTATCAAGCGAAGCAATCAGAAAGCTTGGTTAGCATGTAACTATCTTCATTTTAAGGCTTTCCAGTAGTATATTATAAAATAAAAGGCTGCAGAAAGAGAACACATAATGACACAAGATGTAGCACAACAGCAGTGACGTTTCTCATGCTCCCACCAAACTAGAACTCACACAAATGCCCATCAACAGTAAAACTGCTAATTACACGGAGACAGGGTTACAGAACAGAATGACTTATAGTTACGTGAAACACTTCGGGGTAACCATGGTTACGGAACAGAGTGACTTGCAGCTACATGCAACGTCATGGAGAACCTTAGAGACACAAGTACCGTTTGATGTGAAATGTCCCCACAGGAGCCCCAGTGGGTTGCATTGATTGGAGGGGCGGGATGATCTTTAGGAGGGTTACATCCCAGCCCGGCTCCCAGCTCCTGATGACCTGTCCAGATCTGGCCGTAAGCCCCGGTGAGCTACGCATGCCTTCTCCCCACGGTGGACTGTACATTTCAGAATGCTGACCCCAAATAAATTTACCCTCCCTTAATCCACTTCTTTTAGCTATTTTATGACAGCAATTAGAAAAATAACTAACCGAAGTAATATCCTATGGGGGAATAAAATAGCACTGCCACTGCAGATAAAATAAAAAAGGACACAGTGATTCCTCGAAACCTTAGATACAGAAATACCCACGAGCAACCTGGATGTATACCTCAAAGACATGAAGACAAAGGCAGGAACCAGCTATTGCTACTGCTCTCTGACTGAAACAACTCCTACCATCTATCTGAGGAATCGAGAGTCATCAGATTCATAGAAAAAGGGAATAGCATGAATGCCCACTGCTAAAGGCCAGAAGCAAGGGTAATAAGTTAGTGTTTCCTGGTCCAGAGTCACAGTGGAGGAACACGAGTGTGTTCTAGAAATAGGTGGTGTTGGTGGTTGAGAAACAGGGTGACTGTAGGTAATATCCAAGAATTGTATACTTATAAATACATGGATCAAATGGAAATTTCATGCTACATGTATTTAGCCACAGATGGAAAAAGAAAAAATACAAGGAAAAAGAAAGCATAGTTGTCTGTCACTCTGTTTCTTGCTCTTGTAAGTCAGGAATGGCTGTGGAGTCGAGCAGGGGGGTGTAGGACGGGAGACATAATAACAGAAGTAACAACCTACACTGTTTCTGATCTTCTTTTCCCCTCCTAAGTGCTGGTTGCATGGGCCTGCTACATTTGTGCAAATCCCCCACGCCTGCGAACTTGGGGATTCCAGAAGTCTCAAACTACTCCTCTCCTAAGAGCAAGGAATCTACTTGTGAGCTTTCTGAGCCTCCAGGCTCCCCTGATACCTCCCCCTCTCTTTATGGCACTTATATGGAACACCATCCTGTCCAGAACCAGGTGTGACAGAAGGACACCCACACCTACTAAGGAGTCCAACGTAAGAAGCAACATGGACAGCGAAAGGAAATCAATACCAACACCACCAAAGCATAGAGACAAACGTGAAAACTCACAGCATCTAGATAGACAGAAAACACAGGTGCCCAAAGGGGAACATTGGGCTGTCTGTGGGCCAGGTAGCTACACTTGTTCAATGCCACACAGTGAGTGCAGGGACTCAAACTTGCAATCAGATTCTCACTTGAAACGCTGCGGTCTTCCTACTGTAAGCTACAGTTTTCCTGATCACAGAACGGACAACAGCTCATGTATGACAAAATGACTCCAGGAGAATCCTTCTAGGTACCACAGGCTGTGTATTTTGTTCAAGCCAAGATATTTATTTTTAGAAACACTTAAAATCGTATAGAGTCAAGTATGGACTAGAGGCATGACCCAGGAGGGTAAGCAATGCATGTGTTGAAGAACTCATAAAATCAAAAGACACGGGACTTCTAAAAGCCTTCAAAAAGTCTCAAGCGCCTTTTAGAGAGTAGAGCTGACAGCGAAGTGTTTCCACTCCCAATTTTGTAGCGTGATGGACAACTCCTGTTCTCAAGGTTAGCAGAGCCATGGTAGACACTTTCTGTTTCCGTTGAACGCCTGGTCATGTGCATCCATTGTAAACCACACATGCTAAAGAGCCCAACTGACAGGAGCATCAAAGCAAGCTTCATCAGAAGGAGGGGATCCCTGGAAGGCTACCTTCGCAACACCCATTAGTTATATTATGTTTTCAGGTTTTGAATCATAACAAGGTCATTTTTTTTTTCTTGTCTGCTAATCAGTGATAAATTGCCAAGAATAACTGCGAAACTGCTGGGCCCCTGTGACTCCGGTTGAGCTGCGAGCAGCGGTCATGTGCCAACGTTAACCAACCGAGGAAATGTCACCTGTAACACGTATGGATGTTGGAGTTTGAAAGCTCGGGCAGACAGCGTGTGTGAAGGGACATCACCACGGATAAAGGTCATCTTTCTGCATTTCTTAATACTCTCCCTTAATATTCCACATAATCCCAAATCAACCACAGCCTTTCAGCCATAAATACCGTGGGGTCCTGACAACCTATATTGAATGACGCATCCATGTGTGCTTTTGTTTGAAGTCATGGGAATAAAAATTGCCAGCTTGCTCTGACTAGATGCCGTCCGTGCCATGAGACCAGCAATAGAAAAACACATTTTTTTTTTTTTTTTTACATTACACGCCGACTAACCATCATTCCTTCAGCAAAGATCTCGGGTAGCACACTGCATGCCAAATACTAAAAACAATGGAACTCAGCATTTCCCAGTCTAAGGCTTTCATTTCTTTTATTCCGGGGAGATGAAAGAGGAAGGGGAGAAAGCGAAGGCCAAGTTGGCCCAAACTCATTTGCCTTAATAATAATTTTTGGATAGATTCTTATGCTGCTCTTCCAAGTTCTACTGATCAGATGAATCAGAAGGCAGGAAAGACTATGGTAGATTCCCAGCAGCCAGGTGAAACAGACAAGGGCGTGCCGTTCTAAATCTGGTATTTTTATATCTTTGCACGCATTTTAAAGTTTTTGAGACCAATGTGTCATATTCTTCTCTATCTTCCTGACAGTCAAGCAGGTTGCACCAGCTACTTCACAAGGAACTGGGCCTTCTTGGCATCATAAACCCAAAGGACAAAAAGGTCCTTATGAAAACAGTCACAAATGATCACCCTCTATTGGGTGGAAAATCCTTCAACTCCCGCTTCGCTAGAAATAGCAAAATACAATTATAATATCCCCACGCAAACGTTAACGCTGTCTCAGGAACAGTAGGAGACGGCAGGAAATGTTGAGATAAACATCTTGCCAGACCTACAGGAAGTGGATTTCACCACGTTATCAAGCCATCACCAAGGCAGACATAGGAATGGAACATTAAATTCACTTTGTACAAGAGTGGAGAAAAACTGGGAAAAACTGGGAAAAAAAAAGTCAATTCATTAATCTCTCTTGTGCCTAACAATAAATAAATTTACAGTATCTGAGAGGTTTATTATCTTTAAATTACATCTTAAATGTAATTTTAAATTTGGATGACATCCAAATTTAGAAAAATTTATAAAATTTTTGTCTTGCAGAATCTGGCTTACAGTCTATGATTTCTAATACTGTGCTAGAGTGATTTCGTGCTTCAGTCAGTCCTGCATCTCCATTGTAAAAATGAAAAACGGATAGAAGGTCACCAACCAGGAAGAGATGAGGATTTTGTACTTTGTATTTTGTTTTTGTTTTGAGACACAGTCTCATGAATCCCAGGCTGGCCCCAGACTTTTTCTGTTGCGTAAGACAACCTTGGACTTCTAGATCCCCTTGTCCAGCTCCCTAATGCTGGGGGTCGTAGGTACATAGAACCACACTGGTTTATAGATGAGACGTCTGTAAAGCACGCTTGGGTGGGACTAGTCCTGGGGAAATGACACAGCCAGGGAGCTTACCCTTCTCATGCACTTCATCTACGCCTCTGTCATGTCCTTTACAATCAGAAACAGACCAGAAAAGTACGCCTTGGACAGACTGTTGAAGCTGCTTTCTGTGGTCTAAGATGAATATTGAAAGTGTGGTTTAAAATAATGTGGCCTATATCTGTGGGCGCTAAGACTAAGTACAGACCCGCTCAGATCTGTGGCCATATCATTTCTGTTCTGAAAATAAGCAGCACACCTGAGGAGCTGACACCACACACACACTTTCTAGCGCACCTTTTAGCTTTATGATTGATTCTAACACCGAAGACCTGAACTCAGATTTCCAGTTCAGAAATACTTCCTTCTTTCTGGGTGCATTTGTTCCCAAGCCCTGTTATTTCCTTCTCCAACTATTCTGCCCTAGGAAAATTCTCTTACTAACAATCCTACTGTTCCTCCCTTCACCATGGATTACGACCTACAAGTATTTTATGCATTTTTACTCATGAATATTCTAGTGATATCTAACGTTTCCTGTTTGGCCTGGGTGTGTTTTGTGTGTGTGTGTGTGTGTGTGTGCCTGTCTGTCTGTCTGTTTAATACCTATAACGAAACACTTTGCAATGCAAAAGACTCTCTGCATTTTATCATAGGGTAAAATGCCTTTCCCTCCTTCATCACACGATTTTATCTGATACGATCGCTTGCTTAACAAGTCTTCCTTGACCTAATCTGAGAGACCCACTTCATCCTTCCCTCCAGCAGCCTCCAATGCTCCCTTCAGAATAGTCATCACGACTGGCAGCAATTTAATAAATATATGACAACAAAATTCCCACGGGGGCGGAGGCCACGTGCTTCTGACACTAAGGGTTTTCCCACAGGACGCACACAGCAGACAACAAATAACTTGACAAAGTGAAGAGTTGACTGATTATTAAAGACTGTCCAATGTTTAGTCAGTTTGGGGAAGGTTCGCCATCTCTTGGGAGGTCATTTTAAGAAAGCTTAGTGACTCCTTTCTGAATATAGAAAGCAGAACCCAGAATTACTCTTGGTTATACTGTGAAGCCCGACTTGCCATCCAGGCTCGTGACAAATGGCATTTGTCTAAATGTCTAAACTCTAAAGTCCAGTGGGCACCCTCTGCAAGCGCGGGCGACAGCAGGCCAGCCAGGGGGTGCTCTGGAGGAAAGGGTGGCCTGCGTTGAGAAAGAAGGGCTGGAAGAGGCAGACTCATCTAGCACACATTTTGTTGCTTGTAGAAACAAATAGCAGCCAGCTACCCAAAAACAATCCAGGTTCCATTCCCCAGAATTTGCATGTGGTGACAGTGTGGGGGTCCCTAGTAAATAAAAAGATAGAAAAAGCAGCTAAGCAGCCAAACTTTAGTCAGGCTTCTAAGAGCACCAAAATTGTATAGGCCCAAGCCAGGGGCAGTGTGACCCAGAACAGTTCCCAAAACAATTTCTAAGACAAATACAGTGGCCTTGGGCTAAAAGAGTTCCCCCCCCCCCAGACAGCTCATGGCCTCAGGCTAAGGGTCTTCCCCCCCACCCACATAGACTAAGACCCTAAAGTTTACATTTTCTAGGAGCCCACAACCTTGCTATATGCCAGCACCAATCAGTTTAAAGGTTAACTGGCCCCTACCTATCAAAATGAGAAAACAATTTGGGGACCAATCGACTTGTCCCAACTTGGTTTGTGCCTAGCAACCACTTGGACAGTAAATAAAAAGGTTTGCTTTCTGCTCCTCGGGGCCGCTTCTATCCTGCGTGTTAGAGCGGTCCCAGTATACTGGAATAAATCCTCTTGCTATTTGCATCGATTTCCCGTCTGTGAGTCTCTGTGGGGGCGCGGCGTTCCGGTTTGGGCCTTTGGGGGTCCAACAACAGTAATAGCCTACTCTTCCTCAGATCATCTCGAACTTGAAGTCAGCTTTACATGATCCGATACAAACGCAGACTTAGGTCCCATAACGGGGAACTCAACTCAGAATCCGACACGGGTTCTCAGCCTTGTCTTTCCTTTCCACCCGCTTGTGCAGCCTGCGAAGCCATGTCTGAGCTTCCTTAGACTGACATGAGACTAGGTTCCTTTGTTACCCGCTGCCTTTTGGTTTGTTTGTGGGAAGCGGTTTAGCTACACCGCAACCATGTTGCTTTTAGAAGACATTTTAGCAATGACCTTGCAGTTTCTACAGGAACTTGTCCATGCAGGTTTAGTTACTGAGTTACAAGGAAATGTGATGTTTTTCCTGTAAAGAAGACTCCTTACCTTCAGGCTCTGGCCTTTGTCGGAAGAAGTGTTTGGTTACCTGGGTCCTTTGTTCACGTGTCTTGATCTTATCTAAGTTCTGTATACACCCAAGGTCTTACGACCCTGATCCTTTGCTCACAGGTCTTAATTGTATACACCCAAAGATTTACTACCTACCATAAGGAAATGTACTGGGGGATTGATTATTAAAGGGGCTGGAAAAATAAAGTTTTCAGAGTGGCTTTGAGCCCTCTCAACTTTCCTATCTAAAACGCAAAGCATCAAAATGACAAGGTTCTCAAGTACAGAAGGCCAATCCTCTGAGCAATAGCCAAGTACCAGGTCCTGTTCCATCTCCTCACGTGAGTAAAGGCGGCAGAGGGTAGTCGGGTGGTGGTGCACGTCTTTAATCCCAGCACTCGGGAGGCAGAGGCAGGCAGATCTCTGTGAGTTCGAGGCCAGCAGCCTGGTCTACAGAGTGAGTTCCAGGACAGCCAGAGTTACAGCAGAGAAACCCTGTTTTGATGCTTTATTTGAGTTTAGAAAGGTCCCTAGACCACATGAGAACTGAATGAGTATTAAAATCTATTTCTACCAAATTTACCTGTTACATCCACACATCACACACCATTCTTCACAAACTACTAGGTCTAAACATGAATCCCTAAGTTGAATTGGAAATTTCAAGACAGCTGAGGCTGGTCTTGAACAAGCGCTTGATCCATCTGCTCCAGTCTCTCAAATGCAGGGATGATAGACATGCATTCTGGAACTCTAACATTCACAACTTACACCTATCCATGATTTAAAATCTAAATTACATCTGGAGTTCCTTTCCAAAAGCAATTTGGGGAGGAAAGGGTTTATTTCACCTTGCAAGTTAAGTCCTATCACTGAAGGAAGTCAGGGCGGGGACTTGAAACAGAAACCATGCAGAAATGCTACTAACTGGTTGTTCCTCGTTCCGGCTACAGAGCACTCCACCTCCGCCTAAGGACGGTATCACCCATGGTGGACTGGGCCCTCCTACATCAGTTCACAACCAAAAATATCCCCCAAAGGTATGTCCACAGGGCAATGTACTGAAGGCAGTTCTTCGTTTCAGGTTCCCTCTTCCCCCACGTTGACAATGAAGATCAACTGTCACCCTGTCCGATCAGGATTCACGCCTCTCAGCCTTCAAGGGTTGTCCTACCTCTTGATATGGAAAATGCTTTGCACGTTGAGGAAGGATAGAGTCTGAAGTACAGACAGTTCACAAGAATTGCAGTTCTAGAAAGAAGACTGAGTAGGAGACAGCGCTGAGTAGTTAAACTGAGAGGGTGGCTATGTTTCTTTGTGTGGGGGCAAAGCAGAAATGAATCACTTGAAGTCTCAACTAGTTGACGAATGCTGAAACCCATTACATTGCGAGTGCGGACATCTGAGGACCGACTTCGAAAGATTTGTAAGAAAGGGAACGAGGGATGCTGACATGTTTTCCTTTGTGAGGACAGGGACTCATTATACAAAGAAAACGGAAAAGCGGGATTCCACTTTGTCCGTGTTTCTCTGACGGGCCAGACGCTGGCAGCTACTTGGGTCTGGTTTGAACTCTACGGGGACCATAAATATCATCTAGAAAAGCAAAATTTATATTCATTTTCCAGAGTCCTACTTCTTCTGGGGCAGAAGCAACAATAAAGAATCTAGAGGTAAAAAGAATTAGTGCACCATAAAAAACAAAAAAAAAATAAGAAGAAAAAAAAAACCCCACTCTGCACTGACTGCCCCTAAGAGAATTTACTCACACACTTAAATTTATGCAACGAGTTACCAGCAGCCTCATAAATACCGGGCCCATAATCAAGCTGTAATCATTCTTTTATTTACATTTCATTAGGGGGCACTAAGGTAATGATCTCCAAAAGATTTCACCGCAGCCAGTGAAGAAGGAAGTAGACCTCCGGACAGGGCGGGCAGAAAGAGGGAATGTCGTTCTGTCCCCAAGGCACAGAATTATTAAAAACGATCTGTTTTTAAAGTTACTGTGTCCTTTTAAGAAAAGCACCCTCGGCTGGCAAGCAACCGCGTTCTAAATGATTTCCACCCCACACATCGCACGTGAGGCAAGACCTGCGTCTCTGACTAAAGAGTTGAGGCTGGAGGGCCAGCGTTCCGTGGGAGACACACTACCATGAAATAGAGGCTGCGACGGAGATTTCCAGCACGCCTATAGCGTTCGCCGTGTATTACCACTTGTCATTTACTGCTGGAAAAATCCATGACAACCTTGCAGGCTCCTCCACCGCAATCTGAATGGCTACGCAAAAGGACGGCGCCCAGACACACTGAATAAAGCACCCGCTGCCGGCTTCGCTCCTTTGAAGGCAGCCAGCCGTACATTTTGAATAACCTGGAATGAAGATCAAAGGGGAAGAGAACCCATTTATTTATTTATTTATTTTACCTGAGGCAGTGGATGAGGAGAAAGTAAAATTTAGAATTGAAGAGGGGAAGGGGGGAGGGGAAGAGGTCTAAATTTAGACAAACACCAACGTCTTGTTTGTAAGGTCCACAGAGAAACCCGACAGTCCAAACACACAAAGTAGGCCACAGACACAGGAAACCAAGGTCAGAGCCACGGTGACAGGTAAAGGGCAGTGAAGGCAGGTGTCCCCTTCTCGACATGGTTACCCTTCACCTGCCCTTCCTCAAGCACAGCCAGCCTGGATGCAGGTCCAAATGAGAAGCAGGATTCTCTCCTTCTCTTTAGTCTTTACTAATTTTTTTTTCATAGTATATGTTTCGTTCACATCCTTTCCTTCCTCTGACTCCTCCTAGGTCCTCACCTCCCTACCCCTCAAACTTTCTGTTCTCACATACTCTCTCTCAAAATTAGAAGAAAAAAGACTCACGAAAATGAAAATCGAAACAGACAAGCGTGTTTTCCCTTTGGCAGCACGAATCAATTGCAAGTAGCTTCTTGATAAGGGATGAGATTCCATCATTTCTGCTGGAGAGCCACTACACTTTCTGCGGGGACTCCCTCTGAGCTGTTCCATTTCTCCCACATTTTAAAGGTAGGGAGAATGTGACAGAGCTCAACACAAGAAGCAGAGAAAAAGAGAGAGAGAGAGAAGAGAGAGAGAGAGAGCGTTCTCTTGGGACTCTTCTGCCTGACACGCAGATGGCGGGTTAATGGGAGCCTTGTAAGGGATATTCTGGAGGATGTATTTAAAGAGGACAGGAGGGAACTGTAGCCCACCGGAGTAGCTCATAGCCTCTGTACAAGCACATCAGGCATGACTCAACAGCATTACACAAGTGGGTAACAAGATGCTCAGTGTGCTATAGTTACCAAGAAATTAACTAAATCTGAAGCCCATGCTCAGTGCAGAAATGGTTTGCTACTGAAACAGGAGCAGGAGCTGAAAGCGTGAGCAGCACCTGCCTTGGCGCCCTCTCCTGGCCTACATGGGCACTGCAAGCATGCGGTGCACATAAGAGTCGTGCAGCCAAAACCCCCAACACACACAACATAAAAATAAAATCTTTTTTAAAGAGAGAAAAGAACGACTTCATAGGCATGAGTGTGGTTCAGAGTGTGACGTGCAAGCCAACCCTTTTATGCATCCCCTCAGTGCAACTTTCAGCATGCAAATAGACCCTGACATTTTTCGCTATAAAAGAGAATTTATCATCAACGTTTTATATACACAGCTTGAAAATTCGCCTACGACAGAGATGATAATGGGTTATTGTATATGTGAATATGTGCATACATATAACTGTCACAACTGGATATGGGAAAGGGCCAAGGACCCCAGGAAATACTGTGACAAGTGTACGTGATTACGTAATTCTCCGAAAAGACTATCCACAGAGCAAGATGAAGAGCTCTGGCAGTGTCTTGATAGAGCGACATAACATTTATGTCAATAACGTGACATCACTCTACACCGAGCACGGCACAGCAGTTGCCAAAGTGCCTATCTTGGCAGGGACGCCGACGCAGTCACTGGTGTGATGCCACTGGGGTACGTGTCAGTTCGTTCAGCTGCTTCCGCCTGGCCCGCGTTCTAGCTTGACTGGTCCTGTGTCCTGCCGCACTCACCAACTGTGATACTTGCCCGCAGAGTTCTCCAACTATGAGTGTTCCTATTTGCTTCCTTTGTCAGAAGACCCAACTCGCTGATGAGGTTTTTCTAGTTCTCCATCGCTTTGGCTTTCCCGTATTCGGTATGCGATTCCTAAGCGGCACGCTCTCCTATCTCTGAAGCCAAGTAGCAACTACACCTTGAGACGCGGGGTTATGCGGTGATCTGGTGATATGACCCTGGCTCTTAGCACTCGGAGCAGTTTTTGAGTGTGTGTGTGTGTGTGTGTGTGTGTGTGTGTGTGTGTGTGTCTGTGTTGCATGTGTGCACGTGTGCATGTGTGTGTGGTACATGTATGCACACGCATGTGCACGTGTGTTGTGCATACATGTACAAGGAGGCCAGAGGACGATGTCAGGTGTCTTCCTCCATCGCCCATGTTATTGTCTTTACGCATAGTGACATTCTCTTTGGTGAGACTTTACTCGGTTTCTTTCTGCATTTGGCACTAGAACACGGCTATTTATTTTCTCACTGAATAACCAACCAGGACAGGACTCTAACAATGAAAAGGGACCGGCTCTTTCAGTTCAGGCAATTTTGAATGCGTCTTCTTTTTCTAGGTGGCAAATTAACTTTCGCTTACGTGTAACTGAGGCACTGTGTGACAACATTGTTATATAATTTTAAAAAATCCGTTCAGATAGACGGCTTTAAAGTATTTCTTACACTGTGCATTCTGTATGAATAGATTACACTCGTCTCACCAGGGCACCAGAAGCATTATAGACATGTGTCACCCGCCATTATCACTCTGAGTGGCGACTCGAGAATGGCCTTCAGGATGATGTGACAGTCCGGTGGGAAGAAATAGCAGAAAACACAAATTATCCTTATTTGTAACACTGTGTAATTCTTTATTTGGAGCCAACCGAAAAGCTGGTGAAACTGGTATGTTAATTACCCATTAAACCCGTAAACCTCAGCGGGTTTGCCACAGTGGCGAAAGATGTGGTAACAGTAAGACCATCTTGCCAGGCGGTGGTGGCGCACACCTTTAACCCCAGCACTCGGGAGGCAGAGGCAGGCGGATCTCTGGGAGTTTGAGGCCAGCCTGGTCTACAGAGTGAGTTCCAGGATGGCCAGAGTTACAGCAGAGAAACCCAGTCTCGAAACAAACAAACAAAAAGATCATCTTTATGTGAAAACAAGAGTGAATTATGATATGGAAAAACTGTAAGGAACATGCTTCTCCATATACATTTATTGTACAACGTGCTGGGTTTCCTGACGACGCTTTCCTGTACGTCTACCGATACGCTCACTCGTTTTACTTTCTTTGGTCCTCCCCCTCCCCCCTCCCCCACCTTTCCAGACAGGCTCTATTCTATTTTCACGTCATGTATGAACACTATGTGTGCATGTGTGCGCACACACCTAATGCAACCTAGGTTCCAGATATGAGAGGAAAAGGTGGTACTTTTTGAGGTGGGGGGGTCTGGCTTATTTTGCTGGATATATTACGGTAAAATCTTATCAAGGAACGTGTGTTATCTGTAAGAGATGAAATGCAAACGCTTGTCGAGGAAAATCTAAAGTCTAAAATCTAAAATCTAAACAAAATGTAAAGAATGGACAGGAGCAGGCACAGGATGAAATGCTTCCTCCTGACGTGACACCCTTTCCTTTGTCGTGCGGCGTGGGAACTAAACCCAGGAACTTACATCATCTGAGCAAGCATGCTACCTCCGAGCTATGCCCACACACACACACTTCGATAGGTCACTTGGGGAAACTCGGCCTCGTGGGAGAACCCCAACTACAATTGTCTCATTTTGCCGGGGACAAAAAGCTTTAGAGAGAGGTAAGTGTGAAGACCAGGAGTGATTATGAAAACAGAAGTCTATAACCATACTAAGCAGGATAGTTAAAGCTTGTTAAAGGAAATACAGATCACCAAACAGGCCTTAACTAGAACCAGACAAAATAAATCAGCGGGGAGGAAGGACTGTCCAGAACTGGGAAAGGAGAGCGGCTGCTTAACAAATCGGGAAGAAAATTTTACCCTATTATGCATAACGTAAATTACAAATGCATTAGACTACAGACGTGCGTTTTGTGCCTACAAAGATACCGGACTCCCTTACATCACCAGCTACGACGACCCAGTCTAGTATATGGTAAGTCAAGTAGAAGACATGAGGTATAGCGAGGCGCCCACCCAGCCTCTGCCAAACAATGATGATGCTGCCGCGGTCCAGTATGCATGAAGACGATGTGGGGGGGGGGGGGTCAGAAAGAGCCACGTGGGCCAGTTCACGGCGCCCGCCTCCTTAACACCTTTACACCAAAATGCAAAGCACCTGCTGGCTAGAAGGAACTCAGGTATCTGCAAAAGACTATGGTGGGCATTTAAAAATACCACGATTGCTGTGTTTCTTGTACGAAGAGGCTGGGTTCTCGCCTTTCCACCTCCAGTGGGTGAAAACTCGCTACGACCTGTTATTTGCCAGGTTAGAGGCAGAGGAAGCAAGAGGGTGTTTTCATTCAAGAAGAGCAGAGGTGGGAAGGGGGGGTGCAAACAGAGGGGGGAGGGCCCAGGCCGAGGAGTGAGGGGCAGGCAGAGGGGGGAGGGGCAGGAAGAGGAGGGGAGGGGGTGCAGGCAGAGGGGGGAGGGGCAGGCAGAGGGGGGGAGGGGCAGGCAGAGGGGGGAGGGGCAGGCAGAGGGGCAGGGGAGGGGCAGGCAGAGGGGGCGGGGCAGGCAGAGAGGGAGGGGCAGGTGGGGGAGGGGCAGGCGGGGGGGAGGGTACAGGCAGAGGGGGGAGGGGCAGGCACACCGACCTAGTAGTTATTAGAAGTATCTCTTCTAAGTAGCCAGGACTGAGGACATAAAGGCAAGGACCCAAACACATCAATCAGGTCTCTGGCTTTCTGAAAGTGAGGCCTGGCAGCTAAGATTCCCTGAGTGGGAAAGGACCTAATAAAAACCGCATTTCCAGGACAGGAAATGGAAACTTTATTGTTGCCTTACAAGTTAAAGTCAGCTTGTTTTATTTATTTCATAAACCTACATAACGCTCAGCACATACCAGGAAATGCTCAAGAACCTTTTACATTACCGCGTCACAGTCTTCATAAAACACTGTGAGTCCAGCGCCATTCTGACTCCCTGTGTGGTAACGGTGGGGACACAGGGCCTGGGATGGTATGTCACTGATCTGTTAGCATGTTGCTAATAGGTGGATTTAAACTCAGGTTGGTACAGATGTTCTCTGGTTGATTCCCTTCAACCTACACGCTATTTTCCACCCCCAAATAAACACCTACTTTGAAACCAGAAGATCAGAAGGAGAAGGCAATATCACAAAGACCGGCAGTGGAATCGTCTTCCCTTCAGTGGCTAGATGTGAGCCACAGCGCAAAGCTGAATGCCGTATCTGGGCCTTGGTTTCCACATGAGCTCTGCAGAGAAAATGCAACCTAACTTGAGAACTACAGAGCCGAGTATGTTGAAGGAGGAGCGGCTGACATCTGTGGAAGGCAGAACCAGAGGAGCAAGGCTCACGAGCCCGCAAAGCTGGAGCAGGATCTCCACCACAGAAGCAGAGGAAAGAGCAGAACTGGGAAGATGGCCCTGGAGGGTCTGAAGGGAATGAAGGATGGGTGGGTCAGGAAAAGACCCTGGTTCAGGTTTAGCAGGTAGTGATGAAGTTGCAGGGTTACAATATATGTGGCCCATAAAAGAGCCAGTAACAGGAGTGCACCAACCTGTATGGTACAGACATGATGCCACACGGCACCAACATCAAATGACTAACCACAAGTTGAAAAACCCGGCGGGCTGTGTCAGAGGCTGGCGTGGCCCCTCCGAATATGAAGCGAATATGGAGAGGTTAATGATGGTGAGTGTTTTTCTTGTGAGCCTAGTAGCGCATGCTCACTGGCACCTAGCGTGTGCCTTGCACAACGCACAGCAGCTACACTTCCGTCTATGCCTCATGGTGACTTTCCTCATTCCCGTTTCAACACAGATGAAGTCACACAGCAGCTGGGTGACAGAATGAGAGAGAAAACCCTACCATTTACGATCTAGCAAATATGGAGTCTCTCAGGAACATCTTTAGAGACAGAATGGGATCCGGGAATCAAGAACACCATGTGCCCACTGCCTGGAGACCTCTCAAAGTTTACTCATCCTGGCTGATTCTGGGCTCCCCAGTGCAGTCCTTGGACCCCACCTTTGCTGCCAGTTTAGCTCATGTGCAGCAAACAAGACAGGTCCCAACAAGGGTAGTTTCATAACAGGAAACCAAAAAAGCTGAGTACCAAAAAAAAATGTACAGCTTTACTCAAAATAATGGTTCCAATAAAGAGCAAGAAGACAAATACTAGTCAAGTCCAGGCTAACCTACTTAAAAGTATAAATATTAAACAGCCTGGGTATAATCACATTAATCCAGTTAATCCATACAGCGACGGGGTGGCCCACGCCTTTACTCCCAGCATTCGGGAGGCAGAGGCAGGTGGATAACTGTGAGTTCCAGGCCAGCCTGGTCTACACAGTGAGTTCCAGGACAGCCAGAGTTACAACAGAGAAATTCTGTCTTCAAAACAAAACAAAAAACAGAAAAACTCAAAGCAAAACAAAAAGTAAATTTACACCCGTTCTGGCCCTCGGTATATTCTACACCAGTTTTCCAGTTTCTCTCCACACCAGAGTCTGAAGGGAGCGTTTAGAGGAATAGGAAGAGCGTGAGCTGGGTAGTTTTTATTGTCACTTCATCGAACGTCTTTACAAACAGAATTCATGTGATGACTAGCCCTTAATTTCAGACAGCTCACTGCTGTACGAATGGGCAGGCTGATCAAGTGTGACTTCTTCAATTGCCCTGAGCTAATGAGAAAAGGGCAGAGGCCTAATACATCACGGGGACCACTCAACACCATGGGGGCACTGTGGAGCCATCACCCATGGCTTCTCATCAGCGACGTTACAAGAGGAACTAGCTTCACCCTGAGTGGGAGAGAAGGACCGACGAAAAGCAACAAGCAGAGCCCGATGCCCGCGCTGGGCAGTCAGCAGTGCGCCCGCACGGTGACTGTTTGAGCAAACTGGCGTCAGTATGAAGACTGAGCTGGCGCCGTTTTAAATTCTGCTCTTCTAACAGCTGTGTCACGCTTGTCTTCACCTGCTTCCACAGGGCACAGTTAGAGACGTCTGCGCCCGACCTTTCTCCTTGTTCACGTGAGACAGTAGTAAACTCAAAAGTGTTTATGTCGGTATTAGGGGCATGAAGAAGACTTTCTCTTCAGAGTTTTAAAACTTCATACATTATTCAAACTTGAGGAGCAACCTCTACTTCTAAGGGGTTAGGGAGCCGATGCGACGACTTGCCCCGTTTGGCAAGCACTGAATCTAGCCAGCAGTCCCAAGACGCCTCAGTCAGCTGTTCCAGCCTCTTAATGCAGAAATGCAAGAAACGAAGCAAGCAGGCAAAATAAACAGCGACACAGAACCCGAAACCCAAACTATGAAAAATCCTTAAAAACAAACAGAAAAAAGGAAGAAAGCCGCATGCTGGCCGAGATATTCTACAACGGATGGACGGATACAGAAATGCTACATGTAAACAACAGTATTATTTGGGCATAAAGAATAAAATTATGTCATTTTTAGGAAGGCGGATTGTCCTGGGGAATCACCAAGATAAGCAAAATAATCCAGTTGTAGAAAGACAAATGCCATGTTTCTATGTGGAATCTCGCATGGCATGGGAAGGGAAGCGGGGGTATTTGGGGCAAGGAAGGACCCCAACAGGGATCGGTGGCACGAAGGTAGTGCAGGAAGGCGACTGTGAGCGGAGAATGTAACTACACGTGTGCGAGGCTGTCACGGTAAGCCCGCCCTCTGCACAATTCATATCTGTGAATTAAAAAGGAGCAGGTGTGAGCGGAGCATTGAACCCCAGAGGACTTAAGGTTCAGGCAGGAAAAGACGAGTCACAGAAGGGGGACAAGAGGTTCCTTAACTGCCTGCAGACAAGGAGATTCGTGGGAAAGCTACAGAAAGGCGAAGCATGCAGTCCCTAGAGTGTGATCCACCAAGTCCAGGGAGGAAACACCTCCACCGCGGCGGCATAAGAACGGGGATGTGAGGTGGATAGCCTTAATCAGTAAGCGGAGATGAGATGGCGACACACAACCAGGAGAGACAGCAGCCGGGGCTGAACAGCTGCATGAGGAAAGGACTGGTGGATACCCGGGCTGATGGAACCCCAAACACAAGCACGCGACTCGAGACCTCAGGAGCCCAGTGAGTCAAGGTAAACCAATTCCTCCTCATCGAGGGGTCATTTCTAAGCTAGCATCTCATATAGCCCAGGCTGTCTTCGAACTCTCTACAGAGAAGTGGCCAACCTTGAACTTGAGATCTTCCTGCTTCCACCTCCCATGGGTTAAGACGGCAGGTCCGCAGTAGGACAGTTTGCACACAGTAGGACAGTTTGCACGCGGCTCAGGACCAAACCCAGGGCCTCACACGCCCTAGGGAAGCACTCTACTGCACTTTGGCTAAGTCACACCCTCAGCCGTCAGTATTTTTATTTATGTGAATTTTTTCCATGCGATAGGGCCGAAGCGGTACAAGAGAGACTCGGATAGTTATGAGAAATATAAATACTTAGTTGATGCCAACTAAAGAGACATAGACAGACTCTGCACGCCTGGGTGTAGCTGTAAATGACAGCGAGATATTTACAAGGCCAGTCGTGTTACATTTGAAAGGGGCAGAAACCTCCTGGCTTCCCAGGATCTACTGGTCATAAAATATGATTCTTGTTTAGATGAGAATGAAAGAAAACAGCCACCAGGAGATTAGAAATAAGTGCTCTGAGCTACATTTACTGGTTGCTGCAGGACCACGGAGTTAATATTCTAAAACCCTCAACAGGATGTTTTGTTGAGACTTACTTAAACCAAATGCAGGCTCTGAATAAACGAAAGGACTTAATTGCTAAATTTCATGGGTTGTCACAGAGGGAAATAACAAATTTCGCTCTACCCAAGATTAATAGAAAAATCAGAAAAAATAAAAAACCCGTGCAAATTATTTACATAGCCTAAGTAGATATCAAAGATGGCAGCCACGCTCTGAGAAACAGAACTAATGGCCAGCCTGTGACCCGCGAATAGCTAATTACCGAGCCCAAGGTGGAGAAAACCATCAGACCAGCATGCAGACCAGGGCTTCATTATTTCTACTGTAAACAAGAACCTGCCGTGCAGAGCCTTCAGCTGCGAGTGGAGATCCGACACTAGTGTGCTGCTCTCTGCCTTTCTCTGCTTTACCCTTCTGACCGTTCGTGAGAAAACAGTGTTATTTCCTGACAGCTATGGCCTGTGGGGTGGCCACCTTAGTCCTCACCTTCTGTGGAACCAAATCACACACCTGAAGCCTTTTAACAGAAAAGAGATCTTATGAAATTACTACCTGTTTAGGCAGAAATGGGAGTCGGGGAAGAGATGTTTATTTCTAGGGTTGAACTACTCTTTTCCATGGAAAAGGCAGACATCATAGAAACTGATGGAAGTTTCTGGATCTTTTGGATGGATGTGGAGGAGCTTTCCCCCATGAAGTCTGCCCACCTGCTCTCCTGCAGAAGTTTCTCAAGCAATTCACCTTGCAGGGTGATGAATAGGCTAAGCTATGGAAAGCTTGCCTTGGTTAAGATCCCACCGACCACTGAGAAGGGACAGTTAATGAAGGATTCGCATGTTACGTATCTTAGGTATGAGGGCGTTGTATCGCCCCACTGTTCCCCTGGAAATAAAATACTAAACATGATCCCTCTTGTACTCCACAATTCCCTGCAGATAACATAGCTTCAGAGCCCCCTCTACACACTTTTAAAACTTCAGTGCGATCGCCCAAAGGGATCTCCAGGGGTCAACACTCCCTGATTGTGACTTCAGTGGAAAGAGCTCACAGCCCAGGGCTTGACTCTCTCTTCCACAGCATGCAGCACGCATGGTAACCCCCTGGGCTCTTGGGAGGCGGCCCCCTTTTTTGTAGATCAACAGTGATAAGGGCAACATAGAAAATGGCCGAAAAAACCCCGAATGATCTTTGGAGTGCCCAGATTGCTGCAAAATTGGAAGTAGTAATTGATAAATGAAACCCAATGGTGAGCCCAATCAGTAATGCGTTAAGCAGACCTTTTGGACCCAAGCTGGCTAGGAACCTCTGTGCCGATCTCAGTGTACTCTCTCTCGACCAAGAAATACAGTATATAGGTAATAAAAAACTTCTAGCAAATCAGCACAGAAATTCTTCCCTCAGCACAGGGAATCTGGGTACCAAGAAAGTAATTCACAATTGCCAAAGCTGACAACCTGAGGGCAAACTGAGGGAGATAGGGATGGGGGTTGGGATAAATTTTGAAGACTGTGAGTATAAGGTCAAACACAGCAAGGAATATGATGCTCTTTTTAACACAGGTGGGTTTGAATAGCAGATGCTAACTACCACATCAGTTACCCAAGGAGGAGATGTTGGGTTAGGGAAATCACATAACTGTGACTCTCAGGGACACACTTAGAAACCGACTGGCCTGTTACAGGTAAGTTCTATGAAGCTCCATCTCCCCTAAACCTTGTCCTCATGAAATTGTTCATCTCTGGGGACTAGCTGTGAATCCAAAGGTGCAGAAAAGCATGAATAATTCAAGATGGGCAAGGGTGCTTTAGAGTAATCTTTATTTGCCCTGTGCAGCCGTGTGGAGTGGTTCCCTTCCACGGGACCCAGAACAGGACCTCAGGACTGACACAACAGTTTCGTACAGCATCTCCCCATCTACCCTGGGCCCCCGCAGGCCTCCACAGCACGGCTGCACGCGAGGCCTGCCTCTCTGGGCTCCTGAGAGGGTCCCCTAACTTCAGAGAACACCACTCTGATGCTAAAAAGGAATGGAGCCGAGATGCAGCTACTCAGGGACACTGCTTTCCTGCCTTAGCCATGCTAAGCACATAAAAAAAGCAGCAAATGTTAATTATCAGAGACATGTTTGTTCTTTCAATCTTCTCAAGCTTTCCCAATTATTCATTCACTCTGCACTTGTAGATGTCCAATCTGCCTGCATCTATCCTAGTCAGTCTGTCTGTCTCTCTCTCTCTCACACACACACACTTTACTGGCCTAGAAACAATGAGTGTGAGACTTAAGATAAAGACCAGTCTTTTTTTTCGAAAAGCAAAACAACATCCCTGTGGGGTCAGCTGCATGGAGCTCATGACAAGTGTTCTTGGCTGGAATCAGCCAGTCTTCATTCTTCATGTTCTTCTCAGCTCCGTGAAATGACGACCGGAAACAGTTCATCGTGCTCAACAGCACTTCCCTTGCCAACAGTGGCTGCCGTCGCAGCTCCATGTTTGCTGGCAGGAAGTGGCCATCACACCACCATTGATGGTGGCAGGCAACAGAGTTAGAATTGCCAAAACACGAGCAGCAAAGGACAACCCCCCCTCCAGGGTGTCCCCCCAGCTCACACAGAAGATGCCCTGGGGAAGAGATGCCAAGGGACGCAGCAGCCGAGGCCTTCTGTTGGTCTTAGGGTCTTCCCTTCATTTTTCTTGGACCTCCTTTCTACACGAGCTCTGAAGGGTCATGAGTGGAGTTCCTGTGGCAAGGATCTCTCTGGTAGGGACAGCTATATTGGAGTTAAAACGGTAGCCCTAATAAGGGATTTAAAATAGCTCATTACTTTCTTACATAAGGGAGATTCAGGAGCAGCTACCTAGTCCAGGGGTGCATTGATGACACCCAAATCATCCCACTTAAAAGACCACCACCTTTCAACCAATCCATTCTTAATGGTCCAATACATTGGACCATGTACACTTCATGGGCCAACCTGCCTGCTGGGGATCAGCCAACACAAGCATACTCCCTGACGGGAAGGAAGGAAAAGAGGAGGGTGGTCTCTGCTAGCTGGCTCGCTCTCCACCACCTTCCGCTTGTGTCTCATGGGCCAGAATGCAGTATTTTTGTTCTGACGAGAGGACATACAACTGTATAGCTGAAATAATTGTGGAGCCTGACAGGCCCACCAGCCCCTTGGTTAAGTGCATTAGTACATGTAATAATTGAGAGTTTATCACTACGACAGAAGGGAAGACAGACCCTCAGTGTACAGTTGGGTATATCGACCAAGGGGCAGACACCTCTACTTTGGGAAAATTTGAAGCAGGAGAGCCTCTTGACCAAGGAGACACCACTGGTGAATGGGATGACTGTATTCTAGCAGGGAGGAGTGAGCGTGCTTAGTGGCGCCCCCGTGGCTTTCTCGGTGTGTCACAACATGGAAGGAACGTTCAGACAGTGTTGCCAGCTCCTCCGGCCCACTGCAACGTCCCAGGTCTTCTCAGCAACGTGCATGGCTGTCTGCGCTCTCAAGGGGCAGCTCTAAGCTGCCGACTTAGAACACATGCCCCAGGCAGCATTATAAACGTGGACATTTGTAGGCATGCTCAGAGAACACTACTGCGCAGGTAATATCCTGGAAATAATAATGCTCATTTGCCGTCATCTGAAGAGGAATTGATGGGTCTTTGCTCTAATGAGGTGTAGAGAGGGAAGAAGAAGGAGCATCAAGGACCAGCTCAGGTTTGTTGCTTGCTCTGTTACCTGGCGGATGCCCTTCCAATTGTCTTCTCGGTTCATCCACGTCCCCCACAGCCTTTGCACTGGCGGTCAGTGGGCCAGTGGAGTCCATCCTGAAGCATTTAGTAGGAAAAGGCAAAGACACGCCAATGGTAAAGGGCAACACTGGGCACATGTGCTGGCCTGGGGAATCTACCTCCCAGACCTGAGCAGTGAAATGGGGAGGAGGGGGGGGTCACCATCTAAAAGCAGGCGAATTCCCAACTCTTCAAGAGCTTTGCTTGAGACCTTGCTTGAAAACAGTCCTTGCGGATGGACTTCGAATGGAGTCATTAGGGGAACTCTAATTCAGTAGCACCGAGCCCTCATAAAAAAGGAGAAATCTGGACACGGACTACGGAGATGCACCATTAGGAAAGCTACGCAAAGGGAGAGAGCCAAGAGGAGCCAGAGACTGCCAGCAAGCCACGAGGAGCTGTTATACGATGTCCCTATTATTAATTTATATTATCATACTATAATATGTAACATCACATATGTATTGTGTTATATATTGTGTCATATATAGTGTATGCCATGTATTATATATATTATAAATGTCACATATATTATTATTATTAATTTGTAATGCTTCCACAGTGTCAGTAATGGCCAGAGAGACATGGAAGAGATTTTCTGGCGCCATCCTCAGAGGCAACTGCCCCAGTGACCCCATGAGTTTAGACGTCTGCCTGTCAGACGGGAAACAATACATTTCTGTTGCTTAAGTCACCTGCTTTGCAGTGAATTGTTACAGTACGCTAAAATACCAAACGGTGAGTGTCTTCACCTTCTCTCTGGGTCTAACACAATGCTTCCTTTTCTGTAAAACGATCAACTCTTTACACGTACCTCCCTGCATCTCTCTCATCCTCAAAATACTTCTTGAACTACAGACTTGTTGGCCGCCACCACTTATAATGCAGAGGGCTTTGCCATATCGGGGCCAGGGGTGGCTCCAGGGAAATTCACTGACTGTCAGGCCAATAGCCAGGGGAAGATAAGAAACTTTCTACCCTGACAATGGTCTTCCTCTTCCATAATCGAGATGATTAGAAGACAGGTGCTGGGTGTTACCTGTGTGTCCAAGTCTACAGCCATGCTAGCACACAGACACATGGATGTCAACAGCTTATATAGAAACTACACGGTTGAGTGAAGAATTAAATGCAAACGATTCTACATCCGGCATACAGTATCTGCTCACTTACGACGGTTCAACAAGCTCCAATACGCACGTGTGTTCTATGCAGCAGCGTCTCCTGAAGGAAATTTCCTGCTTCTACAACACCCCATTCATTTCTTCTGCTCCCTGTACTGGGAGCTGCAGCTGCCTGGCAGGGGCTGAAAGAGCTGGAGATACAATCAATATTCTTTAATGATCCCTATCAGTGGGCTGGAGAAAAACCACTTCCATGCATATCCACCCTCTTTTACTGTTTGTTTAATAAAAATAATAGTAATAAAACCCTAAGAAGACAATAGCATAGCGAAAGCCTTCCTGCACATCAATAACGCAGCTTAACAAATCAAATGCGCAGGGAGCTGACAGCTCGCAGCATCCTCGCCCTCCTCAACTCCTTTCTCTTACCCAAGAGATACTGCTAACATGGATTGGGTGCTTACTGTTCTCAAAGATGCTCTCATACGTTCCCTAGAAAAACACTCCACCTCGGACGATGGCGCTTAGAGGCCACAGGCCCATCAGCTACCTCTCCACCCACTCAAGCCTGTTTCTTCATCTTATCTGTGGAAACAAATCAGAGCATACCAATTAATAGCTCTGTTCAGCTGTGTGACCCTCACCCCCAATAAAGTGGTGCTGTAGGAAGTCCAAGCCTGTTGAACCGGAAATACACTTTGCGTGGCGTACAGTTCTACATTTTTCAATTTGTACCTATGTTTCCTGTGCCCGGAATGTTGACTCACAATCTTGGTATAATAAACTAGATGTTAGACGGCAAAAAAATTAAATTAGTCTCTTTCATAGAGAGGCCTGGAAGAATAATCAATAATGAATCCATCACTAATTTTCTAAACTTTTATTGATTGATTGTATGTATGTGTGTATCTGTGTCTGTCTGTGTGTCATATGTGCATGTGTTTGTGCTTGTGTGTGAGTGTGTGCGTGTCTGTGAGTGTATGTGTGTGTCTGTGTGTGCGTGTCTGTGAGTGTGTCATGTGTGTCTGTGTGTGTACATGTCTGTGTGTGTGTCCGTGTGTGTGTCTGTGTGTGTGTGTCTGTGTGTGTGTCTGTGTGTGTGTGTGTCTGTCTGTGTGTGCATGTCTGTGTGTGCATGTCCGTGTGTGTGTCCGTGTGTTTGTGTCTTCAAGTGAGTATGTGGGGGAGAGAGTGCAAGTTGCTGGAGTTGTATCCTTCTATCATGTAGAGTCAGGGTATCAAACCTAAGTCATCAGTTCGACTTGACAGCAAGCGCACTTGCATACTCAAACACCTCACTGGACCCCCTTCCTACTTTTTAGTTAAAAAAAAAAATTATTTCCTGTGTAATGGGTGTTTTGTCTGAATGTATGCATTTTCTATCAAGTTGGAAGAAGTATGAGGGAATTCCAGTTATTAATTATTCAAGTAATGGATAGGTTTTGCCATGAAACTGCCAAGAGGTAAAAGAAACGTGACTTCAAATCATACAGAACAAAATCCTACAGTATCTGTGGGACACCTGTATCTGCTAGGTGCCATTTCAGGCATGAAGAGGATTGCAAAGACACCCTGCGTTTGGGAATCTCCACTCTGGCGGGACAGGCTATACACTCTGACACGAATGATACCTTCCATAGTCAACAAAATCATACCACACGTCAGGTTTTGCCAAAGAATGACTGCTGTGCCGTTCCTGGGAGCTCTCACAGAGCAGTGTGTTACAGCCAAGCAAAGACAATTGGTTCTCTTCTCTGAAAGAACACACAGTCTCTGTTGACTCCTGGAACCGACTAAAATGTGTTCCCCAGAGTGATCTACAGTGCGTGAGATTCGAATCATCTCTAGAACCTAAACGCATATCATCAACAGTTGAGGGGAAAGTGTCATTGCTTGATATTTCATGAAATGAATCAGTAAAAGCTAAGTACTCATCACACTGCTCAACAGGTGGAATGACTCCTAGAGGCAATCAACACACAGCCTCGCTCCCTATTTCTGTTGGAAGATAGCAAATTTATGGGCAAATGGAGCACTTGAGTCGTTGACAACTGGTCGACCCGGAAAGTCCTCACCAGCCGGAAAGAAAACTCATAACAAGAATCAATGGTCGTCAAATGCGCAGGATACAGAGCACAAATACCCGGATCATGTCTTAAAATGTGTGTGGAAATACACGTGGTTAGACAATGAATAAAAACTATCCTACTCCATACATTACTATATTTTTCTACGATGAAAGAAATTAGAAAAAGAACATCAGCGCCTACTCATCCGTGAGAATTTGTGAAAAATTTCACAATAGAATAAAATACTACCTCCTTTCTCCAATTTAAGACTATTAACATTAGAACAATCCAAAGGAAGCATTACTTAATGCGCCAAAACACAGAAGTGACAACACCTCAGCTTTGTTTTCTTAATTAATTTACTGTTTTATATGTATGAGTTCCTTCTGCCGCTATGTCTGTGTGCCATGTGTGGGCCCGGTGCCCACCAAGGCAGAAAGTTACAGACAGCTGTTGGCTGCCATGTAGGTGCTGGGAATTGAAGGCCGCTCCTTTGCAAGAGCAGCCAGTGCTCTTACCACTAAGCTACCTCGCCAGCCACACATGTCTGCTTTTGAAACTTTCTTTTCCCCCAAGTGGTCAGATCAGTAGATTCTGAAGGCATTTTGGCTGGCCTGTATTTTCTAGTTTCTCTACACTAATCACCTATATGACTGATAGAATTTTATTTAAATTCTCTACAAGAAACAATCAGCCCTCATTAAAATAGTGTCGGTACTCTTTCCCCTCAGAAAGACGGGCCACGAGAGCAAGGACATAAACACCAATTCACCCTCAGAAACGATCCTTAGAAATGCTTCCAGGTTGAAACGACTTTCCTCTTTGAAAGGATCACAAAAGTTCAAAGAGGTCAGAATGTACAAACTCTTCTGAAATTAGCTATTTCGATGAAATTGCCAGGTGCCAGGCCCTCATTCGCCTCTGCTGCGTCTGCTCATCAGCCTTGTGTGTGTCTGATGAGGCAGGGGGAGAGCTGGTAACAGGGACAGAGCAGAAGGGCCAGGTGGCTTGTTTTTTCAACCCGTCACGTGCTGTTCATTGCAGGATTAAAGGGCTTCTTGGTGATGGAAAAACAGCTAACTCTTTTATGACAGGCTTTTTCTTCCTCTGGCTACCGGTATGTTAGGAAGCCAAAGAATAATTTGTCAGGCCGATGAATCCCCCTGATGCCAAGGCCAAGATGCACCAACCCCCACTGAATCACTTGAAATATACGACTGTGTCCTTAGGTGCAGGCCTCTGTGCAAGGTCACCCATCCAGGCAGAGCGATTTCCACAGCAGCCGTCTACACGTAAGAGCATCCACGCCCACCCTGTCATCTTCCACGCCAGAGAGCGGTGCACGAGCATCGGGTGGGTACCCTTAGGGGGCACACACGAAACCTTCAGGATTTCAGGATGACCAGATCCAGGACCTCAGTAAGAAGCTAAGGGGCCGACAGCTTGATGGAAGTCCCTACTTCAGAAAGAACCAAGAGCCTCAGAAGCATTCCCTCCCTGGCCTTTCCATTCCTTTGGAACCACCCGCCCTGCAACCCTACCTCCAGTGACTGCTACCGAGTGTCAGCCAGCCTGCATCTCCAAGTATTGAATATACCTGCATTTCCAGGTATTGTAGCCAATACCTGGCCATATTGTCTTTGGTTGGCCCCGGAAGAGGCAAGAGCGAGATTCCCTAATATTAACGCACCCTACGAGAACAATCCTTTGTGCCAGGCTCATGTTGAGTATGGAGCCCTTCAGCTACCTGGCATTTCTTTTAATCAGTCATCCTGCTTTGGGGATCGTTTTACAAAGCCATCTGCCTTTGCAGACATCAATGCAAGGACCCCACTTTTGACCGTGGCCCTCAAAGGGGAGCGATGCCCTTCAAAAGTGTGTTAAGCTCCCGTGGTTCTGGTGCCTGGAATAGCTCGCTCTGACTCTTCATTGTTCAGGCTTCCAGGGGACCTGGCCATCTAGGAGATTAAAAAAAAAAAAAAAAAAAAAAAAAAAAAAATTTCTTCTAAAAGCTCCTTGTGAAGGAAAATATTTGTTCACTCAGAGTCTCTCCACAGATGTGATCTTACACTCCGCGGCTGGATGCCGGAGAAGACGAAAATGTAGAGGCCTTAATAGAGGTGGTGAGGACCTGGTCAGATGAATGGCGGGCTGGGGACGCGTGCCATCCTAAATTGGAGGCTGCTGAGTTGCCCTCCTTCCTGCGAATACTCATTCTTACGCATTGTCCACACTTCAGGATAATATTAAACAGAAAGCCTTTGACTTTTCTTTTTTTTGTACGCCACTGAATACAACTGCAATTATATTTAAAATATCTTTATTTTCTGTCTCTCTGGCACATTCACTTTTGAAGTCCTCTATTAACATATTTCAATAGCCCTCTCTCTCTCTCTCTGCGATAGGATACTGGCCTTTTACAAATGCAGTACCAAGACAGGAGCTCTCTCCTGCTCTGTGTTATCCTGGCAGGTAGTTCTTTCAGTCACTAGAATCTGAACGCTGGCAGAAAAAAACAGGAGGAAACGGAGAAGACGGACATTTAAACATCCGTGTGGATAAAGATATTGTGACGATCAACAGTAAGGGATCGAGTCCGGTGTCATTTTAAAAGGTGGCCCTCTGACACGCCTTCACCCGGAGGCTAAACGCAGAGGGCCACATTGTCACCAGCTCACAGCTGGTTTCGCAAACGATGCGGGCAGCTACTGCGCTGGAAGGCCCTGAGAATAAGGGTCACCACCTACCGGCCTAGTGGCTTCATCAGAATCAACGGAGCAGCCTGGGCTCATTTCTTAGTGACCAGCAGGCAAGACAAACACTCAGATGGCAATTATAGCTGGTTTGCAGTTTCTCCATCAAGCCAAGGGACAGGGTAGGTACCTGCTCTGAAGGAATTGAGCTCTCCGGGGGAAATGCCACCGCCCTTCAGCCGCAACATAGGCGTTTGAAAATCTGGGCAATACGGAAGTCAATCCTGTTGCGTAGCTATTTGGGGACCTCCCGTGTAGAGGAGGCTTATCCGCATTGTCTTGTAGTGGACGAGGAAAATAAAATGGGCGGGTGGCGGCATTCAGAAGCAACTTAAGGTGGTGTCAAAAACATGAACGTGATACTTAATACTTAATAATGTGTATATATACGCATATATGGTTTTAATCAAATCCTATTGTCCTGTTCTTGTTATAAAATGCTTATGTATATACATATATATAATGCATATATATATGTGTGTATGTGTGTGTATATACATATATATATATATGTATATATGAAAGTACAATGCCACAGTGGTTGTTTCCATGCAGTTAGTTCTAGATCAAGAATGCTTACGAATTGGGGCAGGAGAGATGGCTGGATGGCTCAGTGGTTAGGAGCACTGGCTGCCATTCCAGATCACTAGGGTTCAATTGCCAGCTCCCACACAGCTCACAACAGTCTGCACCTTCAGTCCCAGGGGATCTAACTCACTCTTTTGTCTTCTGCAGACACTGCACACACGTGGTACACAGGCAAGAAAGACACCCGTGCATGTAGAATAGAAATGTTAAAAAGAACCCCTGTGAGCGAAGGTGGTACTGACCACTCTTCAGTTCGGAAAGATTCCCCAGGCTCTTGGGTGTTGCTCTGAGTACACCACCTAGAAGGCTTTGGAGGGCCAGTGTCATTTCCTGGTCAGCACAGCAACAACTTCAGTTGCCTAACATCTATATGCTAAACTCCAGGGCTGTAATAGAACCTTAGCTGATTGGTTTAAATCAACATGCAGGGCTTGGGGTGTAGCTCCACTGGTGGAGTGGCTTAAATCAACATGCAGGGCTTGGGGTGTAGCTCCACTGGCGGAGTGGCTGCCTCACGTATGCAAAGCCTGTGTATGATGACAAAGGGCGTGGGGACTGATGCCTGTAATCCCAGCACTCGAGTGACGGAAGCAGGGGGATCAGAAGTTCAAGATCGGCGTTGGTTACATAATACAAGTCCGTGTTGTATGGGCCACATGAGGCCTTGTCAAAAGTAAAGCTAGGGCCAACAAGGTGGTTCAGGAGACCAGCGTGCCTGCTGATGATGCCTGCAATCCGGGGTAAGCTGAGAAGCCACATAAGGTGAGGAGAGAACAGACTCCACAAAGACGGCCTCTGACTTATACACACACACACACACATGCACACACGCACAGACACACACGCACGCACATGCACACGCGCGCACACATGGACACGCGCACACACACATGCACACACACGTGCACACACACCCACACACCCACACGCACGCACACACACATCCACATCCACACACAGGCGCACACGCATACACACACACACACACATGCACCCGCACACAAGCACACACACACATGTGCACACACCCCCATACGCACGCACACATACAAGCACGCGTGCACACACACAAGCACACGCACACATCCACACGCACACACACATGCACACACATGCACACGCACACACCCACACACCCACATGCGCGCACACACACATGCACACGCCCACACAATGGCATTTGCATACACACACGTAAAAACATTTTAAAGTGAAGTCAAATAAAGCGAACAGCTCAGCATTCATGATTTCTTCTCACACTGCTCTGCGGTTGAAGACCCCTAAGACTTTTCCTAATTCCCCAGAGCATTATTCATTTTTTATTACTCTGCTGTTTACAGCTTTCCATTTAGTCATTTCATCTGTGGCCACTGTGTGACACCTAGCACCACTGCAGTAACCACAGCTTTCTCTCTTCGAAGCCTCTCACAGATGTGCCAAGCCCCGGTCACAGGTGGTTTTTCAGTCTTATTTGTTTCAAAAAGATACTCTCTGCCCTACTTTAACCATTCCTGCCTCTCAATGACTGGGTACCCCTTGGACAAACTTAAGACTCAAATACTTAAATCATTAGGAAAGAAACTTTTCTTCATTGAAGTTAATCTTACGATGTACTCTTTTATTTATTTTTTTAAACGAAGATTTAAAATTTCTGAGATTCTGTCTACATTCTAAATGGGACTTTAAGATGACTAACAATGTGGAATGCCTGCAGATACACATATAATTACGTCTGACATCTACTGCAATTATATCTTTTTACATTTATGTTTATCATCTCTGTCAGTTGTGATGATTAGAACTTGGGTGCGGGAAACACTTCTGAGTTGACGAAAACAGTTTATGTAGAAACCGGGAAACTCGATAAGCTTTCTATTTAGCGGTGTTTGTATCTTTTGTCAATCTTCGCATAGTTCACGACTGGCTCTTGGCTTTCAAGAGGCTTGACTTGCTCTGGTGCCTTCTAATTACCATCTCCTCGGCGCTGTTTCTGTTCTCCCTACTGGCCAGCAGAAAATCATTCACTCTGGTCCATCTGTCCTTTCAATCTCGATTGCCACACTTCACTGAAAGCATTCTTGCTCTTTAGCAAAAACAAAACAAACAACAAAAACAGTGCTGAAAACAGCAACCTTCTGCCTGTCTCAACCACAACATGTAGTTATGCTTTAAAAAAAAAAAAAAGGAAGTCCACGGCTCATTGTTCATTAAAGAACTTCAGGAACAGAAACTGCATCCGGATGGTTCCAAAAGAATTCATGGAGGGCAAGAAAGGACTTTATCGCATTCATTAGAAAAATTATGATTTACCGAAGATCCCATACAAGGCTTCAGCTTTTACCATCTGTTACGAGTCTTCCTCTGAATAACCCAAGGTCCCTCGCTTCCCTAAACCGTCATACTCATCACTTACATGTGCACACAGAGGTGCAGTGCCAGCCCATTTCCTAGAACTGAACTCCCATTAAAATTAGTAAGCCGCTCCCTTTTAACTCGTACTATGTCTGAGTACAAACCTCATCGCTTGCCATACACAAGTTATTCCATCATTTTAATTGTAGTTAGAGCAAAGCTAGTAGTATTTTCTATTTAATCAAGTAGACACAGGTAGATCCTAACAGGGGAAGTTCCTCTAGTTTCATAAGCAGGATACAGACCTCTCCTTTATTTGCATGTGTGTTAATGGGTGCGCTAATATTACTATTATTTTAATAACAAGCAAGTTTGTGTGTGTGTGTGTGTGTGTGTGTGTGTGGGTGGGTGTTTGTTTTCCTTAGATGAAGTCTCACTATGTAGCCTTGACTGGCCTAAAACTTGCTGTGTAGTTTAGGGCTGTTCTAGAGCTAAGAGGGGGTTGAAGCGTGCTTTGAACCCCGGAATTCTCACCCTGAGAGTGGAAGGCATTTGGCTGCTCTCCTTTCTTACTCTGACAAAACCCGGTGACATTCTAATACTGCCTTGCTTCACAGCATGCCTTTTCAAAAGAATGTGGCCTGGTTGGTGCTCTTCTGACTGCTGTGGCTGGAAGGCCGTGGGCTGGGCCCATTTTCTGGTATCTTCCTCCTGCCCCCATGAGACCACTCCCTATGCAGACGAGGCTTTTCCAGGACCCTTAGAATGATCATATGACCACCCAGGTCTGGAGCCTCTCACATGCAAATGGGGCTGCTACAGTATCCCTGCCTTAACCAATGCCCCCATTCCTGGGTGCCAAGAACCCCTTCCCCCTTTCCCCTATAAACGTAACCATCCTAGCTTCAATAAACTGAGCTGCATCCATTGACATACCTCCGGGAATTCTTTGTTTTCCACGGGCTCTCAGAGCCTTGATGGAGGACTTCCCTGGATGTGATGACCTGCCTATGCTTCCCTCTCTGAAGCTTAGCTGCCGGCCAACAGCCAATGGCTAAGCCCTATCCTGGTGAGGAGAGTGGACAGGAAGAAATCCAACAGGGTAGACCAGGCTGGCATCAAACTCAGAGATTCATTTGCCTCTGCCTCCCATGCTGGGATTAAAAAGTGTGTGCCACCCTACTTTGAAATAAAATTTTAATGTTTTAACTCCAATATTTAATATATTTTAAAGATTTTTTAATCTTAAATTTAAAATATGTTTAAATATGTATATATATGTATGTATATATATGTGTGTGTGTATATATACATATATATATATATATATATATAGTGTGTGTGTGTGTTTGTGTGTGTGTGTGTGTGTGTGAATATATGTGGATCTATGCATGTGGGTGCCCAAAGAGTTGAGAAGAGGTGCCATCCTTTGGAACTGGAGTTACAGGCATCTGTAGCCACCTACCTTGGGTGCTGGGATCTGAATCCAGGCTTCAGATTGAAGCCACAAATGCCTTAACCACTGAGCCATCCTTCCCGCCCCGCAAATTCTTTTTCAAAATAAAACGTATTTATTACTCTAACTCTGTTAACAAAAATTTTCAAAAAGCAATTAAGGATGTCAGTGAATACAGTTAAAGCCAATGTCATGTAAATACAAATTAGAAGTTTTAAGAATTGTTTTAACCAACTCAAATATTAGGTTTTTTTGCCGAGAACTTCAAATATGACTGTTTTCGAACTCCACGCAATATTCCATGTTAAGCTTAAGAAGAACCAAATCACAAAATATTCTAAGGAAACTGTTTTGTTAGGCACTTCAGAGGTAGCTCATTAGCCTTATCATTCAGTCTACACTCTATAACCAGGTGAGGGACGGGGGTCTTCATGCTTTGCACAAAACAGAAATGCCAATCATTTATAAAGCCGCAGTCAGGGAAAGCTTTAAGCACATGAATTTTAATGTGATGATCTAATTTTCCAATGGATTAAATTGTTCTGTCTTTTCTCCTATTTTCCTCAGCCTGGAGGAACTGAGAAGACACCACGGTGAAAGCAAAATCACACTTAAAGAATGAGAATGGACGAAAGAAATAACTTGTTAGTTCATCAGAAGGTATTGTTCTAATTATTTGCATCAGTTAAGTGAACTTTCCACACTAAGAAATGTCATTTTTTGGTTCCATCCACTGTAGTTTATTACCTCTCTGATGTAGAACATTGGTGAGCTGGGCATGGTGGCACACACTTTTAATTCCAGTGCGTTTGGTTCTCTAGGAGTTCAGGCCAGACTGGTCTACATAGTGAGTTCCAGGACAGTCAGGGTTACAGAGTGAGAACATACCTCAAAAAATAAGTAAGTTGCCAGGCGGTTGTGGCTCACACCTTTAATCCCAGCACATGGAAGGCAGAGGCAGGCAGATCTCTGTGAGTTTGAGGCCAGCCTGGTCTACAGAGTGAGTTCCAGGATAGCCAGAAGTACAACAGAGAAACCCTGTCTTGAAAAACAAAATAAACCAAAACCAACAAAAAAGTAAATAAATAAAAATTAAAAATAAAGAAATAAATAAAAAAGAACAAAGACTCAAACATTTGTGATTAAATTTCTCCAATTTTAAATTGTAACTTAACCAGAATATAGGAATTTAAAGCCAGTTGTGATGTATACAAAAAACAAACAAAAAAACACGCTAGTTAAAGATAACTTACCATATATTACAAGTCCCTAGAGAGCCACAGAACAGAGCGGTATTGGCACAGACAGAGAGAATCAAAAAAGGCAGTCTGGAGGTAGACCCAAACACACGTGTCATCTTTCCATGTTAACATTTCAGCCCCATGGAAAAATCAAGGGCCTTGCAATTGCTACAACTTCAGGCCGTGGGTCAGGCATCTCAGAATAAGAGGACACAGAATCCTACCTTATATTACGTGCACCGTTGAGAACTGGAGTAAGATGTGAAAATCTTTTGTGAGGTAAAAAAATATTTAAGACTTTTTTTTTTTTTTTTTTTTTTTTTTTATGATCCTGAGGTAAGTAAACCATGCTGAGCCCAACAGAATTCCCAGAAGTCATAGAGGAAAAGACATAGTTGATTAAATAATTAACAATTTTCATTTGAAAAAAAAAAAAGAGATTATACACAAAGGAAAAAAAAAAACCACAAAGATATTTTCACACATATAAAAAACGATTAACACCTTTAAGCCCTGGGCTCCTAGCCTTTGAAAATGGAAAGATGGGCTATGGAAACGAAACGAAGAAACTCAAAGAGACACCTGACTGGCAAAAGCAGACTCTGCGTTAGTGGCAGGAGAGAAAATGAAGCATCAATCGTTAGAGACCGTGAGGCTGGCAGGAATTCAAGAGGGGCAGCGAGTGCCAGAGAGCGCAGGAGGCGAGAGGCAGCTTGCTAGTCCGCTGGGTAATCTAGCCGTATCTATAAAAATTAAAAATACACATACCGTTTGACCAAGCAATTCCGCTTCTGGGAATCTACCCTATAGGGAGAAAAGGACCAGTATGTGAGTGTGTCAGTACAGAGATGTCCACTGTAGCATCGTTGCTGTGCGTCGGGGCGGGCAAAGGCGTGACTGAATATAATATGAATGTCCGTCAACAGAGAAATGAACCTGCCAGATATCTGCCAAGTATTACATAATCATTCGCATGAATGGGACGGAGTTGTCTTGATCAAGTAGGAAGACCGGCAAAGTGAGAAACGTGGAGAGAAGAGTAAACGTCTACCGTTCTCGCTAAGGTGGGGGAGCGATGTACGTGGACACGGTTGCCTGGGTGTAAGGGATGGAAACGCACGGACCAACCTAGCAAATGCCACATGAGTAACCAACGGAGACAGGATTTGTGTTTGGGCTGGCTCACTAGTTAGGATGAACACAGTTATGACTTTCGGACCTTTCAAAGTTGTTTTTGATAAAGCACACCAGCCTCTGTTAGTGCAATGATTCCAGAACATCCGTGGCTTGGTAAACTGGTACTGGAGGACGAGTGAATCCTCCTTGGCTTGCACTCATCTCACTAGTGTTCGTTCTTGGTGGCTTAATGATACGTACACTTTCTACGGTTTTCTCTGTGCGTTCACCATGGACTTTGGGCAACACAGACCACACTCCATCTCCAGGAACTCCTAAACCGTTTCTAAACCACGGCTCCATGGGAAACGATTCCAACTGTTTGAGCAATAACCCTGGGAGACTTACTCTACCAGGGGGAGGGGTGTTTGGGGGATGGATATGAGAGAAAGGGGAGCTGGGGGGAGCTGGAAGGATAGGGTCAGGATGTCTTACACAAGAGAAAAATAAATTTAATAATAAGAAAATCCAGAGTAAGACCCCAACTATATTCATGAGGCATTGGCTTTCCGCGTATGTTCAGGTGGGTGGAAGGGTACAAACACGTACACAGACATGTGGGGGCCAGAGGCAGTGCTGTGTGTCATATCTGAGAAAAGAGCTCTCGCTGAACCTTGTATTCACTGGTTGGCTAGACTGGCTGTCAAGCGAGCCCTCGGAATTCTCTTGTCTTCGTCTCTCCACCGGGATTATAGGCATCTACTTTCTACATGGATGCTAGGATTTGAACTCAGGCCCTCATGCGTGTGTAGTCTGTCCTTTACCAACTTGAGACGTCCTTCTGGATCAGTAAATCTAACTTTAATGTCTTTGTGCTTACCAGACCGATGTCCTCAAATTCTTTCATTTCAATATGTCATTAAGGAGAAAATCCACATTCTTTTATAATTTAACTTGGGCTAGCCTAAATTCGAGAGTTCAACATAGTCGAGGTTGGGTTTAAGATTTAAAGCGGCCCAATCAAAGGGAAACTGTCACGACAGGACAATCAAAGTTATTCCCTGAACAAGAAAAACTATCCCGGGGACAGCCGGCCCACAGCTAGGTAAGAACCCAGATCTCTGTGAACAACACTGACTCCTGGTGACATTTGGGGTGAAGGCTGGGCTTTTCAGTCATCTGAACTAGGTCACTTTATGTTATTCAGGCACTTTGGGTTGGGTTTTCTATTAGTTGCAATCAAAAGCTGACCAATCAAGAAAGTCCTCAATGGATACCGCCATCTCCACACAATGGTTTTCTGACAGGAACTAACGCAAATGCTCCAAGTTTCTACCATTTACTAAACATGTCCTTGTGTTCAATTACCTTTATTTGCTAACATCTGGCAGAATTTTCTTTAAAAAAAAAAAAAAAACCCAAAAAACCCTTAGTAGAGATCCTCAGGCTAACACTTGGTCACTCAGGCTAAGTTTCTAGTGATCATACAAAAGAGAGATTCTCCTAGGGGCATCAGGCCCACGAAATCTCAGAGCAGACATCTGCTCTCTCATTCCAGTCTCCCTTCTGTTCCTCACTCTCTGGACCTCATCTTCCAGTATGTCGAACAGATAACTGTTTGGGGTTGTGGATATAAGTTTTCATAAACACTGTAGGACATTTAGCATTATTCTTGGCTTCTTTTACTAGAAAGGGAAAGCTCTGTCTCCAATAATTAGGACAAGCAAGGATATCTCTAGATACGGTCAAATGTCCAGGGAAGGAAGAACAGCAAAATTACATTGGATTCCCACCTGTCCTGGACCAACAACCAGGTCCAGGTACAGGCTGGTACAGGACAGCGGCCTGCACATGAACACCCCTCCGTGTGTCCCGGAGCACAGACTTTCTGGGCCTCTCCTGGGCCACTGAACTCTGTCTGTCCAATCTTCCTCCCTCACTGTCCCTCAGCATGGAGACCAAACTCTCATTGTGGTCCTTTCTGGAAAAGCACAAAAAAACCATGGTTGCTTCCTTCTGACTCCAGATTCTAGTCATTGCCTGAGCTGTTCCAAGAACTCTCCTGCCAGCCACGCCCCCTTGGACATCTCTGCAAGGGATTCTCTGCGGGCTCTTTTCTGTCACTCTTCCCCAGCTGAAGCCTTGGGTCCCTGGTCCCTGGCTTCATCCATACGCACCATCTGAAGGCAATTTCGTCCTCACTGCGCTATGCGAGCACGTGTTTCTCTTTAATCCACACCTGGGACCAGATTGACATTATAATGACTGCAGAGCGCTCAAAGCTCCTCCAACTGACCTGTAGTCTCCGTGTAAGTATAGGGAAAAAAACCAAACAACAAAACCAACAAAACCAACTCTCGGGTTTTCTTGTAGAAGCGGACCAATTGTGCTAGCAACAAGATTCACTATCAAGCCACGATCAAGACACTGACATAAAGACCAACAGATCAATGAAACAACACAGAAAGCCTATCAACAGACACTCACAGGCAGGGACAATTGAGCTTTGAGAAAAAAACACACAGAATTTCAATGGACAAAGGACAGCCTGTTCGACAAATGGTAACCACAAGTATTAGATGTTTCTATGGGAAAATAGGAACTTTCATTTATATCTCACCGTGTGCGTAAAAATGAACTCAAAACTAACCAGAGATCTAAACATATAAAACACCAGGAAAACAGCACAGAATTTTTACGTGACCTTGAATCATGCAGACTGCTGATTAAACACCAAAGCATTTAAGGAACAAATTGACAGACCATCAGAATTTTCGAAATATTTGCTCTTCTGCAAACACCGTAAAGAAAATGGAAACTCACAGGCTGGGGGTACTAGAGTTACCAGATTCAACATTTCTTATCCAAAATGCTCGCAACTTGAGATGTTTCAGATTCCTGGATATTTTAGACTTGGGGTTTCTGAATTAGGGAAGCTCAGCCTGTAGCCGATTTATCTATAAAGGTCAAAAATTATCAACTTCCCAAGTGTCCGTCAAGAAGAGAACAGATAATCAGCCAGTGACATTACCATGCAACAGACTATTACCTAGCAATGGAAGAATTAGTGGTAACATGTTTAACATCTGTTAGAACGTGGATGGACTTCAAAATAATTATATTAAACAAAGGAAGCCAGACCAAAACGGGGGTGGGGGGAATTATTTACAGTATCAGTCCACTTAACTTTTTTAAAGGGCAATGCAATCTCTAGGGAGGAAGCATCGATAGTCGCCTGGGGTACACGGGTGGAGGCAGTAAGGTACAAGGGACAGAAGGAACCTCACGGGGAGATTTCCCCACTCCTGCTGCTGCTGCTGCTGGTTCTTGAACACTTCATGTCTTTTTTATTTTGCGGTACTAATGACAGATGTGGAATCTGACGCGCGTGCAGCAAGTACTCTACTGTCACTGAGCACCCCCACACCCCAATCCTGGACTGGAAACTATGTGCATGTTACTATATGCCAAGTAGGTCTCACTAAAACTGTCTTCTTAGTTGAAGTAAAGATGTAATGTCAGCCAGGTGGTGGTGGCGGCCTACGCCGTTAATCCCAGCACTTCGGCGGAGGCAGAGGTAGGAGGATCTCTGAGTTCGGGGCCAGCCTGGTCTACAGAGTGAGTTCCAGGACAGTCAAGAGTTACAACAGAGAAACCCTGCGCCCCCACCAAAAAAAAAAAAAAATGTAATTTCAACTGGTAGAGCATGTTGGGTCCACATGATCTTGGTGACAGCTGGCGTCAGTTCACACTACACGGGATTCTAGGAGAGGCAGCAGCTGGAGGAATGACTGCTCCTAAGCCTGCTGTTTTAAAAATCCTGCTATGGCTTCCGACCAAAGGGATTCCCAGTCCTTCCATGTGTTAGTAGATGTGCTATGCACTTGAGTGGGGCGTGGCTAGGCAGAGCCTCGGGAAGTGCCCAGGAGATCTTTGTTATGATTCTCTTAAAAATCTTCCAGGACAACCAACTGCCATTCCAAGTCTGTGCTCCTCAGGATGTATAGACACAACCACCTGGAGCAAAAGCCACAGAAGAGGAACAAAAGGAAAGATGGAAACAAAACAGACTCGGTATAACACTAAGGAGCCTGAGTTCTCAGAGGTGATCAGTAAGTTATATGCCTTACCCGATGTTTATGACAATATTTGCCCACGATTCCACCAGAACCAGCTACATTAACATACAAATTAAAACTCTGGAATGCCACCTTAAAAACCTGCACTGTCCCCCCTAAGACAAGAAGCCTGCGTACAGATCTATTCATTCATCTTAGAACCTAACGTCAAGTGCGTTTTTCAAACACCCTTCAGCTCTTCCAAGTGCTTCCGTAGCCCAAAAGGATTGGTTTTAACATTTAAACTAATTTATCCTAGACACAGGGGGAAAAAAAAGAATCAACCTTCTGTGTATTCTTTCAGATGACTAACTCTTGATTTGTGAAGACACTGAACACTGTGTGCCCCGCATCCCGAGATGCAATCCCCTGGCGAACGCACTCTCGTGGCCCTGCTAGACAAATATGGAGCACTTGTTGCTTTGGTAAGGAGACGAAGGAGAGCAGAGGGAAGGGTAACCCGCCTGAACCTGTGCCTGCCCAGAGGGTAGGTCGCTGCTCCCCAGCCGTCAGACATGCTGAAGTCGCGCAGTGCCGCGTGCTTCAAGAAAACACTTTCTTCGGTTGCTTAAAAAGTAAATCTCGAAGCTCGCCCCTGCCTCTGAGCTGACTTGACTGATTAAAACCTTATCCACCACCATACTAACGGCGCCCACCACAGACTGGGCTGAGCCCTGGTGTCTCCGCAAGGTTAATCCTAAGGATCTCTATGACATGCCAAAAGTTAAAAATCGGCTTTTCTCCCGCGATGAGGTGTATGAAGGCCATGCCAAAGTTGTTTTTCTTCTTCTCTTAGACAGAATCTCACATACCCCGGGCTATATCCTCAGCAGAGGATAACCTTGAACTTCTGATCCCCCTGCCTCTACCTTCCTAAGTTGGGCTGAAGTTACACAGTTCTGGAGACGGACACAAAGGCTTCCTTCCTGTCAGCTGTGCACTTAACAGTCGAACAATCCCCACCCTGACACAACAGTCTTTTTTGTTTTTCCCTCTGTGTCTGTGTTTTAATAAAGCAAGAACACTTTTGTGAAAGCAACTATGGGATAGCCAAATACTTTAGAGAGAGTATATCACAGGTCTTCTGAAAACATTTCCCTAAATTCTGCACAGACATTTAAATGCATTACCAGGATTTTCATTCTAGGGACTAGGGAGATGCTGGGCACAGTTAAGCGCCTGCTATGTAAGCGTGAAAACCACTGGCACCCACAGAGAAGCCTAAAGCAGCAGCCTGTGGCTGTAACCTCAGCACTGGGTCCCAGGGGCTCCATGCCTGGGGTTGTAACCCCAGCCCCGCAAACACTGTGGACTCCAGGTTCAGTGAGAGACCTTGTCTCAAGAAATAAAGACGGTAGCTCTCAATATTGATCTCTGTCCTACACACACACACACACACACACACACACGTACTCCCCCCACACAAATGTGTGTAAGCACACATATACACATACACGTATAGACTTTTCACTCTAAAATATTAAAACACAGCTTCCTGTGTGAGGTGCTACCTATTTACATCTACATGACAATCAAATTTATCTAGCTGATCAAACCTTTCCCTCTCATGCATTTGTGTCAACTGGACTGTGTAAGATTTCCTAATGAGGAGAGGAAAATCTTGCCTGGGTAGTACGTGAGGGTTGAAACAGAGCTCAGGTGACCCTTGGGAAGGGGTGTGGAGTAACTAAAGAGTGTCATGAGCATGCCTCACATTTTACCATGTAACACAGGGACGTCCTCAGTTTCACCCATAAAAGGCGAGTTGATACAGCAAGTTAGAAGACAAAATAGGTATAATCTTATGAAGTTAAAAAAAAAAAAAAAGTCCCACCCAAATCTCAGAGGGTGAGATTCCCACTGCAAGAGGAGGAGACAAAGAAACGCCCAAAGCACTTTTGATTTTCCATGTTCTCCAGTCTGACCATCGCCACTACAAAAAGCAGGAAAAAGGACCTGACTTGTGCCCACGGACACAAACGAAGCCCACTTCTCCCCGGCTCCCGGCTGTGCACCACAGGGCCCAATTTGCTTCTACACAGTGGGGTAGAGAGAACAATACTGAATTCAGAGGACCACTCACATGCCCTGTGGGTAATGAATATATATCGGAGTCGCCAGCTACTGCAGCTGGCACTACAGCACCCTGACTTGGGCAGTTATCAGTTGTCTCTTTTGTCATTCTCGGGGTACACTTTGTTCCTGGTAGTGCTGGGGGTTTGACTAGTGTGCTTTCCCTCAGCTGCAGTAGTAAGTGGAAACTTTTAAGAACTTGCCCCGCTTTCCAGAATATTCAAAGACGCCATGACCGACAAGGTAAAGGGAGGCACACTCTGTGATAACTGCTCGTTGTTTAGTCTGAACTTTGGAGACTGATGTTAAGCTTTACATCTACACAACTCTTGTCCCAGGAAACCTGATCCCCTCTTCTATCTCCATGGGCACCAGAAACGTACACGGTATACACGCATGCACAGAGACAAAACACTCATACACATGAAAGATAAAATAAATAAATCTTTGAAAAATATTTTTTAAAAAGACGACGACGACCAGGGGAGGGGGAGGAGAAGGGGAAGGAAGAAGGGGATGGCGAGGAGGAGGAGGAAGAGGAGGAGGAGGAGGAGGAGGGGAAAGAGGAGGGGAAAGAGGAAGGGGATGGAGAGGAGGAGAGGAGGGGGAGGACGGGGAGGAGGAGGAGGGGGAGGGGGAGGAGGGGGAGGGAGGGGAAAGAGGAGGAGGAGGGGGGAGGGGGAGGAGGGGAAAGAGGAAGGGGATGGGGAGGAGGGGGGAAGGAGGAGGAGGAGGATTTCCACAGCCTACTTAGTGGATTTTTGGCTAACCCAACAGGCTAAAATCAACTACATGGCGTATGTCATATTTCCTAATACTTAACAAATACACAGTACATACGTAGGCCAGGCACATCACAAATATTTTACAAATACTAATTTAACGTCTGAACAATCCTGGGATAGAGATTTCCATCTTATGGGTGAGAGACTAAAATACACAGAAGTTCAGTAACTTTTAGAGGTCCCAGAGCTGGGTAATTGGCAGAGACAGAACTCAAATCCAGGCAGTGCCCCAAAGCCCCATCCACTGATTTCCTACAGATCAGAGGACCCAAGAAGGCAACTTTTGGTGAGAAATCTGTCTGCTCCCACGCCCTACCGCCACACTGGATGGGCCTTACAGATCCTGTGGGATTCAAATTTGCTAAGGTTATTCCAGTGAGTATGAAATTTGTAACTTCCCTTCCCAAAGCCAGAAGACAAGCTTTGCCAACCTAAACCTCAAAGCTCACCTTAAAAACGGTAGCTCTCGGCTGGGAGTGGTGTTTTTAGTTTCCCCTTAAGAATTAGTCTTCTCCCCTCTCTGTGTCTCTCTCTCTCTCTCTGTGTATCTCTCTGTGTCTATGTCTGTCGCTCTCTCTCACACACACACAGGATTCTAACCTCCATGTTTAGAAGTACACATGAATTCTGGTGATGTTAAACCTTCCTAAGATAACCTAACCCTCTCCCCTGGAGCTGAATGAAGGCCCTCCTTTAACTTCCAAAGGGAAGCACACCTGCCCCACACTGTTTTGTTCTCCTGGCTTCCTCTCTCCCCAGTGCATGGCAGACACAGCCAGAGAAGGAAGACAGCAAATGCATCCCAAATGCCACACCGGCTCCTCGATGAATATATAAACACAGCTGACATTCTCTACAGCCCCGATTCCTCTCTTTACTCTAGGATGTATTACACCCCTCGCTCTCTTTGTATAAACATGTCACTTTAAATGCTAATTCAGACGCAACACTCAATTTTTTCTTCGTTTTGTTTTTGGATTTGTAACGTTCAACGCGACACTGGACTTCTATTTGGCTTTGACAGTAGATATTCTGTATTCTTATTTCAATATTTGTGGGGGTAGAGAGTGCTACGAAGAAAATAAATTTGTTTTAAAACATAGCCAAATATGGCTTACGTGTCCTTTATTTTGCTTGAGTTAAAGCCCTTTTTCTTCCCTTTCTGGAAATGTTGCCTTCATCTTACTGAAAATCTCATAAATCTCTTTCAAATCTATTGCAAAACCAAGGTGATTCCTTCTCCCCACATTCTGGAAATAACCTCATTTTACCCAAACTACTTTTCGAAACAGCCAGGCAAGGCATTATGTTCTGAGTTTAAGTCTTTTTTAAAAAGTACACAGATCCATACACACCGATTACATCCACCCGAGCCTATTCAATGACTTAGAAGGTCACTACCTAGCTCGCCTCAGAATGAGGAAGTCCAATCTCAGAACTGCCCGGATCCAAGGCAGGCAACTCGAACCCATCTTCTGTAAGACACGCTCTAGTCTCAAGTTCAGCCACCTCGGCTCCACCCAGGGTTCCAGAGACCCCCACCTTTTCCTCTGCTCCAAGGTCCTAAGCACTCTTAGACAGCAGTCTTTTCCGGTGGCCCACTCTGACTACCCACACCATCCACGAATCCCCTCGATTCTGCTCATGTAACGAAGACAGCCAGAAAGGAGAGGAGTAAGCTCACTGCCCTTTGTGTGTTTATTAATTTATACATACAGCAAATGATTCTCAGCATCCACTTACACCTTTGGTAGGCAGACCGGTCTCTGGTCACTTTTGCTAAAAGGCAGAGACAGGGTAGCTAATCGAGGTTCAAAAGCATGGCAGCTGGGCATCATTTTGTGTCTGTCCTTTACCTGGCTGAAGGCACAGGGAACGGCCAAACCTCACACACAGGTAAGTGAAATTGCCCATTCGTGAGGCCATGCCCCGGGGAAGGAGTGCTCATATTGTACGAGGAAGGCTGTTCCCCTCCGGAGATGAAGGCTCGAAGGCCATCTGCAGAGGAGGGGGTGAGCCTCTGACCAAGCTGACCACGGCTTGAGCAGGCATACCGTGGTCTGTTCTCTGCAGCCTGTACGCCTTGGGTCTGGTCCTTTCCTGTGCAGTTTTCAGGCTCTCTGGAGCTATTTGGACTCTTGTCCAACAATCTGAACTTGCTCTTTATCGGGCGGCAAGTTGGGTCCCTTGCCTTTGGGGGGCTCCACTGAGCAAATCTGCTTTCGTGGCAAGAAAGCTTGGACCGTATGATTTCTGTGCCGGAAATCGCCAGGGGGACATGAAGTCACACACTGAAATGAGTATAGCTAAGAAATCTATACTGCAAATTATATAATCATGAACTACTAAGCTTGTACTGTCTTGGGGCTCAGAATTCTGGCTGACTAGCCCTTTGTAAATGCATGACCAGTATCTAAGGGTACATCTTGAATCAATGTGTTCTCTTACGTCATTTTATGTATTAGTGTATTTGTCTATAAGGACCAGACTGGTAGAGGCTGTAAAATCTGATGGCTGTAAAATCTAACAACATTCCCCTTAGAGGATCATCAACACCAGGGACTACTGCACTCTACAGAGACAGATACTCCCACTGGCCAACACTAAGTATCTCGAGGTGACTAGGGTCTTAATAGAGGTATTAGGAGTATACCGTCCCCACGAGGAGCACTCTCACAGAGAATTACACGAAAAGAACAGACTCCCGGGATCAACCTGGGGGTTACTGAATCCCCTTATGTCTCTACATTTCCAATATGGCCACACTGAACAAATTCTGTCCGCTCCTTACAATTAACTTGCCTCTTTAATGGGCACATGGGGCTGGGTCGCCAAACCTAGCGTGCTGAGGAAGCCAGAGTTCCGGTTGTTAACCCAAAACAGCAGTCACGTGGCCAGCCCACCAGAAGGCTCCCATTGATGAGCCTGCTGCTGTACCCAAAGGCAGGTAGCTGTAAGTGAAGTATGGAAGGAAAAATAGCTCCAAGGTTCACAGGAATGAATTTCTGCTTCTATGGAGTCTTCCATCGGAGTAGGTGTGACGGAGGTGGCCACTGCTGGGTCTCCTTGGCTACTAGACTCCAAGGGACATCTACCATGGCCAGCGTTGGTGGGCTCTATAGCTACCTTCAAAGCTACATTTCCAGTGAATGGAAAAGCTGAATGGAGAAGAAATAGAAGTCAACGGAGATGCCAGTGTTGCTAAGATCAAGAAATTAAAACAGGACAAGGCACGGCAACCGGCTCTCGGCGCCATTCCTCCGCACGCATGCGCATCCCTTTCTAGAGCTGCGGTGTGCTTTAGGAGCTGCTGCCACGTCGGGTTCCCCCTGCCAGGGACCCCGAAAAGGCATCTCTAAAGCTTGTGTGGCCGAAGACTACAGAGCTGAGAAACCACCCAAGCATCAGCTGTTGCTTCTGCAGAAATGAAGCGGTACCTGCAAGGATTTTACAGATCCCTGCGTCCACGGGACGCCACACCGGAACAAAGCCCGTAATTCCACTAGGTAGAGGGAAGGCCATATTAAGTAGTGGGAGGATCTACTACTAAGAATGGATAGTACCATTTCCTTTACTTTGTGGAGACATCTGAAAGCCCACTGGAAAGCCGGAGCGGGGGAGGTGGGAAGAGCTGGCTCCAGCCAGTTTCCTGCTCCTCTCTCCGGGGCAGAAAAGCTACAGAGGCGCTCTAGCGCATTTCATTTTTTTAAATAAATAAATAATAAAAAATTTAGAAAAAGCCTCTGTCCTGGGGAGCTGTTTATTTAGCCAATTAACAGTAGCTGCCAGAGCCGCCCCGGCTTTTGTTCCTGGGTGTTCATCCGTTCACATCTTTGCCCTTTTCACTTTTCCACTTTCTTTACCTAAAATCAAACTCCTCTGGGACAGCTTTCTTTAAAAATGGCAGCCAAGGCCTCAACAGGAGACCAACAATACTAACAAAGAGTTGTGACCAGCCAAACAAAAAGCATGTCAAGAGAGTCTGTGTGTCCCGGGCTGAATTTATGCCACCAAGGACGTGGAATCTGCCACTCAGCCTTAGAAATTCTGTTGTTAAGCAGACAGGCTTGGTGACAGGGGCTACAGAGACCCAGAAGAATACTTGTATTCTGCTGGAAGCTCCCTGACTAGTGAGAGGTTGTTGACTTTGTATCTGTTCCACAAAAGCAAGGCTGGAGACGCTACTGTGCCAGGCATCCTGCTGGCCAGGAAGAATGGCCAGAGTCGACTTTCAAGTTCATCACCACAAATGCAAAGACCTCATTTTCTTCCTTCCGTAGGAGGAGGAAATTGCTTGCTTACCTTCAGGTAGCATAGAAGAAGCAATTTTGAAAGCCCCGAAACCTATCCACGCAATTCACTGTATATTCTGGTATTAACCAGTAGTGTTCAACACTATTGGGAACTTTCCAGTATTATAAATCTGCAGTCAAGCAGAGACTGTGGTGGTGCACGTCTTTAATCCCAGTACTTAGAAGGTAGATAGAGGTGGATCTCTGTGAGTTCGAGGTCAGCCTGGGCTACAGAGTGAGTTCCAGGACAGCCAGAGTTACAACAGAAAAACCCTGTCTCGAAAGCAAAACAAACAAAAAGGACAAAAGAAAAAAAAGAGAAAAGAATGAAAGGGGAAAAAAAAAAACCCCACAGTTAGGATACACCCTAATATTCAAAATAAATTTTTTTAAATATAGTATCAATGTAAGTTATCTTTAAGCCTGGTCAAAGGCTTGGTTGAAAGCTTGATTCGCACGTTGACACAATCAGGACTGTTGAGTCATGGAAGATGTACTAAAAGCAGCTACGTACTCACCGCCGCATTAGTGACACATGGAGCTCCCCATAAGAGCCACGTGAACCCCATCTCTGTCTCTTATAGTTGTAACTTTTCACACAAAGCTGCTTTGCACGCATACCTTAACGTCTCTGGTCAGTGCATTTAGAAACTGCAAAACTGCAAACACACACAACGTTTACGTGCATACACTGACATCTTCCAGCATCTGTGCTGCCCTCTCTCTGGGGTTTGTTTACTGTATTTGCCTCAGTATTCAACCTGCTCTACGGCGCTCCTGTGCGCGGCTGTACCAATAGCACGGTTTTGATAGACTGCTGGGAGAGTAGGAAATGGAAGGGAGAAAAAAATAACCCGATCCGAGAATCAGGAATCCAAAGCCTTCCTTGAATGAGAAAGCGAAGCTAAAATCCACCTAATACTGCAAGCTGGAGCAGAGATAAGATTCGAGGCCTTACAGAAGATTAGAGTACTGGAAAGCCTCGGGAAAACTTAGCCGAGGTCCCTTTCTATCTAGTGACACCTGGCCTGGAAGGCAGTTCCCTTGGCTTTTCTTGCCTCTCGCTCTTTGCACCGGGGAATAAAGGTCTTAATCTTCTCTGCCACCTTTTTACCGTTTCATAAGACCATATAGTCTTCACGTTAGCACCTATCAAAGTGAGTGCGAGCAAAAAAATTAGAGGCGATCTGAATTATATTATCTAGAAAATACCGCTTGCGTTCATAACCTCTCGGTCATTTGAAAGTGTATTTTGCTACCTTCTTTTATCTATGAAAATTTCATCTCTGAATGTAGCTCTTTCTTATGTTTTCAGGACTGCGTATGTCAAAGTTCCTTTGTGGCTTCTTCCAAATGTTACTTTAAAAGTTTCAAACAAAGGTAACAAATTCTGTAAGTTTCAAAGTGACGGGAACACGCTTTTAAAGTAAAACCCTTCAAGATCCACAAATTAAAAGCAGCAGATACATCGGACTAAAGTGACCTCTTCTGAGGGCAGACCCTGTGACAGCTTCACTCCTGAGGCCTCGGCAGCAAGGCCTCTACTGAGCCTGTGCAGTTGCTTACTGCTAAGGTGGAGAATGAGGGACTCAATCCACCGGCAAGTGGGGAGGGACTCAACCCCCAACCTGGGGTGGGGGGTTGCGGGGAGCCCAGTCTTCCTGCAGAAGGGCAAAGGAGTTGAAAGCATTTGCTAGGAGGCAGTTTTGCAGTAAAGGAGGGGAGAAAGTAGGAGGACCATCACCTACTGTGACACTGGCTAAAACCAGCACCCGAAGAACCTATGACATATCCTTTAGAGTTGTGTTAACACGAAGCAGGCACTGTTTTTAAGAGCATCTCCTTTTCTCGCTGACACAAAGGACCATGCACACAGATAATAATTATCTCCGCCCGCCCCATGGCATCACTGAGGATACTGGGGGCCACGGGGCTCCAACAGCCATATCAGGATTGGTAATTATCTGAGAGGCAACTGTAGTAAATGTGAAACTGTGTTCATTTTGTGGTTGCCTCATTTGGAAATATTAAGTTTCACAAAACTCACTGAAATAGTAGCTTCCTGTTGACCTGTTCCACCTGCTTCATTCTACCAGCCTTATCGGCTGATTTTTATCGATTGATCTTTATTAGAGAAGGGAGTTTAAATGCCCCGTGTAATTCAAAGCGCGGGTTCCAAATACACTTGCTTCGCTCTCCTTTCTTAAAACTAATGATTCCATCTTCTCAAGTGAAGGGATATATATTTTCTTTCTCTACCGTGTGTTCTCCCATCAATTCAGGGCCACCCGCTAAAATGAGCAGAACTGAGGCTGACTCCACCATGCAAGCGACAAATGGCTCTTACATGTGTATTATAAATTCAATTTCTTACTTTGTATGAGCCTTTGATATTTACTGGAAGTAACACAAATCTAAGGAGGATTACTATAAAGGCAAAAACCAGGTCTGACTGAAGTGCTAAAGTTTCCAAACGAAGGACAGGAGAAAAAATTTAAGAGCTACATAAAAAGTACAGAGAAAATAAGATAGCTTGTCTACAAAGCCATCTCATGTGGCTCTTCCACTTTTCTCTCCTCTGGTTTCTCAGCACAGTGAGAAATATCACAGGTTTGTGTGTGGGGAACAGGCTCCTAAGCATGACGCAGAAAAGCAAAGTATTCAGGGCACGTCCTAATGAGGTCATTCACCTCCAGCCAGACAGTGACAGGAACTGGAGAGCTGAGGCGCACTCTGCAGGAAAGATGATCCACTGTCTGCCCGACAGTCTAAACTTCTTCCAAAAAGAAAAAGGAAGAGAAAGAAAGTGATCGCAGAAGATGCCGTGTACGTTCCCAGATACAAAGTCTGGCATTTTCTTGGAATCTCACCAAAAGATGACAACAGTCACCATATGGTTTTGTATTCCTCCACAGCGGGGTTAGCGTGTCTTATCTTAAATATTCCATTACATTTTTAAAAAAGGACCGCACCACAGATTTCTTCAACACAAACCAGACAGAAAATCCAAAGGGTTCAAAGTCGGCCCTTACACACTGCTAGTGATAAGCAATGCATCCTGTGGGTGGTTGGAGAATTAAGGACAATTGCAAAATTGCAATTGCAAAAAGGACTGTGGAAATGGCTACCGAATAAAACTACGATTTATGCAAATATAGAATTGGCCTTTAAAAGGAGAGATGGAAACACACTAGGTAGCATCAGTCAAGGTCCACAGATTCGTTATTTTAATACAGGAGTATTACATGCATGCATGCATCTTTTCAATAAGACCTGGATCTAATAGCAGGAAGTACAACTGGCTCAAAGGCTCTTCTATCCATACAAAGGCAAAGAATCCATAATATGAAGAACCACCATAGATTTCCAGGACATATGGACAGGCATTAGCTCCTGATGCGGGTTACCTTGTATCATCTGCAGATCAAATGTCACTTTTTTCCCCCTTAGCTATATAATAGGATTATTAAAACTTAAGATCCTTGTAGGAATTAGTAAGCACTTGAGTTTACAATGCCCACAAATAGATCTTGGAAATTATAATGAAATCATCTCTTTGGCTTTTATAAATACATTCGTGTTATTTTGTCTCGTTGATTCAGTAGCTCAGTGTTAATTTTTCAGTAGCCGTCAAAGCCTAACAATTCAGGTAACGATCACATTACAGACTAGACAAAAGCGAGCAAGGAAAGGAGAGTTCTTCTACTTACAGGCTTCCTCTTCGGGGGAGGCTCAGCTCCTTCTGCAAAAGAAAAGAGAACACACATGGGAGAGGCTGTATCAACTGGTCACAGGACACCAAGTGACCCAAGCGGACATTCTGTGTCACACTTGACTGGGCCTTGTCTAGACACCAAAAACTTCGAGGACATAATTTTATGTTGGCTCCCTCCCAGAACTGCTCTTGATTCGCAAGGAGATGAGGCTTGGAGGAGTAGTTTATACTACAAGCAGTTCATCTGATTCTGAAGTATGAAACTGTTGATCTTCCAAAGCAACCTGAATAAAACAGCACTGTCCCTATGAGTGAGGGAAGTCTCAGGAACCAGGGGACCTATCCAGACAAGAAATAGATAGAAGCAGGAGAAATTTCAGAGGTTTATAATTAAGTGAAAGGTGAAATGAAAAGGGCGATTAAATTAAATCAGGCCAGCGTGCCCTCCAAGGAAACAAATTCAGGAAAAACACTCTGCATATCAAGTACTATACTTCGCTATTTTAAAGAGAGCCTGCAAAGGGTTTTCTCCTGGAATTACTTCTCAAAACAAATGGCATTTATTACTTGGGTACTGAAAAGCAGGTTAATGAACCTCAAAAAGGTACCTAGACAGTCACAATTACCAGAGTGTTTATAGTTCTCAAGTATGCTCTCACACTTACCTCAAATTAAGATCATTATCTACAGACTCACAGAGAGGCAAGGAAAAAAAAAAAAACCCCACAACTAGACAAGTAAGCAAACCACACACAAAATCCTGGCTCAGAAATACTTCCACCGACTACAGAAGTTCTGGAGGCCACACTTGCGAAGGGGAATTACTTGATGGCAGTAGTTAAAGACAGTGCCGACTTAAACTCAAAATTCAGTACGGTACAAATACAGAAGTCTAAGTTTGGTCATCCATCCCAGAATTCTCATTTCCTTGGTGTCTTCCAGAAGCTCCGGTGTTATCTTTGGAAGGGTGTCTCCTCTCTCTCCACACTCACCTCGTCCAGCCTCTATTTTGATTGGATCCTGAACGTGTGTCATGGACAACAGCCCCAGACATCACTTCTAAACAGTGCAATTTACTCTGCACAGCTACCAGAAAGTGGCCTTGAGAGCATCAGAGGAGAGGCAATGGGAGATATGTACCATAAGCTTTAGCTATGAAAATGTCTCCCCACTAACTGGTAACTACGTGTCCATACGGTGTAACCATAATTGTTTCGCTGCTTAGTGCTGGGGAGAATAATCAGTAACTTCAGAAGTGAAGTGCCCTCCTCTCATGTGGCAAACATAGTCTGTTTTTACATCTTTTCCTCTTGAATCTTTGATCATCCGCCAAGAAATTATAACGTTCACTAATGCTGGCTTCCTGATTCTGAAACACAAATGCACCTTCGTTTACTGATGACAAGAAGACAGTCTCTAAGCAGGGTAGCCTCCTCAGGGCTGAAATGCACACGGAAAACCAATGAGCAATTTTCTGTATATGAATCCTTGATTAAGCAAACACTAGAGATTAGTTTTGTATTTAGGCTTTTTTTTTTTTTAAGGACTCTCTAAAAGTCATAACTCATCTGACTGTGTCTCTCAAGAAAGAACTGAGACACCTCGCATAGCAAAAGGCCTAGAGCCCAGAAGGTTACCACTGACGGGCTCTGACAGAAACTTGATCAGCTGTCAGCATCGATGATACCAGAGCAAGTAAGAGCAAGCAAGTCATAAATCAGATGTTGTATCAACTATATATGCAAATAGCAGACTCGGAAGAGAAAACGGGAAAGGGCCAAGTGGGTAACTGGTGGTTCCATCAATCATATTCCCCCAAATGACCTGATCATAAACTGGATGTTCTGCTCTTGGAGAAAGCTGCTGAAATAGCAAGATAAGGGATAAGACACATTCCCCACCCCCCTCTTTTTTAATCAGCAGTCTTTCCAATAGACCTGGAATTACAAGCTCTAAACAAGGAGAAAGGTTACAGCGGCTCACGCGGCTCCACCGTGCCACGGGATGGCACCTGAGCTTCCTGGGCGAGGAGCAGAGGACATTTAATAGACCACTGTCAGCTGACCTGAAGCCACCACGCTAACCGAGCTGAAGGAGCTAATCCACCTGACGGCTTGAATGTCAGGCTCAGGATGGGAAACTCAATTTGGTAGCAAATTGGAATCAGATGTGATGGTAATAAAGTAAGAGAAATGAATGTGCCATGGCCAAGACCTTGTGAACAGTGGCTGCCCGAGTCTGCAAATACCAGGCGCATTAGCAATTGCAGGCCGAGCAGGCAGCGGCTGCTGCCCTAACGTATGGAGACCACATGCTAGTAAATCAGCGCAGGTCAGACATAAATGAACAGCATCAGGGCGTTTTACTGCCAAAGCCCCCCACAGTACTCCATGTGTGTGTCTTCATTTGATTTTCTTAATGTCAGGAGAAGGTCACCAACACAAACTTAGATAATTAGATAAGATGTGTGGTAACTGGCCCGGGTCATAAACCAAAGCGGGCATTTGCCATATAGGGCACACGTGTTACAGCTGTGCCAGGCAAGGTCTGGAGGTGGGAAAAGCGGATGCGATGGAAATAAAGGGGTGAGAAGGATCCATCCGAACTGAGTATGTCCGTTAATTATTTTCAGATTAAGAACATACTTAAGAACATTAAAGTTAATGTTCCTGCACCTTGAAGGGAAATGTGTCAGTGTGCGCCCCCTGCAGGCTGTACCTCTAACTGACCCCACACCTTTACCTCCCGGCTCTGGGCAGGTTCCTCTGTCAGCCTGATGGCTGCTGGGTCTTTTGCTCCAGCTGCCACGTGGACAATAAAAAAGAATATGAGCTTGCCTCCCTAGCACAAAGAGAGGCAGGGTGAAAGCCACCAAAATGTATGAACAGGAAACCCCTCCAAGATGGAGACTGGGATGGGAAGATTGTGCAGCTTGCCTCCCTCAAGACCTGGAAAGAAACAGAACTGCAATGCCCAGAACAAACTGCCTCCCGGCGCCTTCGAGAAAGGAGCGGGGTTGAGTGTTCCTGTGCTTCCCGTTCTCTTCCCTTAGTACCGGCATCTTCGTCTTTTTTGCTACTGAGGCCTGTGACATGTGCTGGCCACTCTCTCCCTGTTCGTTTAGGGAGATATTTCAAAGAGCCAGGATGCTCACAGAAGCAACTTAAAAGGCCACAGTTGGGGATGTATGAGGTGGAGGACAAGACAAAATAAAACCTACTTACAATCGACTCGGGAAGACAGACCCAGGCTCGCAATGAACAAAGAGGTATCAGCAGGTGCAAGGCAGTGCAGTCTAACCTGGACACGTGAATGCTAACAGGGAATAGAAAAAGCCAGGGGTGAAATAACTCTGCTCAAGAAGTTGTTCTGAGCACTGGCTGATGTGGCTGAAGTAGAGACTCTGAAACCTGACTACAAGTATTTTTTTTTCCCCTTTAGGGGATATTGATTTCCTAGGCTGTCACTTCAGTAGTGAGGGTGAAGCTGTGACGTCATTTCCTGTGTGAGTGGGAAGTAGTATTGGAGAAGGACCACGCTCACGGTCACCGTGGCACTGCTTCCAGGACAATGCTCACCTAACACAGTGGAGAAGCAGCCACGGGTGAGCTCATCCAGAGGTCAGCTCTCCTTTAGGAGCACTTGGGTCACTTTCTCGGCTGTCACCAAGAGCCAGGCACGAAGGCAGAGGCCGAGCATAGACAGGCTTGTATCACAGAACTGGATCTTACGTAGTCCCTTGTTTTATGAACCAGAGCAGAAGGCAAAAGTGGTTCTCAAACAACGTTCTAAAGCTTCTGTAGCAGCCCCTAAAGGACACGGTTGTCCGCATGAAGAATGTCAAGCTGGAAGTAGGGAGATCTTCATAGGGAAGTTTAAACGTTTACACTTTTACCTAGACCACACCTGTGAACCTGAGAAGGGCAGAATCCCAGAGCAGCCCCTCGATTCTGGCAGGGTCTCTCTTTCCTTTTCTGTCTATACAGAGAACCAGCTGGCTGCCTCGACAGGACACCAAGCATCTCCGTAGAAAGTCCACAGGAGACCGACTAGCAACTGACCAGAGGAACCAGCTCATCAGCTAACTGAATTCAAAATCAAACTGAGGGCTGGGAGATGGTTTAGTAGGGTAAGAACACTCGTTACAAAAGCATAAGGGCCCGAGTTCAAATCCCCAGTATTGGTGACGATGATGATGATGATGACGATGTAAGAAGCCAGGTGTGGCCACGCACGCCCCTACCCGAGCACTGTGGGGATCAGAGACAACCGAATCTGGGGCTTGCTGGCTTCCAGCCTGGCTTGAGGCTCAGTGAGAGAGCCTGTTTCCAAAGATAAGGGTCACGACCTCACTTCACACGGGAGGTTCGCATTCACTCCTCCACATATGCACCACATACACGTACATCACACACACACACACACACACACACACACACACACACACACACACACACACGGTTGGGGGGAGTAGAGGGGAGAGGGGGAGAGAGAGAGAGAGAGAGAGAGAGAGAGAGAGAGAGATATCGATTCTATGCTGTCCAGTACCATAGCCCCCATAACCGTTTTGAAAACAGGAGGATGTTCAAATGCTTTCCATTGTTACAACAAAACCCCCAAGGCTGAGTCATCCTTAAACCTAAGAGGTCTGTGCAGCTCACAGGCTTGGAGGATGAACACGGTGGCGAGAGCATGTGCAGAATAGAGCACATAGCGAGACAGACAGCAAGAGAGGCTCGGGGGCCAGCCTTGCTCTGCAGGACCCATGGTCCCATAAGAAGTCCAGTGATCCCTCTTGGGCGTGGCATCCTGTATGTGGCCACACCACCCCTAACACACCTGCTCTCCAGTGAGGACAGCATGCCTGATGACCCACTCACTTCCCAGTAGGTTCCACCTCATAAAGGTCTCCTCTTCTCTCTATACTGACATGCAGAGGACCAACTTTGGTTCAAGACATGAACCTTTGGAAACACACACCAAGAAACCATATCCCAAACCATGGGGAGCAGGCAGAGAGGGGATGCGAGAAGCTGGCAGAAGGGGGTGGAATGAAAATACAAGCAAGGAGGCTTTTTGATGATGGTGGTGGTGATGATGGTGGTGGTGATGGTGGTGGTGATGCTGATGATGGTGATGATGGTGGTGATGATGGTGATGATGGTGATAATGGTGGTGATGATTATGATGGATGATGATGATGATGATGGTGATGATGGTGGTGATGATGGTGATGATGGTGATAATGGTGGTGATGATTATGATGGTGATGATGATGATGATGGTGATTATGATGATGGTGATGATGGTGATGATGATTATGATGGTGATGGTGAAGATGAAGAAGAGGGGGAAGGGAGAAGGAAGAAGAGGAGGAGGAGGAGGAGGAGGAGGAGGAGGAGGAGGAGGAGGAGGAGGAGGAGGTAGGCATCAGCTTTGCCCCTAATACAAGTGAAACAGACACATTTTAAAAGTAAAACTGAAGTTATTGCCTTGTGCTTCTATAAATCCGGTTACTGAGAAAGCAAAAGTCTTCTGCCAAGGGTGAAGACAAGGGCATGTTTGGGGATTAAAGCAAGTGGAATGGGTTTTCTTTATTCAATCACACACATTTTAGTAAAGGTTGACTTGGCAGAGGCCGTGCCAGCCCTGGGGATAAAGGACTTCACTCGGTGTAAAATGCAGTGTGAAAAGGTCTGAGATAGAGGAGGGCTTCAGTGTATGCAACGGGGGGGGGGGGGTCCCCTTGAGGACGGCCAGCACTCCTCCTTGCCCACGGACATCCCCTGCTATGAACAAGAGCAACCGCTGATGGAGCCAACACAGCCCTTAGCCTTTAAACGAAGCTCTGAACGAATTAAGCAAGTGGCAAAGTTCATGTCATTGGTCAAAGTAGAGTTGAGAGATAGCATGCAGCCCAATCTGGGCAGGGCAGATGTAAATGATGTTTGCTCTGGAGCCCAGGAAAGAAGTTCATGTGCCTCATCCACGAGTTAGCAAGAGAGACTCAACATCCATCCCAGGAATCTTGTGATGGGCATCAAAGGTGGACAGGGAGGATGGGGAGAAGTAAGGCCCTGGGTGACCCTTGAGAAGCAACGGACCCAACCTTGCATATTCCTGGACTTTAGGGATACGTGAACCAAAGAAGTCTGCTGTTGTTTAAACCAGTTGTGTTTTGTTTTTATGATTCAAAAATTCCCAAGTTACACAATACTCTTCTTGTGCCTGTTCTTTCTATTGTAAGGTCTGGGGCACCAGCCAGGCAGCCTCGGGGTGGGCAGGGAGGGAAGGGGTACAGGAAGGGTAGAGGTGAACGTTAGAATGGCTGGGAAGAGGAGGAGGAGGAAAAAAATCTCAACAGGACAGAATGCAAAGGCAGGGATCGCAGACTGCGTTCATAAGGTCTGCATTTATCCCGGAGGCAGTGGGGAACCCATGGAGCATTTCACCAAGAGAAGAGGGCCAGATGAAATGATGAAAAGCTTTGCTCACATAGCTCACAGACGGCAAATGAGCAGGACAGCTCTTAGAGGCTCACTCTTGTACCCTGGGAGCACAGCTGAGCATCAGAACCAAGGATGAGGTAGAGAAAAACCAGAAAGTGGAGAGGCAGACTAAACACATTGCTCCCGTCTTTAGGAACTGGGTGCTCTCAGGGCGCCTCCGGGATTTGAGGAGGTATGCTTAGCTTCTGGGAAAGTCAGAAGAGCCATGATGGATAAACAGGGTGCTACCCAGAGATGAGAAAAAGGGGGCTTCAGGATGCTGAAAGCCCAAAGGGCTTTCGGGAGAGGAAAAGCGGAAATCTGAAATGGACGAGGGAACGGTAAAACATGTCAGTTACCGAGAGGCTCGCAAGGTAAGGGAGAAGAGACAACGCTGCACACTGAGAAACCAGCAAAGCTTGTGCCCCAGGCCTGAAGGAAAAGTTAGCGTCCATCCTGACAAACTCCTTTCCTCCTCTAGCTTTCATGTAAATGGCAGGAATCGTGTGTCTGAACCACACTCACCTACATCACAAATACAGTGATAGAGTCTGACGCTTACCGCCTATTGGCAAACGTGGGCTCAGTTACTCTTCAACATTATTCCTGTTTCACCAACGAAGGAAAGGTGGCGCGCATCTTAGCGTGCCCTTAAATCCACACCCACCCAGTCCAGGGAACTTCAAGTGTCTTTCCTCACCAGGTCCTAGCTGGGTATATTTCTACCAGTCTTCCCTCGGGTCCTCTTCCAAAGGGCTTGAGCGGCCAACGCCCTGCCAGAATCTCTCCGAAATGAGAAGCACAACAGACTCGGGCAGCTTCTGCTAGGCAAATTTCACAGTTAAACTGTTTTTACAGACTCTTGATTTTATTTGAAGCACAGTTCTGCGAGCACGTTACTTTTAACACAGGCTTTTCTCCAGCAGAAGAGGCGTAACGAGTCAAATAATCAGCTAGCCCCACGTAAACGAGCGAGTGAAGCAAGCTTCCTCCCCAGTCCATTACGGTGGTCTGGGAAACTTCCTAATGCATTATGCCCTTGATGTCAAGGCACCGAGCTTTGGAATCAGACGTGTGTGTTCTCAGTGTCGCCAAAGAGACGTCTCCTGTAGGTCTAAGAGTGCATGCTTCTCTGCGGGGCTTTGCTGAACAGTAACTGAGACACACGTGACCAACAGCTGCCCTTGGCTGAGAGCTTACCATGTGCCAGGCACCAGGCACTTACCAGCTCAGGGTTAACAGCTTTTAGCCCTCAGTCGTACTGTGCTCCCTCACTTTCCCCAAGGACAAAAGAACTCTTTCTAGGGAATGTTTTTGAAGTTAAAGATACTAAATTGGGTCATATCGCAAAATGTAGCTTTTCGAAACAAAAGAAGCTATAATATGAAAAGAGATTAGATTCACTGAGGTTAATGCTTAAAGATATACTTATTATGCTGGGGAGATGGGTCACTGAGGCACAAGGATCCGAGGTCAGTCCTCAGAACTCATACAGAAAAACCAGGTTATGATTCCAGCCCTGAGGAGGCGAGACAGTGGAACAAATCTCCAGGGTTTACCCACCGGCCAGCCTAGCCCGCCGGCGACTTCCAGGTCAATGAGAGGTCAAGGAGAGACCCTATCCTAAAAAAAATGTCGATGGTATCCTAGGAACCCAAGGAATCACCGAACGCTGCCTCTCTCTTTCATGGTGGGGGGTAGGGGAGAAAGAGAGAGAGAGAGAAACACACATCACACAAGCAAAAGAAACATAAATCGATCGTATATAATAAGACAAACTTAAAGCTACAGCTCTATTCCAACCCAACCCAACGCTACACAGCGTCCTCAGGAGCCTCCTCCACCTCCTTGACAATCCAGTTTCCTCAACTACAAAATGGGGCTCCTACAACTCACCCCACAGATCGCGCAGAACCATAATAATGTTCTCACACCGCTGTGCTCACAACACCCAGCCAGCACTCTCCACCTCAATATGCCACTCGAACTCTCTGAGGCAGGCAGGGCACCGAGGTCCCAGATAACATGGCTGAAGGTAATGAGCAACAGTCCAGACTCCTCCACCCTGTCAGTCTCAGACTTGAGCCTGGCCATTGTTTGGTGAAACCATTTCAAGATTCAGAGCAAACCAGGCTCCAGCAAAGACACACCCAGATATTCCATTGAGAGGGACATCCCTCTGCCTGGACATCAAACACCAACACAAGATGGTGAACTTATTAATTGATTTTAAGACAATGCAAACTGGAAGCTCCTTCGGTATCTGTATAAAACTGAGGTCACTGTGCAAAGGTCTGACTTCTTTGTCATTAGGACGGACATACGAAGCCTTTTGGTAAATCAGCAATACCAACCTACCACTTAGCTATGTTTCTTGCTCCTGGGGCAAGCCTGTGACCCACAGTGAGCTCAGATAAAAAGACCACACTGCACAGCTGTGCCCCACAAGGCCTGCGATGCTTTCAGTTCTCCCATCCATTACCGGCAAATTACGGTAAATTCAAAATATTGATCTGCAAACCCCTATATGGGAAGAAAGTTACCATCGAGTTTTATTGCTTACTGTTGGGTCCAATTCTCTGGAATCAATAAAAGCTACAATGTTCATAAGCTTCTAAAAAGAGAGTTAATATAGTGGATATGAGATACCTTCTTAAATCATTATAAATCTATAGACTTCTCCACCAGCACTGTGGCGAGCATCTTCGGTGTTCAAAAGCCTTATTTGATTTCAAAGCCTTCTCATTACCCAGGAAAATGCTCTGGGAAAGAAGTGAATTTCATTGCCAGGGAATGAAAATGGAATAATTAGAACCCTGGCAAGCGAGCCAGCTTTGGTTTCATCTCCTGTTTCCTCAGTTATCCACACCCCAAAATACCCCGCCCACAGTCAATCATTGTGGCCACTTATTAAACAGCTACATCTCAGCCGGACTTCAGGTTCAGTTTTCCTGACACCAGGCCCCATCAGGGAGGCCAGTTTGCCTACAAACAACTCTTCAACTGCCCCTAATGTAAAGAATCAATATCCTTTTATGAACCAATTTTTTAAAAAATCAGATAGTAGTTCAAAGTTTCCATTAAAATTACAGACAGCCTTAATACAAAAAGAAAGAGGCTTTTTTTTTTTTTAAAGAGAACCAGGAAAACAGGATGAGATGAGACTGTCTGACTAGGGACAGTAAGCTTACTCCAGTGAGATGAATCATTTTTATTTACTAAGGATACCTCATAGTTTATCCAGCACTCACTCTTCTGAAGGCCCATTTTAGTGTAGAAATTTATTGGCAGATCAGCTCAAGGGAGCGCTTGACAAACTATATGAGGCTAATACCCACAAGTCTACTTTCTTCAGGCTATTCCTCTCTATCTAAATGCAAAAGACGACACAAAATATGCATGCAAAATGGATGCAGGCCCGGGAGATTAATGTCTCACATATTCAAATAATCGATAATGCGAAAGTAAGCCTCTAACAGTGCTGAAATTTATTGTAAAGAGATGGTAACAAACAATTGACGTGGATATATTTCACTGAGGAAGTAGTAGATCCTGTTAGTGACAGAACACAGAATCGGAAATTTTCTAAATATATTTTAAAATATTTATTTTAAGTGCGTGCATGTGTGTATGTGAGCTTGTGTGTACGTGTGTGTGCTTGTGTGTACATGTGTGTGTGTATGGTTACGTACACGTGCTGCAGGTGTACTCAGAAATCAGAAGTAACAGGTCATCAAGAAGCTGGAATTTTAGGTGACTGTAAGCCTCCTGATGTGGGTGCTGGCATGTGAACTCGGCCGAGTCTATGGAAAAGCATTTTACCCTTAACTGCTGAGACATCTCTCTAGTGTCCAGAACTTGATTTTTTCCCCTTTTCTTTATATTTAATGTTTTCTCTAATGTACAGCTGGAAGCATGCTGGAATTCGGACCTTTGAGGGAGAGGGATGCCTTGTCTCCCACTTCACAACTCCGGCTCATCACCACTGGCAAATCTGGTGCTACAATGGCTGCTACCACCGGGCCAGGCTGAGCTACGTGTGTTCTCATCAGTTTCCTGGAAGCCTTACCACTACCCTGTAGAATGGTTAAGATTACCAGTGGTTTCCAAATAGGGCAGCCGAGTCTTAGAAAACTGTGTAATGATTTGCCCAGTGTCCGAGTCATCACATTAAGGACAATGGTGAGAAGGCAAAAGAAGCAGCCTGTATCCTTGAAGATGCTGTTTTAACACATATACTCACTGCAGACACCTTGTCACAAACATTCTCATGCGTGAGAAAGAAATATCCATCCAAGCAGCTCATTTCCCCTTCTTTGCAGAGGTATATTCCCGGTTGACATCTTCCGGGGTCCTTCCCAATGACTCGCACCAGTCAGCTCTGGAACGGTGGCTCCTAATGCAGGGCACGTGTAGAGATAACCTCGACACCTTGAGTGAAGGGCTGCTTCACATTTCCCAGAGAATATGGCCACGGAGTCTGCAAACTGGGCCCAGCTTCCACGAGAAACAAGTCTTAGCAACTTTGATTACAGATCTGTCAATTTGTTTCCTTTTCCTAAAACAAGTTTGGGAGAACTGCACAGCGCGCCCTAAAGACTTTGAAGCTAACCAGAGAGACGCTGCACTTAATAGCGTTACATTTGTGACAGTTAATTAGCAGAAAATGTCTCAGCGCAGGGAGGTTTTTGCTTTTGTTAAGCATCAAAAGCAATAAAAGGCTCTGGGGTTTTAATTGCTTCTTCCCAAAGACCGACTTTCCTGGTTCTCTCCCTGCAAAGACACAAGCGTCCCTTCAAAGTCAAAAATGGCCCCTTGGGACTTCTGTGATCACGAGGACCCTGAATGGGGTGGACATTTGAATTTGAGCTCTAAGGATATTTTCGTCACGTATGTTATTGCTGCTATCCAATCTAGAAAGAGATTCCCAAGCATTAGATCTCTACGCCTTCCGCACGTGTACGCAGCCATCTGGAACACCAGAGAGCAGGGTGTTCGCTCTGGTTTCCATAAAACCACAACTATTCAGTTCTTCCTTCAAAGAAACCAACACGCACGCTAGAGAATATTGGATTGATAGGCGCACTGCACTGCAGAAAAGCTGTGTGTCCTTGGGCTGAATTATCCGGATTGCCTTGGGAGTATGAAATGGACTGCTGAGGCTGGAGTCCTTTCCCATAGGACACAGCTGAAAACACAAACACACACCAGACTGTACAAAAATGAAAATCTAAACAGAGTGGGGAGAAACAAACCTCAGAGCGGTAGAACTCTGAGCCCTTACTGAGCTTTCGGATCCTACAAGGTCACTCAAAACATCTCATCACTTGGACAAGTTGATGAATTTGAACCCGTTTTTTTTTTTAAACATTTCCGTCATTTTAAATGCTAGCTCTAAAACAGAAAAAAGAAAAAAACAGGCTGAGTCACACTGAGTTTAATTGTGTATCAATCAAAAACCAGAAACAGTGGCTAAGTTAGACTGCTAAATTCTCACATGCCACTGAGAAACAGATACACAACTACACACCCCACTGTTAAGCCATACCCACCAACCCATCCACCCTTAGGATGAGTGTTCTGAAGGGGCGGGGCCTCAGAGAAACAGCTCAGCACAGCAGATCAGAGGCTGCAAGGGGAGTGCCAGCCTCGTTTTTGCCTATGGCTCTGGGAAGCTTAATGCTGTCTCTGTGACTTTCTTTCCTCACTGAAAAATTGCAGTTCGCCGTTCGGTGGACCCAATGAAAGAACACACACAAAACACCGAGCGATGGAGCTGGCACACACCGAGCCCTCTCCATTGTTACTGGTCTGTCTTAAATACGGATGCGCAAAGCTCACACTGCAACCCCGGGGTTTTGCCTCTTCAAAATACCAAGTATTCAGCCACAAAATAAGTCATTTATGCTGATGTATACCTTCAGGCCGCCAAACAGCAGATTAAAAGGGAGTAACACATTTAAGGACACTCTAAGCCTACTTCAGTGAAAGCGTAGAGAATCTATTCTATTCTTGCATTATTGATAGGACTCTCAGATGCTTTCCAAATAGCTCTATTAAAACCAAAATGGATTACCTAGGCACTTGAAATTGCTATTTATCAAGCATGAAGTCCAGCTCGTAATGAAAAGCAAACTTCTTAAAGGGCTCCAATTCTATCCAAAGACACGCTACACCCACCAGCGTGTGTCCCACGCATACTACAGCCATACATTTTAAACGGCCCTTATTTTTTAAGTCTCATGTAGCTTTCATTAAATTACAAGATAAAGAAAAATATTGCTTCCTATGACCATGGACAACATACTAGATTCCTTGTGTTTGAGTCTGCATTTTTCTGAGCCCACCTTTCGTCCATAAATAACAGTGCTGCTTTAACTAAAAAGTGTGGGAAATTCTGATTGAATTTTCCACTTCAAAGTACACAAAATCATTTCATCTAACATGCTGTGTTAGAAAATCTATGCTCCATTCTGACCTCCTGTTGCAGCCTATTCCAAGTACCGGTGATACACCGTATCGCCCTGCATGGCTGGCGGCGTAGAGTAAACATATTGGCTGCAAAATGTTTTGAAAACCCCCTATTCCATATAGATCCCAGCGACTGTCAAAAAACCACAAATGTTTGCATTCTGCCTGTGTGAAAGCATGACGGGGCTCTGAGAGAAATTCCCACGATAAATAAAAGCAGCTACTTGCAGAATGGTCTAAGCTAGACTATCCCAGGCTTGCAGTGAGAGGAAAGGGAGAGCCAAACTCAGCCCCACCACACCCCCAGAGGTGGTGCCAGAAGACAATAGTAACTGTGCCCCTCTTTAGCTCATTTGAAAGGTTAAAGCGGAACGCAGATGAGATTACCACCATTGCCGATGAGGCCGGGCACCCAAGCTCCACACGGAAAGGAAGGCGACATACTGGCTGACTTTTCCTTTCCTTTGCAGTCTGGGCAGTTTGCTGTCTTTTCTTCTTCTTTTTTTTAATTGAGGGGATATGACAGCTGATCTAGTTTACTTTCCTGGCCATCCAGTCCTTGTGGAAGTTAGGCAGCCAAGAATGGTATCCCACAATGAAGAATATTAGGGCATCAAGCAGGAATCCTGAGCGATGCTATTGTAACTAGCGAGGCTTCTGGGTTAGAGCACTGTCCCCAGGCCCAAGCTTCCTGGTCCTCAGTAGAATGAGGTAAGAAAGATACGTTAAAGGCACACAGGATGGCTGCTATATGGGAATTTTTCGGGTTCCCCGAAATAAGGTGGGTCAGAATCCATTTAATTTCACATTTCTACAAACTATATTTGGAACTTTGTTATTGTTATCTGATTGAGAAAAAAAAAATGAAAGTCCCCTGTGGGAAAAAGAAAAAACTGTGTTCAAGTGAGATCTCCCCAAGAGAGCATCAGTGGTGACCTGCTAGGACCAAGTGCATATCTGCAGGGCTTCCCCTATTATCCGGAACCATGAAACATCCGGCTGAGGTCACATGCTGCTCAGACATACGCTGGCTAGGGCTTAACTGCTTGCAGTTATGATGCTCGGACAACCACAGAGACAAGCCAGGTGACTGTCACACTACGTACTCACTGCTGCGCTTAGTGACTTTAAATTGCAGCCTCAGACTGCATGGGGAGGAAAGAGGCCGGCGGTCTGCACTGTTCTCAATGAGGTGTTCCCACACAACTCACGAGACTGCAACCATCAACCCAAATGAAGATTGAAAACAAAGATGGAAGAAACAAAGGCCTCATGCAACCGCAGCATCAACTCTCTGGAGAAATAAACGCAGGACACCCCGATGTATGAGCACCATGATGGGGCTACCCTTTGTGTGACAGGCAAATGCGATGAATTCCGGCCACTGCCGCTCCAGTGTGTCTCTACCAGTGATAGGAAAACTGGACTGTGTTCTATTTATCAGTGGCCAAGGCTTGTCTTTGTCCTCTCTTCTCCACTGGCAGATTTCCCCTTCCTTACAGCAGGGCAGTACTCAGAGCAGTGTGCCGCAAAGGTCAAAATGAGACATACAGGACTGGCTGGTTCCTCCATGCCCCACCCATTCCTCCTCCTGCTGTCTCTCAACCAGAGCTGGGAGCAGCCATGGCCTGCTCTTTCCTTTAAGGAGGTTTATTACTTCTCAGAATCTGTAATGCCCCATGCTTCGGTGTTGTTGTTTTAAGATGGGGTCTCACTGTGACGCCCAGGCTCTTGGTGTTATCTGAAGAGACCGAGAAACCATCATTGCTCCAGGACACAGGGACAAACGCGTGACAACAGGAAGACACAATTTCTGCAGAGAGAACTAAAACACGAACAAAAGAGGGAAAAGCGAGAATTCAAAGTACATCAGGATGAAATGGGCTTGTTCACCGGGAGACCGAAGGGAAGAGTTGGCGCAGAAATAAAGACAGCGGACATTGTGAAAACGGAATTACCAGGAGAGAAGAGAAACCAAGACAAGAGTTCCGAGTATGGGTGGGGCAAATCACACCGCACAATCGAGGCCTAGAATCTTCCGGAATCCCCAGAAGAGAAACAAGCCAGTTGACCATGGCCAACCTGTTCCCAAAGTCAATAAAATCCATCACTCCACACACGAGAGGTTCAGTGATGCTCGGGCAGAACACAGACAAAGGAACCCGTAGTTAGCCAGTATAGTCAAACTGCTTTTGCAGGTAGGAGGTCTGCCAACATATGGGAGAGAACGGGGACAGTGCTCATCAAAATTACTCCCCCACCCACACACACACCACACACACGCACTCACACACGCACACTCTCACACACACACACATGCACACACACACATATGCACACACATACACACACACTCACATGCACACACATGCGCACACACTCACACATGCACACACACATACACACACTCACACATGCACACACACTCACACATGCACACACACACACTCACACATGCACACACACATGCACTCTCACACATACACATACACACATGCACACGCACACTCACATGCACAAACACATGCACACACACACACATGCACACGCACACTCACATGCACAAACACATGCACACACACACTCACACATGCACACACACACATGCACACACACACGCATACACACTCACACATGCACTCACACACAAACACACTTGACAAAAATGACGAGTATGCTGCTGAGGGCCTAACGTCTCAGTGCTGGGGAGGCGAAGGCAGGAGGATTTTGAGTTTGAGGCTAGCCTGAGAGACACACAGTTTCAGGTCTGCTGACATACACAGTGAGATTCTGCGTCAAGAGCATCACGTGAATGATCCGGCCGAGGACGGATCAGGACTCTGAATCAGTTACGGAAAGAGTGGCTCTCGGGTCTCTGAGCTGAGCTCCTGCTCCCCTCGGGCCCTGCGGGGAAATGCTCCTTCCAGAACTCTATGGGAAGCCACAGAAGCAAGACAAGACCCCACCAGACTGGCCTGGTCACCAAGCTGCTTGTGTGTGTTCTGAAGTGCTTTTCTTTGCCTGTGGACAACGTGCAGGACCCAGATGCCCTTGAAGGCAAGAGAACGGCCTGAGTCTTTTCATAAATCCGGAAGCCACAGTGGGTAACCATTATACTTAACCTATGCTCCGATCTTTTCACCTCTGAATTAAAACTCTCTATTCTCACACCGGCAGATTTCCCGTAACACAGGTCTTCGGTGAGCCCAACTCTGATGATTCTGGGAAAAGTCCAAAGCTACAAGTCACCAGTGTTTTTATGACCTAGAAGAATAAAATTCTCCTAAGAACAAGAAAGGCTGGGCAGTAACAATTTACCCGTGTACACTAGACCTCTCACAGCCAAACAAACGGAAGGACACAGTCCAGCCACGGCTCTCGGAAGGGCCCAGTCTAGACGGGAACTGGTTGGGGAACGCGGCACGCTGCAAGCGAGAGCGAGTGGGAATGAGCATCAAGAAAGAACACGCTGGCATTCTCGAGTGAGGATAGAAACAACCCCGGGGAAGGAATCTTTCTTCTGCGTTTTTCATCGTAACATTGTAAGTGGGTCCAACGTGGAAAATTCCAATGACTGAAATACTAAAAACCACAATTACTGTATCCTTTGTACTTGTTCTTCATCGTACCTTGTAACCCAATTACGGCCTCTCCTTAAACACGAAGGGAAACAAAAACACAACTGCCATTTTATTGGATAATAAATTACGATGGGGCTCCTTACATTCCCAATTATAGATATTTATTGGATACTGCGTGATGATCTCATACATGTATATCATGTGTAACGGTCAAAGCCGGGTAATTATCATCTCCTCCTTAGACATTTGTCATTTGCTTGGGGTGGGAGCCCCTGGATGCCTTTTTCCTATTTCTTTGTGAAACAAGTAATAAATTCTCATAAGCTACGGCTAACTTACCGCGTTGCTGAACGTTAGAACTTATGCCTACCTAACATTGCCTTGGTGGCCATTAGCTACAAGCAACAGCATGAAGCACAAAGACTTTGGCAAAGACGGTAGAAATTCCTCTACGGGTACTTCAGGGGGAAGCTCCAGGCGCTGGTTACTGAGCTACCATTCGTCTATGAGGGTTTGCTGTATTTGAGTTGTTCTGCCTGCATATTATTAGGCAAAACAGCAGTGTCCCACATCTATGGGGCAGCATCAGACTTGAAACATTTGCATACGTATGAGAGAGAGAGAAGGAGAAAGAAGAGGCAGAAGAGAAATGGAGGGAGGGGAAAGAGCAAGGGAGGGAGGGAGGTAAGGATTACAAAGTGATTCAAGAGAAAGCTGCCTGTACTCACCTTCGGATACGAGTATTATGTTCCCACAACCAGCCACAAAATGGATGCTCAGTACTGAATTAGGGGAACTGAATTCCAAAGGTATTTTTCACCTTGCCACAGTGAAGGGCTCTAGTACTGTCTTCATATATGCCTTATAGATAATTTTATGGAAAGTAGGTTTTCCGTGATACTATGTGAATGTGTTAAGTAAACCGATACTAAAGCTAGAAAACAGTGGGATAAATTTATGGCTTTTTCTTCTCTGCCTTGTCCTGAAGTATCCTACCCTTTGTTATAGTGAGACATGGTGAACATGGGCTGGCAAGACTGCTCAGTGGGTAAAACTGGTTTTCACACGAGCCTGCTGAGTTGAGACTGGTTGCCAGAACATACATAAGCAGCCAGATGCCATGGTACAGATCTGCAAGCCCAGAACTCCTGAGGGGAGAGGCAGAGACAGGGAAGCGGCCTGGATGCTCAAGGGCCAGTTAGTCAGCACGGAGTATCAAGTGCAGCATAATCGAGAGATGTCCTTTCTCCAGGTGGGAAGTGAGAACTGACTCTCGAAAACGGGTCCTCTGACCTCCACACAGGCACCATGGTGCTCGCGGCCTCTCAGAATAATAACAAAGAAGGAATTCAAATTTAAAAATAAGTGATGTACTTTAACAGTCCGCTATGGGCTTCTTTTTTCTTAAAATAAATTATTTGTGTGAGTGTGCGTGCTTCTTTGTATGTGTACCGTGTGTGTGTCCGTGGAGGCCAGAAGAGGGCAGCAGATCCCCAGGGACCGGAATTACAGGTGCTTCTGCATCTCCTGATAAGGACGCTAGGAACCAAACTCAGGTCTTCAAGAGCAGCAAGAACTCTTAATCACCAGCCATCTCTACAGCCCTCGGGCTTCTTTTCCCTTTTCTCTCCCTTTCATTATTTTTACCCCTCATGCTATGTACGTAACACAGACTATCCTGAATTTTGCTATTCTGTCTCTTCCTTTTGAGCAGCGGAATTATAGCAGGCATGGCCACCATGCATAGATTTGGACTTCTTTATGATATATATGAAATATGTCCCTTTGTTACACAATAGTAACCCATGTTACCATATAGGGATGGATACATATACCCATAGCATCACAGATGTAACTCGTGTGTGTGTGTGTGTGTGTGTGTGTGTGTGTGTGTGTATCATGTTGTGTGTCTTAACCACACACAGTAAACTTTAATTAAAATGTGCTTTGAATGTGTAGTATGTTCACATGTATAAAGAGATATTAATTTTTAAGTTCATTCTATCCATCTTCTATGTTCTTCTTCCAGACAGAATTGATGTTTAAAAAGAAAACACAACAGGGGCTGGACAGATGGTTCAGTAGTTAAGAGCACTGGCTGCTCTTCCAGAGGACCTGTGTTCAATTCCCAGCACCTATATGGCAGCTCACAACTGCCTTTAACTCCAGTTCTAGGGGTCTGACACCCTCACACAGACATACATGGACGATGTATGATGGTTACCCTCCCTCCCATAAAGTGGTATGTGTGCGTATACCTCTTTGGGTTAGTACTTCTAATTACCTCTCTGACGGAACATGTAGTAACTCACTCCCATCAGCAATATTATAAAATCAAAAACCACATAAAACAATAACAAAAAGCTATTTCTCCAGAAATCATTAAACTTTTAGATTTCTTTGAATTTTGAAATTCTCTTAAAACATACTTAATTGGTACTTCTCAGGGGAGTTGACACATATTTCTTATGCATAAAGCCATGTTTTGATAATGGCTTTTATTTTGCATGTAAATATGTAAAAATGTACATGCAGGTGCACATATGTCTGTGTGTGTAAAGGGGGGGGTTGTCTCAGGTATAGAAGCCAAAGGTTGCCCATCGTGTGTGTGTGTGTGTGTGTGTGTGTGTGTGTGTGTGTGTGTGTGTGTGTTAATAAGGTCTCCTTTGGGTCCTAGGGCTTACTGATTAGTCTAGGCTGATTGGCAACTGAGTCCAAGGATTCTCTTGTCTCCCTCTCCCCGGCACTTACATTACAGACGTGTGTCACCATGCCTAGATTTAAAAACTCTTATGTTGCTTCTAGTGTGTGTGTGTGTGTGTGTGTGTGATGTATGTGTACGTGTGTGTACTCATGTGCATGGTGCTGACACCTGTGTGTATACACAGAGGCCAACGGAGGAGAGGCTAGCAGATGTCTTGCTCTGCTTCTCTCTACTTCATTCTCTTGAGACAGCCTCTCTCACTGGCCCAGGAGTTAGGATGGTACCCAGCAAGCCCCAGGGATCCTTCTGTCTCTGCCCCACATAGAGCTGGGGTTACGGAGGCACACATCCACGCCCAGGTTTTTACGTGGATTCAACTCAGACCCGCCTGCTAGCCTGGCAAGCATTCTTACCTATGTTGCCATCTCTCCAGCCCCACATCTGGCTTCTTACATCGGTGCTGGGGATCAAACTCGGTCCTCATGCTTGCTCTCTCCCAGCCCACGTTTGATTTTCTGAGGATCATGTACTTATGCTTTTTGTCCCTTCATCGGTTGAACTGCTATGGATATGGGGTTCTTTTTTAAAGCCAACAGAGACAAACTTGGTAAGGCTGTCTTATAAAGGCATGGGAAATACAAACAGGAACAAAGATTTATTCTCTGAATGCCTTTGTAGCGCTGCCTCGTTCTGCATCAGGAGAGCTGTATCTACGTCAGAGGACTTCTGCGGTACGAGAGGCAAAAGGGAGGTGAGAAAGTGCTTGCTTCTGAACCCTGAGGAGCCCTGCCTCTCTATCTATGCAGCATGCCTGGGAAGGGTGCAGACGCGGCAGGACAGCTTAAGACAGAAACCACCCACGCTGAGTCCTGGTCTCTCCTCTCCTTTGCTGCCTCTTGGGTTTCCAGGGGAGGTTACTGAACTCGTGCAGTGAATCCTTGCTGATTCATTGGTTACAGGTTTCCAAGGCGGACAGGAGACATCCGAGATGGAACATGACACTTGGTCTGGACAGAGAGGGACCTAGTCCTCTAGCGGGGAAAACATGCTCCTGGTAGTGTGGCTTTGTCATGCAAACTGACGAACACGTCCCAGAGGTTGAAACTGAACTTGAGACAGGTGTCCCATAGATTTGAGGAATGACCAGAGGAGACGAACATATTATCTAGCTGACCCCTGGAGAGCCTTCCTTATGATCTAAACCACGGTGGCTATTTATTGACCTGGTTATTTGTGTCTAACTGGTGCCAGAAGCACCAACTGTGTTACTCTAATAACATGCGGCCTCTCGGCTCACCAAGAGTCTCTGCCTTCCCTCCCAAGTTCTCAGCTCTCAGAATGGAAGGGGCAGACTGAGGTACAATCAAAGGGAAAGCCATCCCGCAGCAACTTCTGTTGTTTTCACTTTAAAGACCCCATCTCTGCCAGGGCACCACTTCTCAGCATCATAAGCTACCGCCCGGAGAAAGGGACAGGGCTCTGGTTTCCCGTGTTCCTCAGTGGTTGTCTGTCGCATCGCCTCATGGCCTGGATGCTGTTAGCATGGGACTGTTCGGTTTGTCGAAATCCCGCCAGCTGTATCCTTAGAAAACTATGTTTTAGTCAAGAGTTTTATATACATACATACATACACTCCGGAGGAAAAAACTCAGTCTTCACAAAAAAAGGAATATAGTTGTTATTTCCAGACATGGACACCATCTGTGACAAATCTGAGCCCCTCCCCTGTGCGTGGGCAAGCGATGACGAATTTACAGATACTTCCAGTGCCTCCCATCGCTGCCTATCTACTCCTAGTGGGAAAGATGGTGCCACTGTTGCATTGCGTATGTGACGGGGCAGCAAAGGAGATGACTCCGGAGTAAACTAGCCCCTGTTTGGCCTCACAGCTAGCACACAAAACATGCAAGTAGGTCTTTGTGATCGCAAAGCCGGAGTCTAAGCGCCATGAAGAGACACAACAAGGAGTGCCTCCGTCTTGATCGGTGTCGCACGCCCGTTGTTCTGCTGTGACGGGTAACTTCCGCAGGCGCTCACATAGCTACCATGCCTGCGCTGTTGCTGTTTACAAGTCCCTAACCCTCAAAGCCTTTTCTGACCAGAACTCACGAACTGGTCCCCGCTAGGGATCAGAGTCATACTGGTGCTGCCAACCACGCTGTTTATCATCGTCTCTGCTTTATTCACTTGCCAATTAAATTAAATGTTTGAAGGCATCAAGTTAAATCCTGCAAATACATTGTTTCATGCCTACCATATGGATAGGCATAAAGAATCAGTACAGGAGACTGGTCAGAGTCTATAGACAGAGTCTACAGACTAGTCTATTGTACTATACAGTAGTCCTCAAAGATCATGATGTCTTAAACCCCCATGTTACAGAACAGGGAGAGGAAAAGCAAAGAAAGCTTAATGTTTACCTAATGCGACGGTAAGTGTTTTTTATCAACTAGGCAGGATCTAAAATTACCTATGGGCTAAGTAAGTCTCCAGGCACGCCAATGTAGAACTGCTAAGATTTCTTTAACCGAAGCGAGATGATCCACCCTAAACGCGGATGGATGTGCTTCATGCACTGGAGTCCTGGGCTGCATTAAAGTGAGAAAGCGGGCAGCCACTGCTTTCTGCTCCCTGACTGCACATGCAGAACGACCAGACACCTTACAATCCTGCTGCCATGTCTTGTCTACTGTAAGGGACTGTGCACCCTCAAACCGTGAGCCAGAACGAGCCCTGCCTCCCTTAAGCTCCTCCCGTCTGGCATTCTGTCACGGCAATAAGAACAGTACCTAATCTATCTGGTAACGACGGTAACAATAATGTCAACTTAAAGGATCATCACAAGTTGGTACTGATTAACTGCTTTGACCACATGGTCCTTATCTCGCCAAACCCTCAGAAGCAACCTGACGAGACCAACACGATTTTCGTCTGTTTAGTGAATGAGAAAACTAAGGCTAACTGGAGTAATTAAATAATTGGCTTCGGGTCACAGTTAATAACTCTCAGAAATGAGATTCATGCTCATTTTAGTTGGGACCAAAGATCGTTGATAGATGGCTGATACAGAGGTACACAAACAGAAACTATAAACCCCCTCAAAGATTTCTATTAGAAATTTATGAGCCCTAAAGTCCTTTATTTAAAAAAAAAAAAAAAAGTTCCACAGTGCAATATTTGATGTTAAAAAAAAAAAAAAACAACTCTCAGAATAATTATGGCAAACTGTCTTCCTATCACCTCCTGTCTACGTCCTAGAATATAGTAACGAGTATTGCATTCCCCAGAAAAGAAGAAATTATTCTTTAACACTTGAAGTTCCTGGGACTAGGAAGGTGTTAATTACCATCTAGAAACTCCATGCATAAAAAGGCTCCAAAATGTAGATAATTTAAAGCCTATCCCCTCTATGCTTAAAAAAAAAAAAAATCTATCTATTTTCATCTTATAACAACAGAAAGAAACACAACCTATGATTTCTCACTGTCTGTTTACAGCATCTCTGCAACTGTGAATTCCGGTTCCCTCGGAACAGTGGGTTTCTAAGGTCTCAGAGATGTTTACTCTTCGGGGTAGGTAAGAATGAGAAAGGATCAATCCTAAAAGGTTTACAGTAAGCGAAAAGAGAAAACCATCTGCTCCGGGGTAGCTCAGGGCTGGTTTTCCCAGCAGGGGAGTCCAGGTTTTATAAAGCTCATTCTCATTAGAGAAAAGGAGAGAAATTGCTGAGAATTCATAGAAAGGATTTTCAAGCCCTAGAGCAGGTTCGAATGATGTATCTTAACGGGCAGGTTTGGATTGTTGGTTTATCTGTGCGCTGGGGTGGTTTGGGGGTTTGTTTTTATAAGGGAAGATAGAAGGTGAGGACGCTTTCCAGTCTTGAAACGCATGCGAGGCTCTGCCTCCTACTATTTGCCCTCACCTGTTCAAATTTTCAATACAATCTTTATGAACCTATTTATTCTGGATCAGCAAAGCCTCTGATGGAAAATGACAGCTCGTGGAGAAGAAATCTTCATCATCATTTTGTGCTGAAACACCAGGAGATTTGAAAGCTAATCCTCTGTGTACTTCCCGCTCTCCTCTGCACACCAGATCGTGTCCCCGGTGCTCCTGTATCAAATTGATTCTTATTTAACAGAAGCCTTTAGCAGCTCCCACAAATCACAGCCCCGTAGTCTTGGAACTATTATTCCTACTGGCTGTTTTGCTGCATTCTTTGTTCATTTGCTGTGTTAACAGCCTTCCAACTGGGGGAGGCGGACAGGTAAGCATATTCTCAAAGTGGAAGATGCTCTTGGTAGTCCCGGTGGACAGGCTTAGCCAATATGAGGAGATCACTTGTCTTTGATCTCCCCGGCATCCTTTATTTTTATTCAAATAAGAACAGATTTGAAAGCTTGTTTTCCTATGCCCAAAGCACAAAGGGCTTTCTAAGTTTTTCAGGCAATGCAAAAACCTAGGATGGGAAAGAAAGTCAACCCCTTGAGCAGAAATGAGCTTCCGATTTTCTGGCCTGTATTTACCCAAAATATGAAATGCCATTTTTTAAATAGCTTCCTCTGGAGACCCTGAGAGAAGTCTACAAAGTCTACCTAACAACAATGCTGTAAGGAATAAAGAAAGGAAGCGATTGGCTGAGGGATTTTAGAATTGATACAGCCATTCAAAAGTACCAGTGAATGGTAACATTGATAGTTTTAAGTAGGCTCGATGGTGAAGGAAAGCGATCTCACACACTGATTAAAAGAACATTTTATATACTCTCATCATGTCAAAGAGAACACTCAAGACAATAGGGCTCTCAGAGTCTACACAGAGCTGGCCGGTGACAAACCTACAGCAGAACCCAGTCTAGTGTGTTTTCTGTACCACGCCTTTCTGTTAATGCGAAGCTCTTCTACCTGGCTGCACTTCTTCCCAAACTGTGCAAGGCAGACATTCACAATAAAATCAGTATTCTCAAAAGCTCTGACAGTAGGTTCTCCACACATTGTTCATGACCCCGGGAACATGGGAGCCTGCAATTTCTAAGAATTCTTTATAGGAACTCAGGTCACCCAGTTAAAATGACACAGTGCAGATTAGAATCAAGTGTACCTACTTCAAAAGGTCACTGGCTCCACAGATGCACATTCCTGTTGCCCATTTATTGTCCAAGTAATTTATCCACGGAGCAAACAGTGGCTTTCCCCAAATCCCTCTTATAGTTTGGAAAGAAATGAAGGCACTTCTCAGAGTTCCATTTCTGCAATATTTTGGAAAGGAAAGGATCTGACCTTTCAAATCTATTTGGCACCATGGCTGAACCAATTCACACAGTACATTAAGGCACCGGACATCTTCATTGCAGTTTAATGAGTTCCTCTGAAAGTTTCTGTAGATAAGAAGCCACGATTCTTAGTCTAAAGGGAACAACCAAAAAGCCTTTTGCCACAAATAGGAAAAAATTATCTAGTTTATAGTTAAGTACATAACTCAGTCCATGTGAGGCATGGTATCTCTCAAAATGCTAAGACAGAAGGAAATGGAATCCAGACAAAAGGACAAAGGTACATACTAAGTTGTGTCCTTAAAGCACCAAGGACCAAGAAGTGTGAGAGAGTGTGTGTGTGTGTGTTTGTGTGTGCATGCGCGCGACAGGATGTGCTCAATTCACACCATATTTCAACTCTTGTCTTTTTAAAATCTGTGTGTGTGTGTGTGTGTGTTCATGCGCATATATGAGCTGGTATCTGGGAAGCCAGACGAGGGTGTTGGATCCCCAATGCTGGAGCTGAAGCGCCAGGCTGTTGTGAGCCTTGGATATGGGTCCTCGGAACTATCCTATGGAGGAGAAGCAAAGGCTCTCAACTACTGACCCATCTCTCCGGCCACGAAAGTACATTTCTTACATAGTAAAGCCATCAGGCTTACATAACTCTAGTTTCTGTGTGTTTGTTTTTTCTTATTCATATCAACAGGCTGTTGGGTTGTGTCAGGCCTGGGGAACATTCTAGGCCCCTAATAACGTGGCAAAGGGCCATAGCATCTATGTCTACTTTGCAAAAAAACGCTAGTGTGGGCAATGTAGTATTTCCGATGGATTAAAATGACAGCCAAGATTGTAGCTCTAAAATCAGAGCTACAAAGTTAGTAGCTCTAATCAGAGTTTAGGCTGGATGCCTGCAGTTTAGTCAGTACAACGAGGTTCCGCATACTGGATGGAGGTGGTTTCACCTGTGAAATAAAAATTGATAAGGTAGATGCTTAAGATAGGCTTTTAAAATTCACATTAGTGATACTTAACTAAACATGTCAACTGGCAAATTATTACAGAAGGCATAAGACTCTGGGAGCTCTGAAACTATCCCCCTCAGATATGGCCGCCTGAAGTTCTGCCTTATGCCTGGCACGTGAGGAAGAAGAACCTTGTGTGTATGACACCCACCACACAGCCCTGTGTGTGACATCTGGCCCTAGAAGGCTGTCACGTTGACCCTGAGTGGTTGGAATGGAGCACTTTGAAAGGCCAGCTGGAGTTACAGGACAAGTTCATGAATGTTTTCTTCTGCTGGCCAGTAAATATGAGTTTAAGAGAAGGCTATGTGCAGTAGAACTTAGACCCTGAAATCACTGACTTTAGCGAGTCCTCGCCCCAAACCTCAGCCACTTCCTGTGCCTCCTGTGGTCTGTCAGAGGCCTCGGGGCAAGCAGATCACAACAGGTGCAGCCGGTACGGGAAGAATTATAACACTCAGGAGGTCCGTGCTGAGAGCCCGAGCAGGCCGAAGCCCTGGCAGCCCCAGAAAAGGGAAATTCACCAGACAGTGAGAGATTTCAGAGTTCTGGTGACTTATCTCTCATTGGAAATGTCCATGTGCACAGTTCAAAAGCACAGGCTTTTGTTTCAAATTGTCTGTAACTTTGTAAGGCCGAGCTACAAGAAAAAAGGAGAGAGGCTAACAGGTTTTTGGGTTTTTTTTCTGTTGTTGTTTGTTTGTCTGTTTTTTTTTTGTTGTTGTTTTCTCCCTAGCTCTGGGCAGACTGGTAAATAAACCCACCTCCATTTTCCAGTTCCCCTCTCCCACTCTTTTTCTGGCGATGAGCTGAGGACCTCTTATTCCAGTTCCTGCTAACAGATGGGCTGAAGATCTCACCATACGCATCGTAACTGCAGCGCTGAAGGCAGCTCACACTCCCCGAGATTTTCGGGAATTGTATATAAGTCAATTCCTTTCGTTCATCCGTTTGTTTGTTTGTTTGTTTGTTTGTTTGTTTGTTTGTAGAGCTGGAGATCAAACCTTGGTCAATGTCTGTGCTAGGCAGGCACTCGAATCATGAGCCACACCCTCAGCCTCTTACAAACAAGTTGTGACCGGTGGCAATTCTAAATTCAAAATGTTTAAATTTACAAGGAAGCACACCTGTGACAATTAGTTCTGACAACATCCTGGCTGGATTAGTGAAGATGCAGAGTGTTAGGGAGGCACGCCCTCGGGTGTGTCTGGGACAGCATTTCCAGATAGTTCTCATGGGGGAAGGGAGCCACTGGCCAGCACTGATCCCATTGGGTTGGGGTAGCAGAAAGAACACACAGGGGCGAAGGAGCAAGTGAGCTGAACAGCAGGTTCATTGCTGGCTGTGCCCTGATCTGCCCAGATATTAGCAGCGCCCACAACCACAGCTGTGAGCTGCTCCTGCCCTGCTCTCCACCAGGAAGAATGTGGTGGTATCAGCCGCCAACCTGATGGAAGTTAGAATCGCCATGAAACGGGCCTGTGACCATGTCCGGGCCACTATGGGCGGCATGACTCCCTGGCAGGGTTCCCTGGCCTGTACAGGAGTACAGGAGGCGAGTTAAGTGTTACCATGCATGTGCTCATTGCTTTCTTCAGAGCAGCGCGATCAGCTGCATCAAGTTCCGGCTGCCATTGCACCCCCTGCTGTAATGGACTGTACTCTGAACTCTGAGCTAAAATAAATCCTTTTACTCTAAGTTATTCTATCACAGCAACAAGAAGAGAAACTCAGACTTGAGTCCAAGCCAAAGCAAATATTTCTCCCTTTAAATGGCCTCAGCCAGGTATTTTTATTAAAAGGGTTAGGTAACAAAGGCAACGCACAGAAAACACGGGCAGCTGGCACTCACAGCTAATTCACTACGTCTGATGTGGGAAACTAACGTGGCTGAGCGCGCGGTGGCGCTTTACCGGGCATCCCGAACCTGCTCTGAGCTCAGTGATGTCACACAGGTCACACAGTGACATTAGACCCGTGAGAGGACGCGTGCTTTAAAAAAAAAAAAAACAAAAAAAACTGGAAGGCAGTGGTGGCTCACGCCAGCACTTGGGAGGCAGAGGCTGGAGGGTCTCTGTGAGTTCGAGGCCAGTCTGGTCTACAGAGTGAGTTCCAGGACAGCCAGGGTTACAACAGAGAAACACCCTCCTTCCCCCACAAAAAAGACCCAGCTCATGCTGCAAGCCCTGGTTTTTGTTTGGGTTCAGGGCAGGCTGTTGAGTGTTTATTGGAACACCGCCGGTGTACATAGTCTTGAACAGAGAAGACTCTGCTCCCTCTACACAGAGCACATCACAACACCACTGTCACAGAGGGACCACGCTGTCATGCACACGGGCTGCCCAAGGCAACGGGACACACTCACTTTTGAAGCGGCTGGGTCCACTAGTCTCTGGCGATGTCGGGCTGAGTTGAAATGGCTCTTCGGAGGCTGCCCTTCCTGACAGTGAATGGCAGATGGGAAATGAAGGAGAGGTGGGAAGGGGAAAAGTGGGCATGGGAGAATGGGAGGATGGCCAGAAAAGGAGAGGGACAGTGTTTAACCGTGCTGTACCTTCAGCTGAATATCCAATAAGCATGCACACGCGCGTGTGCAGACACATGCACGCACTCACCCCCACAAAGATCACATAGCCCATGCAAGTCATTTCGTTAAAAACAGCCAATATATACACTTGTGTAATAGTGCCCCAAGCCCCACCCAGGATTCAGACATTTCATAGCAAATCTTTATCCTCTTGTTAGTTGATCGTACTAAGTAAACTAGAACACTGTTTTCCTGAACTCAAAGGAACTTCGAACTTGCATACCATCAGACTTAGTACCACCTAAATGTCATAGGAATCACAGAGTCTTCCTCACAACCATGAGGGGCAAAAAAATATCTTAGAAGCATTTCTCCACCCTCCTGGTAGAATTCATCCCATCGATAATGTCCCCTAAATGTTATTTTATTGCTTTAAATAGGGACTTACATTAAGTTTATTAGGTAAATGTACATTGAGGAGTGGTCTCTCCTTAAACCAACTCTGATAATAGGTACGTAGAGAAAGAAAGAAAGCACAAATGGAACACACAGAAAGGCTTCCACGTACCACCTCTCATTAAGTAACAAGCACACAAACAGATAACCCACGGTTCTATATCTGAATGACAAAAATGAGTACAGGGACCCCATTAATGATGCAGGAGCCACTTGCATCTCTCAAAGCTTTAGAGTAGATAGTAAAAATAAGACTTTAACAAGTGAGAATCGACTCCAAGGATGACAAGATGAAAACATACAGAGACGGTCTCACAAAACCTCTGGGCTGGGGAAGAGCATGGTGGCAAAGGCGCTTGCAGGGCATGTCCTGAAACACCGTTCAACCCCCAGGACTTCCAAACGGAAACAAACACAGAATACCGCTGGGATTGCAAGACCCAGTTCATGGGTCGGTACAGACAGACAGCAAAATGGCCCTGCGATAATGTATATGTATGTATATACATATACATACATGTATATACATATACATACATATGCATACACACTCAATTTTTAAAAGAGGGGAGGAGGAAGATGAGGAAGAAGAGAAAGAAGCCTGTACTTTTAAAATAATACTTATTAATAATTTTAGTTTTATACAATGTATCTCAATAATACCCTCTTTCCCATTCCTCCCTGTTCCACACTCCCACCCCTGTGTCCTCAAAAAAAGAAAATTAAGTCATGCTTCTATGGTAGGAGCATGGATGGTAGGCTTCACTATGGACTCTGGAGGCTGCTCTGACTGTGGATTTTGACCTGGCCTATACTAGCCTACGAGGAAGCATGACAAGAGTTTAACCTGAAATTGGGCCTCAAATCCTATCTCTGGTAGCTTCCAAGCACCAGGGCATCCCACAGGCCACCTGACATCCCACAGGGACAAGGGCCTCCCATAGGCAACCAGTCATCCCTCAGGTACTCAGACATCACATAGGCACTAGGACCTCCCACAGGCATCAGTACGAATCCCACCCAGCACTAAGGAGGAAGAGGCAGGTTGACCTCTGTGAGTTAAAGTCTAACCCTGTCTACATAGTGAGTCCCAGACCACCCAGCACTACAGAGCAAGATTTTGTCTCAAAAACCAAGTTTTTAAAAAGAAAGTTAAAGACGTATGACGTGGAAATGTAATGGGTAGTGTATCACTTCCAATTTCTTTTTTTTCTTTTTTGTTTTCTTCTAGCAATAAGTTCCTACTAGTAATACCTCTATTACTTTGAAGGTATATATCAATCATACCCTCTTGAACTGCCAGCAACCCCTACCATATTGTCCATAGCATAGTGCTTACCGTTCAAAAAGGAGGCATACAGGTCGGGATTATTATTTTTGGTTTCTAGAGCCTACTCTACCAACATACATCTTTTCTCTATCCTTCTCCTTAAAAAAAAAAAAAAAAAAAAAAAAAAAAGTGACTAAATAGTCTTGGACCCAGCTGGACCAGAATAGAATGCCTCCCAAAGCTTTAATAACAGAACTGATATTCACAAATACTCACCATTTGGCAAAACAGGAAGCTAAATATGGCTTCTCCTCTCCACAGAAGCAATCGTTACTTAGAGGATGAAGCATTTTTAAAAGTAATTTTTACAAGCAAAAGCAGAGCATTTAGCTTGAAATTTTCAGAATTGTCATTTCAACTTAGCAGTGTATCAGACTGGAGTTTCAATGCATTTTCTCTTCTCTCTAGAAGTTATCAACTACACAGTTCTCTGCATTAATACATCCAGAGAACCCCCACCCTGATTGACCTCCCTGTGGAGTGATTATAGCTGATTTAAGATTCCAGTGCACAGTGTCTGGTTCCCCCAGATCACGGGGAAAAATTAATCTCAGCCTTAAGTATACAATTACAGTCAATGTGCAAATTAACTAAATCCTGAGCCTGTGGTTTATTGCTCTTCTTCTGACTCCGAGGTGAAAATGTTATCTTTTTTTAATTAGCTAATTGTTCCATGAACTCAGCAGGAGGCAGACATTGATATTAAACCTGAGATCTGAATCCTTAAGACTCTCGCTTGGTAGAAGGCTGGTTCAGAACAAGCACACACTTCCTTTGGGAGGTGAAGGTTTGTGGCTTCCTTCCCCATTTATCATAGAGACAATGAATCTGTAACAATGGACAGCTTGCCATGAACAAATAGGTGTATGAAATAATCGATGTAGTTACACAGCCATTCCAGTCGTACATCTTAATAGAAGCCAAGGATGAGCCTGAAGGATTAATGTCATTTTAATGAATTGCATACAGAGTGAAGGTAAAGGAATTGTGAACCGCTCTCAGCAAGTTTTCCTCCATGTGATTCTTAAACTTGACCACTAACTTTCAATAAAATAGTCACGCCATGTTTTCTTGGGAGTTGGGGAGCTAAGCTGTGCCAGAGTTAGTCTGGTAATCTTGGGAGCTTGTGGAATCTGCAAACATTAGACCCTAGATGGAAATCCTCGAGAAGGACTTTGTTCAGTAAGAAGGGGGGTGTGCCTACTCCATTTTTAGGATCCCTAACTAAATGCTTTTTCCTTCCTTCCCCCCCCCATTCTTACTACTTACCATATAAGGGAGGGGTGGTTTAAACAATCACTGCCTAGCTTAATCAAGTATTATATTAAGCAAGTAAGTATACCAGTAGCACTTCACGTAATGCTGTAGAGTGTGTGTGTGTGTGTACACGTGCTCGCACTGGGGATGGAACTGAGCACTGCACTATGCAAGCTGAGCATTTTAGCACTAAGCTCCATCACCCAGCCTGTATGTTGCACATCTTTTTAAAAAGAAAATAAAGTTCAAACAGCATCTTAGAAAACCAACTTCCGTACATACTATGGCTTAAATACCCAAAAGTTTGGATACTGGAAGCCTCATCCCTAAATTCATACATCTATAATACTTCAGAGGTGGTGCCTTCTGGAAGGACTTATGATCCAGTGAAGGTATCAGTGTTGGTTGGACCCTGATGATGGCAGTGGTGACTTTATACAAGAGGATAAAGATCTGAGTTGGCATGCTTGCCCTGTCTCATTATGGGATGGGTTCACCAAGCGATGAGGCAGCAACAAAGATCTTGGCAGCAGAGGAGCAGAGGGCACTGTCAGGCTCTGACTTCCCCGCTACCAGACCATGAGCGAAAGAAAAAAACAAATGCCAAACCCATGTGCTCTATAAAGTATCCGGTCCCAGCTATTTTCTTATAGCAACAGTAAACAAATTTATTTGCTTTTATAGTTTTCTGTCTTCTAGAAAAAAAAAAGGGTTACCTCTTATCACTCACACTAACACTAAAGGAAAAAGCTGTGTCTCCGTTTTGTTTTGGTTTTTTTTCTCCTCATTTGCTAAATCCTACGAATCTGCTTCCCCTCCTAGTCAGCAGCCCTCAGAGTCCTGTATCTGTCACTCCAGACTGAGACATCAATCTCCTGATACCATTTACCTCCTGCCTAATGACATCGACATCAGCAAAATAACAGATTGGACCTGGGTGGGCCCCACAGGGTTCTGAATTAAATGGCTTATTTACATATGCAAATCAAAGGTCTTCATTGCACAGAGCTGGGGAGGAGGAGCTTGGGGAGCAGGATTCCTACCATTAGCTTCAAGAAACAAGCGCATTCCAAATGTGCTTAGGTAGGCTCAAGCAAAATAATTCCGCCTTAATAACCACTAGTGATAAAAGTAGCAATCCTCAATTATGTAAATAAACCATTAAAATGACAAAAGAAAGAGAGCCGATACATGCATAATGTAGAAATTTAATGAGACATATTTCACTGGATGGTAAATGCTCCCACCAAGCCTTCACCCATTTGATAAATTGTTTTAGAAATTATTAACATCCCTTAACACTACAGATCATACTTCTTAAAGAAATTATGGTTCCCTTGACATCGCAGATCTGATAGCTTAGTACTTTAGCCTAATTTGCAATGTGCAAACATATTTACAAGAATGCTTGGTGGAAAATAATACATCAGGTATGGAGTAATGGGTGCCCAGTGAATTTAGTGGCTTACAGCCAACTATTTATAAAAGTCTAATTCCTTAAATCACACCTAAGTTACTCTTTCTCAAAATAAGAGCCTTGAGGAAAATTTAAAATAAAGTGTACCTATAATTTTGGTGTGAGTCTCATTTTTCCAAAAAAAAAATCTATCCTTAGATATTTCCAGCCTCGAGATTTTAAAGGAAGGAAGGGAGAGGGCAGAAAAATCACATGACGGTAAATCACATGATGGTAAATCACATGATGGTAAATCGTTCAAGGACTCCCAGACTACTTCTTAAAAGTCCGTTCAAAGTAGCTTTCATTCTGAAAATAATCACGTGCATTCTTAGAGGAAAGTAAACTTCTCCACCCAAGTCTGAAACGGTCTTTGTGATAAAAACACCTCAACCTCAATCAAAGTTCTTATTAAACACTATGCTTAAGTACAGCAAAGCTTATTTCAGACAGACACCGTGACTAAAGAGGCCCTTGAATACCCCAGAAAGCAATCTAGGTGGGACCTTGCGAAGTAAAAATACTCCATGAAAATAAACTGATTGATAGACTTCATAAGCCAGGGAGATTGAACAATTATTAAGCATATCAAACAGGGATCAGGAAGCCAGAACGTTGAAGGAATGTGTCACTGAAAAAGACAGAGCACGTTTTCCATTGTGGAATCATGGTTTTCCAAGACTCGCAGGATTAATCACATGATAATTTACGAAAACTCGTATCATTGATAACACTGCGTGGAAGAGATCACTTCTTGCACATTCTTTCCAAGCCAAGTTTTCAGATTAGGTCAAGAGGCAAGAAGGGAAACCAGGACGTGAGAGGGAATTCTCAGGCCACAGGAGCAGAGCCTAGGACCTCAGCCGTCTGGGGCTTCCCCACTAACGCCCTCATTCTCTAGGTCACCGATTAATTTTCCTGTGGTAGAAGCAGCGCGCTGTCTTTCCTGCTCTACTTTCTTTCTAATTAAAACAAACGCTGGCCTTTATCAGCTAAACTGATGATGTGCCTGGCATTTTAAAGTCAGCTTAGTGTCAAAACGCCTGCTGAACGGAGAGGCCCAGAGTTCAACGCACAGCATAAAAAACACAAAACCAAAGGCCGTAAAAACCCTCACGAAAGGGGTGGATCCTCAGGTGTGATGGGACCGAGGCACGTGGTGAAAGGACTTCTTAATGCTTTACGCTACGTCCCTACTCTCTGGTCATTTGGTTTTTGCTTTGTTTTTTGGTCTTTTTTTCAGATTCATATACTTCTTTTGCTATTAAATATTCCACATGTACTCTTACTTTTAAAAGTTTTATTTCAGAAAGACGATTCCTTTAAAAAATAATAATAATAAGCCAAGCCTGGCAGTGATGGCGCACGCCTTTGATCGCAGCACTCGGGAGGCAGAGGTGGGCGGATCTCTGTGAGTTCGAGGCCAGCCTGGTCTACAGAGTGAGTCCCAGGACAGCCAGGGTTACAGCAGAGAAACCCTGTCTCAAAATAAAGTGAAATAAGTAAACCAACATTAAGTTATGATAGGGAGCTTCATGACAGCATCTCGAGATGGTGGTGTTGGACTAGACACATCTTGTTCCTGATGCACGTCAAGGACGTGCGACCGACACTAAGATTAACAAGGTGTCCCTCGTGTACCAGAGTCACTTCAATAGTGTCAACTGACATGGGTGCACTGTGTTCCACGATCCGGAAATGTACTAGCTACTTTTCTTATTTCTGTGACAAGATACCTGGAAAAATAAAAGCAATTTAAGGAAGAAATTGTTTCAGAATAAATTTCTAAATTTACTTATAGAGTAAATAAATTTATTTTGTGTTGGCTCAGAGTGGGGCGGCACATCCCGACAAGGCACGGGGCAGGAGCGTGCAGGACCACTGCGTGGTCTCACTGCGCCCACGGTAAATAACGAGTGTCTGCGGTCGCCTCGAGTCCTTCTGTTTCTTCAGTCGAGGACCCCAGCTCACAGCTAGGGCAGGTTTTCCCACCTCAGATTCTGCTCTGGCCATACTGGTCTTTGGGTTGTTCCCAGGCTTGTTCCTCTCCAATCGCTTCCAGATCAGGATTCGCAGCGTTGAACTTACTGGAAGAGTCTCCCTCTGCATGTTTTACTTCTGGGAGACTCATGCACGTCCCCCCCTGAAAAAAGGGCACCCCATCCCCTCCTCCTCTCTCTCTACTCCACAACCAACCCGACAGGATACAGCATCAGTGTGCCTGTCTCTTCCCCTAAGCATCACAGGACAAGAAAGCATCTCTCGCTCTTTTCCCCCCACTCTGTCTGGTCCAGGTGATGCCCGCAAATACCTTTTAAACCAGTTGAGTGTAGCAAAATTTTATATGTACAGTACAGAGTCACATGTCAGGAACTGAACCACACCCAGGGTTCCGGTCAGCATTGGGCAGGACATAGAAGGCACTGTTGGGTTGGGGGGATGAAAAGCACTTGACAGAGTGACAGGGTGCTTACACAGGAATACTGAGTACCCCTCTACTGCTGGCTTGAAGACATGGAGGAGAGAGAGAAAGCTTCCAAAACCCAGCAGAGAGCTGGGAAAGGGGGATTTTGCAGGACAGCATTCAGCGGGTCTGTGCCACCAGGAGGGGGAGGGCCGAGGGCTTCTGTCTTTCTTTCTGTTCTTCTTGCTCCCTCCAGGCTCCTTCACAGGGCTTCTCAACCCGTGGGTCGCAACCCCTTGGGGGATCAAAAGACCCTTTCACAGGGGCTGCTAAGACCATGTGCATTAGATATTTTATTATGATCAGAACAGTGGCGAAATTACAGCTATGAGGTAGCAACGGAAATACGAGGCGCTGTGTTAAAGGGCAGCGACACTGTGCGGGGATCTCCACGCCAGGCCAAATCCAACCAGGCGCCAGAGGCCAGGATGCCTTTGGTGAACAGTGGCTGAGGCAGGAGAGAAGGAAGGATGAGAAATGGAGGAGGAGGAGGGCACCACAAGCACAGAGTAGGAAGCTGGGAGAAAGGCACACAGGAGCCAAGGAGAAGACAGAGGGACCCTGCAACCCTGAGCCTCAGTTGGCAGCCACAGGGTGTCCGCTGCCTCCTTCCTCTGCCCAGCCCCTTCCCCCCCCTTCTTAACCTTCAGGCCTCACTTTAAAAGTTCAAGACTGTGCTACTGTTTCAGAGGCTGTGGACCCTCCTGGGCCTCTGATGGGAAGAGAGGAAAACAATTTGGGCAGAAAAGGCTTTCACGTTCCAAAAAAAGAGCGCACGAAGCCTGTATCTCAGCACCGGGTTTCTCTACTGTAGGTCTGCAGTCTCAAGCCAAGAGGAAACCCTGGGATTGGATCCCTGATGAAAGCCGTACTTCGAATTCAAATCTGCTTCACAATCCTGGTGTACTTCAATTTGCCTTTTAAAGCTATTCAATATTGAGAAAGGAGGAAAAGCCAGTCTGCATAGAATCCACTCACGCCCGGGGGAGGCTCTCCGAAGGGGAGTGAGGGCAGTAAACCCCACTGACACCCATGTCTTCCGGGCCACCACCTGGGAACAGCTAGCTGCCCTGGCCAGTCAAGCTTCCTGCAGGAGGGGAGGTCTGGAATTCCAAGGCCTTGCCTAAAAGCCAGCACAGTGGCGTCAAGTCTGTAAATGAGCATATTCAATTATTGAGCCCATGTCATAGTTCAATTTTCCTGCGGGCCTCAAGATATGTGTGTGTGGGGATTCGCAGTATTGACAACCGTTTAGGAAGTATCACTGCTTGCAGCTGTCCGTAGAGAAACATGACGTAGACCACACTCTACCCCTCAGTCAATGACCCTTTGTCAGAGTACTTCGGAACATGATATATTGATTCGGATTAATGAATTTTATGTCAAAGGCCAGTTAACATATTTTACCCATAGACAGTAAGTTTATGGATGTAATTACTACTCGGGTTCCAAAAACAGCACAATTACACTTCAGCGCATCCGTCAATCCGCTAGAGTCGCTTCCATTTAGGGGAAAAAAAAAAAATCTAATGAAATCACGTGCCACACATTTTTAATGAGAAAAATTACAAGATACCGAAATTAAAAGAACCGACTTTCCACAGGGAAATCCGGGGGGAAAATGTTTTTAGGCAAACCAATTTTCTGAAGGCAAAATAAAAATTTCAACACCGCTCTGAGTTGCACCCAAAGCAAATTACTGCTGCCAAGCAATAAGGCTCTGATAATGAGACCTGATTAGGGCTGAAATTAAGCAGGAGATACAGCAGACTCTTCGGAGCTGTTCTGATGGAGTTCATCAGTGTAGCAGGCATGAGGTGAATGACCAGGGGTCCCCGAAAGGAGAACAGCCTCAGGCTGGCAGATGAGGAGGCTGTTTAAACAGACTCATTCATCTGGCAGGTACTCATCGCATGAGTTCATTTATAAAGGAGATCTCTCTCTCATACACATGCACACACACGCGCGTGCGCGCGCGCACACACACACACACACACACACACACACACCGGGAATTATAGAACCGAGTACCCGACATAGCGCTGCTAAGGTCTAACATCACGATGGCTGTGTATCTTCTACCAGGAGTCGAGGGGGGTGAACTTACAACGGGGTACACCAGGAGTCATCTCGTGCCTCCAGCTTATAAACAAGGCCCCAGTGTTTAGGGGACGCAAACTTCACACGCTTTCGACAAATGAACAGCGAATTACGCTCATGTTCAGATCACACTGTTGTCCTTTTACTCTCCAGCCTTCAGCTAAAATCTACTCTCACTGGAGAATGGAAAAGAGAACAGGAACAGCACATCGGCTTCCTTGAAAGAGTTACTTACGGATAGACAGAGCATGCGCAGGAGGGGCCCAAGCAGAGCTGAGTTCCATACTGACCACGTGTGCCTAGCTTCCTCGAAAGGGTTGTGAGACATGTACCATGTTCCCACATGACTGGCTTGACTCAACACGTAACTCATGCTGGTTGTTAGTGGTATAGAAGCAGCTGCCCGTAAATCCTAATTTCTCCTGCTCTAACACTGGCTCTATTCAATTCCCTTTATAAACACCACATTACAGCTCCTATGAAGTTGTTCTTTCTGCATTTCTGCATCAACAGAAGCAGAACCTACACGGGGGTTTTCTGTCCCAGGCTTTGTGGGAGATCACCAACACCTCAGATGCCCTGCCTTCACCGAAGGGACCACTTAAAGCAGAAGTCTTTAACAAGCGTCTCTCAGCACCCATCTAAGGTACCAGCCCAGGCCAACCTTCGCCAACAGATGAGCAGATGAGCAGCCTGCAGGAAGCAGATGGCCTCAGAGCTACCTGCGAGCACCTGACACAAAGCGGGGCTTTGTGTTCTCTTCCAGCTGTGCATCCTGGCTACAGCGTAGAGGCCCACAGTGTCTTTCCCAGGCTGCCAGCCATGTCCACACTGATTGTCCCAGACACCCGGTGGCCTGTGGACAGGAAGGAAATATGCTACACCACCGACGAACGCAATTCTGTTGTTCTTTTTAAAAGTCAGGGGGTGGGAAGAGGCAGGAGGGAAATGCTGCAGCCTGGGAAGAGAGTGAGGGCGGATGACAGAGAGAGAGGCACAGGAAGCATTTAGAGAAGGAAAACAAGAAAGGGCTGCTGACGAAAACGACTCCGGCTAAAAAGGAAAAGGTGTCCTTTGCCAAGAACAATGTGCTAATCTTATGCAGCTGAGTGAGATATTTAAGGAAACATTGTAGGCCTTTTGCCTTTAACGCCTTAATTCTTAATCCCGGAGGCATACTTAATCCCGAAACATCATCCCCAGAGCAATAAGGTGCTACCCAGGACTCAGGGCTCCCAGCAGCACTTGGTCCAGAGCAAACCTCACATGTAGGGAACAATACAAAAGATTGGCTGCTATGTTTTGTTGCCCCAGTCAAATCACAGGATCCTTGAAGGAAAGCCAAAGTAAGGGTTCTTAGAGATACACGAACACGTGATCACGCACACACACACACTCTCCATGTGCTAGGATTGGCAGTACCCTCCAAGTACCGACTAATCTCTGCACAACCCTATGACACGGGCACTACTGGTAAGTTTATTTACGGGGAGGAAATAACACATAAAGAGGTTTCAGAATGAGAGGAGCACCAGCTTGGGGAAAATGAGGCACAGGAAAGGGAAAAAAGGAACTCACTCAGGAACGAACGACTGGGAACTAGAGAACCCAGACCAGCCCTTCACACCGACGGGAACGCGCATGGCCCACAGCCAGAACAACGCACGAGAAGAAAGAAGGGCTTGGAGAGAATGGGATGGCAAAGAAACTCACTTTGGTCCTGGAGAGATAATTCTGGTTTACACTTCATAAGCTAAACCCCTCCGAAGAATCAGATAAATAAAAGCTCATTTCAGAACAAAATCTCCAGTTGGGTGAGCAGCTCAATGGCACCGCAGACATAGCAGACACAACGTCCTAAGTTCAATCCCCAACATTAAAAACAAAAAACAAAGATAACTGTGGGTGTGAGATGAGATGAAACAACAAAGTAAGTCCACGCCCATCACAAGAGTGAAAACTCAAGGAGGGTCATCAGAATACTATGGGCTGACGACTCAGAAAAACCAGCAGGACACACTGGTTCACGGACTTTGTCAAGCTTGTTGGCCATATTGGTGACAGTTGAGAATGTATATGCCAGGGCCTGGTGTGGTGGCGCACGCCTTTTATCCCAGCACCTGGGAGGCAGAGGCAGGTGGATCTCTGTGAACTGGAGGCCAGCCTGGGCTACATGGTGAGGTTCCAGGCCAGCCAAGGCTACATAGCAAGGGCATCTTGAAAAACAAAAGAGCAACAAACAAAAAGTATCTGCCGGAGGACTCAGCTGCTCCTGCCCGGCTCCTAGCATAGAACGCTCCTTAGTATTTGCTATGAATGTATGAATGTATACATGTGTGTGTATGCATATATGTGTAGATCTGCATAGACACATACGTACACATAGATGGACAAATTCTGAGTGACAGAGAAGAGGGCAAGCTGCAGAATGTGCACGAAAGAATTAAGAGCACAGACGAGAAATACACCAGCGTACCAAACGGAGTCTGCAGTTGTGGCTGTTTCTCACGTGAAGGGCAAAGAAAGCAGCAAAACACTTTGGGGAGGTTGTAGGTCACAGGACACTTCCATTCTGTTCTGTTCTAGCATCTAATTGTATTCATTAAACATGCTTTCTAAATAAAAACGACACGTCGTGAGCAGTCCCGATGTTTAGATATCCGTTGTGGAAGGCATTGTTACGTCAATCAAAGTGCGGGCCACTTTATGAACTTTCCGGGAACGGTCTTGTAAGACCACCTTTATAACCAGGCAGGTAACTGGGTAGCCGTGACTCTTCTCTAAGTCAACATTCAAAAGGGGACATTGCAATTTAATAAGCAGTGCGATCAAAAGATTACACCCTCTGGTAAGATCACCAAAGCCGTCTGTGCAAACGCACGGCATCTCACTCCAATCAGATAACAACGAAATCAGCATCAAAATCAGGAAGGCCATCAGTCAGGGTGCCTCTTCCTGATCGAAACAACATACAGGCTCTCTAATCTTTTTCTCAAAACAGCACTGACATTGCCTGGAATGTGTGAGGGCAATTAATAACTCTTCCAAGACAAGATGAATATCTCACTTGCCCTCTTGTTCAAGTGCAAAGAGTAAGACAGAACGGCACAAAACTTCTAGAAACTTCTCTAGGAAGAACTTATTCGTGTAAATTCTAGGCCTTCCGTGTGCCTCCTCTCCTGTGCCGACTGTCACCGACAACGTTCCTGCCTGTGGTTCAGCCTTTGCTCCCTCTCTGTACCTGGTACAGACAGCACAAGAGGGCTCCACATCACCCTTGGGGTCTACCTTTCACCTCCCTGAGATGTATGAGCCTCAGCAGGCTCTCACGTTAACCTGGTATCCTGAGGGTTCCACCAGGCTCACAGAGAGAGTAGGAGTGTAGAGCAGGGTGTAGGAGCCAGAGGCGGGATTACTGCTCCAGCTTCCCCAGTCTTGAGAGGACCATCTCAAGGGTTCCTTCAATGTCTCAGGAGTTCCCAAGGCGAAGGCATCTTTACTGCTCACTGTAGCGACCTTAAATGCCACCCCCCCTGCTACTCCTTGCAGGTCTCTCCCTGAACCTGCTATGTGGGAACCCGCCATAACAGACACCCTCAATTCCTCCTCTCAGATCCGCCCTTGGAATTCTAGTGAGGAGAGTGAACTTCGGCTAATTTGGGTCTAAAAGTTACCTTTTCTTATTCATCAAATTAAAACTTTCCTCCGTATTTCAGTATCAAATGACGAGCGGACTTGAGAATCCAAAATGCAGAGAACACAATGTGGAGTGTGCAATTTAGACACACAAATAAGGAAACAAAGAGAGCAAAGTCTGACCGTACAGTCTGGAATAAAGCGCTCGCTCTCTCTCTCTCTCTCTCCCCCTCTCCTCTATCTCTCTCCCTCTCTCCCTCTCCTGCCTCTCCTCCCTCTCCCTCTCTCTCCCTCTCCTCTATCTCTCTCTCTCCTCTCCTTTTTCTCCTCTCTCCCTCTCCTCTCTCTCTTCCCTTTCTCCCCCGTCCCTCACATTCTGCGGTCCCAGCACATTCAGCTAAAACAGCAATACCATGAAGGGGGGACACCGGCGTCTGCCTGTGGAGATCGCCCAAGTTGTGAGACGTCTGATTCCTCTCCAGCTGTGGTAGGCGGCACTCGCACACCTGGTGTCTGTCTCTTCTGTAAACTCCTTTATTGATTCACCCCTAACAATCAAAACGGATGAGCGTCGGGCCTGGATTAAGCCCCATCTGTGGCTTTCGCACCACTGGTCCCCTCCCGCACACAGTCATCTTTATGCCGGCCTCTGTTGAGAGGAGCCAATAGAACAAGAAGTAGAAGGTGGCTGTCCTGACGGGAGCTGAGGCCCAGAGTCCAGCAACTTACCCTAGCCGATAACCACTCAAGGGTACTTGAAGCAGGTCAGGTCCTCTCCCATCCCGCCTACATGATGGCATCCCCGCCAGTATCTAAAGCTAGCTAGATCAGAAACCTTGAAGATATATATATATATATATATATATATATATATATATATATATATATACACACACACACACATATATATGCATATATATATACACACATATATATGTATATATATTATATATATGTATATATACACATATGTGCATATATATGTGTGTGTGTGTGTGTGTGTGTGTCTGTGTGTATCTTAGCTCTGCTGTCCTCAGATCCCTGAGCCACAAAATCTATGATCAATTAATAGTAGTAATTTTGGTAAAATATGTCACATAGGAAAACCAAAAACAACAACATAGCAATACACACTTTAAGCCTTGACAAAAAACAATGAAGAATATGAAAAGAAACTAGATGGAGCAAGCCAGAGGTCTAGCCTTGTCTATTTTGTGCTCTTATCCTCTCTGTTAACATGTCAGGCAGCAAATACCAAAGCTGACTTTTAAAAATGGCGGAGTCGGGCTGCAGAGTTGGCTCGGTGGTTAAAAGCACTTGCTACTCTAGCAGAGGACTGGCCCGACTTCCAGAACTCCTCTCAGGCAGCTCACAACTGCTTGTTCTGGACCACGGGTGCCCTCTTCTGGCCTCCACAGGGACTGCACACACACAGTACACATATACACTTAGCTCCATACACATAAAAAATAAAATAGACAGGGCATAGTGGCACAGGCCTTTAATCTCAGCACTCAGGAGGCAGAGGCAGGCGGGTCTCTGTGAGTTCAAGGCCAGCCTGGTCTGCAGAGTGAGTTCAGGGACAGCTAGAGCTACATACATAGTGAGACTCTGCCTCATAAAAAAACAAATAATAAAACCACATGCTTCTCATTTCGTGAAAAACACAAATCTGGTAGCAAACGTCTATATAACTTCACAAGCATTTTAAATTATGAGTTATCACAGAGGCCTAGTGTATACTCACCCTCTTAATTACTGCGAGTACAATTAAAATCTCCTTTACCGACATAACACACTTCAATATAACACATGTTCAATGTAATAACACACTTCATGTTCAATGTAAGATAGTTTGAGGTTTCTTCCACATGCTCAGGGCACAGGTGAAAAGAATTCCGACTTTATTCTCCACCGAACATCCTACAGGAACCAGGCCTTTTGCTCCTTCCCTGCACTAGTCCCACAGGCAAAAAAAAGAAAATCGCATGAGGCAGTGAAGTGGAAGACGTCATGTCCAGACATCCCGTAACCGTCTCCAAACCCTCTACACCAAAGTTCACACTTTCCTCCTCCTCGTGGGGTGGGTAGCCTTTGTCCAAACTCAGTAACGTCTAGGATAAACACGCCCATGTGGCTGAATGAGATTATGTCCACCCTGTGTGATATCCCCGGGGACAGACTGGAAACAACACACTATGAACGGGGAGCTCTTTTGACTTAGTATTCAATAAACATTGTTTTGATCCTTGTTTATTCTATTTTATTTTTTAAAACTTTATTATAAAAATGTAAAAAAAAAAAAAAAAATTACACAACAAAATGAACCACTATCAACCTGCTCCAGAGCGTCGTGAGTAGTTGTTGGGAAACCTACGGAATCCCAGCCACTGTGGTGGGGAAGAGAAAAAAGACAAAGTTGGGTGGGAAGGGAAGGCGGTTGATTTGAGAAGAGTTTGGGGTGGTATTGAACATGATGAAAACTCACTGTACCAAATTCTGAAAGAATTGAAAATAATAATAATCATGGCTGTTTAAAATAAGTGAAAAAAGAATGAGAGAAATAATTCTTCAATGAGGAATTTCAAACACACGCGTGTGCGCACACGTGTACGCGCACACACACACACACACACACACCCCTATCAAACCCGTATGTCAAAAACAGGTAAGTGTACCCAAGGCATATTATATAGAATTATAACTATATTACAAGCTCGGCAAGAAGGCTTCCTGAAAACGCCTCTCTCTCAACCTCTCCCTAGGAAATCCACTGCAACAAATAAGACTTGAGCAAAAGGCCACGCTCCTTAGAAGCAACACCTTGACTCTCTCACTCCCGACATAGGGCCACAAACCAAGGACTTTAGACACCAGAATATGCGGGGTGGCACATCACGGAAAGCCTCAAGATGAATCTTTGTTACCTGTTTACATAATTGTGAGGTCTCACTGCACTGCCCCGGGCTGGCCTTGAACTACTGGTCTGAAGCGATGCCTTTGCTCCATCCTCGTGAGCACCTGGGAACTACATGTGCATGCTAATGCATCAGCCTGCGCCGTTTCACATTCACCCTTCTGGTCTCGCCCTGAGGTCCAAACAGGGACCCCAGCTGCTCTTGACCTAGCACCCCGTAAGGATTTCTTCCGCATTTTCACCGTGCACTATTATCTTCTTCCGACTCATCTCACATTTTCCGCAAGCCCCCTTTCTTCACTCATGAAGGAACATATATAATGAGAATCCTCTCTAGGGAGGAAAGGGGGTGTACACTTTATTGGGGTGCCCTTTGGAGAGGACTGCCAAGTATCTCTGCAGATTTTCTTCTCGATATACACACATGAGCTTTGAGAGTTTGTACTGCAGTTGTAACTCCTATGTGAAAGATTGATTTGTGCTTCTCATTTGGGGAGGGGAGACACACGTAGTTCAATCATAATCTACATGGATCTTAGCTTTGTGAAATAAATATCTTTCATCTCAACCTTTCACTCAAAATCACTAGGGCCAGACCAGGGCATAAGCAGTAAGCACAACCATAGCAGGCTTGTAGGTTGGTATTCAACAGATGTGCCTCACGATGTTCACGGAATTTGCTGACTGTCTCTGATCCTCAGCTCTCCATTCTAGAAAATGGGATTAATAACACCTAACAAGATCATTTTGAATGTTAGGGCCAATGCACACAGTTCCCAGCAAAGACTCCAATATTTCCAAGCCATCCATCAACACAGAAAGCTATTATCAATTTTCAAAATTCTTTACCACACTGAGCCCAGTACTGTAACTCAAGGGAAATTACTATTCATTAAAAAGTACTAGAGATTTAGCCTCCCTGGGTTATAGAAGAGAATTCAAATTAAACAAACTTGTAGCCTTTCTAGCTCTATGAAATCAGGCACCACTCAGTCGGTGAGAAAACAGTCAGAAGGAAGGGTATAGATAGAAACTGTTCTCAAGATGAATCACTCCACAATTAGCTCCTGTTCATCTTCAGAAACAAAACTGCACCCAGGAAACACTGGTACAAATGGAGGCTCAGCAGAGAAACTGCATACACTGTAATAACCCAGTGATATGTAACGCTATTAAAACAGAAATGGTTTTAGATATGTAGCACAAGTTTTTAAAGCATTAAGGAAATGGTAACTCTGAAGAGTCATTTCCCAAGGAATGAAAAAGACAATAAGCAGGAACAGTAGCTCACACGAATTAAAGTGTCCTGTAAGAGCAATGGCCAGCGTGCAGGGAATGCATCGAGGCTACTCGCTGCATCCTGTGGCCATTGCTATGGGTGTTAAATTTTCCGTAACAAAAAAACCGGTAACTAGCGGGTTGACTTAGATTGCCTGGTGGCCTCATCAATTAGAAAGGCTGCTCCTGCCCACTCTCCTATTAAGCCTCTTAACGGAGTGGTCTGTGCTTTGTGCTGTGTTTCTGTGTAGAACAGTGGTTCTCAACCTGTGGGTCGTGACCCCTTTGGGGGTCCAACGACCCTTTCACTGGGGTCGCCAAGTCCATCTGCATATCAGATGTTTACATTATGATTCACAACAGTAGCAAAATTACAGTTACAAAGTAGCAACAGAAATGATTTCATGGTTGGGGGTCACCACAACATAAGGAACTGTATTAAAGGGTCGAAGAATTAGGAAGGTGAGAACGACTAGCATAGAACATAAATATCAGATGGATGGATGGATAGATAAGATAGACAGATATAGATACATACATACATACATGCATGCATACACAGACACACAGAAAAGCAAATACACACATGCACACACGTGCGCGCGCGCGGACATAAGACAGACAGACAGGATTGAATACTTCCTTACACACAGAAACTCAACACCAAGTTGGAATGCTGTGCTGAAATCCCACGAGTTTGTAACATGATGTAAAGCCACCTTAAACGCAGAGCCTGAGATCCTCATTTATGTGGAATGCCGCTGGCCACATACCAGTCTGATAAACACTAAGCAGCAGCAGGGGGAGCCCCATTCTCTATCCCTAAAGAAGAGCCCCCCCACTCGTGTACAATTGATTGATTTTTTTTTTTGTTTTTTTGTTTTTTTTTGCCTGAAAGCTGTTTCTTTGTTTAAAAGCAAACTAAGAGAGCTCAGGTGCAGCTTAGTGGTAGAGCAGGTGTTCAGTTTGCACAAGGCCCTCTGCGATACTCAGATTCTCTATGGAATGACTGAGAGCCTGAATTTGACAAGAACTACAAACACAAGCATGGATGTATACACACGTACATGTGCACACGTACATACATACATGTATACACATTATACATACATACATAAAAATGTTTTATTGAGGGCTGAGTGGGCCAGATACAAACGGCATTTGGATGCCTTTAGGCAGAGTTGGAGCTCTCCAGCCCTGATTCCCTAATTCTAAAGCACCCCAAGATGTAACTGATGAGGAAAAAGACCTTCCCCCCCTTTTGGATTTGGGTTTTGGCTGTTTTGTTTTACAGTAGAGATCTTAAACTGCACCCTGAGAGGGTGACAGAGGCAGCGGAAGATAGATGTGGCAAATTCTTCAGCTGGAATTCTTCTGGGAGCCAGGAGGTGCTGAGACAAGAATCTAGAATTTATCATCTTTATCCTGGCTGGCGTAACCACTGCAAACAGTTGCCTCATGACTGTGAGGTCATGCGCTCTGCCAAGGACCCCATTACCCTGCCGACAGTCCTTGAGACTCTGCTCCACTTCATACCTACCTTTCATCAAATTCGATTTCTTTTTCAACTTTCTGGACCGATGATAAAGCCATCGATGACTCAGGATCACAAGAGAACGGCTCAACAACACAAAGAGAATTGAGATCACTCCAAATCCTAGCCATTGAAAATAACAAACATGATCTGGTCGTTTATCACATACCCAATCACAAGGTGGGCACGCCGAGGGTGGGGGGTGCGGGGAGGACAGACGGGAGAAGGAAAACGAGACCAAGAGGTTATGATGACGGAGTCTGATGAGAACAGGCCAAGGGGCTGGGGCCACCAGAGAGACGCTATCAGCAGCTTAGGGGAGAGTCAGATTGGTCAGCTGTTCCTTTGAGCAAAAATGCAGAAGTAAATTCTGGGAGAAAAATGGCGGGGTGGGGGGAGAAGACAGAGGAAAGGGAGGAAAAGGGAAAGAAAGTAGATGCATAGAAAGGAAGAGGAGGCAGCAAAGAGAGAAGGGTTAAGTCAAGAGAAAAAGAGACAGACAGAGAATAAGAAAACAGAAGAGGAGGGAAGGAAAGAGGGAAAAGAAAGTAGAGGAAAAAGCAGAGGAAGATGAGACGGGCTCCTGAGGAGGGAGAGGCAGGCTGTCCCAGGAGAGCAGAGATGCCCCCGGGCAGAGTCTTGATGGATTCCGACTGCTCCAGTCCCTGACCCTCCTGCTAGGGTGTGAAGCAGAAAGAACAAACTGCGTGAAACTGGACAGAAGCCTCAAATCTCCACCAACTGTGCCAAACACAGGCCAGGGTCGACCTCTACGTCCTGGAGACTATTCAGCTGGTGATGCCCTCACCATAAATCGGTGATGCCCCCAAAGAACCGAGAAAGTCTATAACAGGGCACTCTCAATTAACCACCACCGGGACTGTGCGTGACATTATTTCTCCGAGCCCGGTGAGGTTATTAACGCTAAGTTCCATCACGTCAGTGAGCACGTGAGAAGAGCAGGCAGCTGGGTACACCGCACAAAAGGCAAGTTCTGCGCACAGGACACTCACAGAGGCACAGCAGCTGCGTGCAAATGCCCAGCCTCAGACACAGACACGCGTGGGATTCTGTAAGGGCGGCCGCGGAGAGTGAGGGACAGCCTGATTCTCAGAGCTCCTCGCAGAGTAAACGGCTGGACAGGAAAAGAACACTGGGGAGGAAAGAGGGAGAGGAGGAAAACAGAACGAAACAAGACCAAACAAGGAAGCTGGGAGGCCGTGGTGCACGCCTTTGATCCCAGCACTCGGGAGGCAGAGGCAGGCGGATCTCTGTGAGTTCAAGGCCAACCCGGTCTACAGAGTGAGTTCCAGGACAGCCAGAGTTTTGTATCAGAAGTGTTTGTGTCAGAAGAGTCTGACACAGTAGCCTTCGGTTGATTCTCAGACTGCTTTCTTTCCTCTGCCAAACTTCTGTATTTCCTTGTTAAAACCCAGCAAGAAAAAGCCTCTTTCCTAGGTAGAAGCCAGGGTCTAAGAAGACGCCCAGGAAAGTGGGTGCCCAGGAGGTGCTCAGCACCGGGGGATACATCTGTTCATGTAAGCTCTCCATGTGACACAACCATGCAAAGGGATAACTCTAACCCAACATCATTTTCCACAATGAAATTAAACTTTCCTACATGGGCCCCTAAGATGTCGCTCACAAGTTCTAAAGTTAGCTTAAATGGCAGCAACAATTTAAAGTCTTATCACTTTAAGTCATTTCTCTTTACCAGGACGGCTCTCTGTCTACCAACAACACACCTTCTTCTGCTATAATTACATAATTCATTTTTTAAATTGTGTATTGAACCTATGTTCTCTAAGCCCCGAGTTATTTAGCTCTAGAAACAAACTAACTTCATTTCCACAGACCAGAAGAGCTTCCTCAGTTCCATGGACTAACTCCATCTCATTCTCCCACGGCGAATAAGCGTCACGGCCACTACGCCCTGCAAGCTCAGCGTCGCCTATCCGTCACCTCGTCAAGTGTTACCGCCGTGAATCATCTCACCTGGTCTTTCCACTCTGCTTGTGGCCGTGAGCCTCGGAGGACATACCTCTTCAGTCTCGTTTGTCCCTATGGTCCCCATCCAGTACACGGTGGATCAGAGGCCACCGGTGCGCGTTTGTTTCTGAGGTCCCCGGCTTGCTTCTCCTGCCTCCCGTGTTCACTGGAGAACCGCACCCATCCCACTGACACTAGCAAGTGACTCCGATCACAAGAATTTATGCAAACCCGACACTCTTAACGACGATGTACCCTAGTCTATATAATAAAATTCCCATAAATATTTGTTTCTGTTTTCCTCTGAGAAGCCAGCCCTCCCTGGAAATGGTAGAATCTCCCAGAGAACAAAAAAGAGCCGATGAGGTCGCTTCTGATGGATGGACCCTCATGTTTTAATTAGTACCTGTATGATAACACCGCCTCTATCTCCGCCCTGGGCTGGTTCTGGTCTCATCTCCCCAGACTGATACATATCCTTCTTGCTTACCACACATCTCCTCTCAGATTTTCCACTGACTCCCAAAGTTGAACAAGAACAGGGCAGAAATCAGTTGCCAGTCTCCTTGTGGTCATGCTTCCCAGAACCCCCATCACCGGTCAAACACCCTCTGACGTGCTTTTCCAAGCATCCTCACTTGTCCGTCCTTACTACGTGGCTGACCAACCATCCTAGCAACAACCATGCACGCAATCCGTCTTTCTTCTCCGTTTCTGGCCACGACCTCCCAGCAGGCAACGGGAATCCAGTCTGGCACGACCTCGTATCTCCGGCCGAGCAAAAAGCCAAAATTGCACAGCAAATACCTGTTGGGTGAATGAGTGCATGTCCCCATGAGACTGGCCCGCTAGCGATGCCGTGGGACTGAAGCACTCCCCACGGGTCACAGGTCAACTCCAGGAAGAGAGGAGATGCCAAGAAGAATGCAACGGATCAGTTTGTTGGCAGAGCAGTGAAATCCGAAAATGCTTCAAGTCAAATCAACGTGACACTGTGTCCCTGAAGTAAGGACTGTTTGGTTTTGCTTTAATATGGATAGAAATCACGCAAAGTCAACGATATGTCTGTGTCTGAAAGTTTAAGCAGTAATAAGAGTTCAGGAGGGCGAGAGCCCAGGGTGGGAGGGAGATCTGCAGGAGTCAGAAGTCAACCATTCCTAACCCCCGTGCCAACATGCACACGTGCGCACGCGCACGTGCATACACACACACGCACACGCACACGTGCAGTCTGGACTGGCTGAGACCAGCTGTTAGAGGGGAGTGCCAGACTTCACGCCGGCTTCCAGGTTAGAGCAACCTAAGGAAAGTGTCTGACAATGACAGGAAGGACAAACATCATGAGAGACACCGTCCTGGCGAGGAAGCAGGAAACGCGGCTGCGCAGCCACTGTTCCTCGTGGGTCGCTGTTGCTATTCACCCAGCTATCCACTTTAACAAACCCGACGGGGTTATACAGATGGAGGTAACTCGTAAAAGTTAGTAAGAGAGTCCAACCCTGGTCATTTATAAAACCCTCCTGCTGTAAACGGGGGCACTGACACACCCTGGTCCACACATCAAAAAGTCCCATGAACATCTGTTTTTTTCTCTGAGCAATCAGCCTTTCCTAGAAACGACAGAACCTTTCAGGGTGGGGAAAAAAAAAAAAAAGTGCTGATCAAGTCCTTTTTGACATGGCTCTCCCGGAGAAGACAGAACGCTTAATTCAAATGACGGCCAGCGTTCCTCCCCAGGGACGCAAAGCTTAACAAAGAGTTCCACTGAAGTCTGTGTTACCTCTACTGAACTTAGTGTGTGCAGGGGTGGGGGGGTGGGTGTAGTCCTGGATCAGGTAAGGAAAGCTTCTTCCTTCTTGTGAGTGAGGGAAGTGACCACATCGTATGGGGAAAGGGCCCTGGAAGGCCGTGATTGTTTGTGGCTGGAGGCGTAATTGTAGAGCAGATCAAAGGACAAAGGAGCCATGTTACTGACAGACGGTATTCTCTCCCAACTTGACGAGTGGAAAGTCATAGCCGACTGGAAAGCACAGGTGAACGGGTGGTGCAGGAAAGGGTATCTCCGTTCAGGACCACTAATGTAACAACTCTCTCACAAAGAAAAGGAGCTTTGACACGGAGGCTCCATCTCACAAAAACCTTGTGAGTGTCACATACGAACGGGCGAAACAGCAGAGAGCTGCTTCACCTCCTCACCCGTTTCACATGGGAAGAGTTTAAAGTCAGTGCTGAGGAGGTACGGACCCGGGTGGGTGGGTGGGTGAATGCACATGCGCAGACTCACACAAGAGCACATTTAAACCCCTCGTTTCAAGTTGCCTTTCGGATTGGTTAAAGTTGTCTAGAGATGCAAAGTTTCATTCACAAAAATTTAAATAGTAATAGGATTTATCAAGACACGCAAGCAGAACCTAACTATGAAGCCCATGAATAAAGAATGTGCCTCAATCTTGAAGGCTTACTTTTTGGAAGAAAACAAAGAACCAAATATCTGACTCCTCGGAGTCTCTAAGCATAGCCTGGATTTGCATTTCAATAGCTTCCAAGGTAAGCTCTGTGAAATTGGTCAGGTGTACAGACTTGCATCTCGCCTCCAACCCAAATCAGCCGATTAGTTTCTAGAGAAAGTGGCAGAGTGAAGTCAGTATCTGGGAGCTCAACACGGACTCCCACAGATGCCCATCAAAGTCATCTCAGAGCAAGTGTGTTGAGGACACGGGTTTTCAGTGGAACAGATTCCAGAGTGGAAGCACAACGTGCAGACACAGGCGGTATGGCCAGGAAACTGAAGAACACACATACACAAATGTAACAAACAAAGGGAACAATCTTTGTCCATTTAAAAGTCAACCGATTCTAATGCCATCTCCACTACGTGCAGTAGGTGGATACAGGCAAGCTGTCCACGGGAGCACCTTGGGACCCATCTCCTCAACCCTGCCCAGGTTCTCCCGTGGCACGTGGCGAGGTGGAGCCGCTCCTGATACGCATTCTGCAATCCTGGAATGGAAGCTTTGATGATCTCGTGACAGCTGCCCCCGTGCCCGGCCTCTGTGCCCTAATTCCAAAGCACTACCATTTGGAAGCCAAGAGCAGCCACAGCGCTAGATATCTGAATAACCTTCTCGGTGCTGGGCCCTCCAGAGCGAGCACTGCTGTTCTTTCCTTCCTGCCTTCCCCGGTCTTTATGTCCTCTTAATAAAAACAGACGCTGAGAAGCCCAAAGGATGATGTCATGCTTGGCTCACAGCAGGTATTAGGAACTAAAACAAAACAAAATGAAACAAAAACCTGAGTTAAAAGAAATGAGCGCCCACAGGAAGAAGGGAATGCACACATGATAAACCCACCTTTACTAAGTGTCCACGCACACGACACGGTCCGTGCTGTGGCCTAGCAGACCCTCCTCACACGCCAGAGCCCTTCCTCCCGAAGGGATGTTTACCAGAGGATCTCCGAGCAGTCATTAAGGTTGGGTCAGGTAACGGGCTGGGGTGATCAGGATGAACCCGGCACCTTTCCTAAAATGAGAGACGTGGTATCTCTTTTCTAAGCACTCAGCCAGGAGACGCCAGACCCAAAACCTGCAGGCACCTTGACCCCGGACTCCGAAGCCTCCCGTGACTGTCCCGAAGCCCACCAGCCATCACCTTGTGACGGCAGCCCAAAGCGTTAGCTCAGAAAGTCGCCCGCTCTAAGCCCTCGTGATAACCCTCCGAGTGAACTCTGGTGCTCTCATCAGGCAGTGGAGACAGAACCTCAAACAAACAGAAGCAGTGTCCCAGAGTCCCGTGTGGCAGAGCAGTGTGAGGCAATTTCTAGAAGCAGACAGAGAAGCCTGCACTTCCAGCAGCAGCGCGGCCACAACTCAAGAACTTAAAAATGGCCTCCCCGTCCCCTGGACACTGGCTGAGGTAATTTGCATGCACACGTCATACTTATTTTTACAACATTCTTCTGAGTTAAGGATTATATCTTGCTGATAACAAAAGTAAAGCTTTAAGAGGGCCATGTCTAAGGAAACAGAGCCAATACACGGCAGGTCAACGCTCAAACAGAAGCCTGGTAGACCTTGCAGCCCCTGCTCTTAGCCACACAGCAGCCTGTCCTGTGCATTAGTCTCCGATGCCACCACACACCGCAGAACAGACTGCAGAAGCCAATGCTCAAGTTTTCAGGTCTTCAAGGACAACGAGAGTCTGAGGGTTTTGACTCCGGGCTCTTGGGCCCAGGCGAAACGGGCAGTGGCTGCTCTGGTTGTGTTCCTCTCAGGATGCGTTGCTGGAGACAACTCTGTGGAACTGCACAAGCAAGAGTGTTTCAAGACATCAGCTATGACACAGAGATGAATGGAATGACATGGGGGAGCTCAGAGGCGAGCCAGGAGAACGTGTCTTTGCTGACCATCAGGCCGTGTTAAGGGAATGGGTACAGAGTTCTACGATCTGATCTTGCAGGTCATCAGATATGACTCATCTTACCATAATGTCTCAAGGTTAGGTCACTATGTATCATGGGAATCGGTGAGTTCACAAAACTCATGAATCAGTGAGTTTCACTGTTAATATTAGGGACACAGTTTGAATGGGAAAATTGCAAATAGTGTCATTCGGCGTATCTGCACAATAATCCTAAAACTGAGAGACTATATCATGAGAAAGTATGAAACAAGCCGGGTGGTCGTGGTGTGCACCGAGAATCCCAGCACTTTGGAGGCAGAGACAGGCGGATCTCTGTGAGTTCGAGGCCAGCCTGGTCTTCAGAGTGAGTTCCAGGACAGCCAGAGTTACAACAGGGAAAACCATGTCTTGAAAAACCAAAAACCAAAAAATAAAAATAATAAAATAAAATCTGAGACTATTATTATCTCACCATTAAGAATATGATATGAGAAAAATCACAAAATGAAATAGATCCAGGCATATTTTTCTTAAAAAGTATTTTAATTATGTGCTCTGTGTGTCTGTGGACACGCAGGTGTCTACGGAGGCCACTAGAGGGCGTCAGATTTTTCTGCGGTGGCAGTTACAGGCGGCTGTAAGCCACCCGACGTGGGTGCTGGGAACCGAATGAGGGTCCTGTATAAGAACAGTAAGCTCTCTAGCCACTTAGCCATCTCCCCAGTCTCCCATCCAGACGACTTCTAACTTTGAGCATCAGGTTTTTAAAACTCTACTGGTCAGCTAGTTTTCCTCCAATCATTCTGAACTTGTGACATCATCTGAGTTCCCACGAATTCCCCGAGGATGTGCATGTTCTTGACATAGGCAACTCAAGAAATAGTGCTAAGAAAATAAAGCCAGTATTCTCAGGTATTGGCCTCTCAAAAAAAACCAAAAAAACAAAAAAACCCACAGAGCTGAGTATTTTCATTAGCAATATGACTTAATGCCTTTGTGTACACATTCACAGGTGCCAAAAGAAATTGCGAAGAGTGTCAGGAAACTGATAAAACGGTCCCTTTCGTCACATGCCTTTTAAGTTGAACCCTTTATCTTCAATTACGGATATTCCATTCAAATGGAACAAAAATTTCAGCTGCATTTGATGCAATCTCACTTAGGCTTTGAATTCACTCGCTGTTTCAAGCAGCCTGGCACCAACCTCATCATCCTCATTTAAGAATGAATTACACTTTCCATTGTAGGCGCTCATCTGAGGTGTTTCATTCTGCTTTTCAAAATTGTATTGGGATGAGACTTGTAGGCAAGTTGTCAGAGTTGGAAGCGATTTTCAAAGAGAAAGCAAAAGAAAAAAAAAAAAAAAAAAGAAAAAAAAAGAACCTCACCTCTTCCAGACTGGATACATTATTTCCACATTAAGCTACTCTTTCTGCTCTAATTTTAACCATTCCTGTGAAATAAGCATTGAGATACTCACTGTAGTATAATTCCCGAAACTATTCTAATGGAAATGTGTTAATCTGGGGGGAACCTGCATTCTCCCCTCACTCATGGTCCAGGTCAATTATTTATTACAGCGGATGACGTCACACTCTCATCCAGACCTCTCTTGAGAAGACACAGCCGGTCCCTGCGCACGAGGCTCCCACTCGGCTTCCACAGGCGCCATGCATCTTCTCAACATCCAAACCACTTCTGCTTCTTGCTTCCGTTTGTCTCTGCTCACTCTCCAGTCTCACCCATCCCTCCTTTCTTGACCAGCGACGGCTCACTGCATCCTGTTGACATCACCCGAACGGCCATTTTTGTACTTCCTCTGCCACTACCTCAGTCCAGCCTTGCTGCTCACCCCCTCCCTCCCAACCTGACAGCCGATTATCCTGCTTCCAGTCTTGGGCTCGTCTGGGCAATTTCCGTGAAGAGTTGATATTTCTGTGCTCTCCTCGAAACCCTGCAGTGCCCTCCTAATATACAGTCCAGTCCCTCGGAATGACACCGCCGCGCTGGAACTCGGTTCTCGAACTTCTTCTAGACACTGTAAAGGGTGCGCCTGTCGATCAGCTGTGTCTTGTCTAGAGTACTCTTACTACCTACTCAATACTTATTGGCTTCCACCATTTGACAGAGAGAGTCAACCACCAGGAAGTCGTGGCTGCCGTGAGCTGGAACTCACAATGCCTGAGAACTGCTGTCTCCCCCACCATTCTGTAAGTCTGTCCCGTACCAGTTCCACGTTCTACTCTGTTGGAACTGCTAGAACCTAAGAGAGAAATGTGTATGTTGAAAAAAAAAAGTGTACATTGAAGACAAAACACAGCTTTCTGACACAGACCTGCTCAATACAACTATCACCATCATCATCACCATCATCACCATCACCATCATTGGTCATAGTCGTTGTTGCTATTAAATATCTCTGGGAAGCAAGGCAAAAGATAAAGGCTGTTATCTGCTGCCTGGAAGAAAAGCAGACACATCCACAACTCATGTAAAATAATAAATTTAAGAACTAAAACAGGTATGCTCCTCACGGGTCTCCGTGAAAAGGGTTCCACTCAAAACCGTGGGCATTTGTTATCTCTGGCATTAGGAGGATGCTTCCAGGAGCAAGGCAATTGTCCCCTTATGCCCTTGGGGTGGTTTTCTGATGCAGACCGCGGAGCACGCGGTGACAACTGTAAAAATGTAAAATTGCACCTGCATGCTTTGGGGGTAACGATCTAGAGCTGCCTCTAGCCATCCCCACTAGAGTAAGCATGCCCCCGAGTGAGCTGCTAAATGGTTTGCGCTCCCTCGTTACTATCGCTGCTGTTATTTGGGAACTCAGGAACAATATAAAGAAGGGAGCCAGACACAGGACTTCCAGTGATTCAGGAGTTGTCTGTGTCCTGACTTGAGGGTTATGCAGATGCCCAATTCCTAGGAACAGTGCATCTCAAACATAGCTGTGCACCCCTGCCAGTGGTAATGGAATCCCTGTGCATCGTGTCCAGAGCACAGGCTCACTGACTACCATGCGAACTAAAAATTTAAAGAAATTTTTAAAAAATCCTTATAAATCCTCTCTTGTAACCAGATGACAAAATGTGTATGATTGCTAAAAAGGGTACGAAATCAAATGCAGGTTTCCCACACCACCCAGACGTGAATGAGTTAACCTGTTAATGCGTTTTCTTCCCGTTTAGATGATACTGGGGAGGAAAAGCAAGACACGTTTTAGCTTTTAGTTATGATGGGCAGTTTCCAGACTTTTTATACCTCATTGCGATCTATCTTTAAAGAACTCTGCAAAGAAATGCTAGTGCCTTCCTGGTGAGGAGTGAGACAGAGTCGCTGAGATCACACAGTTAATAAGGGGGAGAGGAGGGATGTCTTTGAACACTCCGAAACACGTGCAGGGTCTTGCCTTCTGTCCCATTCGGCAGGCACACCACCCATGTCTGCGTGCGTGCGTGCACACACACACACACCCCTGCCTCATAAACATATGCGTTTGCATATGTGGGTGTTTGCATGTGTGGACGGCACGCGCACTGCGCGGCTCATAGCCTGCTCTTTCAATCACTTCATGCACTGTCGGCTTTCCCCAAGTCACTCAACGGCAGTGCTGTTCGCTGACATGCGCCCCTCATGTTGTCTGCCAACCTCCCCGCTTACGGCTAACGCCGAAAAATATGTAATCCTAAGATACGGCAGTAAGCTCTACGGTATCCCAGGATTTATTTGAAATATGCTTCTAGGAAGTTCAAACGGTCTATTTGCTTTCGTTAGTCTAGTGCCAGCAATAAAATGATTGGTTGCTTCATGCATATTGATCCTTCTAAGTTCATGTTATTCCCAATTTTCATAGTTCATTGATCACTTTGTCCACTATCTCCTTTAGTCTCTGAGCGTTCTTTTTTAAACAATTTCATTGTTTGGAGAGCAACATTTTCAAAATTTTAGAGCCTATCTCCTTTAAGGCATCCCCCCCACACACACACACACGCACACACACAATTTAGGACTTTAAAAAGGTATAATAAATAAAACCACACGACACTTCAAAGCAGCAAGCAAGAGCTAAGCAATGAAGTGCTGCCTGTTTTCAACTAGAGGGCTGTTACCACCAGCCATGTGGTCAGTTCTGAGCAGCTAGGGCGCACATGAGAAGGCAGGAGAGTGGCCATAGGGCTCTTACCACCAGACTGTAAGATACAAACTGGCTCCCAGGGAGGGGGGACAGGCCTGTTCAGGGGCCAGTTCCTCAAACAGGCCCAAACCAGTTTATCATAAGGGCCTCATGTAGGGACAATGCCCAACATAACGGCTGGGCCTTCCGGGGATGGGAGGGGGGGTTTACAGAAAGTGATGCTTCTCGGGCATTTTCTTCATCAGCCCTTAATAAAGGACTTAGTGTCAGGCAGTAATTCTGCCAAAAGGCCTCTACAGGCAAAGAGACGGATGAGGCGAGTGCTGGAGATACCACGCTGGGCCCTGTGGAGGGCCATCAGGCAGATGTACCAGAGGAGTTCTCCTGGGTCCATGAGCCCCTCTGCCCACGATGCGTTATTCATAGGATCCACTGCCAAAGGACGGGGAAGAGAAGAACGGAGCAGCTGAAGACTCACAGGGTTGACCATGTATTCTCCATCTCTGGGTTCTGTTAACTGCAATCACCTCGGCTTTTCCAACGCTTGCGCTATGAAACATCTTAAACTGTCTAATTTATGCATGCCATGCTTTATTGCCTGGACTGTGATGATGTCCTTATTTAATTGCTTTAAAATGCACTCTGTGAGACTTAGTGATAACAAGAAAGAGAGCTAACGTTATCGGAGACGGTCCCACGCGCTAAACATTGCGCTAAGGGACTGGGCATCTCCTTCAAACTCCCATCACTATGTAGGGGGTGCACACAACCAGATTCAGAACGGTTAAGAGACTCGACCCTGGGTGAGGAAATGCTCCATATCAATCAACACCCATATTGCTCTAAAGCCTTTAGCCCTCAATAAGTCTACAGTTCTAGCACAAGATACTCATCAATGAAATGATTTAAAGTAACGTAAGGTCTTAAAAATGTTATAATTTAAAGATGTTCCAGGATTACGTATGTAAGTAAAACAACAAGACAGTGGGAAGATTAGAATGGACTGCAGTAATTACGGAAAATTCCATGAAAGAGTTATTTGGATCTCTAGCGAGCAGGAAGAAATTTGGGTAAAATAAAGAAAGGTGGGCTGGGCATGACTGCAAACACCTTATCACTCAGGAGGCAGAGGTCAGCAGATCTCTGCGAGTTTCCAGGACAGCCTGGTGTACAGAGTGAGTTCTAGGACAGCCTGGAAAATATATAGAGACCCTGTATGTATGTATGTATGCATGTATGTGTGTGTGTGTATGTGTGTGTGTATATATATACATATATATATATATAAATATGGGGGGAAGGAGCAAGGAGAGGAGGAGGAGGAAGAGAGAGGGAGGGAAGGAAGGAAGGAAAGAAAGGAAAAGGAAGGAAGAAAGAGAGAGAGAAAGAAAAGCAATTGCAGGAAGACAGGGTGCATGTACATTAGATGCACACTAGATATCCTAAGCACGTGGGAGAGACGGGTGGGAGTAGGAGATACGGGGGAGGGGGGATGGAGGTGGGAGAGACGGGAAGGAGTAGGGGTCAGGGTGAAGGAGTGTCTTGGCAGGCCAGGGATAAGACTTGAAAAAGGGGCAGAGACCGGATGAAAGATGAATGCTTGTCCTTATTCCGTCCCAGAGTCTGATGGGGATTTTGGGTTGAGAAGCAGGATGGACAGGACAGGGCCCCAAACTCTGAGACCGCTGGGCTTCCTGACAATCCAGGTATGAGGAACGGTGGAGCTCAACTCCACATAGGTTCACGGACATCAACGTGGCTTGGTAAGAGGATGCAAGGGATGGGGAAAGCAAACTTGGGAAACATCCTGGAGGGGAGACTCACTCCATCACTCACAGAGCTACAGAGATGCTAATGTGCTGGGTCCTTAACCATGAAGAAACAGGATCTGGCAGCCAAGTTAAAAAGTTAATTAAATAGCTTATTTATATATTTGCTTGTCTGTCTGTTAAGACGGGGTTTCTCTGTGTACCCCCAGATGTCCCAGACCTCACTCTGTTGACCAGGTTGGTCTCAAACTCAGAGATCCACCTGCCTCTGCCTTCCAAGTGCTGGGATTAAAGGAGTGTACCACCATGCCTGGCTTAAAATTTATTTATTTTTACATCATTAACATTTTTATTATTAAGATTAATGATCCTTAAAATATAATCTTTTTTTTTTTTTCTTCTGAATTCAAGGATACATCAGATCAGGAAGTTACTGAACCGTGTCTGTCTCCGAGCAGAAAGCCAACTGCTCCAAGGTAAAAGAAACAACCACTCGTGTGTGCTTATGATCTGTCTAACAAATTAGGTGGCCCTTCATAGCAAAAGGTCACATATGACCTTGATTCTGTCCCAGTGAAGCCTACAGGCTTTTCTAGAACTGCTGAAGAAAAGTAACTCATCCAAAGAGGGAGTAATGCTACCCTGAAGTGTGTCTAAGTAGATGACTCCAAATAGCCACCCAGAGTCTTCAAATGACCAGGGACGGAGTGGTACTCCCACACACTGAGTGCGCTGTCAAATCTCAGGTGTAAACACACTCCTAGTTACATTAGAGCTAGTACGGGAAGGACATCGAGACCTTATGGCTGGAATGACCTACACTCAAGCGCAAAACAGAGGTGATCCAATACTCAGGCCAAACAGAAAGGCTCTGTCTGCTTCCATGCTTTCTAAACTTGAACCCCAAACCAACATCAGAGGAAAATGAGACAGAAGGCACATACGAGCTTTTTATTCTTTCCACTAAGGTGTGGGGTGTGTGTGTGTGGGGGGGGGGAGATCAGGTAAAGAAAGAACATCAAACAAAACCGAAGCAGAGTTGGAGTCTGAAATACAGGCATATACTTTGCTGCTCTGCATCACAAACCAGCTGAGGGAAAGCAACTTCCATGTCCCAGCAGGGCATGCTGCCTTAGAAGGAGTGGTGACAGTTAATGGGGGGAAGAGGGTCAAGAGAAGATGATGCCTAGCAAGGCACAGCTCAACAAGACCGCAGGAAGCGAGCTGCGGCAAGCCTTCCTCGGACACCCCACCCTCTCTCAGTGACTTGCACCTGTCTTAATGATGCTGGGTGTCCATTGTTCTCTGGCCTTGGAATCCATCACACTGGAGATAGGGACACTCTTATTCAAACAAATAAGAGGGAAACATATAACGGAAATCACTAAAACAATTAATTCCCCTGGCAGTTAAAAAATATGACCCACAGATGAGGGATATTAGGCCTGAAAGGAGCCGGTTATCCTTTGACAAATTAGACCTGTCTAGAAATTCAAATTGCCCAAAGTCCAAGATCTTGCCTGAGTCCATCCATCTGTCAGTTTTCCTCCTATTTGAGATGCTGTCTGAGAAGTTTCCAGAATCTAATAGTAATTCTAATAGTGAATCTCATAGTGAACAAGCGGGCTCTGGTGTTCAGATTCTAATTTCAAGAGCTGTGGCTGAAGTGCCATCGGTGACACTGGAGACACTAGCAGTCCACACACAAGACGGAAAGGTGCCGTCGGAACTCAGCCAGGCAGCCACTGATGAGGCTTACCATGCTGAGAAATTACACGTCCTGACTAAAATAGCTTTCCAGACTCCAGACTGCAAAGACATCACCAGTATGCCTGTTTTGAAAAGCTAGAGGTACTGAGATCTTAAAATAAGTTTCAAGCACGCACACTGTAGGATTCTGCACTAAACACGTTTTGCATTATTGTAAAATTAGATTTTAGAAAATTAGAATCTTGTGCACTTCAGATTTCTGACACTGGGCTTTAAGTTATTTGGAGAGCTGGTTAGTTCCACACGGTGTTCATTTATTCAGTGAATAAGCTCTCATTCTCTACAGTACATAAAACCCTACATATTTATAATTACCATGATCTCTCTAATCAATGTTTACTGGCTTTCCTGAGAATTGTTCTAACTTAAAGACAATATAGTATCTAATATATAGTGTATTAGGTGGCGTTTAACTTTAAAACCTCAAATGCACTCCCATGTTTATTTAAAAAACTTAGAGTCGTGTATTAAAGCATGTCATATTGCAAAAAGATACATAGAGACCAAGAGAGAGGCGGCTTGCTCAGGATTTTCTACACACGGAGGTTTGCTCTTGGTTCAGCGACTTCAAATGTACCTCACCAGCACCCTGAATTCCCTCACACTGCTCTTTAGAAATTAACTGACTCTTACCGCCACTAGGTGGCGTTACTCTTAGGAGTTCTACAGTAACGTCTGTTGTGATTCAAATGCAGACTTTTGTATTGCGTATGCTACTTACACTGGAATCTCTTAAAACGGCTGTTCTGTGCCAGTGACATCTTTCTAAAATACAAATTGTCTTATATACAAGGCGAATTTAAGCAGACTAGGCTCTGTTTAAACAGGCAGAGAGTCGTAACTAAAGAACTTTTAGACACTTCCCATGATGGTTATTTCTCACAGTGTGAAGACTTGGTTTCCCACTCACGACAGAAAGCAGACACTCCTGAGCCAGGAGACACTAGAGGACATCAGGTCCGAGAGTGAGCTCGCTGAGTGAGCTCACTGTAGCAATCTAGTACCAACATTAGCAGGTAAAGTGCCTTTGTTTTATTACACAACATCTTTTGAGAAAGACACAGCTCTAATACTTTACATTTCGAAAATGACTTTAAATATAAAATTAAAATTCATAATGAAAGCCGCAGCTCTGCAAAGCACCATCGCTTCCAACTGTCTCTTAAGATGTTGTCATAATAAAGCATTACAGAACTGAAAGGAAAAAAAAAAAAAAGAAATCTCTTCTCAAAAACACATTTTAAAACCATCTACAGTGAATTCCAGAAAAGGAAACATTGACAAATGGCCATCAATTAATAATAATGTGCACTATTGGAAGTTCAATAGCATATTATCACTGCTTTAACAAAGAGCCTTTCCGTATTTAACCGGTGACTCCGAAGAAGGCAGGAAGGCGTACAAACAGCTGTGCATTACCAGAACTTTATGGAGATGTTTCAGACAAAGGAAAGGAAGTCCAGTGCAGTGACTAACCACACTGTACATTCAAAACACAATGACCCCAGGACCCTCAAAGGAGGCCGTTTGTTTACTTGGTTTGAAAACAATAGGTGGCATCGAACCCCAACTTTTCAATCCCCCTTTTGTTTACCCTCAAATAATCCTTTGGCTTGCCTGCTTATGCTATAAGGCTAACTTGACAGAAAGAATGTCAGTGTTAGTGACTGACAGCACCCAAGGCAAGCAGACTGCTAAGCCAAAGGCCACTGAGGAAGCATTTCTAAACATGCCATCTGATCTGGACCCCTCAAGCAGGCGTATCTCCTTAACTTCAAAAATAATGAATCACAGTTCAGTAATGGCTAGATTCTTTCCTCAAGAAAAAAAAAATAGCCCTTTTACACAGGAAAGAGAGCTATTGGGAGATAAACATACTAAATTTTAAACACATTTAAGTTGTGGCTTCCTTAAACTCAACAAATGCCAAACAGGCGTGGTGGTTTTTTTTTTTTTAATTTTAAGTTCTCGTATTTGTTAAGCTTTTCACTTGGCATACATCTGTACTACTAAAAGAGCATTTTACACGAACTTGGACACAGAAAAGCAAGACAGGGAAGCACACATCTTCTCGTCCCTTAATTACGGACAACTTTGACCCAGTTGCCAGTTAGAAACTTTCATTTCACTGCCAGGTAGACTCTTCTCAGCCGCAGACAACTGCCCAGCAGAAGCACAGAGACCACCGGTGGAGGTGACTCCCTTGCAAAAGTGAGTCCTGTGCTCCCCAGAGCTGCCACTGCCAGACTCCCCTGATAAAACACCGGAGCCTCTTATCAGCTGTCACAAACAGCCATGCCTGAACTATTTCTGAACAAGCATGCCCCAAAGTATCAAACTAAAAGTCCTGTCTATTGTCTCTAACAAAAGACCCTCCCTCGCTGAACCCCGATTTGGGTCAGACCTGTAACTGGAGCCCCAGCAGACCTCACGGCCACGAAGAAACTAAGAGCTGAGCCCCCTCAGCCATGCCCAGGGATGGAATGACTCGGGAACTTGGAGCTCCCCGATGGCTGGCCACTGACAAGGCTACGGTGGAGGAGGGTGGAAGGTTCACCTACCTGGAGCCCTCTCCGTCTCAGAATGCTGGACTCATCCATCTCCCTGTCTGCTTTCTCTGAGCCCGTCGCCACGGTCTGGCCATGCTGTACTACCTCTACTTGGCCACGCTCATTCGGAGCCCCACAGCTGCTAAGCACTTACATCACGCTCTAGCTGATTGGAGCCTCGAGTCAGCTGGTCCCCGCTTAGTTATTCACTCCACCAACTTCGGAGCCCGCGGATGCTCTGCCCGGGAGAGCGCAGCAAGTGGGCTCCACAGACACCTAATGCGTTCCTGGCAGGAGGCGGCTGTCGCTCTCAGCCTGCAGATCCGGGGATCCCTGGTTCTGTTCTTCCAGATGCTGACTGGAGGCATTCCAGGCGTGCAGGTAAATGGCTTTCAGCAGAGGCTTTGGGTCGAGCCCCTTCCGAGGTCAAAGTGGGCTGAGTAAATCCACCCTGACACCCACCTCTATCAAAGCAGCCTTGATTGGGAAGGTGAAGGAGGAGGAGGGAAAAAAACAACCCTAGGGCAGAGCCGGTCAGTTCAGCGGCACCGCCACGCCTGGTGCTGGTCTTTTCGACCGTTATCAAAGAGAATAAGATGTAGCAGAATACACAAGCTGCTGGAAGAAGAGGAGAGAGCTCAGGGCACCAGCTTCTTCTCCCCAGCTGGCCTCCAAGGAGCACTTCCCACACAGGGAGACCCCCATTCCTTTACACAAACATCTCCCCGGGTCAGTTCCCAGCCCTAAGACACACAGAGAGTGTAGGTTTTATTTCCACCCCAACCCCCACCCCGGACCCAGAACTTAGTTCTGGCAATACCTGCCCAACACGTGAAAAGGAAGAAATTCTACGACCTGTCATTAGCTGGGATAGTAACCTATTCGCAGTCTTACAAACTGCGGGGTGGGGTGGGGGTGGGGGATACCCATCACGTGCGATTTCACAGTTTGTTTCTGCTTGTTTAAGCCGCCCATTCCCATCTTATTGCAATTCAAAGCAACTATGAGATGAAAATTAGGTTTTCGTTACTGGCTCGGCGCAGGAGTAACAATATACGATATCATCAATTTATTATAAATTATTCCTCCTGTGTCTACTCTAAAGATATTTAAATTGGAGGGAATTGTTTGCTGCTCGGGAGAGACGGGCACTCAGTGGTATGTCTGAGACACCCCCCCACCCCCAACCCCCCAGTCACTGTGCACATTTGAAAAGATGAAGTCAGGAAACCAGCCATGAAATTATTTAAAATATCAGTATCTTGGATTTCTACCTAACCCAGAGATCTAGAGATTTCTAAATGGGTGGGGGGGATGGGGGGGTTGTCCGATAAGCCCTTAAAGATTCACTTGCTTCCCTTTCTCTCCCTTTTTGGCCGTCAGGATACTGGCAGCCTTGCTATCAATTGATTAGATTATGTCATTAAAAATAGCTCTGGGATTTATGAATCTAAGCGCTGAGGAAAAATGGATTGCATTTTACGTTGCCAGTCCTTGCATACATCTGGAGGTGTACATAAGCAGTCCGGCCGGATGCTACCTGCAGAGCAGAGCAGAGAAGGGTGTCCGGTGTGTGTCCACTTAGACATGTTCCCTTGATACTACTTAAGGCAGAAAGCCCCAGAGAGGTTTTGGCTCTGACTTCTGTGTACAGAAATGATGTGCCACCTCTGCAAGAGGTGGGGTGGGGTGGGGATTGGGGGGCATGGGGGGGGTGGGAAGAGAGCACAAAACTAGTCATCACACAATGCAAAGCACACCGTTTGAAAAAGGTTTGTTTAAGACTATTAAATTTGTGTTGAAAATTGGAGGTGTAAAAATAGTCTGTTCTTCCTTTCAGGAAAAGAAAAGCCCAAGTTAAAGAGAGCAATATAGGCTGGCAAAGGTGCCTTGGAAACAACTCATCTTTCAGTGCCACGCCCCCACGCCCCCCCCCCCCACACACTTTGAAGGCTTCCTGGAAAATGAAGACTAAGAGGCCCTTTTCAATGGCAAGCACAGGAGCAGTACGTGTGGCCCATTCACTTTCAAGCAGTCCTCAGAGAAGCACCAGCATCTCCCTGAATTGCAAGAACCCTCTTAGACAAGACAAAGCCTGGGCAACAGACAGCCCATTCTTACGTCTTTGAAAGACCTTGCTGCCTGCCCTTAGGCATACTGATTTTAAGGGGAGAAACCTTTTTTTAACCAGAAAAGCTCAACTTGCAAAAGCAAAAGCCAAGCATGGTTCCTTACTTAAAAAAAAAAAAAAAATTTAAAAATGCATTTATTTGTGCATACAAGTATTGAGGGCAGAGAACTTTGAGAGGTTGAATCTCTCCTTCTACCATGTGGGTTCCGGGAATCGAACTCAAGTCCACAGGCTTGTAGGCAAGCATCTTTACCCACTGAGCCTTCTTACAATTCCCTCCACCCCCCCCCCCCCGCCCCCGACTCACGCCGCCATCACCGCCCAGCCACCCCCATAATCATGGCTCTTCTATATTCTTTTGCTTTGAAGTCTATGACCTTCAGCCTGCTGGTCCTTCTAGAAAAAGTCAAGTCTGGTGGAGAGATCCCACTAGAGAGAAAAAATAGAAAACACTTTTGTTCTTAAAATAAAGATCACACTTTCCTGGGGCGGGGGCACAGTCAGAGTGTCTTTTCCATGACCAATGGTGGAAGCCAGTCAGAAGCACTATCAGAAGATGCTCTCCCAGAGGACATACTGTCAGAAAGTCAGCTGATGTGTGTCCCTGAGAAGCAGAGCCCATGCAGCTCAGGCACCTTGGGAGGTGGAGCAGCCTGATGTAAGGGATTAAAAGGGCTGTGGCTGTGTATGTATGTAAGTATGTCTCGTAATCGGGGGATATTTTGAGATAAAATCTAGGTTAGCACTCCACCCTTAAACGAGTCTTAGGTGAAGATTATAACCATCAAATCTAGTATGAGAAAGTATCGATCAGCTGTCAAAGTGCATCACTTTGAGGAGTGATAAGGCATTCATTTTAGAGAAACACAACAAGCCAGAGGCAAAAACATTTGGGACAAAAAAATAAATAAATAAAAATGAAAGACTTGAAAAAAAATAACGCCAGGCAATAACGGCTTGGCGGAGGGACTAGTAAAGGGAAATTGCTGCATTTACCCTTCGCTGTGTATCTTCTCATCAAGATAAGCCATGTGTTAAAATGCAATAAAAGCCTCAAATGACGACACTATTCCCAGGTAATAATTGGGATCCAGACTAATTTCCATTAATAAACTCGTTCTTCCCTGTGATTTTTATACCTTCGTGGAGTGTGGTTCACAATACTGAGGATTAGTTCACAAAGCAGGAAGCCCAGTGCATGTCACCTTTATGCCTGTGTTCGCATAGGAAAACCCAGTGAGCCTGGCCACACGTTGTAATCTAACTCTCGGGGCTTCGCGGGATTTGACTTAAAAGCACGGATCCGGATATGTCACGGCATCGTTTACCTCACGAGACGCTCGGCATCTATCGTCACCAAGGTCAAAATTAAATTCCAGTCATTACTGTAGTTGGACATTTCCCAGAGACAAAAACAACTCCAAGTTCCAACCAGGAAAAGGAGTGCCTGGATGCGTCTCACAAGGGTGGCAATGGAGATCTGTAGCCATGGGCCACGGGGCTGATGTGCGGCCTCAGGATTCACGTCTGTCTCCTGTGTCTGTCTACTACACACCTGAAATCCTGTCTTCAGAAGGTCTGCGCTAGTTACCTCAGTCAAGGTTTCTTTGGACCGTAGCCATCCTCTGGCAGCTGAATGCACACTGAGTTTGCCCATATGCATATTAGTTTTTGTTTTTAATAAAATAAAGAGCTGTGAGGTTTCTAGACCTACTCTCTGCACCCTACTGCACTGGCTCCATCCACCCCTCCAGCAAACTCGCCTTGGCTTCTGAACATCTATCTACCCAGAGGCCCAGTGTAAGGGGAGGGAGAGGGTCTCACCCACCCCACCCCCAAAAGACTTTCTACCTGAGCCAGGATCAAGTACAACAGAGGGGTGCCGGTGTGCTGCCCGACCCCCCCCCCCACACACAGGCACACACACACACAGACACAAACACACACAGACACATATGCAGAGACACACGCACATACACAGACACACATACAGAGACACAAACATACACATACACACACACACACACACACACACTCACATACATACACACACATTCGCAAGACACACACATAGACACATACACAGAGACACAAACACACACACAGACACAAACACACACGCACACCCTGCCCCTCAGAGCTCTCGGAGTGCTCTATAAGCTTTCTAGTATTCACCACAGCTCAGAGGGATGTTCCCAGATATGTTCATGCACAAGCGTGGCGGTGACAGCCACTTCTCAACTAAGGGTCCAGATGACCTCACGATATTCCAATCATCGGGTCCTGCCAGGAATCTGAGAGGAGGCTCCACTGTCTTATCTGTCCATTCTCCAGGGAAGTCAAAATTGCCAAATGCATTCATTCCCCATTCAAACCACTAATTATGCTTCCCATTCATAAAATCACCACTGGTAGCTAATGAATGTGTTTGCTGCCTTTTTAGTTAAGAAGTTGTGGGTAACATGGGGCACAAAGGAGAAGTAGATCACTCATGAGAAGGCATACAAGGATCTACTGTGATTACAGCCATGCCCTGTGCCAATCTGAATGGGACAGAGACCCTTGAATGGCGGGTAGCAGTACACAGTGAGCTCTGTTCCAGAGCTCTGTTCAAATGTCTATTTCCATGCTTGTGTTTCAATTCTTTCTTAATTTTTCTAGTTTACTTCCACTCCTCCCACTTACAGATAATAATGTTGACATTTATCGGTCAGACGCCTTGTGCCAATCGGTGCCCCAGGCACTCTGAGTCATCTCGCTGAATCCTTAGAACAGCCCCATAGGTCAGGCAAACCCCCCCCCCCACGCCACACCCTTTTCTAGTTGAGGAAATTGACACTCACAAGGGTTATGTAACACCCTTAGATGATACAGCCAAAGAGAAGCAGAATTGAGCCACTAACTCAGACTGGGCTGGATTCCTGCCTCCATCCACTCCAAAGTGTTTAAACCCAGGAGGGAAAGAGCTTTCAACCCAAGACAGAGACATGAAAGGCACTGGCTAAAAGAGCCCCTAAGGGAAAAAAAAATCACCATAAACAATCATTGAACAAAACATACCAGGAAGGGCACAGAATCCCAAGTGATCTCTGTGTGCCCTGGGTTTCTAAGGGAAAAGGAACATCGGAGGAGAAACCATAGCCCCTGAACAGGCAGAGGAAGAAGCCGTCCAGAGACAAGCAGGGGGAAGAGGCTCGGGGTCTCCTCTCATCTAAGCAGCCCTTGGGTCTCCAACTGCTCAACTACACACCTCGAAACACAGCCAGTGCTCAGTTACACTCACGCTGCCTACACACAGCCAAGGGCATTCTCTGGGATGCCGTGCCAGGCGCGGCATATGTCCCGGGGGCGGGACAGTACTGGCAGCTCTTTATTTCCTAGTCCGAGAACTGCTTCTGGAATTTACCACCAGGAGAACGCTCCTGAACGCCCCCTTTCCTTTTCAGCAAGTGACTCAGGGCAAGGCTGTTCTGCTCTGAGCGCTGCTGGGAAGAGGGGAAATCCCCGTTGTGATGTCACTCTTCATTTTCCAGAAGCTGCCCTGCATAGCCAGCCAGCCAACCAGCCAGGCCTATCCAGGCTCTGATGCGAAGAAGCCCACAGGCTGTGGCAAGTCCTGGAGCCTCCCCATGGGGTGGAGGACAAGGAGGAGCATCTATGGGAAATGCAGAAACCAGCACCTATGTGTTCAGGGGAAGCCCAGCCAGCCCTGCATGGGGACTCTGGGCCTTCCCAAGTGGCACACAACTAGGACTTTGGTCTTCCTCCTTCCACTCAAGATCGTCTCTCAGAGCTTCTCGGGGCTCTCGGGTCACAGTTCTGGCTTCCAGGCTCTTCGACTGAGAGGGCCAAGGCACCCCATCAGCCCATGTCCATGGCCTCTCTCTCACCTGTGTGAGAGTGGAGCTCAGGAAATCCTGGGGAGCCAGAGAGCACATGCCTAAGACACACTCTGCCATGCGAGTGCGTAGTGACCAAGATCAACGCTCACCTTCATTACTGCCCAACATGCATCTGGAGTTCTGACGACAATGTGTCCTGATGTTGTAAGGGATGAATCACTAGGAACAGTGAATGCTTATTAAAGGAACACGAAACCGAACCGGGTATTACCTACCGTGCTCAGAAGCAAGCAAGAGCCTAGAAATGAGTCCACTCCATCTCAAGTTCAGGCGGATTCCACTCAGGGACAGGCACTGGCAGCCACTGATGGTCATTTGAAACGTTATAATGCTAACCTCTAACGTAAGAATGGCCTCGTTACACACACACACACACACACACACACACACAGCAGAGGGTATGGACCATTTCCCCCAAATGATTTGAAATCCATTAGAAGTATAGGAAGTAGACTCAAAGGGCGGGATGGCTTCCAGCCTCCTGGGGACGGGCACAATCCTCCTCGCTCAGACAGAATGAGAGGCCCTAACGCCTTCCTACTGATAAAACCCCCCCAGAGCAGCGTTTTCCAAAACGCATGTGGTTCAGTTCGAACTACAGGTGAGGTCAGTGGTGAGCATATGCTTCTGCGAGATGCTGCGGCCTACAGTTCTTGCACCGAGCTCCCTCTCCACCTCTCCTGAGAGCCGCAGGCCGCTTCGACACGCGCAACCTGGGATTCCTACCATGGACCGTGCACGCTTCCGCGTAAGGCTTTTTCAGAAGAAAGCTATACTGCCTTGACGTCTGCATCACCATTTTTTAAATCTAATTATTTCTGGCATATTAGCCATCAAATCACTACTGACAATGAGATAGGAATCACGGGATTGAAAAAAAAAATTACATCCCGGGAGGAAATAATAAAATATAAATCACACACATAATTTCCTTTTGAACGTTCTAACAATGACACCCTCATATACATAAGAAATATAGCAGGCCATCGTCACAAATGCCCAGGCATCAATCACAGCAGGAAAACACTCTCTCCTTTGCGAACACACGGATCCAACAAAACGTAGCATTTCTAATAAAACCGGGTAGCGCAACTTCATTTTTTTTTTTTTTTCCCCACACGACGTTCATGAAGATCTGACAATTGCAAAGGGTGCCGATGTATTTTTTCAATTACGTCCCTACGTCTCGTAATGATGTACAGCTAACGGCGGGGCGATGAACGGCTACTTATCAAAACTCCATGCTTCGTATTAATACGTAATGGGAAGGATGGGGGGGGGTGACTGGGTAGGTGGGTAGTCTCGCTGGAAACACCCATCAGCCACACGAGCTTCAGACAACCCTTTGTGGATATAGTACGGCCAGGACTGGCACCAAGGGTGTCTGAATCAACAGAGCACGTCAAGCGTATGAAACAGGTACTCCTAAAATTACTGCCATGGATAAGATGGCTCTAGAGACAAACTATGAACTGCTTTGTTTTTGAACTTCTGAACAATATCCGTATGGTCATAGTAGATTTGTTGATTCAGGCTATATATAATTCGACTTTAAAAAAATCATGTGTGTGTGTGTGTCTGCGTACGGGAGAACGTGTGGCACACAGGCTGGTGCCTACGGAGGCCAGAGACCTCAGGCAGTCTGGACCTGGAATTACAGGCAACACAAACCATCACATATGGGTGCTGGGAACTGAACTTGGGTCCACGGAACTCACTCTCCAGTCCTACACCTTTTTTTTTTTTTTTTTAAATCCTACAGGGACAAGAGGCCAAACTGTAAGTGAAATGAACTGTCACCTAGCTGAACTTCCTGGAATTTATCAGACACAAAGTGTGAGGAAATATCTAAAGAAAAAAATAAAATCCAAAGTTGGTTTTCTTCTTTTTTTTTTTTTTTTTTAACCTTGGAATTTCAAAGCCAACTGGGCTGGTGAGATGGCGCACTGGGTAAAGGCGCTTTGCCATGCAAGCTTCGTGACCAAGGCTGAAGCTCTGGCATCCACCAGAGGTAGAAAGAGAACCAATTCCACAAAGTTGTTCCCTGACATCCAGACGTGTGTTGTGGTACACACTCTCGCACACATACCTCAGCGCACACGCGCGCATGCACACACACACACATACACACACAAATACACGTTTACATTTAACCTAAGATTTCTTGTTCAGAAGCTCCCCTAGGATCTCTTTCTCACCTGCTGTGTCTCCCATCTTCGTTACCTTTATTTAAAGCTGCACTAACATGTCATCTGATTCAGACGCTAGGGCTGCCACCTGCCAAGTAGTTTGTGGCCAGAAGAGGAGAACGTGCTCTTCGGGACCCCATCACACTTCGCAGTGAGCCCGGCTTCTCACCACATTAGCTCTGTCTTGCAGCATCACCTAAATGGACTCTTGGAAGTAACACGAAATGGGCTCGGGATTCTACCTCATCAATCCTCATCGGCTTCCTGTGAGCTACTGGAAAGAGGAGAAACTGGTTCAATTTACCGATGTGGAAGTGAGACAAAGCGGCTCGAAGAAGATCCCAAGGTCATGGAAACGGTAAAAGGTGCGGCTAACAAGAAAATCCAGGTCCTTCCAGCCAGGACCAGGGTCTGGGCAGCAAACCGACTCCACAATAAAGCCTTTGTCCCCTTCAACCTTCCCTGCCACCCACTAGGACAACAAAGGCCATTCAAGGGTGAAAACTGCCCTGTACCACTCCCAAAGCAGCCACACAAGCAAATGGAAAACAAATCTATGCAAAGCCACACACACTGGTGTAGACAGGGGAGCAAGTGAGCCTCAGGTGAAGATCAGACAGGATACGCACTTCTCATAAGTCACACTCAGACCACCCAAGGGCGCCGTCTGTGAATCTGCCTGGTCGGCGTGAAGATACAGGAGACACTCCGTGAACCATAAGTGAGCAGAACACAGCTAAGTCGGCTCTGGTTTTAATTGTTAGTGTCTCTCTACACTCTAAGCACACAGGCGTCACTTTTAAGCCTCGGCTCTTCCCCAAGACCCTGATCAGTGAGTGGTCTCACTCAGGAAAACAAGCGGGTATAGATTTTTAAAGTGATGTTTTAAAAGTTGTGATGTTATAACATTGTGAACGTTTTTTTCAACACCAATTGTAAGCATCTACAGCATAGAAGAATGCAAAAAGTCACCTCTAATTTTAAAGAACAGTTATGTATGACCCTTATTTTTAATATATCAAAGTATATATGTGCTTTTAACATATAGGACCAAGAAACTCATATTGAAAGTCCTTTTTAAAAATTGTTCTTAAAATTAAACTAAAGGGTTTAGCTTCGGCTTTCTTCAGCCAAAGTCAAGTCACAAAGATCTTCTCAAGCAACGACAATAAATGTTGAACAAAATTTAATCACCGGGGTGGGCGGCTGAATTTCTTACGTTTGTTTTCCCTCTGGTGTACACGTGAAGTCCGTGGGAGGGCTAGCATGCTGTCCTTCAGAATCAAGAGATCTACCTCTCGCTCTGCTCGCTGATACAAAGTCACCGTGTTCTACTTGAAATTCCCAGCTCACTCATTTATATTCATTAATCTTAATGATATCATTAATGCACACAATGTGTTTCACAGAAACTAATCGTATTTTGCCAGAATCAAACACTAACAATTATGCCTCCCATTATCACCTAATAAAATAAAATAAAATGTAAAATGTCCCAGGCACACCAGTGAATATTTTGATATGGCAGCTGATTTGCATTTTTAACGCTACAATAAATTGGCCAGATTATCATCAATTAGATAAATTAATATTCTCTGGGTAAAGTGTTGGGGGGTTACTGTGGGGGAGGGGGGGACCCACAGCCCCTTCTACTCAGTTCCTTCATCTTTGCTGAATCCAAGCTTAGCCCTTCTTGGACCCCTTATGTAAAGCTGGCTTTTGTAACTCAAGCTAATATCACCCTGCTCAACACCAGGGTCCTCTTTAACTTTGTCCTTATCGTTGCTTTATGGAAAAACTGGAGATTAGGCACTCTGCTCTTCACCTAAAGAAGTGTCTCCCTCGGCGATGAAGATTCCTAAGCCAGAAGCGAAAGAATCGATTTGTTGAAATCGCTGTATTAGTATTTTTTTATCCCCCCAATTCAGAAGCCAATCGTCAGGCACCTACTAAGCATCGGACATCAGGATGGGTTTTGAGAATCAGGGAGGGGCAAAGACTCCCTTCTCTGGTTCTCTCAGGTTCTAAGACACAGGAAGAAATAAACAAAGGACAGGAAATGAGCAGAGACACAGGACTGAGAGGTGCTGGGCTGCTCTGACGTCTGAAGATGTGAGGATATTGGGAAAGGAGGGAGAGCAGAGGGAGGGTCTGGCATCGGAGGTAAACAGGGTCCACACCAGTGACTCCCAAGGTATCCATTCATTAGGACCGCCGAAGCATCTTTTATAAATCTGAAAAGCTAAGGCCACACCTAGGCTAACCGAGTCACCAGCTTCCAGGCAGGGCCAAGCATCAGGAGTTTCTCAGGGTTCCTGGGAGAGGGTAGAGCACAGATCCGTCAGGAAGCGTAAGAAGAGGAAGTGGGAATTCTCCGGGAGGCAGAAAGGATGTGGGAAGGTTCTGGAAGCCTGCCAAGCTAGGAGAACGGTGGTATAAGGGGGTAGGAATGAAATGTGAGAGCAGGTGGGGGCACGGTGGTCGTTCTAACGACAGTCACCCCAAACTAGGATACTTACAAGGTCCACAGAGCTACATGACACGCGTCCTGCCCTTGTCCCGCCACCTACATCTTCAGGGAGCAACTGCCTCCTACTTTTCACGCTCCTACAGATTTAACTTCAGTGCCTTTGAGACCATCTCACAACCATCTCTCCGTCCCCTTCTTCAGGACTGATGAGAAACTTGAGAAACGATCAGGGAGAGGGGATGGCTGAGGGAAGCAGAAAGGAAAAGAAGCACGCAGTCTTGTGGCCACAGAAGAGAGTGGCTTTAATCTCTTTTTACAAAAGACTAGCATTGTAAGATGGCAAGGCTCTCTCTTTCTCTCTCTGAGGCCCAAGGTCACTGGAGTGGGCCTGTTCTGCCCGCTCTGGTCTTCTACCCATGCTACATACCTCGATTATTAAAAGTAAACAGGACCCCCACCTCTCCTTTCCCCGGTCCCTCCAACGCCACCGCACTCCTGTGACAATTTCATACCCTACCTGACAACCTTGAAAACCTGTCACGGCTCTCCTCTGAGACCGCAGGTAAGGACATCTGTGAGCAGCCTGTTAATTGTATTCTTTAACTGTCCTCTGCAGAAAACAGGATACAACAGGATGTGACTCTCTTGGCTGTTTTACCTGCACATGAAACTAACAGATTAAATCGGACTCTCCAATGGATTCTTTACTCTTAATCATCGAGAAAAATACAGGTTTCTTCCAAGTGACAACATGATGAAGTATAAAAATTGACTAGAAAAAGAGACTTAAAAAAAAAAAAACCTTATTTGAGTCTGAAGCACATGTTTTAAAATGTATGTTAAAAAAAAAAAAATTCTTCTAGGCCTGGTAATGGTAGCACACGCCTTTAATCCCAGCACTCGGGAGGCAGAGGCAGGCGGATCTCTGTGAGTTCGAGGCCAGCAGCCTGGTCTACAGCGTGAGTTCCAGGACAGCCAGAGTTACCACAGGGAAACCCTGTCTCGGGAAACAAAAACACAACAAAAAAAGTACGTCACTAATTTTACTGTTCCATTTCCAGAAGGGACATCTGCATGAGGAAGTGTCGATACCTACTTCCTTTGCTCACTCCTAACGAAACACCTTTGACCATTTTTATATAAAAACCACAGCGAATACACATGGAGTTATTCATTTAGCGGTGGCGTCTAATTAGACGTGCGATGAGTTATTGATAACGCATCCAGTAACGTAAAGTCTACTCCTTCAAAGAAAGAGAGAAACTTCACGTCTAACACGTCCCGTTAATTCCTTTAAGTTAAGGAAATTCTCCAGCTCAAACATATGCCCTCTTCTGGCCATGGCTCAAAGATGGAAACCTCGGATACAAGAGCATCATCCACACATTTCCTAAAGCTCAAAACACCACCAAATGCACAAATCCCCTCCTTTGCAGCTAGTGTCGGGGAAATCTCCGCGTGCTGTCGTAAACCGCTTTAATGTCCGACGACAGTCTCATGTGCTCAGACTCTCATGTCTCGGGTGACCTACAGGTCTCCGTGACTTGGCGAGTCACCTTGGGAACAGGGTACCACTTTCTCTCACAGGCACTGAGGTTCATCCTTTCAAAGAGAAATCGTGTTTGGCGTGTGTCCACTACACAGGCCATTTGCAGGGGCGCCACCTGGTGGACAAAAGTAACAACGACACCGCTTGACTTCCACTGCGGCTCCTTTGCCCCCTGAAAAACTATTGGCTTCATGGAGATGAAGAGAGGTGGAGATACTTTCCATGTCCTTAAAAACCCACAAGAGGACGGAGTGACCAAGTCAACTCTCTTCCTATCTATGGTGCACAAACCTCTCAGCCTTAGCTTTGTAACCACGTCTGAGTTTTTTCCAGGGGCTGCAGCACCAGTGAGGTGCAAAACTGTCATGTACAGGTTCTCTGACTGCATGATGTGTTTGTAGCTCAGGTGACACTGACACAGTTCTAGTGCCTATCTGGGGATCCTCTTGTCTGAAGCCAAGAGCGGGAGGAATGGGGGGAGAAGGAAGGAGAGGGAATCAGGTAACATTGACACAACTCTAGAGTCTATCTGGGGAACCCGGGGGGAGAGGGAGATGGACAAGGAGAGGGAGAAAGAGAGAGACAGAGAGAATGAACACAAAGTACATGAGAAGGGCAACTGAGCAAATAAAATCTGTCTCCCCCAGTTCCCCAGGTCCCCCATACTCCTTAATGCCCTTGGGAAGGAATTCTAATTAATTGCTTCCTTTGATGTCCTCTTAGTTTCCTTAAGGGAAGAGAAACCACATTTTGCCTGTTTTCACTTCCAACATTTTAATTTCTATGTTTTTTTTCACCCAAAATCTACAGAGTGTAAGAATAAAATTTCCCCCCAGATATCCACCAACTCTGCCCCTTCCTTCCTCTGTAACGCTGTAGATACTTCTTTACCCTGGGAGAAAGAGGGGAGAACAGCGAAGGCAGGGCCTGGAGGGAGGACCAGGAAGCAGCCAAGCATGGCCAATAAATTCCACAGCAGACAGCTTTCTTTGCTCCACTCACAGAAAAGCCGCCCTCCGCAGCAAACCTTCTATCCAAGGTCTCAGGATCCCCCCTCCTGCCGTCCTTCACATCCCTCCTCAAAGGTCTGACTTGACTCCTATGTTGCAGACATTTCTATATTCCCATTTATAACTTAAGCTGTTTGTCTTCTGACGACTTAAACACATAAGGCTGTTTCAAAGATCTGACACCCACCCCCAAAAACAATTCTTACACCTATCGTGTAAGGTTTTGCAAGATAACCAACTTTTTAGCAAACTCAGGCAGTCTTTGCTGAGAATATATATATATATGCCGGTTCTGTGTCTCACAAACTGTCTCTTAAGGTTTTTAGTGTTTATGACAGGTTCTCGTGTAGCGCAGACTGGCCTCCAGCTTCCTGCATGACTGATGTTGGCCTGGGACTCCTGATCTTCCTGCCTATCACCCATGTGTTAAGATTACAGGCATGTGCTCCTATGCCTACTCCAGCCACAAGGTTTAATGTTAGAGGTGGGACGACTTCTGTTAGTTTGGTCCTGTTCAAGAAATAGAAAGGCTTTTTATAAAAAGAAGCCCAGCCTGGTGGCCATCTCTGTAATCCTAACTGCACAAGATGGTCGGGAAGAAGACAACAATTTTAGTCTAGCAACTTACTGAGACCATCTCAGAATTAAAAAAGGGGTGGAGAGATGGATCAGCAGTTAAGAACACCGGCTACTCTTCCAAAGGACCCGGGTTCAATTCCCAGCACCCATATGGCAGCTCACAACCGTCCTTAACTCCAGTTCCAGGTGATCTGACAGCCTAACACAGACCTATACGCAAGCAAAACACCAAAGAACATAATAAAAAATGAGTAAGTGAATAAATAAATAAATAAACAAACAAACAAATAAAGGGAGATAGCTCAGAGGTAGAGACCTACCTAACCTGCAGGAAGTCTTAAATTCAACCCTAATAGTGCAGGTGGGAGGGGGGAGGAAATGCTTGCTAAAACTCCTTACGAAGAGCAGTAGACTATCAATGTTCAGTTACACATCCTCCAGCCAACTGGGCCCCCGGAATACACCTTAGCCCAGCGTGCCCAGCAGTTAGCTCAGTACCCACTGGCTGCGTGGTCAGAACACGTGTCCGTGGTGCTGTAATACATGAGACCACACCCAACTGGCCGCACCGGACTCTTTCACTGTCTCTTGAGCTTATGCTGATCATGTGTATGTGAGACCGCGCATGCGTGGCGGAGGACAAACGCGCAGTCGGTTCTGTTCCTCCGCGCGGTGTGAGTCCCAGAGCTTCAACGCAGGTCGTAGGGGTCCGTGGCGAGCACTTCAACCACTGCGGCATCTCGTGTGCCGTGCCCAGTTCCCTTCCACCAACCAGTCTTTCATTACGCAGGCTGCTGTCGCTTGCTTCCGGGCCCAAGCAAGGTTCCAGGACAGCGGAGAAAAGGCGAGGAACTGCGGGCCACCAACTGCTTCGTTTGACTTGGGGGAGCCGCCGCCGCCGCCGCCGCCGACTCCTCTGCCCAACACTTTGAGATGCCTTGATAAATCATAGCCGGGCTACGCGCTGCAGAATCGATTCCTAAAGCCGCCGGGCCCTCTGTCAGTCCGCGTCGCACTCACAGCTGTCTTTTTAATATCTTTCCTCCTTTCTGAGCAAAGTGTCCAAAACCCTGGCAGGCGCGATGACTGAAAAGCATGTGCAGTGCCTTCCTCGCTCGGGGGGCTCGAGCCTTTCGAGTTCCCTGTTTCTGCGCTCGCTCGCCCCTTTACATACAACTGGCTACACTACGGCCCAGCAGATGGCTCAATCACGATGCTCACCAGATTATGCTTTCCTGACACGACCAGCCACGAAGACGCTTAAGATGACAGATGCTAACCTCTCTGGACGTCGTCTATTTTCTATCAAGGCACCAGGAATACGCTATGGTTTTCCCGAGCTCTGGAACGCATCCAATTTATCTGACTGAACGTTGAAGACGGGCACAGGGGGAGGGGCGTAGGGGACAAAGGACCTATTTTTCCAAAGTTTCCTGGATCGTTTCTGCAAAGTTTTACGTTCCAGTTGAGCCCATCTCTTCGGCGTTTATTTCTCCAGTTGTGAAACATATCCGTGGACCGAGAATATAGCCAGTTTTGAATTTTTTCACTCCCAGTGGTGCTATTGAAAAGCAGAAGTCAGAGTACCGATGCAGGGCGATGTACAATCTTCGCTAGTTCTTAAATGAATGAGCTGCATGGGGCCATAAGCCATTCACTCGGTGCCACAGCCAGGCTGGGATTCCTCAGCAGCAGGGCCGAGGGCAGCTGAGCGTTACTGACGTCTCTCTCTGAGGCTCAGAGACCAACCGCGCAGGAGCCCAGGTGGGGGCTCAGGGAGGCCAACACAAGCCACACTGCCTGGCAGATTCTCTGGGCCTCTGGCCAGGGCCTGCGCAGACTTGGCCTTCCTCGAATCCAGAGAGCCTGGAAAGATCCCAGCGATGCTTTCACTGCAAACAGTGACACCCAGAAGAGCAGAGGGAACAGGCCCTCGGTCCTTCTAGAAAATGAGAATGGCGTTAACACAACCTGTGCTAACACAGCAGGGCCCAGGGCCGTCGGCCTCTCTTCCCTCTCAGCTATCCCCCTTTCCTCCTCCAGCTCAGCTACACATTTATCAAGACCTCTGTATATGGTTAGTCTCCAGTCACAATCACCAGAGAGCTCTGCACTTGGAGAGGAAAGGCGCAGAAGGAGATGGAATTCAGGAGAGAGCACTCCTTCCAGACACAATATCAGCAACCCCAAGAGAAGACAGGCACCCCCCGGGGAACCGTGTCTGCTGATACCTCATGCTTGGATGGCATTGGGATTCAGGACTGTGTTAACTGACCGCTTACTAATTTCCTCTTGCTTCTGGGTAGAACATATTTCTCAGCCTCCTGTGCACTTGGGTGTGGCTAGACAATAAAGTCTGGCCATCGTGAGCCTATGGTCAAGATTTGACCCAGTAATACCTCTCATATAGATTTGACCTTTATATTCCCCATTTATCTTCTGGGTACCCCCTCACCCCTACTGTGTGTCACTATGACACACACATAGTGACATAAAGATGACAGCTCTTCGGTCGGTCTGAGTTCCCAAAGGGCTGTGTGGAGCAGAGCATGGCCTAGCAAAACAGCCTGGAGGCAAGGGGGGAATAATCTGTTGTATTAGACCAGAGAGGACCTGGATGTATCCAGTCTGCGTTAATACAGAGCAGAGCACGCTAAGGTGTCCCGACTGAACACTGGGAGAGAACGGACCTCACTGAAGACCACACTCACAGTCTCACACCAGATGTCACACAGGTCACAACCACAAGGCTTCAAAGCTATGGACTTGGAGCTCAAAGCCTGGGGCCGGGTCGGCAGAGCTGTAGGATGGTGTTTCCGTATGGCGGCATGCCTTGCTGCTATGCAAAGGACACCGTGGAACCCCATGTGTTGCTATGAAGGAGCTTCGGATTAAGACAGAAAGGCAAGGGGATTAACACTGCATTAAAATTTTAGGATTAGAGGCTTGCAGAGATGGCCCAGAGGATAAGAGCATACACTGTTCTTGCAGAGGACTCCGTCCGGTTCGGCTCCCAGCACCCACATTGATTGCTTACAACTGCCTGCAGTGCAGCTCCGGGAGACCTAACACCGCTCTGCTCCTCTACATACACGTACGCTCACTGGCGCATTCCTACACACATGAATGAATGAATGACACATGAATGAATGAATGAACCTTTAACATATCGGGATTACACATTTTACTTGTCCGTTGCGTGTGGATTTCTTTTTCTAGACCAAATAACAAGAAACTAACAGCAATGATACCTCCGAGGAGAGGGTTGAAGGGGATAAGTAAATTCCTTTTTACCTTCTACCATTCGGTATCAAAGGGTCAACAGGAGAAGGAGCCCTGCAGTCTCTTGTTCATACATCCTCATGATAAAAACAAATTGCTGTTCAGATGTCAATCAGCAGCAAGGAAGGAATCACAGCGACAAAACGGTGGTCCGTCCTCCCCTCCGTCCAGAGAGATTAACTCCCAAATGAGGACCCTATGAGGCTGCAGATCAACTGCCAATCGCAATTACAAGCACGGGGTCTGTGTGGTACCAAGTGTCACCCTAACACCAGCAACAAGCACAGTCACACTTCCACTAAAAACAACGGCTCCCACACAGTCTCATACCACCCATCATACGAGACCTAACTGCAAAGCTTTAAAGCTGTAGCTTGGGAACCCAGACTCTGGGGCGTAGCAGCCCAACTGCTGTCAGGCTCAGCAAGGAGGAGAGAGTTCTCCATCTGGATCGGCAGGCAGCAGCAAGAGAGAGTGAGCCACTGGGCCTGGCTTGAGCTTCTGAAACCTCAAACCCCAACCCCCGTGACAGGCTTCTATCAACAATGACTCCACAGCAGCTACACCTACTCCAACGAGGCCACACCTCCCAACAGTGCTGCTCTCCATGGGCCTCTAGGGACCACGCCCATTTAAACCACCACAAGCATAATTCCCTACTATGTTTAAATTTCAACCTTAGACCTGCGGATAAATGTAGCTACCGTGCCTCGACGGGGAAGCTTCTCTTTGTAGCAGATGCAGACCATCACAGAAAACCACAACTGGACACAATGCAGAGGTAAGTGGACCGTAAGGACCGCAGCCCAAACAGATCTACATGACAGCTCCTACATCTACGGCTCAGGGAGCCTTGCAGAACGACAGTGAGGAAAGACTGTAGGAGCCGGAACACCTGGACGTCTGCCGTGACATGGTCTCTCTTAAACCAATGTCATAAACAAGACTGGAACAACAACAGTATCAATGGACGTGTTAATGTGGGGGAAGGGGAAAGTTTTCGTGGGATTCCACGCCTACTCAAAGACCTACAGGCAACTACTGACTGCTGGGAGAGGGGGAATCATCCTCTACCAGCGGTGAGCCCTTTATTTGTTGTTCAATATATAGTGGCCGTCCTTGATACAACATACACACCAACATCAAAAGACTCAGAAGATTCTCTGTATAGTCTATGTTATATATATTCTATTTATATACATTTGTGCACACACAATCATGCGCACACGTGTGTGTGTGTGTGTGTGTGTGTGTGTGTGTGTGTAACAGATATAATAAGGAGGCATCAACTTGAGAGGGAGAGCATGGGAGGGTTTAAGGGGAGGTGACTGGAAGGGGCTAGAGTACAGAAAGGGCAGGAGAAGTGATCTAATTCTATTTCAATTAGAAACACACATATAAAACAAAAACGTGCCTCTCAGAATTCAGAGTCTGGCTCCTCTCCTTTGCTGGGGTTTCAGAGGACGAAAGGCTGACCCAGGAAATGACCCCTCATCTAGAATAATGGCGCCTATAGAGTCACTGTGTTTAGGTCAAGAGGACACCATTCCCCTGGTGCATACATGCTAAAGCACAGAGAGTGTTCACTTAAATACTCTGAGAGACGTGTTTGTGGGACAGCATGAGACGCCAAGAGCAGAGAGCTGAGATGTAGGTGAGGGTACCCAGCACTTTCCCAATTGTACCCTGGGTCTCACAGCAAAGAAAGACAAGGTCAGGTTTCAAGGAGGGTGATGCTCCATGGGGGAAGAGGCGTGCTCAACTGATGAAAAAGATGTGGTCCAGTGTTGTCTTAGGGCCCTGGGTTTGGTCTTCTACACCTTAATGAATGAATGAATGAATGAAGCAATGACATATCTAGTTCAAATATTACAGCATAATAAGCAGTAGCTAAAGAGCTGAACATTCTTATACATTTGGTATACTTACTTACTTTATTTATTGATTTTTATTTTGAGACAGGGTCTTAAGTATCCCAGGCTGGTTTCAGATTCTCTACATAGTGAAGGATGACCTTGAACTTCTGATTCTCTTGCCTCTATCTTCTGAGTGCTACGACTTCAGGCACGCACCCCCACAGCTTTCTGAGCCCACATACATTTGATTACTTTATTCATGGCTATAGATATTTGATATCATTTTTTGCTTTTATTGGTATGTATTAATTAGACTTAATGATGGATTTCATCGTGGCATTTCATATGTCCAAACGATATATTTTAAAAACGTGCACACACAGCCTCCTGGCAAGTTTTGAGATGCTTAAGAAACACACCTGCACAGGTCCTGAGTAGCCAACCTTGCCACTCCAGTGGCACTGTGCACAAGTCCTAGCAAGCGGTCCTTTGGAAATTACTAGCCCAAACCCTCCAGCTACACTTTAAAGCAAGCTTTTCACAATAAAGCTTCCCTGAACTGGAGACAACTGAAGACATGTCCCAGCTCTGGCGTGGCAAATTAAAGACAGTGACAGGCACACCGGGGAAGGGATGGATATTCCCCTTGAAGATTGTCTGCCCAGCTTAAAATTCACCTGGAAACAAAAGAAGGGGCCGGGCAGATGCGCGTGGTAAACCCGGTCAACTGTTTTCTTGTGTTGCCTTGAGGCAAGAGTGAGGTAGAGGCCGCCACCTAGAGGCGTCTAGGGGTATGGCTCTGACAGCACTGTGGCTGGAGGGGAAGGTGGAGGGGGGAAACTCAGCCTGAGGATGACGGTTTTTTTCAAGATGATTTTGCCCTTCTTTAAGAAACAGCAAGGAGCCCAGAACTCCCATGAGTGCATGAATACACATTCCTCTGGAAGAGGAAACTGGGCAATGAAGAATCAGAAGAATGAGAGGAAGAAATCAAATAGATGAAATTTTGTTTTGTTTTGTTTGAAGAAAAGAAGAGGATGGGTAGCCATGGTGAGAGATCCCTAGGGACCAAGGGTTAGCACCTCTGGAAACCACTGGACTTGTGGAGTTATGAACTGCAGAGAAGGAGAATGAGGTCAGAGAGGAAGTCATGGGGAAGAATTAAAATCAGACAGGCAAGAAAATAAGGCTGTATGAACTCAGCCCAAGACTGGCATCTTGGGGAAAACAAGAGACACGAGTAATGAAAAAGTATGAATTTGCTATCACGGGGTACCAAAGCCCACAAAGAAAGATAAAGGAAATCCCGGACATAAAGAAAAGAGGTGACAAGTAACTGTATATCTGCTTGATTTTCAGCCTCGCTTTTAAAGAAAATTCTCAAAATCTCCTATTAGAATTTATGTTATTGTAATAGGAAATTTTAATGCAAAACAACAACCCTGAATTTCCCAGCTGACAAACTTGATCTAAGATCCTGACACAGGAAACTAAAGAGAATTCCACCTAGTCAAAGATCATGCTTTTATTTGCTCGGATAACAGGTTCCCAATCCATTGCTCTTAATGAACAGCTCTCTGTGTGGACGGGCTCAGGCTATGGCTCAGGATCCCCATGCCAGTCTGTGCCACCTGTCAGCCTTGTGGGACAGGTGATGAGCTGTTAGAACGGGAGCCATGAGCAACTTCAGCTGCATCTACTTAATTTCGTATCAGATGCAGATGGGTTTAAAATGTCAGATAAGCGGGGACCGTTCGGCGATGGCCGAGCCCCTCCCTGTTCTCAGGGGATGGGGGATCCAAGGGCTGTCAACTTGATGGATGAGGGGAATTACTCCTGGTGCCGCTGCCAGTGCCCATCCCCCTCCGAGCCAGGTTTCTCATCAGCCCTACAGCCTGGAGATGTTCTGAGCAACTGAGGACAGAGGAGGGTTAGGAGAAGAGCTTGGCCCAGCAACAGGGCTCAGTCCTGAACTTTGTACTTCTCTGTTGGCTGGCTCTCGTGACAACGTAGGCAAGTAAGTTTCCATAGGTAAACAGAGTGTGGCATTTGGTAGCATTTACAAGTTTGTAAGTACAAACTGCAAGGAAGTCTAATCTCTCCCTTCATCAGAGCGCAGCAAAGCCTCCAAAATGAGCAGAAGAAACAAGTCTCTGCACACAGAGGGCAGACCGGCCTCACGGGCCTGGCCCGACTCTGATTCCTGGCAGCGGCCTCAGCCTTTGGAGACCTGCCCCTTCATAAGCCGGTTCCTCAGCCTGGTGTTGGCAGGAATTGTTGGGTGCCACCCAGGGAGTCACAAGTCCCGGGTTTTCCATCACAAACTCCCTAAGAACCAGTTTCAGGAGCATCCCAGCCAAGCGCAATGCAGAGCTTAAGAAGGAATAGAAGACACGGATCCCCTCCCATTGACCCAGAGTCTAAGGACTCTGGCTACATGAAAGTAACTGCTGTTCAATATTTTTGAAAGGGATGTCTTCAAAGATGATGATGATGTTATTCATTAGCGATAGAAAAGGTCTGAACCGAAGGACAGACTTTACAATATAACTAGAAATAAATCCCACTCCAAAAATCCTGAGGCTCCCTACCAACTACACTACATGGCGCACATGACAGGCACCAACAGGAATCGGATGATGTAATGTATGTAGAAGACCTTCAAATCAAAGGAACAGAAGACAACCGAGATACACACCTTTAATATAACTGGGAATTTAGTATAGACTGAAAGTGATGTTAAAGGTTGCAGAGGAAAAGAACTGCTGAATGATTACGCTAGAGATACTGGCTGGCCACTTGGAGAAGAATTAAGAAGTGGAAACGCTCTTTATTCCTTGAAAAATAAGTAAGTCCCAGACAGATATTTAAATACTAAAAACATGTAAGGATATTAGAAGAAAGAAAATTTTTAGAATCAAGGAAGACGACAAAAAATCCACTTTAAGCATCATAGCAGCTCAGAAGCCATTGAAACGAATAGAAAACATAAGTGAAAAGAGGACAGAAGAGATAATACTAAATAACATTATACTAATAATACTAAATAACATTAGGGAACAAAATAGAGGAGGCTGGAGAGATGGCTCAGTGGGTAAGAGCACAGGCTTCTCTTCCAGAGGATGTGGGTTCGATTCCCGAGGGCGCCCTCTTCTGGCATGCAGGTGTACATGCAGATAGGGCACTCATACATAAATATGTATTTTTTTTTAAATGAAAAAAGAGCCAGGCTTCCTGGTGGAGCATGCCTTTAATCCTGGAGGCAGAGGCAGGCAGACAGAGCTCTGTGAGTTCAAAGCAAGCCTGGCCTACCTATCAAGTTCCAGGGTAGCTGGGGCTACCCTGTCCCAAATAAAAGAATGAAAAAGGCCTCAAATATAAGCTACTGAGCAGAATACAGACTTGAAAATAAGTTTAAATACTAAAACAGCCACAGAATCACAAAAATATTAAACTCATTTCAGAAAAAAGTAGCTAGACACCCGGCCTTATTCAAAGTTACCCCACATATAAAATACCAAATCTGACAACTCTCTAGACACCATTCTGAGGACAGGAAGAAGGTGAACCCATTGTTACCGTAAACTCTACGAGCACAGCAGTGAGGGAACTTACCCTGCAGAAGACGGAATTATTGCGCATACATACGCACGCCCCTCCCCCTTACTCCAAAGGCGTCTCACCGAGCTGCAGTCTGCTTTGGTCATTGGGCAGAAAAGTCATGTGTCAGCTCCAAGTCTAGCAGCCATGCAAGAGTGTCCACTGTCTGTGTATGATGAGCGTTCACGGACCCTTCAGCCAGGACCCCGGAGTGGGACGTACAGCAGACATGGCTGGTCCGCAGCATGGAAACGAGCCGGCAGCCGGCGTTGCATAGACAAAGACACTGCCTCGCTACAACATGATGACCGAGATACCTGACAGGCATTCCTAACTTACCTGGTTCAGTGATTCTGCCCTAGCATTAAAACACAAAAGAGTGCTATTATCTGCAAACACAGGTGAAAAAAAAACCCTTAAGAAAATACTTTCTTTAAAAGTAATTTTCCATGATCACGTAGGATTTTTCCTCAAGAATGTGAAATTAATGACTTTCAATTTTTTAAAAAAAAATGAACCATTTGATTCTTTGAAGCTTCGAAGAGTTTATTACTGCACTGGGCGCCAAAACCGTGGCTCTGAGCATATGAAGCAGGTGCTCTACAACCGAGCCATACCCTCAGTCTAGAATCTGGAGTATTTTTAAAATCAAACACGGAAAGGGGTATCGTCTGCGAGGTAAAGAGCTTTCCCACAAACACAGTGGTTATCACCACTGGCATGAAAGGACTGAAGTATTTTCTGTCTGATAAAGACAAGGGAATGCTCTGCTTTCTCCTGTTTCAGCAGGCTACCTAGGAAAAAGAGAAGAATCTGTAACGATTGGAAAAGATACAAAATAAAAGCTGTTAACTTTTTGTGGGTTGTCAGTGTCTATGACACCACGCCATATACCTGCAGATAAAACTAAAAGCTGTGAAGCCTAACTTCAAAAGCAGTATCTAGAAGCTTATTAATTGCCCTCATACTTTAGTAAACAGGTGAAAGTAATTATTGGTAAAGGCTATTATTTAAAAGTCTCCAAGGACAAGCCTATCAAAGATCACACAAATGCTAGAGAGAGAGAGAGAAAAAAAAAAAAGAAACTTATCGAAAAACACTAAAGCCCTAAGTTAATAGAGCAATAGACCATGTTCTAGAATAGTAAAATTCAACATCATAAAGACGTCAATTTCCCCCAAATTGATCTACAGGTTTAATGTAATTTTAATCAAAATCTCAATCAGTGTGCAGAATTTCACAAGTAAATTTATACAGAAAATAAAAGTGCCACAAGGGCCTACACTCCAGCGAGCTGCTGTGACCTGGGGGAACGAGCTTGAGCAGTCATTAAGACTTGTAGTGAGATCCCAGTAATTAGAAATGTGTCACACGGGTACAGACAGAGGGGCCGACCACAGGACACGGCAGTGGACGTTACAGGCAATAATGAGTAGACTTGAAAAAGAAGGTGTAACGTACATTTCACTGATTAATTGCCATGTGTGCTTTCAGCTCACTGAGAGCCCGGCTTGAAAATGGGATTGCTCCACTTACGTCAGACCGGAGCATGTTTATACCAACATGTCCTCTAAGGACCGTTAGCTGGGGAAGGACTGCGTCCCCAACCCTGTGAGAAGGAGGAAGGAGACCAGCAAAATGTTCAACCGTGAAAACGCTGCGTCCTTGAGAGAACTGCTCGAAGGTGAATCGTGTCCGTCACACAGAAGTGTTTGCAGCAGGAAAGTTCAGCTCTGCGAAGTCATCCAAGACAAGGAAGCTCGAGCTGCTTTCTGCTGGATGTTGCAAAGAGCCTGACTAGATGATCTACGGATCCATTTACTTATTTACTTATTCGTTTACTTTGGCTTGCTAGGTACTTAATAAACTCACTCATTCGAAATGAAAAGGAGGGCTTTATAGATCACACTCTGAACTGTACAGAAAAGGGGTAAGGAAAAAAGTGGCCTTTCTCTTCTGAGAAAACCACACTCAAGCCAGAACAAGAGTCTGCGTAATTGAAGAAGGGAAAGGACGAGTCACAGGGTAAGGTCCTGACAGGTTATGTGCTGGGCTGATTTATGTGGGTCACAGCTGGACATAAAAAGAAAATACACCCCCACATCCACACCCAAATTAGAAGACGGATACTCACACTGGCATCTTCCATAGGGGGAAAATACTCAGAACTCTAAAACACCACAGAGACCCAAAACCTGCAACTGTACAGCTGTTAACCCTAACTCCTCAGAGCCATATTTAACACTTCAGACATGCAAGGAGGGGTGAGGATTTAAAGTCAACCACACAAATACTGTATTTTAAAACCACTGTTGCAGAAGATAAATCGGGTTCCCTTTGTCCCATAGAGTTTGTTTCCAAAGAGCCGTAATTCTGTGGCTGGGCTCTCAGATACTTAGTTATGTGAAACTCCTATTAAAATGTTTTATGTTCTGAGCTCATTTAATAGCTTGATTTTTTTTTTTTCCAGGAGTTTGTTTATGCCTAGCATCCACGAATACCGAGAGAAACACGCTTTAAATAAAATGAAAAATACAAGAAAAATGGCATTTTAAAGAATGAAAATCAAATTAACATCTAAATTGCAAATCACGTAACATGTATAAGGAAGCCAAGTTGGAATACCAAGAACTGCTGAGAGGGGACGTCCTGTAGAGGGTCATAAACCAAACAATAATATTAATTGCAGTAAGGAGGCTTATTTAAATGAAAAAGCCCAAACTGAGGCTTTTCATAAGCGATGGTCCCGACATCCAGGCCGAACACCACAATATTTTTTTCCATTTTCTTTTCCACCGCTATCCAATTAGAGTGCATTTCCAAAGACCCAGCTTTAGTCGCTGGCAATTATTTGTTATCCTGGCTATAATTCCGCGGCTTCTCAAGCAATAAATGAATGTCTTACATCTGGAGAAGGAAAAAAAAAAAAAAGACAGAAGTGACGGCCTGATGTTTGAATCCACGCAATTACGGGCGTGTTACATTCTCATCAGCATAATCAGCTCTGAAGCGGTTCTCACAATAACCGTTGACACGCGTGTCAGTTTAGTGGCGGTTAATGACATGTGTAACACAAACCTGTTTTTCTCTCCACTTAGATATGAGATTAAACATACCTCTTAAAAAGAATAAATGGGTTCGGCCTCGCTATTCAAACCCCTTTTCGATAATAAAGCCAGACTTGAAGAGGTTAAGAACCCAGGCTGTCAGGACTGGCAGCAAGAGCCTTCAACCTCTGGGGCCCCGGTTTGTAATTTTTACTCTCCGCGGTATTGCTACTGATTTTAGGCATTTCCTAAGTTGGTATCAATGCTGGAACTTGGCTGACAAGCGCCAGAGATGAGGGCTGACACATTTCCTTGCGGGTACGTAAACAGCTTCAAGTCGTCCCGTCGCCTCTGTTTACCCTCTCTCCTCCTCACCCGCCCCAGGACACTCAGACCTCTCCACGGCTCCGCAATGAAACGGTTGCCACTTGGCAAACTGTTTCCCCCACATCATTCTGACAGTGTCCAGCCGGTGTCTCCTCTGATACGCTGCTAGTGGAACATCATTGACCTATATTTTCCATTTACGGTGTGTGTACACACGTGTGCGTGTGTGTGCACTACACATGCATACATCCGAGGTCAACTTGCAAGGGTCGGGGTTTCTTTTTCTATTAAGTTTGTTTCGGGGATCGAACTTGTGACACCAGGCTTGGTGGCAAGTGACTACCTGCTGAGCCATCTTGCTGCCCCATGAAAACCACTGAAAAATACACTCACATATTCGGAATTCATACTCAAAACTGTTTCACCGGTGGAGTGGCCCATCGGAAACCTTGGAGGCCTACTAAGTGTTCTCTAACTATGCTGTATCTGAGCCAGTTAACAGCAAGGTCCCGCAAGGGGGAAAAAGATGGAAATATTAGCAGTATTTTTGGTAAAAGATCCGTTACTGTTGCAAAGATCCAAATACACAGGCGCCATGCAAATGCAATGTAAGATGTCAGTTCAAAAGCCAGCAAGACTTCTGAGCAAGTCGTATTCTCTTACTTAAACAAATAAAACGGAGTTCTGGGACCCTGGGTAACACCTTTCTGCAGTCCATAAGAGGAATGAAAAGAAAGAATTGGGTTTCTTTTTTTTAACCCGTTTCCTCCTAGGCGTCTTCCTATTTTCTAATGATCTACCACCCCTTGTAGGTTACTTAATGTTGAATTTGTCGCATTATCCCTTCTCCAGGACTCCCGATCTCAAGCAAGCTTTAGGCCTTGCAAATTATCCCACAGAAAACACGGAAGACACATAGTTCTCTGAAACAGATTTTAGAGGGCCAGCATCAGAGACATGTTTAACTGTGAACCTTTAGTGTGCATTTAAAAAAACAAAATTCCGTGATTTAATAAACTAACAATAACCACTATTGGTCCACGATCAGAGTAATAGTCAACAGTGACTGTGTTTTAATTTTTTCCCCCTTTATTTTTTATTTTACGTGTTTTGCCTACATGCACGTCTGTGTGCTGCACGTGTGCGGTGTGGTAGAAGCCAGAAGAGGGCGCCAGACCTCCTGAGACTGGAGTCACTGATGGTTGGAGCCACCCTATGGGTGCTGGGAACTGAACCCAGGTCCTCTAGAAAAAGCAGTCAGTGCCCTTAACCGCTGAGCCATCTGTCCAGCTCTATGGCTGTGTCTTCATGTGCTCCAAGTGGATGTTCTTACACTCATGGCCTCACCTGATGCCAGAGAAAGGCATAAAATTAACATTATATTAATATTAACAGACTACTAGTATTAATATTAATAATTAATATTGTTGAGAGGCACGAAGGTTAACTCCCTGGTCCAGGTCACGCATCTGGCAGGTGGTAGAACAGGATTCCAACCTGGGAGCAAGGCTCTGGAGCCCATACCCCAAACCCTCCTCTCACTGTATTTTCCCACATGCGCGTGCATGCATGTATGTGGGGGAGAGGTTGTGAGGGGTGTCTGTGCGTGTGTATGTGTGTGGAGGGTGTGTGTGTTTGTGGGTGTGGGGGTGTGTGTGGGTGTATGGTGTGGGGGGTGTGTTTGTGTGTGGTATGTGTGCATGGTATGTGTGTGTGTTTATGTGTGTGTGGTGCGTGTATGTGTGGTGCGTGTGTTTGTATGGGTGTGTGTGGTGTATGGGTGCTTGTGTGTGTGGTGTGTGTTTGTGTGTGTGTGGTATATGAGTGTGTGGTATGTGTGTGTGTGGAGTGTGTGTGGTGTGTGTGTTGTGTGTGGTGTGTATTTGCGCGGTGTGGAGTGTGTGTGTGTGGAGTGTGTGTGGAGTGTGTGGTGTGTGTGGCGTGTATTTGTGCGGTGTGGAGTGTGGTGTGTGTGTGGAGTGTGTGTGGTGTGTGTGGTGTGTATTTGTGCGTGGTATGTGTGTGTGTGTATGTGTGTGTGTGTATGTGTGTGTGGAGTGTGTGTGTGGTGTGTATTTGTGCGGTGTGGAGTGTGGTGTGTATGTGGAGTGTGTGTGGTATGTGTGTTGTGTGTGTGGTGTATGGTGCATGTGTGGTGTGTGTGTGTGGTGTATGTGGTGTGTGTGGTGTATGTGGTGTGTGTGGCGTGTGTGTGGTGTGTGTGTGTGTATGTGGTGTGTGTTTGTATGTATGTGTGTGTGTGGTATATGGGTGTGTGTGGCATGTGTGTGGCGTGTGTGTGGTGTGTGTGTGTGTACACATGCTGATGTCGCTCTATTTAGCCCTACCTTATATTTCTAAGACATGAACTCACCAGGCCTGGACTTACCCCCTCCACTAGGCCGGCTGGCTGGTTAGCGCCTGGATACAACCAGTCAGTCTCTGCTGTCTACCTCCCCAGGAGCTAGGCTTACACAGAGAGACACGTACTGATTCACTCAGCACTTAATAATTAAATTCGAAATCTGGTGCTCTGAAAACACTACAGTTCTGATAAGGCCATATGCCAACCCAGTCTCTCTGGGCAAGGCGAGAGGGTGGCCCACGGTCCAGCCATGGTACTCTCCAACTGCAGGATTCGTTTCTGAAAACAAGGTCTTTGTGTCAGTTACTGTTCACGTGACCTGGCAGAAGCTACTTTAGTGAGGAGAGGTGACGCTTTCACAGTTTTCTCTTTGTCTGTCTGGCTACAGGTCAGGGCTTACAGTCCACCATGACAGGGAAGGTATGGCAGGTAGCTTCAGCCCTGGCCGAGGGAGCCTGCGACGCGGCTAATTCCTTACGTCCTGGCAGATTAGGAAGCTGAGAAACTCGGGCAGGAACATAACCAGGCTGTAACCTCAATGCCTGCCCAGTAACCCACTTCCCCCAGCTAAACTCCACCCCTAGGCTCCTCAGCTCCCCCACACAGGGGCACCAACTAAGGACCCCGAGTTCAAACACAAGAGACTATGGGGACACTTCACATTCGAACCACAGCAGTTGAAAGCCAACCAAAGTGTAGGATGGCCAGGACAGTAGTTCCATTTCCACTAATTCTTGCAAAAAAAAGAATGAATGAGGTCTATGTATACATTTATAAGTACACATCTATGTTGATCCATGGCACTTCAGAGTCCCGGCATTATTTACTGAATATCGAACTGTACAGTGGAAACGGGATAAGCATCTTCAACTCTCAGTCTGCCAGGGCATGCCAGCAAGAGAGCAATTTGGGTTTTAGCGGTAGGTCGGATAGAAAGAAAGGTACAGATCGACAGTAAGGCAGGTGAGAGGCAGAAGGAACAGAAGCCAAGGCTACTGGGGAACAGAGAGGAGAAGCCGTGAGGCTTGGGACGAAGGTCATCTCTAGTAGGAGGTCAGAGTGACTGTAAACCAGGCTTTGTGCTTCTGCAGGGTATTGATAACCACGCCCTTCACAGCCAGCATCTGAGGCTGAAGGTGTGGTGAAAAACAGCCATGTGCCCTTGACCAATAAAAGAACACAAACAAGCTGGGTTCTACCTGTTCTGCACACAGAAGCAAATTAGCATAGCATCTGATTACAAAAAAGAAACCTCAAGATCCAGGAGACCATTATTAACAAAACAGACTTAATTCCCTTCAGACTAAAATCCCTAAAGCGTATTCTAATCACGGACAAAGCATTCTTTCTTCTTTGGAGGTTTCCTACATAAAGAAGAACTCACTCAACTGGAGGGTTGAGACTACTCCAGCCAGTTCACGGGAGAGCCCTTCAGGTAGGGAGAGGGGTGCTGATGGTGCTCTAGCTTTCCAAGGAAACTCACTCCACCGCCAAGGCCCAGAAGCCTTGGAGCTTTCATGTAGCCCTCTGTCTCCTGACTAAAGGCATCGTGTTAGAAGAAATACCACATGCCCCCCACACACACTCCACCCTTTCCACCTATCCCCGATCCTGTGGTATCCATAGGTCTACCATGTCTTAAAGCTTGTCTGCCAAAAACCTATGCAGGTTTTGAGCTCAGCTGAGGTAACAAAACGTTTTCCTGAAACCTGCAGCCTGAGTCATTCTTCGGCTCCAACGAACTCACAGCTCTAATGGATGCAGCCATGTCTCTGATTTCCCAGAATTCTTCTCTCAACTAGCCTTCCAGTTCTTCAGAAACAAGAACAATGCTACACCATTTCTATGAAGACTTTAATAGTAGTTGTATGGTAGGGGCTCCATTAATAATCAGTTAAGTGAGAAACGAACATAATAAGGAATACGCCCATTCAGAATCTAGCACCAGATTGACACTTCAGGCGCCACGAAACGGGGGATAAATATAGTTATTGACCTTTCTCATTACAATAGCCATAAAAGTGTAGAAAAATTACAGAAGTGCCAGGCATGGTGGCACCCAGACTCAGGAGGCAGAAGCAGGTAGACCTGTGAGTTGGAGGCTGGCCTGGCCTACAGAGTGAGTTCCAGGACAGCCAGGGCTACAGAGAAACCCTGCCTCAAAACAAAACAAATAAAACCCAACCAAACCAAACAAAAATGAAGAAAAAAGATGGAATTAGAGAAATGGCTCAGCGGTTAAGAGCACTTTCTGTTCCTCCAGAGGACACAAGTTCGGTCCCCGGCTCCCACATACATTCATAGCATTGATGTTCTTGATGTGTTTTGCTTCCCTGCACAATGGCAAGCAATTAAAAGAGGACATGCATTTCTTGTCTTTCGCTGCTGCAGAACATGCACAGACACTACCTCCCTCGGACTTCCTCCAGTGCCCTTGACAACAGGAAGTTCACAGTCGGTCAGCCTACCCTCGCACTCTCACACAGTCAACTGCTCTAACAGATGCCCCCTCCTTCCTAGGAAGGACGGAGTTGTGCAAGGAAGGAAACGCTTCTGAATCTCTTCAGATTGAACAGGAAAAAAAAAAAAAAAGACTTAAGATGTGGGATGTTTTAAGTGACTACTCTAGGTCTGGAGTCTAGAAAAAAACCACACGGCGTTCTTCCCTCTTTGATAGGCCGAATCTCAACGTCCTTCCCGCGTAGGGTGCTGATTACCCTGCGGCCATCTAAGCACACTTAGCAGGAAGGATACACAGGAGTCATCTCCGCCTGGAGGCAGTAGCTGGATCACCGAGAGGAGGATTTCATCGTCCCTGTTTAAGCTGATTTGTGATTTACAGACTCATGTTAAACTGGCTCTTCTGTGGATGGGCCCAGGTGAGCCCGTAATGAGATTTATCTTCGTGGATTAGGCCTGACCTACAATAATCTGCTCGGGGGCCCCTATTGCTATTTCAGAGCTGAGTTATGAAAATTCAGCCCCTCACTATAAACAGAACCGAGCTCAGAGGGTAATGGCTATGAGATGTATTACTCCAGGAACACAAGCACTCCTGAGACTCTGATTATAATGTCCACAGCTGAAGGCACTATTTCACAATTGAGATTACTACTTTCCAGAAGGAAAAAAAAAAAAATCTGAACTACGGAATAATGCCTTTAGCTACATACACTGTAATCACACTCTGCAGTTCCTGGATCCCAGGAGTGATCCAGGTTACCAACCCTGGGTCCGGTAAGCTGATTTAGGGGATGCAAGAGAAATGGTAAGGGAGGAAGAACTGGGAACGCCCATTTCATATGTGCTACACTGCTGGCTTCCTGTAAGAACTCAGTGTACCTAATCCTTACATTGACTCTGTAAATGCCTATGTTTAAAATAATATTTTTTGCCAAACAAGCCAGAAAAGTTGTTTTTTTGGGTATGTTTTTTGCCTCTTGTTTCAAATTTTTTGGGAGAACATACTAACTGCTACCAGGAATATATGTAATACACTTTCTTAATATATACACAGTATGACAAAACTTAGGGAGACCCTCACAATCTCATCTGTTTGGCCCTAGTAATCCCCCCATAAGAATGTACCCCAAGAGATACTTTGGGGAGAACAAAGTCTTACATAGTGGACACATCATCATTATTAAGAGTAGGGAAAAACTTGCAAATAATCTAAAGGCGACAGTTTACTGTGATAAACTGATGGGCCGGAATATCTTGCAGCCTTTAAATCGAGCCGTGGCGACCAGGAGAAACGCTAACTCGGAGATGTACGCCACAATTTTTGTTACACGATTTATGCAAACTGTCCCCACATCCATATTTAACAGCCGCTCTCGAGGAGTTCACTAATTAGACTTCAGATCAGGTTTTCGTGTGGAGCTCTGAGGCTAATGAAGTATTGATATAATATTAAAAGACTGTAAATAAAGACTGCACCCTAAACGGATGTCGACATCATGTCTCTACATCCTGAATGAGTGAAAAAGGAAAAAGACCTTTCTGCACAGGCCTAGTGCATTTTCCCAGACTCCCCACAATGCATTTTTTTTTTTTGCAAATGAAAACGATGAATATTCATTAAGGCTCTTGGAATATGTTACAGTTTAAATAGTTTGGTTTTAACATTTATAGCACATCGTGAAATATAATCTTTCCATTGAGAAAAATGGATACGATATGAAAAGATAACCACCAAAGAAACAGAATTTCACCACTTAACCAAAAGCTTGAAGTTGAAAAACTGCGCTTCAAAGTGACTTCGTTGTTTAAAAATGTTCAGTGACCTGGAAAGCTCTCTCGGTTCGTTAATCTGGTTTTGAGCACAGGTGAAAAACTAAGAAACGGTAAGATAGTCCACCAGCGTACACGGAAGGGCCGTGCGTAACCATCCGGAGAATGGGTTCGCTTGTGCCCTTTCTGATCGTGCCAGCCTGGCTTAGGCTGGTTCACTCACACCCTCGCCTCCAAGACACACTCTCTCTACCAACCCCAGGGACACGGGAAGAGGAAGTCCTCCTGAGGCAGAGTGCAAAGTTCTGCCCAAGAGTCTACTCATTTAACCCTCATGACGACTGTATAAAGGTAGGACAACCCTGAGTGCCCATTCCACAGACGGAAAACCCGAGGCCCACACAGATCTACGGGGAGCTAATAAACGGTAGGAACCCGGGTGGCTCTAAGACAGCACATGCTCACAGCTGCTCTGCTTTCTCCCTCATCTCATTTCTGAAGGAACAACTACAGCACCGTTCCTGAATACTTGTTCTCTAGTAGCCTCTCCCTGGCTTCAACAGCAACGCCTCACCTGGCAGACACAACGCAAACCCGTATGTGGTAGGCTAAAAAACGGTAAGTGTCTGAGAACCAGTTCTGGGGCACCAGAACGCACAGACAGGGCACTGCTCCGTCACCTTCAGCAAGTTCACTGAGCTGTCACGATGAGCCCTGCACTGTTCTCAGTACCGGGGACACACAGGGAAAAAAAACCAAAATTATCCCTGCCTTCACGAAAGCTACTTCAGAGTAACAGGAGATACAGAGATAGCCTTCCTGGCCCACGGGTCCTACACGCGTCCAACCATCTGCCGACAAAAACATGTCCGTGCTGCACACCAATAGGTGGTTTTCTTGCCATCCACCTTGAAGCTGTATTTGCAGAGCACTTCCGCTGTATTAAGTCTTATGAGTGCGCACAGTTAAGTATACAGGGTATATTCGAAGAATCCACCCAGATAACACCCCATTTGCAGTAAGGAACACGAGTAACCCAGATTTTCTCCCATCCCTCCACGGACACTGAGTGATAGCTTCAAATAAGATAATAAAGGATACAGCGTTTTGGAGATGAGGTACAATGAAGAATGTGGGGTGCACATCTTATGAAATACGAGCAGTGAGTTCTCAGTCCCTGCTCCGTCCGTTACAGCACAGTACAGAAGCAGTGCGTGTTTCTCACGATTGGCCCGTGTGCCATTTCTAAACGTCGGTCATCGAGGTTTACAACCGTATTTTCGTACCCAGGAATAAGTCAGCACCGGCCCTGCTTCTGCCTCCTGGAATTTCCATCTCTCCTGGCAGAAAGCAGCATCTGTACAAATCCCCCCTGCTCCCGACAACGATGACGTCTTTGATAAACTACCCATGTGTGTGGGGAGGGACAGAAAGATGGAGACAGCAAATGGGAAAATGAGTTCTCCCTTCAGATTAATGTACGTGAAGTATACATCTGACACTTCATCAGCGATCCCGGCTGGTGTCCCAGCGGGCAGACACTGGCTGAGCGTGTATTCTGCCAGCTACCAGGCTACTTAGGATGAACTGGCAACACGTCATTTATCTGAAATGCCCAAAGTGTCTGCGAGAGGGAACACAGCTACATTTAGCATTGCCCGGGAAACTAGATACTTCGGGCGAGGAATCAATCTCCTCCTTGAGAAAGTAGTTAGCAGTACCTACCAGTGTGCCGATGGCTTTTAAACCCCTACGGGTCATACATCCACTAAAATTCATACCCACCAAATCACACAGCCTTCATTAATATCTTACTAGCATGTTATCAACTCTCGGGTCGAAGTTCCAAGTTCCGTACTAAAACGTGAGTTGTTTCGATGGAACAGGATTTTGTGACAACAATGGTGGTGTTGTCACCTAAGCACAACTGCTTTGAATTTGTTTTGTTTTTTTTGGTTTTTTTTGGTTTTTGGTTTTTCGAGACAGACTTTCTCTGTTGTGACTCTGGCTGTCCTGGAACTCATTCTGCAGCCCAGGCTGCCCTCAAACACACAGCGATCCGCCTGCCTCTGCCTCCCAAGTGTTGGGATTAAAGGTGTGCGCCACCACCACTTGGCTGAATCTTTTTTTATCTAATTCTTCTTCACTTGGACAGTACCTCATCAACTTAGTGGTTAGAAAAAAAAAAACAAAAAATTTAAACCACCATGACTACATAGCTACATGAAAGCAGGCTGATGGACACCCCTTGATTGTGGACAATGGACAAGGATACTTTTGTCATCCTACTTTTTGAGTGGCTGGCATGCACTAAACGGGATTTGGCCTGTTATATGGATTTTAAAGCTAGTCCTGAACTGTACGATACACAGCCGAACAACAAAACCAAAGAGGATTTAGACGGATGATACCAGTAGGCCACCAATCAGAGCACACAGTTATGCACCACTTCACCCCGAAGCTAGGGAAATCTGTCATCTTTCCGTGAATAAGTATTCGCCCCTTCGTTATTATTTATGGAATGCCTCCTACATGGAAGACATGGCAAGAGCAGGAGGGAGTGGAAAATCCATTCATCTAGGAAGTCTGCCCTCAAGAAGCTTCCATGGACTGATTACGCGTTCAGAGGCATACCGTGATTGACAGTAAGTGAGTTGGGAAAGTTAGGGCACAGCCTAAGGGGATTTCAGGGATAAGGTCCAGAGGGCAGGATCGGGCAGAGAGGGAGTATGTTCTACTGCACAGAGCAACTCCACAAATTCAGCTCCTTTGGAAGATGATTACATGAGAGAAAGAGGAAAAAACAAGAGAAAGAAGTCAAGGTGCTCCAGCAGCCATTCACCCCCTTCTTCGTCGGCAGTGTTCCCTAGCCAATCAATTATTTATAATCAAGGAAAACGATTTAATTCCAACCCACTCCAAATAGGACAGAAACATGAAATACGCTACATGGAAACACATGAAAGCAGGCACTGGCGTGTACCTCAGTAACACACTGAAGCAACTGGGCATGTCACAGCCCAATGAGAGTCAAATGGGGATCCGCCCGGCGGGACCCCTTGACAGCCTTGCAAAAAATGGCTTAAGCATGTCCTGGCTTCTGGGTCCAAATTCAGCCGCAGTTCAGTTATCACAACTGGCTCAGTAACCTGGCTAACATCGGACGCTTCGTAAAGCTCACGAAAAGACCAGCTAGTCATTTAAAAGATGCTTTCTAAGAATGTCATCTGACACAGTTTAGCAGGCATTATTTTCATGTTGTCTATTAACACCGCTTATCTTTGTATCCTAGTTCCAAATACTTTAGGTTGTCTGGCGTGCATTTCAGCAGTGAAAAAAAAAATCAGTTGTGTGTGGATGTGTGTCTTAGCGCTCTGCTGCTGTGAAGAGGCACATGACCTTGGCAACGCTTACAAAGAAACACGTTTCGCTGGGGCTGGCTTACAGTTTTAAAGGTTTAGTCCACCGTCAGGGTGGCATGCAGGCAGACACGGTGCTGCAGAAGTAGCTAAGAGCTCTACATCCATCTTTGGAAGGCAACAGGAAGAGGGAGACTCAGGGCTTGGAATGGGCTTTTGAAACCCCAAAGCCACCCACAGTGACACTTCCCCCAACAAGGCCATGCCTCCTAATCCTTCAAACCTGTGAGCCTGTGGGGGTCATTCTCCTTCAAACCAACACAGTGTGTGACCACCAGCATTAGAAAAAAAGAGAGAGAGAGAGAGTACTCTGGCAGAGTTGTTTTCCTCAGAATGATTAGCTTGCCAATGGGCACATGAACAATATGATTATTCAAACACAAGGATCACAGCGTTTGAAATACACTCTCAAAAAAAAAAAAAATCATCAACTGTGAAATGTTTTTGTCCTGAAAAATAAATGCTTACAGAAAAATAAGCTTTCAACAAATTTCTCAAGGGAAATAATTCAGTTGGGAGTGGGTAGGAAGGGGTGGTAAGGGAGGAAGACAATGCTCCCTGCTACGACTTCAGGGTCTTCTCTGAATGTATGGATCGTAATCCATATGTTCAGATTGTTAATTTTTCTGAAAGAAGGATCAGTGATGAAATGTGAGAAACTAAGACTTACCCAAGTGTATACATCCCCTTAATGCTAAAGCAAGACTTGAGGTTAAACCTCAGCCAACTCTCCACACGCTGTATTATGTGCAGATATCCAAAATTAAGTTCTCACTAGAGCATAAAATTATAAAATACCATGACACACTTAACATATATATAACATATAATATCTATATGTATGTTATATATATAATACATCACAAAAATGTAAAATATATGTTATATATTTTATAAAATATATGTTAACATATACAATATATATTTACATTTTTGTCAGTAAGAGACAATTAAAGACTTATTACCTTGCCATGCAACTTTACCACTGAGCCAAAAATAACTTGTACAGACTTTTTGTGTGTACAAACAAACAAAAGTTTGGTTCTGTGGTTTTGTTTTTGCTTGTCTGGGTGCAGAAGACCTCACACATGCTAATGGTAGAGGTACTCCACCATTGAGCCATAGCCCCAGAACAAGTTGTAAAGACCTTTAACGTGAGTTAGAGTAGTCAGTAAGTGCCCACTAAGGAGTGGGGGGAGACTCAGTAGATATCAGAGTTCAAAACCCCAGAACTCAGCTTGGCGGTTGACTGTAATCCCAGCACTTGAGAGGCAGAGGCAGGAGGTTCCTTGGCAAGTCGGCTAGCTGGACTCGCTGGCACCAGTGAGCTCCAGGTTCACCAAGAGACTCTAAAAAGTGGTGAGGGACCAAGGAAGAGAACTGATGTCAAGTGTGGGCCTCCACACTGGCACACATACATGCATACCCACACCACATACAAGTGAAAGCACACACACAAGTGCATGCACATATCACACACACACACCACATACACACAAACCATGCACATACAAGCAGACACACACACACACACACACACACACACACACACACAAAATCTAGTAGGGATAACGGTTAAAATTCAAGGTTAAGTCTATGCCAGTAACAGATACAAACACAAGTCCCAGCTAGTAGGGAGAGTGCTAATGACCGGAAGGTCTTTTTTTTTTCTATGCAGGGGATCAAATCCAGAACTTCCCACCTGCCAGGCAAGCATTGTACCACAGAACTACATTCCCAGCCCCCACCATTTTTAATCGACATAAGAAAGAAGGATCCTTCCAAGAATCACCAACAGACGCTGGATGTCGGTGGGGGAGTTTCTGGCGGGCAGCAGCCTAGACCACCTCCCCAGATTTCTCCCACACTGCAAGAGAGACAGTCAGCAGTAAGTACTGCAGAACATCCAGGCGGCACCTTGACCGTGTGACCCAAATTAACGTCACCATGAGGGGCCGAGAGACGCCATGCGCCTGTCAACAGCAAGTCCTGAGGACACATCACTGCCCCTCAGTTTGCAACAGGAACGCACAAACCAGAGTCCCGCTGTGGGGAAACAGCCCACAAGCACAACATGAAAAACTGTCTATAAAGTTTTTTTTTCTTCCAATAATGTCGATGTCAGAAAAGACAAAGCAAGGCTGTGGGACCACAGCAGATCCAAGGAGAGCACAGAGACGAGCGCTAAGGCAGCACGGGCCCGGGCCTGCTGCTACACTGGGTTACGGTAAAACAGGACCAGGTCGCCAAGTGGACACTCGGGCTGCACGGGTGAGAACACTAACCAAGCGGACAGTTGCCAAAGCGAGGGATGGGATGGACATACTCTCGGAGGACTCAGGAGTTGTGGGATGCATGCCATATAAATATCTACACAAACCAAGCGCGCGCACGGCCCCCCCCCCCAAACCAATCAGTGATGAGCAAGCTGGACAAGGTGTTGCTTAACTGGACTCGTGTCGTCTGGGTTTCCCCACCCTTCTTTACCTCGGCCTTCAACTTTTTAGAAAGGTTTCTGTTGTTTGGAGTTTTTAAAGGCTGGAAACGTCTTCACTCCCTGGTTGGGGTGGGGGTGGGGGTGGGGCACACAGAACCGAATAGAAATGACTCCACACTTCACGGGGAGCGGGAAGGAACCGGCACAGAGCGCTGGGCGTGCCCAACCTGTGGTCAATGCTGCACGCGTGCAAATGCAAACGCAGCTAAACTTAAAGCAGCTAGACACATCCCAGTGTGATAACGGCCAGGGCGACTCTGGACCGCACCCAGGACACTCACCAAACTGGCCGTGAGCGAGGGAGCCGACTGACCCAATGCTTGGCTGCGCATGCGCACGAGGTTGGACGTCTCCACTGAGGTGGGCCAGACCTGTCCTGCCACGGGGTTTGGAAGGAGGTACCTCCCTGTTGGAATAGAAAAGAAATCAGAGTAAGCATCAGGCCAACGGCGTAGTTCTAGGGAAACACAGGTCAACTCCAAGTCATCTTTCTGCCGTGCTGCTCGGTTATGCTGCTTAGTAGCAACCGGAGAAAAATGTTTTAGTTAAGTCAGGAGATTTCGTGGTCGGTGCTGACCATGCTTCCCACTGAAACCCAAGCAGATCTCTTCATCTGCTGAGTATGGGGAGGGGTGGGGGGTGCGGGCTCATCAGGTTAGGATGAAGTTTTTGATTCCTCCGTATTCCATGAGAATGTTTTGAGAATAAATGTAAATACACGATGCACTCTCAGCAACGCACGCAAAAGCAAACGTGCTGCGTTTACGAATGCTCTTAGAGACCCATCTAACACAGAGAACAATCTAGACATGGGCTACAAGAGGCTACCAAGCGGAGGCCCTGACCACAAAACAAGACCTGGAGTTCTCTCAAGGTGAAACAGGCGGGTGTCCCTTTCCCTAGCTTCTCTCTTGGCAAGTCTAGGTGGCTGTGCAGCCACGTCCATCCAATACAAATTGGTATCCATTTGCATAAATCAAGACATCAATGTCAGTCTTGGTGAACCGTGCAATTTCCATCAACCTTGAACTCACACACACACACACACACACACACACACACACACACGCACGCTTTTAGAAGTGAGCCAGCTGATAGATGCACACTGTAGTTTCCTCAATATACAGACTAGGCTACCACCAACACGAGGGAGTTCGGTAAAGTCAGAATGCCTACGACTATTAACGCAGTAATGACCACTTCGTACGCACAGTGTCTGCGTTTATCCGCTCTGCCTCACTCCCAGTACAGAGTCTATTATAAGGAAGACCGGGCTCTTCCTTGTCAGAAACACAAGACAACAGGAGAGCGATTCTCCTGTGTGGAGACTCCAACAAGACCTGCAGTACACACAGCAGCTCACCCTTCACCAGAAGGGCCGCCCGCCCGCCCGGCTCCCAAGCGTGCATCTAACAAACATATCTGACTAGTTGTTAACGACTGGGACATATTACATACTTTATCAAACACGCACAGCGACTACCAACTGGAAGATGAAGGCCGCCAATGGAAAACGCACACGCAATTAATCACCTCTGTGGATCCGGTCAGTTTTGTGCAGGAATGGTACTCTGACAGTCTGAAGCGTAGAGTTTGAATTCTTTTCTCTTGCCTTATCTTGAAACATTAAAAGCTGGACTAAAACAGGCTGGAGGACCTGCCTACCACCATACGTCCAGAAGCAGGACATCAGTGAGAAGTGGCAGGAAAGGCATTTAGGTATTTAGGGAATTTAGGAAAGGTATTTAGGAAAAATAGCATGCATATGGTATGAGAACACGGTTTCTTTATAATGCAGGCATAACTCTATTTGAAGGATCTAACTTTATTTTTGGTTTTTTGAGGCAAGGTTTCTCTGGCTGTCCTGGAACTCACTCTGTAGACCAGGCTGGCCTGGAACACACCGAGATCCCGCTGCCTCTGTCTCTCAAGGGCTGGGATGAAAGGCGTGCGCCACCACCGCCCGGCTGAAGGATGTAACTTTTTGATACATACCGGCTGAGTAACTTGAATGACTGGCTTGGGGGAGAGCCAGCGGTATTGAGTCTTTTTCTGTGCCTCATGTCGTCATTTCCTTTATGTTTGGAGGGAGGAGCCATGAAGCCACGGAGTACTAGAGGCAAGGCTCGTATGATGTAGGGAACCCTTACTGCCTACCACTTGCTCATAGGCTTATTGTTTTCAAACCTAATAATACGAAACACTTAGAAAAACTAATTGTTAACAACAGAAGGGTATTTTAGTTCATTAAAAAATATCTTTAAATTAGTTTCTCTCTTTCCTTTAGTAGAAAGGAATTATTAAATTGTGTTGCTAAGATCCCCGGGTATAGGAAACAGGGATATTCGTTTGTGTCCCACCATCCCCAGGAAAGGGATGGCCTTTGGTACACACTCAGTAACTGCTGATCGCTGAATGCAACCTAACCACACTAACTAAACACTGCCCCATCTGGAGGAAGCAGGAAGGGTTCCGGAGAGCAGAAATGTTTCCTTAAACTTTATCTGTAAGAGATGTGCAACAACTGCAATCCCACAAGGCTTTGGTGCACACCAGGCTCTGCAACATCCCGGTGACCCCGAGGGCAGGGACTGTCGATGCAGATAGGTTCTGTAGCTAGACAAGGGCTCTCAGCCAAGTAAGCGAGCCGTCAAAAACACTGCTGGCTTCTAAGCCCAGATTTTAGTGCAGGAAAAGTTATCACGTACACTTAGGTAAAATATAAGTTACAGATTAAGGGAGGATGAGACCTACTTGTAAGAAAGTATGTGTGTGCATGCATGTATGAGTGTGTGTGTGTGTGTGTGTGTGTGTGTGTGACTCTCTGTGTATGTGTGAGTGCATATCTGTGTACATGTGTGTGAGTACATGTGTGTGTATGTGTGTGTGTGTGTATGTGTGTGTGTGTAAGGGTGCATCATCTGGAAAAACAGGAACAAAATTATTCAAACCACAGGCTTGGAATCAGACAAACCAGGCTTCAAATCCAGTCCTTCCTAGCTGTGTGTCAGTCAAGTTGCTGAGCTTCACGCTGTCACAAAGCCTGTCCCTCCTCCACCACGGCAGCGACACAATACCCTATGTTGGCAACGTTCTTAACCACGTGACTTAAGACAGAAGGTACAATATTGGGTAATATTAAAACAGGTTACATTTCCTCATGGAAACAGCAAAATCAGAATTCTCTCTGAGGAGGAAATGGGAGCTGGGAAAAGTAAGGGGGGGGGGCATGCTAAGTCTGCACATTTTCAAGTTTGATCTCCAAAGCCGAAGATCAAACCAGGGCCTCGTGGATCCCAGGTAAGTGCTCTGCCATCAAGCTACGTCTCGGGTCCCTGTATCTTTACTACTTTAAAATTACTCGCAGGGGAGGTGGCAGGATGGTTCAGTAGGTAAAGCTCTTGCTTTGGAAACCTGACAACCTGAACTTGGCCCCCCAGAACCCACATAAACATGGAAGGAGAGAACTTATTCCAGAGTTCTCTTCTGACCGCCACATGTGTGTTGAGGCATGTGTACATGTGCACACACAATAACAACAACCATAGTTTTAAGAAGGATGTACAATGCGAGACTCATCTGCCAGACAGTAAGTTTTGCGAGTTCAACCCAAAAGCCTGACTAAAGAAAGAAATGTTTGATGTGTGGCTTCAAATATTTGCATTTTACATGAACCTGGAAAGCATACGGAATGTTAAACTTAGTTTACGGTGGCAGGCGGGGGTATGGGTTGGAGTGAATCATCCTGTTCATGAACATAAAATTTGATAATTTTGCTTCGGATGCTCTATCGATGTGCTCCGTACCCTAACCCAGAAAGCTAGCCCCAAACACATTCCTTCTGTCCCCCCAAATGACAGTTCCTAAGTGATGGCAGACACTGCAAGAGTTCCAGATGAGAAGGAACAGGGTGAGGAAGGGTCAGGGTGAGGTCTGGTAGGGTACCGGTGCAAAGGGGAACCCACGAGGAGCCCCAACATCATAGACAACAGCCTCTGTACAGGACACTGATCTGTGGCAATCCCTGATCACCGGACTGAGGGAACGTCAGGTCCTGGACAGAACCCAGGAGCGGCAGAAAGAACACAAAGAGGGGACCAAAGTCAGTGCCCTTCCTTCACACACACTGACCTTCCCTTTGAAAATCTGCCTGTTGTTAAAGCTCCAGGGACTTCTTAAAATAAAATGGGCCCTCTGCTAAGAGGAGCCGAGTGCTGCCCTGCCTTTCACCGAATCGCTATTAAAATTAATTCCACATCTGATTCACTATCCTCATACATAGATTCTACCTCATTATGAAGAACGAAGGCATGCCATCAATTCCTCCGCTACCTCAACAGAGCCTAACCCAGAAGACCACACTTAGACTCAGTAACTGACCAGCCACTGTCCGTGCACGCACCGTAGACTCTTTAAACCTAACAGGGTGGTAAAGGCAGCCAGCAGCAGTGGAAAATAGTAACTACTCTAGCTGTGGGTGACTTTAAGGTCAGACTGCCGAGTCTCGTTTCTGAACCCCCAAACTTACTCTTTTACTTATGACAGTAACCTTCTCCAAGCCTCTGGCTCCCCGTTTGTAAAATGGAGGCAAACTAACGGGGTTGTTGTAAATCTAAAACAGAAAATACATTATAGAGCTCAACAGTTAATCGAATCAGCTCGAAGTATTAGGATACAGTACAGATTATAGAGAGCAAGCAAAACATGCTAAGATACTAAAAGAAATGTACGAGTAACTCCACGGACACGGACACGATGGAATGTTTACGTATCACGTAGTGGGTTAGCGCTCAGACGTCATCTGGCACAGGTCTTATCCTGAAGCTCATACGCATGCTACACATTAGAGGGTCTGTTAATACAACACAGGGGATACATCCTTCTGCCTGGACCCCCATTAGTGTTAATAGGGAAGAGAGAGTAACAGATGGATCTCAGGCGATCATTAGACGGCACTAAAACAGCGCCGTAGCTGGTAGCGACCACATCAAGCTTCATATGAATTTACTTTCTGATGACTACCAGGGGCTTCTAAAGTGTGTTGCTGTTACACTCAGGCACCATTTGCTGCCTACAATTTAAGAAAATTAGCATCTGTCAACAGTATTGTTCAGCTGCACAGGGTGGAAATTAATGGGTTATACCATTTTCCAACGTGTTGTATCAGAGGTGAGCTTGCTTAGCAATCTCGCTGCTCATTTTCATACCAATCGGAGCTGGTTGTTGTCACAACCGGACCCTTGATGAGCACCACGCTCTCGGTGAAAACATGTCTCTAAAATCCCACCACGTTCATTAAAACCCCCCTTAAATATTCTCAACTGACAGAACTGGAAAAGAGGAGGCATGAAACAGAGGTCTATTTTAGAGCTGAAACCAGTTGGCCAGAGCCATACCAGGACCTGCCAGGTTTCAAGCACTGAGGTCTCAGTCACTCATGCCTTCCTCTACGGTTACACATTCAAATAAACATTACTGAGCCTAGATGCAGATAATGTCCTGGTTCTAGCTAAGCTGTGTATTAGCCTCTCTTAGAATGCTTTCCTTTGTTTCTAGCCTAAAGTCCGAGACAATGTAGAGGCAGTAACTTTACAGATGCGAGCTCTCAGACATGAGATACACGCTTTCAAATAGTTCCCACAGGTGGAACTATTCCTCTGAAACAGGCAAACACCAAGTCAGCAATAATTTTTAGCAGAATGGCCATATAAAGAATTAAATATAGCCTCTAGAGATCTCCTTCATCATCAGGGAATCACGGTACCTGACTAGATTTGAAAGCTTCCATTAAAAATGTTCCCTATCACCTGAAGGGCCTCATACATTTAGCCATCAGTCTACAGCCTTACATATGGGGTTATTTCTTTTGGATCACAACCAGGATATCAAAGGGGAAGGAAGGCTGAACAACTGCATTTAAAACGTACTGCTTTAATCTGGCTTGTACTAAGTTATTCTTCGTTATACTTGTACGACTTGGTCATAGCTTATATTATCTCAGTTACTGAGAGCTCTGGAAAAGGTTGTTTAGCTGTCTAAGGCACCAACCGAGAACAGAATCCCTCTGCACAAAGTACCTGGAATAAGTCAGTTCAGGGAGACAGTTCAACCATGGCTTCTGGATTTGGGGGAAGAGAGAGAAGTCCTTGCTAGGATAGCCAATGCCTTGGTCTTGGTTTAGGGGAGACAAGAGGACCATATTAGTGGTGCAGAGAGAACGGAGGTATCATTTCAGAGGTTAAGAAGCAACAACACAGCAAATATGAAAGCTAGAATTGCACCGGCCATGAGCAGGCAAAAAAGAGCCACGTTCTCTGGAGAGAAGAGAATCCCAACCAATACCTTCAGACATATACAGATCTCTAAGTTTTGGGTGGCAGCCCATTGGTCCCTTTAGATCTCCTGAAGCTCTCACAGTAACCCCCTAAAACCTCACACTTAACACCGTACTGGAAAAAGTCATACACCCCCCCTTCAGCCCTCCATTGCCATGCAAAATGTCCCTCGCTTAACCTCTCTTTAGGTACGTATACAGAGGATCTGAAAGCGAGGCTTCAAACATGTTTGCATAACCATCTTCTGAGCAGCACTATTCACAATGAGCTAAAAGGAGAAGTCGCACATCCACTGATAGATGAGCATAGTTTATCAGTGCAGCGGAATATTAGCTACAAATGGAGTTAGATTCTGATACTTGCTACAACATGAATGAGCCATGAAGACATCACGCTAAATTAAGTAAGCTAGTTACACAAGGTCAGATGTTCTATGATTCCCTTTCCACGAGTACCTGGCACAGTCAGTTCACCGAGATGGTGTAGTCATGGCTTCTGGGTTTGGGGAAGAGAGAGAAACCCTTGCTTAATGCATGTAGTGTTTCAGTGTGGGATGCTGAAATTGTTCCAGAAATGGACAGTAAGAGTGGCTGTACACCGATACAAATGTATTTAATGTGACTAAGTCATGCACTTAAAGATGTTTAAAACATTAAAGTGTTATTGTGCATCTTTCACTCCACATTAAAAAAAAAAAAATCGTTGCCTAGCTAAAATCCCTCATCTTTTAGGGGAAAAAAAAAAAAAAAAAAGAGGAGGGGATACCCAGGTTTTGTCAAGGCAGATAGCTACATAATCCACATCAGCTCTCCCCACTGCGAATTATACTTAACCACCTACACCCTTCCCACCACAGGCAGGGGAGGGAATTTGTAAGTGCTCTCCAAACTTGAGAAGTAAAGGAAGGTTAAGGCCCACGCTAGGTCCCTGGCTGGATCCAAGCAGAACTGATGACCCAGCAGCCACGGCCCTGGGCGTCTTCCATCCTCAGCCAGAGATCCTTCTTCCACGCCCCAGCGCTCTCTCCTACACATCTGCTCCCCTGTCGTCATGACTCTCATCCCCACAGCAATGACAGCCTCCCTTTATTCATCTTCAACGGTGCCACCCCTACAGGGGGACGCGGTCCCCTTCATCTTCCCACTTGCATGGGTGACTGCCTGCCGACTTCTTGCCCCCACTGCAGAGGGATGACTAGACAGCATCAACACGTCTGCTAAATCATTCTTCTTAATAGCGTAAATAAATACGACTTGGGAAACCAGCAGACATGTGACCATGGGGCTAAATTGCGCTAATTTCTACATCGAGCCGCTTCTCAACCCTTTTAAAAATCGTGCAGGGTGTCGTCTTTGAAATGGGAGAAGTCCAGAGCAGAGCCTTGTCATGACCTCCAGTTCTTGATACGACTCCCCGCTGGCCAGCCATCTCTAGCCGAACTCGAGAGCACACGCTGCCTTGGAGGATCCTGCGGCAGCTGACTTGGGCCTGGCAGGGCTCTGAGGTCTTCCCTACGTTAGCCACGCGACTCCGATCCACCAGAAACACTTTCTTTCCCTTTCTAGAATACCATCCGCAGCATTCTGCACTGAACATAGGATGGCTAGGCAACACAAGGAAATGTTAAGAGAAATCCTGAAAGACACATAGAGGACGGGGAGCAGGCATCGGAGGCCGGCAGGGCTTCCTGGCAGTTAACAATTTCACATTCCTACACAGACTGGGAAGATGACAGAGAGTGACTAAGGCCCGGGACCATGCTGGCAGAGGGCTAGGACCTGTGGGAAAATAGCAGAACACATACAACTGCAACGTGGAAATCAAAGCCTCTGGACAAACCACGGAGGTCAGTGAAGCCGCCACTGCCTATGAGTGCTTCAGCTCTAAATCCACACTAGCTTCTGGTGTGGATACTAAGGAAGGCGGTTCAAAGACACAGTGGTCCCACACACCCAATCTCATACAGCCAGCCTGCTGCTCATACCGTTTTATGATGAGAGAGGAAAAAAAGTCAACACGCAGTACATTTTTAAAGGGAACAACTCAAAATGGTACTCACACAGGAATTTATCTGGCCTTTCAATTGCTTTTCCTTACCTTGATCTGAAAGCAGTGTTTCCTATCATCTACCACGATTACCTCTCCATCTAATTCTAAGTGCAGACATTAGGATCAAATCAGTAAACGCACCGGGCAGAGCCTGCTAAGCTGTGTTCCCGTGATTCAACACCTCCGCTGCCTTTGGGTGTAATAACACCCAGCAAATTCTTCTGCCCTGTAAAACCGCCCAGCCACAGCCACCCGCTCCCCACTGCACCCAGATCACGGAGGCAGTCTCCCCTTGGGTGGTGTTCACCTGGATTTAAAATTATCTAAAAAATAAACATCAGTTTGGCCCTAAGTTCCATATCGACGGCAAAGCAGCAACTGGAAATGGATTTTTAAGATGGTGCTAAACAGAGTCCTCTTTAACGAGGGCGTTGTAACAAGCCACAGATCCCAGGCAGCGCCGCCTGGAATGGCTGTGCGTGTGGTGGGGGTGGGTGGGCGGTGGTGGTGTGTTGGTGGCAGCTAAGTGACGCTGGGCAGAGGTCAGAGTTAACGCCTGCAACCTGGCCTCCCTCCATTCGGGTATTGAAATATAATTCAGTGGAATGAATTGCTAGACATGTCTAAGCCCTCTGGGAAATGACGGATATTGATGGATGCTGCTGGGCGAGATATATGGAAGGAAAAGGAAAATAAACAGAACCATTTTTCCTTCCCCTCAGAGTCATTTTGTGGATTTGTGGAACAGCTGTTAAAAGCCCTTGTCAGCCCACTTCGTCCTTCCTCCTCCCCTGCCTGGAACCTCCCTGAGGATCAGTGCCTGCCCCTCCCCCACCCACCCCCGCCAAGATGATCATTAAATACCCGAGGGTCATCTATCCGTACCTACCACGCCTGTTCTCAGTCCAGTGACTGCCGTTCCCGCCATTACCTTCCATCTCACTGTGTTCTTGGCTCTGCCAGACCCTGGAATCACACCCAATTTCTAAACTCACAAAGTCAAACCGTTGATCCCGACCCAGCCCACTTGGTCCCGATAATGAGCTTCACATACTAAATTCAAGCCCTGACCCCCACGCGCAGTAGCTGTTTGACCTTGGCCAGGCTTTCTGACCTTTATGCTTCAGTTTTCTGTAAATGTTCTATAAAACGGAGACGGTCGTTTTGGGAGGTGATGGCAAGAACCGGAGACACGAACAGAGGAACTATCACTCTGCATGGCAAACCAAAAGCCCACTCTAACAGTAACCAAACACCCTCTCCGCTCTCCCCACTAAATAGCTGCCCTGCAAGGATCCTCCCTGTGCTATGCCCAGGATGGAACAAGTCCTCCCTAGAACCGGGCACTTTTGAGATCAATGATTCTCATTCCAATTGCGAGGTGGGCAAGTAGCCAGGCACGGACTTACATCCTGGCTTACCAATCGCCAACTAGGGAGCCCTGGGTAAAACAGCTTTCCCCTTTGATTTTCTTCACATCTAGTAATGAAAACAGGCAATGTATATATGTGTGTGTGTATATATATATATGTATGTATATGTATATATGTATGTGTATATGTAGACATATATGTAAGTCTTATACGTTTTTGTATTTGTACATATGTATGTACGTATATATACATATACATACATGTACATATATGTAGATGTATGCACAAATACAAAATGTATAATACTTGCTGAATACACACACTGCTCAGGAGTGTTCAGGTCGCCTCTAGACACCTCACCCTTCGGGCATCATCGGAAAAGCAGCTATACTTTTAAACCAGAGATACTTCTTCATCTCTTCCATCGCCCCACGCCCTGTATGTGGGCAACACAAGCGGAGTGCTACTACTTCCTAGGTACTACATGCTCCGCCATCTTGCAAACTCCGAGCCCTGGGAGACTGTAGCCCGCACCACACTTAGAGCAACACAACCCACACCTAGCACTCGCTGGCCTTTACAGAATCCCACTCACACCTCCCCTCTCTCCAGGATACTCGCTCTCTCTCTCACCATTGCGCAGCCTCAGTGTGTCTGGAATACTGAAATTCGATCCCCTTGTTTCCTGACGGCAACGACAACAAAACCCCTCGGAGGCCTCAAACTCAATATGGAAGACACCATACCACTTCTCTGACTTTGATCTTCATCTTCTGAGAAGCACGGATACGAGCCCACCGCCCCCATGAGACGCTGACGCATCTTAGAGGGAGCAGCCTACCCCCAATAGACTGGAAAGTGACTTGGGCTTACTATCTCACTTTTTAAAAGACGTTACAAAGCCTGCTCAATACATTCCTCTCCGTGGCCAGATGCTTTGATTGATGTCGCCAGATGTCACCTCACCCCTGTGACGCTAAACACTGCTGACGGGCGCCCTACATCTCAACAACTATTAGAGACGCCAAGGAGAAATCGGGGACCAGGAGCCTTTCAAGGTCAACAGAAAGAACAAAACCAGCCTTAGAGGGGATAAAATAAATGCTGTGACACCAGATGTGCAGAAAGTTCCAGGCACCTCCAAAGGCATCAACAGGCTTCCCATTTATAGAAGGAAACTTCTATACACAGCCCTTTCCGTGTAATCACGTGTTTCTGTGTCTATTTCCTTGGAACGTCTAACAATTCGTTGCAAGCCTACTCTAAACAGATTTCAAATCCTTTCTCCTCAATAAGGACGCCAACGAAAGCCGTTCTATCTTTGTCTTAAGAAAGGCTTCTTAATGTTGATTAATGGATTAAGCCAGAAATCTAGAGCAACTTCTTGCACGGTTTAATTTTTGCTGCTATAAAGTAAACACTGTTCCAAAATATCACACAGGGCTCCCCTCTTGCCCTAGGGGCAAATATTTCAAGGTCCCTATGTCTGGTTCGAGAGGTCTCAGTCAGAGATGTAGAAAATGTTCTCCAAAGTTAGTAATGGCCAGCTCCATCTGGTTTCAGAACAACAGGATCTGGGGGGAGGAGGGTTGTTACCCAGGCTGCAGTTCTCTGTCCTGAACTATATCTGCACAAATACCCAAGTACTTTATAAAGCACAGCTTAAGCATGCCCTCATGTTTGAGAAAAGAAAACTCAAGGCTCAGATTAGCTTCATGACTGCCTCGGCACTGTCTGCCGATGGATGGCGGGTGTGGGGCCGGAATCCACCTTTCCACTTCTGGTCTACTACTTAGCCTCTAACTGCTTCTGAAATCTCACATGACATTAAGTAGCTATGAACTCCAAGGTCACTGCCTCGTATTTTACAGTAACAGTATCGCCAGGCTCCTTAACGTTCCTTTTTTAGAGAATTCAGCCATGCTTATGGGGAAATCAAGGGGGCTGAGGTAGGGGAAGACTGCCATTTGGCCATTCCAATCAGCGTCCAAATGGTCATCCGTCAAGCTTGGAAAGCCTGATCATTTTCTGCTAGTCCTTCCTTTCGATGCATTTACTCTTCGGTTATCGGAATCCACAGAGATCCCTGTGACTGCTGAATCATCGTAACAGGGCATACGCAGACCAGCTCTCACACGCCGACGAGTATACCGCACATCAGATCTGCCTGGGGTCTGTCACCTGTCATCCTCAGAGACGGCCCTGATTCCAATGTGATAAAGTAACGGGTGGGGGAAACAGAACATGGATGGACACTATATTAATGTCTGTGTGGCACGTCTCTGGCCCACTGTCATTCACGGCTCATAAAAACCAATGGGTCAACATGTCCGACAATGCCTAAATACAGAATCATTCCGACGTTTAATGAAAGAATGGCCAAATTTAAACACAAACACAGGGAGCCTAAGGAAATATGAATGAAAATACACTTCCATATGTGTGCTCCTAATATTGCATTGGATGGACATATACTAAAAACGGCATTTCTTTATTTGAGTTATGATGTAATTGGGTACCCTGTAGGCGCCTAACAACTGAGTTACTGAGTACTTAGTGCCTGAGATGTGTAGGGCTGTGCTTCGAGGATATAAGGGAAAGTCCTCAGGGAATTTATGAACAAGGGAAAGCAAGGATAGGGAAAGAAGGGATGGGATGCAGGAACAATTTATCCATCGAGAATGGGAACAATTCAAGAAGAGGTGCCCTAGGGGAGAGAGAGGAAAGAGGCAAGATCAACAGAAGCAGTAGGAAGGTGCTGGGAATGGAACTTTCTTGGTGAGTGCTGCCCAGATCAAAGCCCAGGTCACGCATGTCATCAGCAAGACTGATCTACACTGACCACCGAGCTGCATGCCAGCCCTGGAATGGAGTCTGAATCCAGAACATATCAGCTCATTTTTCTACACCATCGGGTAGAAAGGCAGCACTTACCATGCTGGATGCATGCATAACTTAGTGTTGGGTTCGAGAAATAGATCAAGCACACACTGAGATTTATTTTCCATGGGATACATACGGACATGTCAGGGCTGACCAATTAAAAAACATGGCAGCCCCAAAAGCTGGACACGTGGGACTTTATTAACCAAACAGGCAGCGTCTAGGGGATCTCTGATTGGTCAGGACCTGAATACTGGACTGGTTTGTTATATCATTCCAGGAAGCAAGGGCTTCTGGGAAAGTACTTGTCAGAAAGCAGAGAGGCAAGGTCAGTACTGCCCACCACTAGGGGGTGCTGGTCCTCTCACTTGTTACTTCCCTTTATTAAACTGCTATTTCTGTATGCCAGATTAGTCAAGAACTAGCAAAAGAGAAAAAAACCAACCAACCAAGCCCCTATGCATTAAGAGTCCTAGCAACCAGTGCACAGAGGGTAACACAGTGGGTTACCTAGCTCTCATTATTTAATAAGAAGTGTCAAATGTATCAGACCACTCTAAACCTTTTTCCTTAAGCTGACTCCAGAGAAATGCTTTAGATGCTTTAATAAAGGAGTCTCCATCCTTCAGAGTAACTTAGGGCAAAAATGGAGGCATCCTTTTCTTTAAAGGATACTAAATAAAAACCAAGAGCTCAACGGAATGTTTGTATACATGTATGCGACACACCAATGTCAGTGCGTGCTACTTAATATTTATACATGGTTCTCCTTACCAAGCAGGGAAGCTGCCTGACCTTACATGGAATACTTCTCAAAGCTGAATATGGTGCAGTACTAAGAACTAACTGGTCATGACTTTTTACTCAAAACCTGTAACTGGGCAATCTGTATATGTTTTTCTTCCTCATAATTTCAGAGGCTAGGAAGTCCATGAAGACCTGGGTAGCTGGTGTGTGGTCTGATAAGGACTTACTTGTTATGTCTCTTCTGGCTCAACGCAGGTCAACTAACACCCCATTCCAAGGGCCTTACTCCCACTGCTGAGACAGCAGTCTCCCCAGACCTAACCATCCCTAAAGACGCACCTCCTGCTGCTGTCATGTGGGCAACCCCAGAATTCTGGGTGGGGATATTCAAACTGAGTATAACTTTCCCCGTGTTCCCAACAGCGTGAAGAAAACGGATGTCTGGATGCTACTGTCGTCTCCCACACAAGCTTCTCCCTGTGAGCAAGTGAACACTCAAAGCACGGAAGGGCTTTCCCCCTCCCCCACCTGCCCTTCAGACTCAGGTCTGAGACAGGTAGCTGGGATGGAACCATCGAGAGAACGGAGCGAGCATCTGCCTAGGCAGACACAAGAAAATAAATTCGGCTCCGGCCATACGCATTGATTAAGTACCTAACGTGACAAGGGAACAGAGGATGACGGATGCGGGCCACCACCGTCGGAGTCATTAATGCATCAGAAACACTAATTTTTATAAATCTTTAAACTTCCCCCGCGCGGTGGCATTTGCATTTCTTCGCCTTCTCTTTCTCCCGTGGAGCTGACTAAAAGTCATTTCCACGAAGTCAAAATAACGTGAGCGTCCCCGGGGGCTTTGACTGGCTGGTGAAAACACGTTTTAAGAGAGAGATAGATGGCCTGGCAAACTGGGTGTCAGGTTGAGGGACAGGACTCATACTGGGATGTTCCACTAGAGGGGATGGCGGGGGTCTTGGCACAGCCGCTGGGAAGTGTGCTATGAAGGACAGAGGGAACAGGAAGAGAGAGGAGGGGAAGGGAGGGGAGGGAGAGAAAATGAAGGGACACCATTCTCAGAAAAGGGTTTCTATAGTCTATTCACCATCGGAGATGAAATTATTTACTTCTTGAGTACAAAAGGAGCTTGAGAAAATAGGGCACCCTGTGGTTTCACCCCCGAAAGCCTCTTGCTAAAGCTTGGAGCCTGCTCTTAAGAGGTGGAGCCTTAAGAGGTAAGCTGGTAAACAGTGAATGCCAACTCTCTCAAGACTGGGATCCTTGCTTGTTGAGGAAGGATTTACAAAGTGAGTGTTTGCATCTGTCTGTCCTGTGTGTTCGTGAACATCTATGTGTATGGACAAACATGCCATGGCACACCGTGGAGGTCAGAGGACAACTGACCACGGGGTGGGTTGTCTTCTCCCCCCCGTGTGGGATCCAGGGATGGAACCTGGGTAGGTCGGGCTTACTTACAATATGACCAATTGAACTTTCCCAGTTCCCCCATGTGATACTATCAATTCAGTGGCCGTGGAGCTACACAGCTACCATCTCTGATGGGGAATAAGCTGGCACCAGCTTGCTTTTCAAAAGCTAAAAGTGAATTAATTCTCCCACCATGCCTGGCTTCTCACATCCTGCATCACCAGTCCAACATGTCAGAGGAGAGACAAGAGCTTCCATGAGAACTACGCCACCTGTTTGGGAATGAGGTATGGCTACTTGGCAGCTCAGGGCTGGGGACTGGGGTGGAGGCATGCAAACTGGAGAGGCAGTGAGTGACTCCTCCATCTGCAAAAGCACCAAATGGCCGCAGAGGGAAGGCTCTCTGACAGCACCACTGGGAGGCAGCTTCTGCCAGAAGAAGCAGCTGACAGCTGTGTGTCCCATTAAGTCTAGGTCTCAGGAGATCTTCACTCTGACAAGGAAAAACTACAGACACTTCTACAAATGCATCAGAACATTCATCCTCCATGGTAAATGCCCGGATAGCATAGGGAACACCCAGGACAGAAAGTGTGGCACCCACTCTGTGAAGACAGTGAGTGGTTCCAAAGGCTTCTTAAAACAGTATGCTCCTGCTAAGACGAAGATGCTAACACAGTCACCTCTAGGTTACCCAGCGACTTCCCAAAATGAGTACAGACACCCTCTAGCAGATCACCTTAGAAGAATTCCTGCACTTGGTCATGTACCTTTAGCACAGAGACTTTGCAAGTACTGAAAAACAAAAAGCAAATAGAAGCAAATGCACTAAATCAGTAAAACTATAAATGAGAAGTCTATATAGATCGGGCTTTGCCTATCTGTCCCACTCCTAGCCAGAAGGGAAGGAACTCAAATTGAGAGTATCCAAAGAGCACCAGACTTCTCTGCCCTTTATAACCAAACTTCAGAATATTAACATTTCAAAGGCTGCTTAGATGCAACTCAGCCAGCCCACCTTCTACTCATTGCTCAACACCACCCAAGTTCCATGTTCCAGGCCATTTTTCAAGATGCTACCAGCTTTGGATCAACCCCTGCAGAATATCACCATTGGTACCAGAACTACTTCCCATTTTCATATAGCTCGGCTCCACCTCCCCCAACATGCTCTTGAATAACCCTCAGCCAGGGCTCTTAACTGCCTTCAGTGAGATAATGCTCTCAAAAGACTCATCCCCCTGTCCTGGTGCCTGCAGGATGTCAGGGTGCCAATGGGACATCCAGATCCCTGCAGAAGGCCCTGGTGATTGCCAGTGACTGGGTGCTTGGGTGATGTCCAGGTGCCTGTGGGATGTATGGGTGTCTGCGGACTGACCCAGTGCCTGCATCACCCAAAGTGATGCCTGGGTGTCTTCAGAGTCCCTGGAGCCTGGGGGATGTCCTGGTGCCTACAAGATGTCCAGATGCCAGCAGAATATGTAGGTGCCTGCAGGAGACACTGGCAGCTGTGGGAAGATTGCGTGCCTGTGGCAAGTCCTGGCATCTGCAGGATGCCCTGACACCTGCAGGATGTCTGAGTATCTGTGGATGTCTGAGGACCCACAGGATGCCCTGGTGCTCACAGGATATAGGGGTACCTGCTCAGTGTTTGGGTGCCTGGGCAAAGTCTGGGTGCCTGCTGGCTTGGACAATGGGACCTGACTTTAGGTAGAACTTTGTAGTGCTTGATCCTGGGTCAGTATTGGGCCTGGTGATGTCCATCATGTCCACCATCGGAGCAGCCAGGATCCATGGCGATGCCTGTGATCCATGCTCCTGCCACACTAGCTGGACTCTTCCTTTCTTTCTTTCTTTCTTTCTTTCTTTCTTTCTCTCTCTCTCTCTCTCTCTCTCTCGGGCACAGGGGCAGGAGGGAAGGACAAGTAGGAATGGAAAGAAGGTATTATTGAGATGTAATATATGAAACTCAATTTTGCTGCTGTTGTTCTTTATTCAAGACAGGGTTTCTCTGTTGTAACCCTGGCTGTCCTGGAACTCACTCTGTAGACCAGGCTGGCCTTGAACTCACAGTGATCCACCTGCCTCTGCCTCCCGAGTGCTGGCATTAAAGGCGTGTACCACCACTGCCCAGCTGAAATTCAAATTATTAATAAAAGTATTTAAAAAAAAAAAGACTCATCCACCTGGAGCCTTGACCTTGTCCAGTACAGAGAGGGCATCACTTCCCATCAGGCATCAGACCGTAAAAGAGCTCTTAATGCTCCCAAGAATCCTATATTCAGACTTCCTTCCTAATTCCTCCCTAACATTTCACAGTTTTCCCCCTCAAAACTCCCAGAGAACCTTTCTAACGTCTTTCCGGGTCACGATACAATGAACCTTGAAAACTATTAAACTACCTTGATTATTTTTTTAATAGTAAACTTTATTAAAAACCAGCAATGCATTAAAGTCCTAAAAGACCATGAATGTCAACCTAGACAATGTAGCCAGAAAAAAAGCTATCTGCCGCAGTAGAAGGAAAAAGAAAACCTTTCTATGGCACAAACATTAAAAAATGTGTACCCAGAAGGTCAACCTTAAACAAAATACAGAAAGTGATACTTCAGGCTGAGAGGAGGGATAAACACAGCCAGAGACTGTAGACGGTCAACAGATGAGGCGATCAGTACTGAAATACACAGTACTACTGAAAACACAAACACCACAGTAGCTGCTATCAACGCACACCTTTCAAAAATAACTTTAAATATTAGCAGCCGCGATTCTCCCATCAAACGACACAGGCCTGTTGGATGGATCATGAAACAAAACCCACTGCAAGAAACTCATCTTAGCTTTAAAGACAGGTACTACCTTAAGTGGACGTAGGTTCTCCAACCAAATGGAGCTAGGAAGCAAGCAGGGGTTGCTAGCCTATATATCTGACGAAAAAGACTTCAAACTAAAACTAATCAGGGAAGATTAAAAAGGACACTTCATTCTAAGGAAAGGAAAAATTAACCAAGAAGGCATTATTATCCTCAACACAGATGTACCAATCCCTGATGTGCTTAATTTCATAAAAAGTGTACTATTGGTATTGAAGACCCAGATTAATGCCAACCCATGAATAGTATGTGATTTCCATGTCCTACTTTCTCCAACTGACAGGTTATCAGGACAAAAATAAGCAGAGAAACAACAGAACTAAATGACATCATGCATAAAATGGACTTAGCAGTTACCTACAGAGTGTTCCACACAAACTCCAAATATACCTTCTACCTAGCAGCTCATAGAAGCTTCTCTAAAACAGACCATACTCTGGGCCACAAAATAAACCTTAGCAAAATCAGAAAGAGTGGAATAATACTGTGTATCCTTTCTGACCATAACGCAGCAAAACTTAAAATAGACAGAAAGCACATCTCGAGTGAGTACATAAACTCACCGATATTAAACAACTCACTATTGAATGCTGAATGGGTCAAAGAAGAGATCAAGAAAGAAAAAGAAGTCCTTCTCCACAATCCCCCAGCAAGCTCCTCTCTCACCCCTGACATCATCCTAGCTCACGTCTATGGATACTATTGTTTACCCAGGCATTTGCTGTCTCTAATTCCCTGTTTCCTCTTCACAGGGATGTATGAGGACACTGAGTGCAGTGTGTACATGAGCAGTGTCTCTCCTGGCCCCACGTGTCTGTCCGTCTGTCTGTCTGCTTATCTCAGACAGCCCTATAAACTGGGAGAGGGATTCTGTGATGTGCCACCAGGCTCCCGCTGATCCACGACAGAAGGAAAGAAAACTAGAACGTATTGGAAAGAGACATTGTATTCAAGTGAATAAACGTCATGGGAGGTTTGAGTGTTTTCAGACGTAGCAACTAAGCTAAGGAACACATTAAGTGTGACCAAAGACTCGCTTACTCCAACATGATGGCCACCAAGCTAATTTTGAAAGGAAACAATGTTTCTTGGAATTATGCAGTTTTTCTTTCCTCTCTTCAAGTTAAGATGTTCAAAATGTTCAAGAGTTGGGCTGGGTGTTTAACTTGGGGGTACAGCACCTGCCTAGCATGCTTGAAGCGCTACAAAAGACAGACAGGTCTCATTTCCAAAGCTTGGGAAAGCAAAACTTCCCCATTTCCCCCCATGATGAAGAACAGTCTAACAGTCTGTCAGATTCTAATGATTCTGCTTCTCCTTATATTCTAAATAACCCGAACATCCTTTAGAAAACAGAAGTGACTCCCCAAGGAAAACGAGCTTTCATTCTAGCTGTTGGGGTACAGCACACATCATGACCGGGAATGCGGGATATGGAGGTGGGAGGGAGGGGGGCTCAGTGTGTATCAGAAAGGCAGGATTCAGAGATCCCAACATCTGCAGCCATCTGGCTGTGAGGTGGCAGGCTCAGGACTGTGTATCTGTGCCCAGGCTGAAGGGTCTGCGTGATGATCAGAACAGTGCTTCCAGTCCTCATCAGAGGCTCCGAGGCTCAGCCACCGTTTACCCGGCGCTTCTAGCTATTTAGCAAGCAGCAGGCCATGGTGACAGAAAACATTAGCCTTAAAAAAAAAATCAGAATATGATGAGCATAGTGAGCTCTGGGTCTCTTGTTTAAATGTCAGCCCTGAAAAAAGTAAATAAATACGATGAGCTTCCTTCTCTTTTACCTGATATCCTTGGTGGTTCAGATCTTTAGTTAGGGAAGGGGGAAAAAAAAAATCACAATTTCAAACACAGGTATCATTAATTCAAATCGTGGTACAATTAGGGCCCTTCTGATTTACCCTTTGTGAAGCTTTGCATTTTCTGAATTATCTACACTGAACACACACTATTATAATTCAGAAACACACTTTATCATAGAGGATTGCTATAAAAGACAGACGCTAATTAGGATGGACTGCACCGCTGATCCTAACTGTCTAGGTTCTTAGCATTAAATTTTGCATCCTTGCCCAAGTACCACGGTGGAGTGTATGCTCACAACTCCCCTTGCTCTGGCCAATAAAAAACTACCAGCACGATGATTACAAATGTTTGGAATACATGTGTCTTAGTCAGGGTTTCTATTGCTGTGATGAAACACCATGACCAAAAGCAAATTGGGTGGGGAGGAAAGGGTTTATGTGGCTTACACTTCCACATTGTAGTCCATCATTGAAAAAAGTCAGGACAGGAACTCAAACAGGGCGGGAGCCTGATGCAAAGGCTATGGAAGAGTGCTGCTTGCTGGCTTGCTTCTCACGGCTTGCTCAGCCCGCTTCCTTATAGAACCCAGGACCACCATTCCAGGGATGGCACCACCCACCAATGACTAATCAAGCAAATGCCTTACAGCTGGATCTATGGAGGCATTTTTCTCAAAGTTCCCTCCTTTCAGATTAATGCCAGCGTGTGGGTCGAGCTGACATAAGGCCAGCCAGCACATGTATACTGATGGACTCTGCCTCTCCTGTTCCTGACTCTTGTCTGAAGATGATGACACTTTGCGTAGCTGAGAGACACTGGACAGAGAACAGATTAGACTCAGAAGGGAATCCTGCAACCGAGCCCAGCGGAGCTGAGATAGGGCTTTGTGTCCCAGAAGACCCTCAGCCATGCAAACATGTCAGCAGGAAACTTATAGCTGTCTGCCAGCGAGCGTTCTGAGGGCATCTGACATTAATGCTGCTGACGTCGATCACTGAATGAGGATAATGAATGACAACAACAACAAAATCCTTGGAGGGTAGAAATTTCCCTGTGGATTGAATTTCAGGGTATTTAAAAAAAAAATTCCCTCCACACACCGATGTAAGAAAGTAGCCCGCTTAATCATCAAGCCGGTTTGAAAACATTCTTTACACAGTAGTCCTCCCCCAACTTATCCAATATTCAATTGTTTAATTACAATTATAGGAAGTCTTACAAAGCATGTACGAGAACATTCAGCAACAGGATTTCACATTAAATGTTATGAGCCTCTTTCAAGGGTTCGAGTGTATTTTCTTACAAGATTTTCAACGTTGACAACTGTTTTCCACTTTGTATGCATTCTATAACATGTTTAAATCAATATCCTCTTGGCAGATATTTAGATGACATGCAATTTTAATTATTATAAATAGTGCCGCTCCAAACACTGCTACTGATAATTCTCCACACATATTCATGACTGTTCTCTTGCAGTGAATTCCCAGAATTAGAATTGCTGGGTTAACGAATGTGTAAATTTAGGATTTTTTTAAATATGCATTAATTGCTTAGATTTAATTTACTTTAATTAAAGGACTGGGAGCCCTACAGATTGAGTCACAGTCCCAAATTCTAAGTAAGCAAAGATTCCCCTATCTAAAATTCACTCTAATTAATCCTGCTGGAATTCAAAGTTTATTTAAAACCTGCAGGGTACCTGCTATGCTAAAGAGCTTCGTAGAGGTCGTGCGCCTGGGCATAATTCCTGGCTCTCTTGTTTCCAATACCATGCCTGTGCCTCAGTGTCCCCATCTGTAAAACAGGGAGGGGTGAGTGTTCCCATGCCTCATGGGTTAATAAGTCTTAAATACATGTGGCTCACTGAAAGCAGCGCTGGCACACAGGAAGATTTTAATATTGGATATCATTAGGGATAAATAAATGGCGAGGTCACAGGTTTTCCTCTTGGAAAGCTAAAAGCTTAATGAAAATGTTCAATTATAATTAGGTAGTAACATTTTCAAACCGTAAGCTGAGCCTTCACAGGATCTTTTAGCTCAGTTTAGTTTTTGGAAAGAAAGAGTCTAGGCCAGCCTTGAACTTGCTCTGTAGCCAAGGGAGCTCTTGAACTCTGGGTCCTCCTGTCTCCTCACTGCTCTAAGTACGATACTGCCAACCAAAGACCCTGGCGTGGAAACAAAGCCAAGCCATAGGAAAGTCTTTGAAGCAAGAGACTAAATCAGGCAGAGGGTTCTGGTAGCAAAACCTGAGCAACAGGGTCCATTCCAAGGTGAGGTCCCGTGATCCTTGTTGCCTAAAACGAGTAGGAACTTTTTTAAGAATGAAAGATGATGCTGCCTTCCCTTAGCCGGATACCTGTGCAGGCACAACACCAAGCGGACCACGGTCCTATAATCCCAGCACTCGGGAGGCTGAGACAAGATTTCCACGAATTCAAGGCTAACCTGGGTTCTTCGCTATGTTCCGGACCAGTTCAGACTAGAATGTGAGCCTCTGCCTAAGAACTAAATAGATCTTGAGAGCAAAAAAATCGAATCATCAGGGTTCCAAGCTGATCCTGATGAGTTTATCTCCACAACTTGAAAGTCCCCTAAACCAGTTCCCTGCACAGATGATGCTAATAGCTGCCCATTGCTGGGCTAAGTGCTTCACACGTATTTCTTCATTAAACCCTCAGCTGTCTGGAAGATTGGGTGCCAGTGTTCTTTTCCTCCTCAATATCCCAACTTTTAAGGAACTCTTTTTCAAAAAAGTCTATGTTCAGTGGTTGTCTAAAACTCTTCTAAGGAAGACTAAACTTTTTTTTTGCGGGGGGTGGGTTCACGACAGGGTTTCTCTGTTGTAACTCTGGCTCTCCTGGAACTCATTCTGTAGACCAGGCTGGCCCCATATTCACAGAGATCTGCCTGCCTCTGCCTCCTGAGTGCTGGGGTTAAAGGCATGTGCCACCACTGCCCCCCCCCCCCCCCCCCCACCCCCCCCCCCCCCCCCCCCCCCCCCCCCCCCCCCCCCCAAACCCCCCCCCCCCCCCCCCCCCCCCCCCCCCCCCCCCCCCCCCCCCCCCCCCCCCCCCCCCCCCCCCCCCCCCCCCCCCCCCCTCCCCCCCCCCCCCCACCCCCCCCCCCCCCCCCCCCCCCCCACCCCCCCCCCCCCCCCCCCCCCCCCCCCCCCCCCCCCCCCCCCCCCCCCCCCCCCCCCCCCCCCCCCCCCCCCCCCCCCCCCCCCCCCCCCCCCCCCCCCCCCCCCCCCCCCCCCCCCCCCCCCCCCCCCCCCCCCCCCCCCCCCCCCCCCCCCCCCCCCCCCCCCCCCCCCCCCCCCCCCCCCCCCCCCCCCCCCCCCCCCCCCCCCCCCCCCCCCCCCCCCCCCCCCCCCCCCCCCCCCCCCCCCCCCCCCCCCCCCCCCCCCCCCCCCCCCCCCCCCCCCCCCCCCCCCCCCCCCCCCCCCCCCCCCCCCCCCCCCCCCCCCCCCCCCCCCCCCCCCCCCCCCCCCCCCCCCCCCCCCCCCCCCCCCCCCCCCCCCCCCCCCCCCCCCCCCCCCCCCCCCCCCCCCCCCCCCCCCCCCCCCCCCCCCCCCCCCCCCCCCCCCCCCCCCCCCCCCCCCCCCCCCCCCCCCCCCCCCCCCCCCCCCCCCCCCCCCCCCCCCCCCCCCCCCCCCCCCCCCCCCCCCCCCCCCCCCCCCCCCCCCCCCCCCCCCCCCCCCCCCCCCCCCCCCCCCCCCCCCCCCCCCCCCCCCCCCCCCCCCCCCCCCCCCCCCCCCCCCCCCCCCCCCCCCCCCCCCCCCCCCCCCCCCCCCCCCCCCCCCCCCCCCCCCCCCCCCCCCCCCCCCCCCCCCCCCCCCCCCCCCCCCCCCCCCCCCCCCCCCCCCCCCCCCCCCCCCCCCCCCCCCCCCCCCCCCCCCCCCCCCCCCCCCCCCCCCCCCCCCCCCCCCCCCCCCCCCCCCCCCCCCCCCCCCCCCCCCCCCCCCCCCCCCCCCCCCCCCCCCCCCCCCCCCCCCCCCCCCCCCCCCCCCCCCCCCCCCCCCCCCCCCCCCCCCCCCCCCCCCCCCCCCCCCCCCCCCCCCCCCCCCCCCCCCCCCCCCCCCCCCCCCCCCCCCCCCCCCCCCCCCCCCCCCCCCCCCCCCCCCCCCCCCCCCCCCCCCCCCCCCCCCCCCCCCCCCCCCCCCCCCCCCCCCCCCCCCCCCCCCCCCCCCCCCCCCCCCCCCCCCCCCCCCCCCCCCCCCCCCCCCCCCCCCCCCCCCCCCCCCCCCCCCCCCCCCCCCCCCCCCCCCCCCCCCCCCCCCCCCCCCCCCCCCCCCCCCCCCCCCCCCCCCCCCCCCCCCCCCCCCCCCCCCCCCCCCCCCCCCCCCCCCCCCCCCCCCCCCCCCCCCCCCCCCCCCCCCCCCCCCCCCCCCCCCCCCCCCCCCCCCCCCCCCCCCCCCCCCCCCCCCCCCCCCCCCCCCCCCCCCCCCCCCCCCCCCCCCCCCCCCCCCCCCCCCCCCCCCCCCCCCCCCCCCCCCCCCCCCCCCCCCCCCCCCCCCCCCCCCCCCCCCCCCCCCCCCCCCCCCCCCCCCCCCCCCCCCCCCCCCCCCCCCCCCCCCCCCCCCCCCCCCCCCCCCCCCCCCCCCCCCCCCCCCCCCCCCCCCCCCCCCCCCCCCCCCCCCCCCCCCCCCCCCCCCCCCCCCCCCCCCCCCCCCCCCCCCCCCCCCCCCCCCCCCCCCCCCCCCCCCCCCCCCCCCCCCCCCCCCCCCCCCCCCCCCCCCCCCCCCCCCCCCCCCCCCCCCCCCCCCCCCCCCCCCCCCCCCCCCCCCCCCCCCCCCCCCCCCCCCCCCCCCCCCCCCCCCCCCCCCCCCCCCCCCCCCCCCCCCCCCCCCCCCCCCCCCCCCCCCCCCCCCCCCCCCCCCCCCCCCCCCCCCCCCCCCCCCCCCCCCCCCCCCCCCCCCCCCCCCCCCCCCCCCCCCCCCCCCCCCCCCCCCCCCCCCCCCCCCCCCCCCCCCCCCCCCCCCCCCCCCCCCCCCCCCCCCCCCCCCCCCCCCCCCCCCCCCCCCCCCCCCCCCCCCCCCCCCCCCCCCCCCCCCCCCCCCCCCCCCCCCCCCCCCCCCCCCCCCCCCCCCCCCCCCCCCCCCCCCCCCCCCCCCCCCCCCCCCCCCCCCCCCCCCCCCCCCCCCCCCCCCCCCCCCCCCCCCCCCCCCCCCCCCCCCCCCCCCCCCCCCCCCCCCCCCCCCCCCCCCCCCCCCCCCCCCCCCCCCCCCCCCCCCCCCCCCCCCCCCCCCCCCCCCCCCCCCCCCCCCCCCCACCCCCCCCCCCCCCCCCCCCCCCCCCCCCCCCCCCCCCCCCCCCCCCCCCCCCCCCCCCCCCCCCCCCCCCCCCCCCCCCCCCCCCCCCCCCCCCCCCCCCCCCCCCCCCCCCCCCCCCCCCCCCCCCCCCCCCCCCCCCCCCCCCCCCCCCCCCCCCCCCCCCCCCCCCCCCCCCCCCCCCCCCCCCCCCCCCCCCCCCCCCCCCCCCCCCCCCCCCCCCCCCCCCCCCCCCCCCCCCCCCCCCCCCCCCCCCCCCCCCCCCCCCCCCCCCCCCCCCCCCCCCCCCCCCCCCCCCCCCCCCCCCCCCCCCCCCCCCCCCCCCCCCCCCCCCCCCCCCCCCCCCCCCCCCCCCCCCCCCCCCCCCCCCCCCCCCCCCCCCCCCCCCCCCCCCCCCCCCCCCCCCCCCCCCCCCCCCCCCCCCCCCCCCCCCCCCCCCCCCCCCCCCCCCCCCCCCCCCCCCCCCCCCCCCCCCCCCCCCCCCCCCCCCCCCCCCCCCCCCCCCCCCCCCCCCCCCCCCCCCCCCCCCCCCCCCCCCCCCCCCCCCCCCCCCCCCCCCCCCCCCCCCCCCCCCCCCCCCCCCCCCCCCCCCCCCCCCCCCCCCCCCCACCCCCCCCCCCCCCCCCCCCCCCCCCCCCCCCCCCCCCCCCCCCCCCCCCCCCCCCCCCCCCCCCCCCCCCCCCCCCCCCCCCCCCCCCCCCCCCCCCCCCCCCCCCCCCCCCCCCCCCCCCCCCCCCCCCCCCCCCCCCCCCCCCCCCCCCCCCCCCCCCCCCCCCCCCCCCCCCCCCCCCCCCCCCCCCCCCCCCCCCCCCCCCCCCCCCCCCCCCCCCCCCCCCCCCCCCCCCCCCCCCCCCCCCCCCCCCCCCCCCCCCCCCCCCCCCCCCCCCCCCCCCCCCCCCCCCCCCCCCCCCCCCCCCCCCCCCCCCCCCCCCCCCCCCCCCCCCCCCCCCCCCCCCCCCCCCCCCCCCCCCCCCCCCCCCCCCCCCCCCCCCCCCCCCCCCCCCCCCCCCCCCCCCCCCCCCCCCCCCCCCCCCCCCCCCCCCCCCCCCCCCCCCCCCCCCCCCCCCCCCCCCCCCCCCCCCCCCCCCCCCCCCCCCCCCCCCCCCCCCCCCCCCCCCCCCCCCCCCCCCCCCCCCCCCCCCCCCCCCCCCCCCCCCCCCCCCCCCCCCCCCCCCCCCCCCCCCCCCCCCCCCCCCCCCCCCCCCCCCCCCCCCCCCCCCCCCCCCCCCCCCCCCCCCCCCCCCCCCCCCCCCCCCCCCCCCCCCCCCCCCCCCCCCCCCCCCCCCCCCCCCCCCCCCCCCCCCCCCCCCCCCCCCCCCCCCCCCCCCCCCCCCCCCCCCCCCCCCCCCCCCCCCCCCCCCCCCCCCCCCCCCCCCCCCCCCCCCCCCCCCCCCCCCCCCCCCCCCCCCCCCCCCCCCCCCCCCCCCCCCCCCCCCCCCCCCCCCCCCCCCCCCCCCCCCCCCCCCCCCCCCCCCCCCCCCCCCCCCCCCCCCCCCCCCCCCCCCCCCCCCCCCCCCCCCCCCCCCCCCCCCCCCCCCCCCCCCCCCCCCCCCCCCCCCCCCCCCCCCCCCCCCCCCCCCCCCCCCCCCCCCCCCCCCCCCCCCCCCCCCCCCCCCCCCCCCCCCCCCCCCCCCCCCCCCCCCCCCCCCCCCCCCCCCCCCCCCCCCCCCCCCCCCCCCCCCCCCCCCCCCCCCCCCCCCCCCCCCCCCCCCCCCCCCCCCCCCCCCCCCCCCCCCCCCCCCCCCCCCCCCCCCCCCCCCCCCCCCCCCCCCCCCCCCCCCCCCCCCCCCCCCCCCCCCCCCCCCCCCCCCCCCCCCCCCCCCCCCCCCCCCCCCCCCCCCCCCCCCCCCCCCCCCCCCCCCCCCCCCCCCCCCCCCCCCCCCCCCCCCCCCCCCCCCCCCCCCCCCCCCCCCCCCACCCCCCCCCCCCCCCCCCCCACCACCCCCCCCCCCCCCCCAGCAACCACATGGTGGCTCACAACCATCTATAATGGGGTCTAGTGCCCTCTTCTGGCATGCGGACATACATGCAGCTAGAGCACTCATACATAAAATACATACATAAATAAATCTTTAAAAAAATTATCTCACCTAAGATCTAACCATCCAAAATAACTGTACAGCCATCCAAATTGTGCGAGGGTAGACTTGCTAGAGCTGCTAAGAGTCAGAAATGGGAACCAGGTACAATTCTTCATTCTCATAAAGCAAGAGGCTGAATTCCGTGTGCTCCAAGTCATACACCTGCAAGGTTTGTGAATCCTTTCAAAGCTTTTAATAAACGACGTTAGCAGAAGAAGGTGGCAACGATGACTGCCCAGCTGCCACAAACAGTTCAGCTAAAATAAACGTTCTAATTAAAACGAATCCTAACCATCAGGATTTCATTTCCCTTCCTAATGATTAAGGGCTGAACTGAGGGCTCTTCAGACTGTACCACTTATAACGCGATCTGCATTTACAGGAGAGAGAGTGGTCGTAACACGCCCTGGGGAGACACCGGCAGAGCGCTAGTGAGTGCATGGCTGTTCACTCAGGGAAGAGCAACCATGTATGTGTGTGTGTGTGTGTATCTGCATATATACATATATATATGTGTGTGTGTGTGTGTGTGTGTGTGTATACATGTATGTGTGTGCCTCTCGGAGCTGGTATGACTTGCATGCACCACCATGCATTCAGAGTGTAGCCATTCGTGTGTGTGTGTGTGTGTGTGTGTGTGTGTACGCGTGTATAATATCTGTGTCATGTGGATGTGTGCAAGTATGTATGTGAGTATATACACCTACTTGTGGTATGTGTGTGTACAAGCGTGCATGTGCTCACACATGTACATACAGGGGGTCAGAGGTTGGCAGCACCGTCTTCCGTTTTATCCTCCACTCGATTGAGATGAGGACTCCCACTGAACCTGAAGTTCACCAGTCCTGCCTGACAAGCAGGACAGAGAACCCGGACTCCACTGTATCAGTGCTTCTACTGTGAATTCTACACAGGACCTCGTGCTTACATGGTGGCACGTTACCGACCAAGGCATCTCTTTAGCTCTGCGGCATTTTTTTTTTTTTTTAAATTCAGACCCCATTACTGGTGGTTGTGAGCCACATGAGGCTGCTGGGAATTGAACTCAAGACCTCTGGGAGAGCAGTCGGTGCTCTTAACCGCTGGTCCTTCTCTCCAACCCCCTTCTTCCTTCTTCCTCTTTCTTTTTAGTGGCTGTGCCTCTCTGGGCCGAGTGCCCCAACTCTACTGACCATGTGGCAGCGGTATTTCCACCCCTCGGAAACTTCATTTCCAGAAAGTCAAAGCTCATAATTCTAAAAGAAAAAAAATGTAATTCAAAGTATTTTCCAGACCATTTATGAACTGGCAGACAAGACTGTCATACGTAGACAAAATTGCCTTCGGGGCTTAAAACTAATGATGTTCCTTCCAAATATTTATGTTTACAGGGGGGAAAATCACTAAGATGAAATAGAACAAGAAATTAATCTGTAGTACATATTAAAGGAGTTTAGCAGAAAGTTTAAACGGCGAGTCCTTTGTAAGTTTCAAGCTAGGAATAAAAGTTATAAACATAAATAAAAGTGTTAAGATATAAACAAACATATTCACGTAAATATTTACATGAAATGCTAATATGAATATAGATAGAAGTTATTTGTGGGGCTTCGCAGGTTTGAAAAAAACCTTCAGTTTTAGATGGAAGGTTTTCACTGTATGACATCTTTAATATGTATTTTTATTTTTAATGGACACATAATACACACACTCACAATCTTTCTCTCTTTCTGTGGTATCGGGTTCAAACCTAGGGCCCATGAACACTTGGGCAAGTGGTCCATCCCTGGGCCATGCTCCAGCCCTAGGGGGGTTCCCAATGAACCTCATAATGCACGTAATGCAGAAGGAGTAATCAGGGTAACTTGCAAATCCCACACTCCGGCACACAGCATTCATCCCCGCCCCCCCCCCCCCCCCCCCCCACCTCAAGCCAGTCCGTTCCACAGCTGTGCTCCAGAACAATCATTCTGCTTTACGTCCAGCCTGCCCACCACTTCTCTCTGCACCCTCCTGGACTCTCACACTCACTCTCTCCTCCTAGGATCCATAAATAGGAGCTTCAGTAGCGTCCTTGTCAGTAACAAGCAATGTTTGCTTTCTGTGCTTGACTTAAACATTTAAATTACGGGAGCAGATTTGAGAGACATCTCACAAATGGAGACATACAATGAGCACAGAGCATGCTCTGTATTGCCTGCATGCTACAGTTTGCATCGTATATGATCTCGAAGGATCCAAGCGTTAAGGGGCTGGACCTCGCGTGGTGCCATTGGGAGCAATGAAGCCTGAAGAGGTGGGTCCAGTCTTCAGGTCATTGGGGCCCCAAATGGCTTGTGGGAGCCGGCTCCCCAATCTTTCTCTTTTTACTTCTCCACCCTAGGTAATCAATTTTACTCCTCAGTGTGCTGATTTGCAGGGTCCCAAAGCAAGGAAGCCCACCAGCCGTGGACTGAAATCTCTAAAGCAATAAGCCCGAAGAAACCTTCTCTTTCTATAATTTGATTGTTTCGGGCTTCTGTTAGAGTAAGAAGCAGCTAACAGAACATAGAAAAGAAGACCACACTATCATAGGACTACAAAAAATGGCTAAACTCACAAAGACTGGCCATACCACCTTGGTAAGGAAGCACACCAATTACTCTGCTCAACACTGGAGGAGGATACAGTGGTTGAACTTGGGCATCTTGTCCTATCTTTAAAATGGTACACTGAGCAACAGAAAGCAGACACAGCACACAGACTGGTCCAGTTAATACAAAACACTTAGGGTGAATCTCATCTGCAGGGACAGACAGCAGATCTACAGTTACCTTGGGACAAGGTGTGTGTGTGTGTGTGTGTATGTGTGTGTCTGTGTCTGCATGTGTTTGTCTCTATGTCTGTTTATGTGTTTGTGTCTCTGTGCCCCTGTGTGTGTGTGTGTGTGTGTGTGTGTGTGTGTGTGTGTGTGTGTGTGTCTGTGTCTGCATGTGTTTGTCTCTATGTCTGAGTATGTGTTTGTGTCTGTGTGTGTGTGTGTGTGTGTGTGTGTGTGTGTGTGTGTATGTGTCTGCATGTGTTTGTCTCTATGTCTGAGTATGTGTTTGTGTCTCTGTGTCTCTGTCTGTATGTGTCTGTCTGTCTGTCTGTCTCTTTTTCTGTGATTGTGTGTGTGTCTGTGTCTGCATGTGTTTGTCTCTATGTCTGTGTATGTGTGTGTCTGTGTCTGCGTGTGTCTGTCTGTCTGTCTTTTTCTGTGATTGTGTGTGTGTGTCTGTGTGTGTGTGTGTGTGTTTCCACCTGCACTAGGAACAGGAATATTTTATACTTTGATCATGCTAGAGATTACACTAAAATAGAAATTTTCCTAAATGCACCCGTGTATATACAAAATATGACCTGGTCTTCGTATATAAACATAAAAGTTTGCTACTCAAGTTTTGAACTTAAACTGCTTTCTGGACTAAGTCAGACTTTCCAAAGGGTTCCCAGGCAGGCTCTCACAGGCAGAGCATCAAGGCCTAGAGCATCCTGGAAGAGAAGCAGGGCTCCTTCTCTGACCCGGGCGCCCGACTCACCCGTGAGGGCTCCTCCCAGGCTCCCCCGCCGCAGCTGCTTCCCGTCCTCACTCAGCTGTCTCTTATACTTCAGTGACTTTCCGAGGCCACACACCACATCTGGGTTGCTGCACTTCCTGAATGGCATGGGTGGCGGAGACAGAATGTGGTCAAGCTGTGGAGAGAAGGGCAGTGGTGTCATCTCCTGGGGCACTTGGCACAGCCTGGACGCGCGGGCTCTTCGCATCTCCTTCTCTAAACACAGGCCTCCCAATTCTGTCTTTTATCGGATTAGCTCGGAGGTTCTAGATTCCTTTCTTGTGCCCTCTGCCGAGAGTCAGTATTGATCACCGCAGAATTGCAGTGCCGGGTAAGGTCAGTCCCTGGGCTTGCTGGCCAGCTAGCCTAGGCTAACAGGACGGTTTCAGGCCAATAAAAGACCTCTCCAAAAAGGTGAGCAGTACCTGAAGAACGGTCACCTGGGGTTGACGTCTAGTATCCACATGCACACAGAGGTGCACTAAATCCCCTACAAATATATACAGTGCACCACACACACACACACACACACACACACACACACACACACACACTGCAAAGAGAAGGCGTTGTTTCGTGTCTGAATTATATACGCATACATGTGTATCCTGGACCCCTATATAACATGTCCTTCTGTGGGTCCCCAAATTTGAAATATTGCTATAAAAAAAAAAAAACCAGATCAAATTCCACCTACTGCTCACACACATACACACACAGGAGAGGAATTTCTAAGCACTGCAGCCATTAATGGAAATCAATACAACCTTATATCTCTCTCTAGCTCTTAAAAAGAAAGCCTGTCACAGGAGTCAGAGAAACCAAAGTCACTTCGAAAGACAGCGTTCTACAAAAGAATCCGCTGCTGTCAAAACACTTGTGTCAAGATCTGCTCCAGCTTTCGTGAGAACCTTCCAGGCCTAAAGAGAGCCATAGCTTCTGAACATTCACCTTCCAGTGTGAATGCCTGTGTGTGTGTTGAGACGGTTAATCAGGGAAAAAAAAATCCCTGCGCGTATACGTACGTCCCTATGAGAGGCCCCATGATATGTTCAGAGAGTCACAGAAATCCCAGTGGTCACACAGAGGGGGCCAACTCCATATAAACTTCACAGCGGGAAATGCTTACATGGCGCTGCTAAAGGCCGCTTTAAGGAGGGTCTCACCGAGGTCTGCTTTGCTTTCATGGGGAAAGGTAGGCAGGTGGGTATAATTATCCGATTTGTTTTAAAGACCACGGTAAGTGTTCTTGTGGGAGGAAGAAAGTCAAAGGCTAAGCCACCCATCGGTCTGTCCACACGCTGCAGCACATTCAAAATCACTGCAAAAAGAAACTTGCGCTTGGTGATGGGTAACCCCTCCATGGACAGTTGAGACTGAACCCTCGTCGGTTCCTCCCCATGAGATGTGAGCTTTCTCCCGTCCTCAACTGTGTTCATTAGCAACCCAAGACGGATTTCAAGCGCTTAGTAAAGCCATCTCCAGCTCCCGGACTCTCGGGTCGGGGCTGCATTTCAGTGGCTGTCGGCATTTTAGTGAGAGGGCCCTGACAACAGTCCGTCCACTGCAGGATGGAAGCCGAGTCGGGAGGGGAAGGGGACTCCAGAGAGCACTCTTCAGAGAAGCAGCCCTTTCAGAGGAGGGGCTGCAGTCATCCGAAGGTGTCAGCCCAGGCTGCTGTTCATTACATACGTGTCCACTTAGCGGGGCCTCCGAGGAGAGATTCCTGTCCAGCCTTAGAAATTTTGCCCTTAAATCTTACAGACAATGAAGTGCCCGGATAGTTACTGGCGGACGACTAGAAAACGCAGGACCCCGTCTGCAGTCCGACTGCAGTCCGACCATCAGACCACAGAGAGGTTGCCGGTGCCCTGTTGTTGGTAACGATGTACGTCCTCACCTGTGTGTCTTTTTGTAAGTTCCAATTTATTATTATTATTATTATTTGCATTTAAAATTTCCTAAAGAAGACGCGTGGCTATGGAAGCACGAACCGGAATGAGCGAGAGGATGGAACACCCCTGGTCTACATGCCAGGCCAGAAATCCTTTGCCAACTTGACTCTCATCTCCTCCCCTCCCCCTCTACATGTGCGCGTGTGCAACTCCCACGCCACTCCCACAGGGTATACCTTGCAGACTTGACTCTTCCCCATTAATCCTTGAGCACGGCTCTTCTAAGAACACAGATGACCTCTTAAACTCACCTATTCTGTAACCTATATATTCTTATCCAGTATCTCCAACCTTGTGAATAAGGTCAAATGCAAAAGCTGGGAAAACTACAAAACAAGGGTCTGCCACGGAGACTTGATATTATTAAGTTCCTCTTTTCAATTACTAGGAAAGTTGCAGCCACAAGGTGGCAGTGTACCATAGACATTGAGCAAAATGTCCCGCGCTAGCTACTGCTAGCAAACACACCAAGAACGCATGGCCGCCCTTCAAGGCAATCGAGCGGGTTCGGGCCCATTCTACTTTGTTATTTTCTCTTAATTACTAGTGGCAGCTGCATAAACTACAAATATTTATTGTTTAAGGTCCATCGGCTTCTGCTACCCATTTCTCATTCGCTTGCAGAATTACAATTAATTACTCTGGGGAAGAGTGTTATATCACAAATCAACAGAGGGTGGAAAAGAAGTAGAAAAAAGAAAAAAGAAAAACAAAAACCCAGGTCTTTCCTAGGTAGGAATTATGCCATCTCCGTACATTTTCTATAGTCACAAACGCCATGGGACATGCGTGGAAGAAAGAGGAAAATGCGGGCAAAAGAAAGCCTGGGCAAAAGAGGAACGAAAAAAGGAAAAAACCAACACCGTTTACCCATCACAAAAGTGAAGCCGTGAGCCCACAGTCCCTAGGCGGTGGCTTTTCATCAGAGTCTCAGCCGCAAGGGAAAACCAGTACTTAAAACCGGGGAAATCGAGGCAGTGAACAGCGAGGGCGGAACAGGTCTCAAAACCAGGAGAAAACCCTCGAAGCAGAACAATGCTCTGCCATCCCCATCTCCTTCCTCTGCCAATTCACACTCCTGGCAGGGCTGTCTCTAAACACATCATTTCCCCAAATTTTCCGCGTTGTCAGTGGCTTTAGTCTTTCTATAACAATTAGTCAAAGCTTCTCAAAACGGCTCACTGCAGCCTGGCAATTTGTTTTCCATTTTTTGCCCGGATACCGACACTAGCGATCCCTTAAAAACCACTTCATCACACCCTAGAGCCGATGGCACATATCAAACCTGTCGCTGCAAACATTGCCTTTTGACTGATTTCCATATAACACTCTCCGGCTTTTTCATATCCCAAAGTTGGCGTTCTACTGGTTTAACCGCAGACAGGGCATCCTGAAGCTCTCCCCATGGTGAGCCACCGAGGCATGGCTTTGATCTATCTACTGCAAGCATTTCTGGTGCGCCCCACCCCCACCCCCATCAGCGGACTGCAGGCTGTTACAGAGCCCAGACCCACCCCTCTGTGGCTTAGCATGCAGCCAGCCACAAACACATTGTACTGAACGAGGTCACCTGAAACCATGCCTGTCTTTCATCCACAAATAGCAAATCCTGGTTTCTAGCGACTAGACTTCTTCAAAATCTCCCACGTTAGTTTTTGCAAAGTCCTTCACTTCAAAGAAGAGCCACAGAACACTGGAGAAAAGTCCATCTGCACGTTACTAAATTTAGAATTCAGACAGAGGTGCTGCATGCTACAATGTGTCTAAGACGAACACCTGCTCTTGCTAGAAACTGTCCCGTGAACCACAAACGCAGCTTAGGGACCGAGGGCTCATGGCCAAGAGGAATCTGGCACATGTGTGAAGGAAAGTTCACACAACTGCTGGTCCTGTGACTGCTGATAATACACAACTCATGTAGTAAGCTCACATCCACGCTCTCTGCCATCTTCTCCCTCGTTGCTGGCCATCCAACAAAAAGCTGAGAAGAATAGAACCCATCGTGATTACCTGTGGCTTCTGTCTTCAGCGAAGATGAACACAAGTCAAGACATTTAGGAGAGCATCTAATCTTCAGTTCCTCTGCCTTCCCATCACACCCACCCCTGCAGATAGGAGCCATGGGTACATGTCCCTGGGCTGATCCACGCCGCACAGTGGCACCTACCACCTCTATAAAGTACACGGTAACTGCCCACGCACAGGATGCTCCAGCCTAACTACCTTCTCCCAATGGATCTCCAGACACTGCCCAGTCAAGGTCAAGTTCATCAACTCTTTCATTCCACAGTTTCTAAGTATTCACAAGGACCTTATGAAGAGATGGAGAGAGAGCTCTGATATTAATGAACGAAACTTGTTTATTCTAGCTACTAGGGACACAAACCGTACATTGACAGTCCTGACTTCTTTCTCAACCCACACTCCAACAGCACGTCTGCTGACTCATCCTTCAAAACACATCTCCAAGCCCAATCCCCAAGCCACTTCTGCTGCCGCCTTGTCCCTGCCGTGGTGCTCTCTCAGCTGACAGCCCCCCAAGGGCTCCTTCTGCCTTCTCCCTAATCTCAGGGGAGTAACCCTTCAAAGCATCTGCCAGATGCCCCAGCTGGTCTGCTGGAGGCCTTTCTCAGTTTCTCCTCCACCTGGCACAGACTTGATGTTCACACAGAGTTACGTCGGCCTGCCAGGTCCCACACCTGCCTGATCCCAGCCAACACTCTCCGCGGCGCCCAGTCCACCGTGCCCATCTACATAACTGTAATGGCTCCAGCCTTCTCCCTGTGCGTATCTCCTCCCTGGGAGTTACTCTTAGCTGGCCTCCTCCACTTCCGGGGCCCTGGTCAAATGACAGTCTCTCTGGAGGCTTTAGCGCTAACTATATGAAAAATAGCATTGTCCTCACTTGACCCTTTGCCCTCTCTTTCCTTCAAGGCATCTGTTACATATTGTTACATATCTATTACATAATGTTACATATTGTGTATGAGACCTTTTATGCTCGTTTGTTGTCATTCTTCCTCTGCTGATATAACAAACTTTGCAAGTCTGTTTTTTCTTCTGCTCCATCCCTACAATAGTGCTCATTAAAGAAAGAGAGAAACGGAGGTGGGGGGAGGAAGGAAAAGGAAGAAAAGGAAAGATTTTGTGTGAAACACTAATGCCTGGTATGTAGAGGTATTCAGTTAAAACACAACAGTAGTAAAAATTGAGAACTCAGGCCATAAAGAACCTTTATTGTTGGAAAAATAAGAAATTACGACAAATGTGCTCAAGGTGAAATGCTGCGAGTCTCCAATACTTTGGCAACATCGGGTGCTTGGGTGTATGGAAAAGCCTTAGGTCGTATCAAATGGCGTCCTTCAGAAGAGTCTGTTATACACACTAAACCAGGATGCTAATTTTTAAGCAGGGCTATCTCTGAAGGTGATTCCTAAATCATGAATCATCTGACCTTTTAATGTATCCTCGCTGGCACGCTCACTTGTGCCCGCTCACTTGTGTCCGTCAATCCCATCTCCCAGCCCCGTTCCTCTCTTCTGTAATTCTGCATTCATTCCCAAGATGTGACACGTGCATTTTAAAGGCCCATCGGGAACTCGTGTGCCCTAAGGCCAGAGTTCATGAGTTCAAAGGAATCACCAATGTCATCTGCATTCGTAATGGAACCTCGCTGCTCAAGCCCATTATTGTGCTTAACGCAGAGGAAAGGACTGACTAGCAGTGTAGGGTATGAAAACATTGATTTCGTTGCTTGATATTCAATAGTCTGGGAAGTCAAAACCAAAGATACAAAAATACCTGGATTGTGAAACTGCATAGACCTTGCTTATAGCTCTAATTAAAGTCCTTATTATCTTTCCCCTTGTTCCTCGCCATCCAACAGAGTCAAACCGACAAACTGGAATGACTTTATTATACTTCAGACTTAGATTCTACGTTTAAGCCAAAGCCTACAATCAATACTCTAAAATCTGGACAGAATAGGTTTCTCTGGTTGAGACGGTCATCACCGGCTTGCACGAATCCCACAGTGGTTAGCTTAGGTAGTCAGCCCAGAACTGGCACTCAGTGTCCCCATGAAGGTATTTAACTTTTAACGTACCTTCTCCTCACCCACAGGACATCAGGAATGATCACACTCGTCTCCTGAGTTGGTGGTGAGAACGAGAAAGGTACCTGAACGCCCGGTAAATAGGAAGCGCACTGTTAATGTCTGCTGAGCTTACTTTCCATTTCACACCGTCACCTCCTGCGTTGCCCAGGTGAACACTTCTTCATGGAAATTAAACCCAACCGTAACTTGACCCAGGAATCTGTGCTTTCGTTAGTATAGCTCAAGTGAGAGTTTGGTTTAAACTGACGTGCAGGTAACCCAGGCCCAAATGCTGAAACACAGAATGCCTGAGTCATGAGAAATCACACTTTCTCGTCCTTGTATGTGGCTTGTCAGCTGCATTATCGCATTTGGGAGGAGCCCTGGATAAAGCCAAATGCTCAGGGACGGGATTCCAAGGCCACATCATAGGCAGGCTACTTCTGGCTTGGAGATCAGATCTCAGAGCTGGTGAGGACACACAGATGATGCATGACAGGGGAGCAGCCCGGCAATCCATAACCGAAGATAGTGGTGCTCACTCTGCTGTCAATCGCACATTTTTTCTTTTTCACTCGCCCTTCAGCCGGCAGGCAATCACATGGCTTCTTATTCCTCGGGTTGAATCACCTCTGCATCCTTACCTCTGCTCTGCAGGACTCAAGAGTACACTTAAAAAAATACTTCTTATTCTTGTCACTGCCTACACAATACGCCATGTCCCCTCACTGCATCCTAATATCTAAGTATTGACCCATCGACCACGGAGAGGGTGACAGGCCTGACCACACTGTATCGGGCCTGTTAATTGACTGCGCTGACAATCACTCTGGACTAGATCCCCCAGAACACAGGCTTCCACTTAATGATGCTGTGAGCAGCCGCCCTACAGATCTGCCTGCTCGGATCCACAGTGTGCAAGGAGGGGTGGGTGCCACTGGGCCCTGGTAAGACCATCCCCATTTATGAATTTTATTAAGCTGTTTTGTTAATATTGTTGCTTTCTTGTTTGAGACAGTCTCTACTCCAGGGTTGGCCTCAAACTTGAGATCTACCTGCGTCAGCTTCCTGAGAATCAGGATGAGGACAGGTGTGCGCACCTTAGGAAGCAGCATTAAGCCAGGGTTCGTTCTGGGCCCAGGTGTACACCTAGCCATGTTTCTCTAGACATCATCCTCAAAGCCTCTGACTCCTCATCAGTCACTGCAATGTGGCCCATCTCCAACCACAAGCCACACAGACAGACTTCATGTTACCCTCCAAAGTGGGATTCTTAGTTTGTGAAGATTTTTATCTACACATATACACACACATACACACATAATACACACACTTGCATACACATACACATATATACACACATATACCTACACACATAATACACACACACACATACACACACACACAATACACACACTCACACACGCATATACACACATATACACACACACAATACTCACACACTCACACGCATATACACATACACACACGCACATACACACACACATGCATATACACACACACATACACACATATACACACACATACACACATGCTCACATACACTAGACATTGGCAGTGCCTGGAAGCCATTTTTTGACCTCACAGTTTGGGGAAATGTAGTAGCTGAGCCCGGAGATGCTACTAAGTGTATCTTGTAGAGCGCAGGGCAGCCCCAACAAGCAAGACTCACTGGACACATATGTCAAGATGCCACTGTTGGGGTCCCTTGCTCTATGCTTGCTTTCTTCTTGTCTACCTGCACCTATTTTTAAAATAAACCCCCCCCTTACTAAGTGATGTGTTGCAGTGGGTCACCTTAAAACCTTTTGAGGACCAGCTGTGGGGAGCAACACAGGCCTGCGACTGCAGCTCTCGGGGGTGAAGGCAGGAGAATCAGAAGTGTGAGGCCAGCCTCTGCTACATAATATTTGAAGCCATCCTGGGCTACAAGAAAGCCTGCCTTCAAATTTTTTTTTGAGCAGGGCATGGTGGCGCACGCCTTTAATCCCAGCACTCCGGAGGCAGAGGCAGGTGGATCTCTGAGAGTCTGAGGCCTGCCTGGTCTACAGAGTGAGCTCCAGGACAGCCAGAGCTACAACAGAGAAACCCAGTGTCAAAAAAACAAACAAAAAACCTTCTGAGAACAAAGGGAGAGTGGCAGAAAAGAATAGTTAGAAAAACTGTTGATGCTTACAACGGCTGGTAAGCCACTATTTCCCAAGCAGGACTAACTCACTCAAATGACTTAACTTTACTATAATCACTTTCTCACTGAATGGCACTATTCTCAAAAAAATGTAACAATGGAATATATTTAAACCAGGAAGTATACTAGATACCAACACTATTTTCTAACTTTGACATCTGGTGAGGGGTCAGAGCCCAGAAATTTGAGATTCTCCTGCTTCACCTTTCCAAATACTGGGATTATAGGCAGGCACCCCCATGCTTGGCTTCCATCTTTGATTTCACAATTAATCCCTGGAATCACGAACTTCCATCAGCAATGTGAAATAAGTTTCAGAAATGTCCTAAGGTGGTGTTGTTTAAACTACGATTGCCTAGACGGAGCTGTACCACCAGGGTCACTGCTCAAGAGCATTGATTTCTCTTCCCTCCCTCGAAATATGTAAATTAGCACTTTGATGGCATTGTCTCACGTGCCTGTCAACACAACTTCAAGAAGGTCAATTCCTTTACTCATGAACCGCTTCCCCGCGCACATACACATCAAGCACTGGCAAGAGAACACAGTCACGAGCCCAGGAAGGGCATCGTACAGCAAGCATTTGATAGCAACCGGGTACGACAAGTCCAGTCACCTAAAAGTGTGAAAAACAGCGCTAACATCATTTAACACCCTTGAAAATGTGGCATTTACCCTTACCCTTTTCAGAATATTAACTGCTACTCAAAGTTTGGTTTAGGAATGACGACACAGGGGAAAACCTGGGGAACATACAACTCAACTTTGCATATATGGATCACCTGTTTTCCTGTCACTTTACTATTCTGGGCGTCCTCCTGACCTTTATTTGGGGCTCTAATCTATGCCTGCAGTTGTTTACCCATCTGAAGTCATTAAATTCCCTCGATACCATCCTGTCCCCGTCAGCAATGCAACTCAAGAGTCTGACCCTGCTTAACAAGCGGAAGGGGAAAACACTTCCCCAAGGTTATTTCCTTCAGTATAAACCACGGAAAAGTCTCACACGGTACCACAGAAGTTGGTGTAATGTGCCCGCTTCCCCTTTTCTCAGATGAGGTTCTATTAATATTCCTAACTTGCCAAAATGGGGGAACAGATACCGGAGGATTCAACATCTTCAGCTCGGTAGGAGATGACCTCATGGATCAAGTCCAGCATCGTAACTCGACAGCCCTATTCCTTTGTTGTTCCAAACAGTCTCCCCGGCAGGGGCTACCACGCTGAAGCACATACACCCAGGGGCCCGACTGAGGATACTCCCTAGACGTAGTCTGATGCTGAAATTCCGGTGTCTACAAGTCCAAACGATATGACTAAATCCTGGGTGGTGGCGCACAGAGGTGGCTTTCTCAGCATTCAGGAATTGCTGCACATTAGCGGTGCCGGGCAGCCAGTAACAATGGGTGTAGTCCAATTTCCTGATATTACTGGAAGACTGAGGCACACACAGTATACAGTGATTGTTGGCGCGTGAACCCAGACGGGAACCCGAATGTCTGAATCTGACCCACTGTAGGTTCTGCTGCTCATCCTTGTGTGCGCTGCCTCCCGAAGCCTCAAGGCCCCCAGCACGCCGCCGCTATTATAACCAACCTGAACGATTCCAGGGGTTTTTCTAACTATGTACATTTTACCCAACCAAAGTTGTCCTAAAAAAGTGATTCAAATGCCTGTTATGGACAGACAATGGCTAAGAACTGAACGAAAGAATAGTGTCCCCAAATGAAACCACCATCCATAAACAACACAGCAGACACAGAGATGTAGTCCAGACTATGGGGCCTTAAGAACAGTGGTGGTCTGGCAGCCCATTAATTAATTTTCCTTTCTGTGTTGTCAGAGCAAAGCTGCATTCCTCGTGGCCTCTGCTCGCAATGGCTCAGACAGATTACAGTCAGCAACCTGGGAGCTAGACCAGGAAGGGGCGTGGAGTGGTATCTAAAGACATGCTAATTTTAATTCTGCTTCGGGGTTTTTCATAAATGTTTTTCCTTAGTCACCAATGGCTTCACCAGGGCCAGGTCCTCAGGAGCTGCCAACATGTTACGTCCTATTTTCTCAAGGAACCAGGAGCCCAGCAAGGATGGGGTCAGTACTCTGAAGCCAATGTCTAGGCATAAAACAAATTTTAAAGGACTATTTTTATTTTCATATGTTGGGGGGGGGTGTGAGTGCGCGCGTGTGAGAGGTACACAGAGGCCAGAAGAGGAGGGCACAGGATCCTTTGGACCTGGAGTTACAGGTAGTTGTAAGTCACCCAGTGTGGGTGAAAACTGAACTCAGCTCCTCTGGAAAAGTGACAAGTGATCTTAACCACTGGACTATCCCTCCAGTCTAACAGCAAACCATTTTTAATTTCATCTATAAAATTTCACCTATAAAATAATTATACAGAGATAACTATACCCCCTCACGATATTCTTGTGGATCAATATTAAACCCTGAGTGTAATACAATAAAAACGAATTAGATGTTCACTCTTTCCCGCTCTTCCTACCCCTCCCGAGCCTCGTCCTTCTATCAGATTTGGAAATTTCTTCTATCATACTCACAAAACTAAAAGTAAAATGTTAAAGCTTTATTAATTTATTGAGGAGGAGTCAACTCCTCTTGTAAAATAACACCTATGCTTTTTAAACAAACCTGTAAATAATATTCACTTTTTAATTTCACATTAAGAGGAAATATCATTTTGGGGTTAAGTCAGCAGTGGACAGAGTTGAAGACTGAACTCTGACCCCAAAAGACAAAATGAATGTTCTTAAGAATCATGAGTCATAAGGGCTGGAGAGATGGTTCTGTGGTCCAGAGCACTGGCTGCTCTTCCAGAGGTCCTGAGTTCAATTCCCAGCACCCACATGACGGTTCACAACCATCTATAATGGGGTCTGATGCCCTCTTCTGGTGTGCAGGTGTACATGCAGATAGAACACTCATAAGTGGAAAAAAATACAATCACACCCAGGATGACAGCCAATTCTACTTCCTTTCTCCCTAAAGAACAGAAACAATAAAACACATCAGGGCACAAGAACCTCAAAGGGAAAAGCTGACAAGATGCAGAGTATCAACTGGTTCCTACCTCGGAAAGCATGAACACACTGACATCTGACAGAGTCTGAAAATAGACTCAGGCAGATGAGCCACGAAGCCACTACACACTCAGCCTCACGACCCACCTCCGCCTTCCACGCCCTGGGTCTCTGCTTTCCCTTCCTGCTCACATCTCGCTGGTGAGAGGATTCTGTGCTGAACTCGTGTGTATCTGTAGGCTGAAATCAAAAGAGATGCTGAGAGAAAGTAGCAGGTTTGAACTTCCAATCTGCCTGCGAGCCTAGGACTCCACTCCGCAGGCACAGAGAGCATTCTTTTCAACAAAGCTAGTGCTCTGGGGTAGAAAGGGGGTGGGGGATGTTGGGAGAATGTTGGGAGGGGGTGGCTAACGGATGCGGCTGGATGGGAGGAACAATTTCTAATGTCCGCTTACCTCACTTGCAATCAATACATTTAACTTCGTATTTTTAATTAGCCAGTAGAGGAACCTGAATCTTCCCACACTGAGAAATCATGACCGTTTGAGGCGCTGGCTGCGCCACTTGCTCTGACCTGGCCCTCACACGCGGTACGCACGTATTTCAACATCCCAGCAGGACTGGATGCACACACATCATGCGCTAAATTAAAAGTAATTTTAAGAACCTGAATTTATAATGGATCTATTCTGATTTTTTAGTTTTTTCTATTTATACGAGGATTTTTAAGCAACGGATTTCTCTGTCATGTGTTTATTTGAAGAGTAACAAAAACCAGCTCAAACCATGGGATGCACCGTTTTGAATGGTGAGGCCGCACCTATTTGACTGCTCCAGCTGGGGAAGCAAACATTCCCTTCCAACGTGCACAGCATCAGGGATCTCAGGAGCCAGGCTGCCTCCTCAGCAGCACTCTGGCCTCCGGGTCCACATCGCTCTCAAGGCTCTGGCCACCACCCCCATTGCTAAGGAGCCTCGGCGCAACCCGGCTTAAAACACTACAACCACTCAAGTCCCTCCCTGACCTCTACCATTAACTGCTGTCCTAAGCATTGGCAAAGTAAACCTTGCACACCAAATAAAATGCTCCTGGACCACCAGCACACTCACGTCTTACGTACTCGAGCTACGGAAGTGGATTCGAGCAGTTGTGATGGCGATGAAGCCCACAAAACTTGAAATATTAACCGTCCGTCCTCTTACGGAACAAGTCTCCAGGTGCTCTGACAGGGTGGGGTGGGGGGAGGCACCTGAGTGGAAAGACGTAAGAGACAAAAGGTACTGAGCTACGCAGGAAGATGAGGTTTCCAGACCAAGGGATGACAAGTACCAGGCCCAGCACTGAGAACAGTTAACATGCTTGACAAAAAAATCAAGCGAGGTAGCTAAGAAGTGTTCTTTCTCTGTGGTCTTAATGCCTGGCCCTCAACAAGACCAGATGCCTGCTCTCCATAGGGGACACGGACACACGCGCGCGCGCGCGCACACACACACACACACACACACTCATATACATACACATGACTTTTATTAATTACTTGAGTTTCATACAATGTATCTCAATTACATGCTCTTCTCATTCCTCTGTGGTCCACCCTCCCACCCCATGCCCTCAAAAAAAAAAGAAAAGTAAAATTGAGTCCAGCCTGTGTGGCAGGACCATGGATCACAGGCATCACCATGGTTCCTGGAGGCAGCAGGCCACTCCGATCATGGACCTTCATTCAGTCTAAGATGACACATGACTAAGTTCAACCTGAAGTTGGGCCATACAACACAAACATGCAGGCATACAGATACCACGCATGGACCAGACTCCTTATAGGCACCCAGACATCTTGCAGGCATCAGGGCATGCCACAGGCACCCAGGTCGCCCACAGGCACTGAGACCTTACACAGGAACCTGGACATCCCTCAGGTACTTGGGCATACCACAGGCACCTAGACATCCTGAAAGCACCTGGACATCCGGCAGATACTTGGACATCACACAGGCACGTAGACATCCTGAAGTAAGATGGGATGGGATGCCCATCGCACAGGTGCCTGGACATCCTGCAGATGCCCAGATATCCCACAGGCACCCAGACATCCAGCAGGTACCTGGACATCCTGCAGTCACCTGGGCATTCCACAGGCACCTGGACAGCCCATTAGGCATTAAGCTTTAAACCAACCCTCTGACACAGTGTTTTCATCAGGGAGCATAAGGGATTTAATGAAGATGTCAAAGTTGTGACCACTGGTAGCTGCTGACTCCTGTCCTCCATGTATTGCATCCATCCCATTAGTACAGGCAGCATCAGCTCCTGTGGTGTCAGGCACAGACTTGCAGCTCCAAGTTTCTGCTGAGTGTAGTCCACATTGGCACAAGCCAACTGAGAGATGAAAGAGGCTCCCCTGTGCCTGCCTCCTTTTTGATTCTTTGTACGTTTTAATGCGGCTGTTACTGTATTTCTGCACCACCTCCACCACACATTCCCTAAGCGCCCCTAAGACTACATCCAAAAGCAGCAGCCAAACCAGGAGGAGCTCCCTGATGCAAGGAATCCGGATGTGAAAGAAAGGGAGGGCGGAACAAGTGCAGCCGGCCTGTGAGCAAAGACTGACATGGGGAAACGGCGCTCGGACAGAACACTCGAGTAGAGAAGTCATTCGCGGTGCGCGGTCCTGCATTCCGCAGTGCAGAATGTGCTGAAGCAGGAGGGCTACGGCAGGTTTGACTTAGACAGGAGAGACAGCGCACGGTCCTGCGAGGTGTCACTCAACATCGATCACACTCCAGTGTGCTGAGCCAAGCAGCTTCTCAGTGCTCCTTGCTTGAGTGTCTTCTCCCACACTGCACTGCCCTCCCCTCCTGCCTCTCTGCAGAGTTTACATCAGCCTCTAGGTGTTCACAGGGGACCAGAGCCCTGCAGCTGGACAGAAAGGGACTACTTACCCACAGACACACCTACAGCCCTCAGTCTGCTGAGACTCACGGCGGCTCTTCACTACTTCCTGTGGTTACCCAGACAGACATGTGAATGAATTCACCAGCTCAACCTCCAGCTTCATTATACCAAGAGACCTCCGAATCCTACACGGTTGTGTTACCCAGCAGCAGGTACCAGAGGACCAAGAGCTCCACAGATGTCACCTACAGAAAGCAGGATGGCCAAAAATGGTGGCGGCGAGCCTGCTTGGCAGGGCAAAAAAAAAAAAAAAAAAAAAAATCACAAAATGCTACACTGACAACTAGATGTGGGCACTTGGTGTGGAAATCCACGATACTGTAACATGGTCAGTGAATCAGTATACGAGTCTCTCACGTTACTAGACACCCCGAGGAGCAAGGAAATGCACCATGGACACGGAAGGAAAGACCGAAATAAAGTTACGGTCCCCCTTCCCATAGAAAAGGAGACCACTGGCTATTTAAAACGTCCTCAGTGCAGAGCTGGGGAAGGGTCCAGTCACTACCCCCTGCTACCATTCCTTTGTGAGAAACCACTGCCACTCATCTCCTCTCCCTGTGCCCCAAAAATCCCTGCCCCAGAGGTCAAAGAAAATAGGCAAAACTGAGTGTTCTGCCCACAGCTGAAGCAGGACGGAGCTAAGTAGCCCAGCGTCCTCAAGGCGGGAACAGCAGGATTATCTATCTGAAAGCAGGTAATTTTACATCTGTGTTACGTAAGCGACGTTTCACCGAGGCGCCAAGCAAATGTGCGCGTGGAAATACGTGTCCTTCCTTCCCCAGTCAACGAGGACAGGCGAAAGGAAGAAAGCCAACCCTGAGAATTGCTTCTGAAAACTTAGAGATGGTTGTTACCCAAATCACGCAAACGCAATTAAGGGGCGGCATTTTTCATTCGTTAATAAGGCACTGCAGCTAATTAAAGAAAAAGAAAGTTCTATAGGAAGATGACAACGAAGGCATCAATAATTCAAGACCCCAGTAACTGCTCTCAAAGAGGGAAGTAATCTACCTGGACCTCTTAAAGACTAATAACTCAAAACCTTGGGCAGTCACAGTATCTCACGGTCGAAATTTAAATCAACAACAATGGCATTTAATCAAGTTTGAAATAAAAGGTCAAAGAAGTTAGATCTAAGGGATATGAGAACAACCAAACCCCCAGAAGACAGGCTGGGAAGATGGCTCCCCTCAGAAAAGTGCCTACCCACGCAAGCACGGAGACCCGAGTTCAAGCCCCAGAACCCACAGCGTAACTCTGGCATGTGGCAGAGGGTTCCTAAAGACTGTATTTGGTGAGGGGCATAAACAGGTGGATCTCTGGGGCTTGCTGGCCAGAAGCTTAGCCTCATCGATGAACCCCCACCCTGTCTCAAGTGAGCCTATCTCGAAAACAAAGTTGACTGCAGTCAAGGAACGACACCTGAGCTTGACGTCTTGCCTCCATGTATTTGTGCGCACAATGCACCCCACACACGTGAATACACACACTCCCGCACACACGCTTCAGAAGACGGACCCAAGACACCCTGCTTCCACTGTGGAAGAGAACACACTGAGATCACCTGCTCTGATCTACAGGAAAACACGCTCAGGATAGGGGTCCCTTCTGCCTCCCACATCCACCCCACCCATTCCTGCCTTCTCCCCAAAGTCAGAAACTGGAGTGTGTGTCATTCTCTGTAAAGCCTCAGGGTCTACAACAGCACCCACACATAGAAGAGGCTGGAGCCAGGAGTGCCGAAGAGACTGCTTTGAGTGTCAGCCGTGTAGATGAAACATAGCCATGCACTCTGCCAAGTTAGTGTGAGAAAAGCTGATGTGCACCTTGCCCAGGCTAACACACTTGATCACACACTCACAAGACCGTCTTCACCCCTGTTTCGTCGGCATGTCCCAGAGTGAGGACAACACCAAGCAGAGCCCCAGTTACGAAACACAAACAAGAAATAATTGAAACACACACACGTGCGAGGCCACAGCTACCTCTCTTAGCTTATGGAACGGGCAAGTAATAAAACTTGTGGCTAAGTACATCTGCTGCCCTGCAGGCCTCCTACAGCGGGTGCTCCAAGGGGGATCTGTTTACATACAAGGTAGCTCTTTCCTTCCTGGTACTGAGTCACATCTCTGTTCTTAAAGAATGCAAATGACAGGGTAGAGTCTAAGGCACAACAGTTTTTGTCTGCTACATCCCCTCCTGCCTCAAGCTTTTCTGGAGAGCCGTTTGACTCATCAAAGTCAAGAGGTGACTCCAAAGTTACGCTGTGAGGAGAAATTGGTAGCAGCAGAAGAAAGCTGCTCTTGCTGAGGTTTCGCTCAGAATCCTCTAACAGGCTTCAAAGTCCCTCCCAGAGAAGCACGGCCTCCCGAGGGTGAAACCCCCATCAGCGTGATCTAGACACCAAAAGGGCCCAGAAACCTAAGAGGCCAGGATCAAGGTGCCCAAAGGGCCACCACACTCTCTGCTGGTCAGGGGTGCTGTTCTTAATACATCAACAAACCCGGTGGTAACCTTACAATCCATCAACAAACCCTGAGGTACTTCTCACTTCACGAATGACCTTACCAGCCTCTTCTTGAGCGTGAGCCAAGGTTTGGGAATCGCTTCGAAGGACCAGGGCGTGGCATAAATGATGCATGACTTCTGAGGCCCGGCTACAGAGGCCTCTTTCTCCCTTGCCCATACTTCCACTCACGTCTGTGGACACACATTTGAGCTCCCCCGCCTCACGCTCCCACAGAAGAAGCTGTTATCATGGCTGCCCATACACTCAATCAGCCCTACCGAGAGGTGCACCTGGGAAGACCAGGGAATCCAGGCTTCCAGACAAAAGCCTGCAGCAACATGCCTGCCTTGTGAGGCAGCCATCTTGAAAGTGCCCTCTTCAGCCCCAGCCAAGCCATCAGTTGTCCGCGCTCCTGACCGCAACTTCAAGGACGGACTTGGCGCAGAACAGCTCAGCTCATCTACTCCAGAATTACATACGTTACGTAAGTGACATGTTTGTGGCAACGTCACATGACCCACCACACGCCAACTCTGCTCACCGGTCCGACCACCTGCATCATTCCCTGCTTCTCATCGTTGTTTCTCATTCTGGCGAATGGCCAGGTTTAAGGGTGGAAGAGCGGTCCCTGTCAGCCTCAATCTTGTGAGAACTGTTTTCCACGTACCACATATGGAAACCAGTTTGGTTTCTTTTATCACGCTGTCTATGATGAGCCTGCACATCATGATACACACACACACACACACACACACACACACACACGCATACACACGAAGAGCCCAAATGATAGCAAAGAAAAAAGACACTATTTGTACCCGATGAAGGAATAAGGAACACTACTTCAGTCTCCATTCACCCCCATTCATTTCTCCTTCCTCTTCTAGACTTATAATAGCCCTGGCAGGGACCACCTTCTCCATCACTGGTTCACGGTAGTTATTTCCCTTTTGTTTCAATTCATCAGAATCTGCATTTCCATCTCCAAGTAATATACTATCCACAGGCAGTGTATTAGTGGCTGACAGGAAGAGACCTGTATCTCCGATCAAGGGTGAGAAGGTAGGGAACTGCATGTAAGCCAAGTCACACACAGAGCAACCACAAATGCACACCACGTGGTCACCGGAGTACCCTACTTCTCCCCGGGTTGTGCGCCATCTCCTGCTCTTTCCCAAGTGGGGTACACGGGACAGCAGGGGTATCATCAGCAACTGGTCCGAGGTTGAATTTCTGTGACACTGCTGGAGTCACTAGCCTATCCTGGATGGGGGAAAGCACTAGGTAAAGATGAGTGTGCGTCGAGGCCTCTGGGAAAGCCAGCTTCAGCAGAAAACGGGACATGTCCGGACCGCTGGCTCCAGCTGCCAGCTCCAGCGTTAGCATGCTCTGTCACCATGTCTTCAAGTAATAATGGAAACCTGGCATCAGAAGCCGGGAAAAAGAGGCAGGTCGTCAAAGACCCCTTTTTGTCTAGAGAAAAGAGAAAGGCAGCGTGTGCCACCTATGGAAGAACTGTTTCTGATTCCACTACAAACGCGTTTATCAAACGCGTTCAGTGGGACGAGACTAAATGGGCACCGGGTGACAAGCAAACGTGGTCCACTGTCAGTACTGTCTCAATCCAGTAAGTGGCAACCTTTGCAGGTCTCGGGTCACCGTGTAAATCCTGGACAGTTACATAGTGCCTCTGCTCAGACAGACACATGCACATGTCAATACAAGACTTTGCTCATGTTTGTGTTACCGGTAAGAGGTCAAGGTCGAACACACCTCAGGATACAGCAAGCTAAAAAACTGAGAATTATATTTAGTAAGTACATCGTATGATTTAAAACACTAGGCAGCAGGCTAGCCTCTCTGGAAGGCAGATGCAAGCACTGTCTTCGGCGTCACCCAATACTAAAAATCGCGGGGACAGATTTGTACAACGCCAACATCATGTAAAAGCTACATGCACTACTAACTTTTCTGGCACCACTCCTTGTACATATTACTTCGTCCGATTCATTCTGAATATGAAAACACCCTGTAGTCTCAAGACAGCATGCTGAGACCTCTCCGTAGTTTCAATGACATAAATAATTTTTGGTTATGATATCAGTATATAAAAAAAAAAAAAAAAAACACTTCAATTTTTCATTTTTAAAAGGCTCGGCTGCTCTAGATAAACCGTATTTACGCTGTCAGGAAGAAAACACGAATGACAAGTGAATTAGGCGTCGGAGATTTAAAAACACATCCTTTCTTGTGGTTCCGCGATGTTGACCGTGAAACAATTCTCAGGTACAGCACAGAGACTGCCTCAGGGTGCAGCATGGGATACTTACTGGCAGGCTTCAAGCGAAGACCAGAGGCATGGCAGAAACAAAGGAGCAAAGGACGGCGCTGAAGAGGGTGGGCAGAGTCAGGACACACAGGAAACCAAGTGGAAGAAACACAAGTGGATGCGCTTCCAACCTCCCCAGCTCTCTGTCCAGCGCAGGAGCCCTGAGCCACGTGCGGCTGGTTAACTTGAAATTAAAATGTGAGTTCTCCGTTGTGCCAATCTCAGTCAAGAGCACAGAGCCGGAGTAGTTCCTGCCGTGCGGGACCATTGCAGAACACAGCATCCCCCCATCTCAGGAGGTTCTGCGGCAGTTCTCCTCCGCACAGCCGGAGCCCGGAAACTGAATCCACAGTCTCAAACAGAAAGTCCAGAGAGTTGTTTGATTGTTTTTTGTCTTTTTTGTTTGTTTGTTGTTTTTTGACACAAGGTTTCTCTTGCAACTCTGGCTGTCCTGGAACTCACTTTGTAAAATAGGCTGGCCTTGAACTCACAGAGATCCGCCTGCCTCTGCCCTCCTGAGTGCTGGGATTAAAGGCGTGCGCACTATTGCCCAGCAAAGTCCAGAGATTTAGAGATAAATCACCTTTGGCTAATTTTTATAATTCATAGAGAAAGATGAGTGGAGACAGGAAATAGTACAGAGTAAAGTTTCTGAGTGCAATGGAGAAAACGGTCCACCTTACACAGCACTTCCCATGATGCTCTGAGTCTCGGCTGAGAAGCAGTATGTCCAGTCTGAGGAGTGTTTGCCTGAAAGTAACGTTTTTCTGGATCTCTAATAGCTATACGTATCCTGCATAGAGGAGTTTTAAAATAAGACCACCTGTTTCAGCCCTCGGCAATTCAGCAGGGAAGGAGTGAAATGAATCGGAGGATGAAGGATGGAGATGTTGGACCCCGAAGGCCCAAACCGGGACGCGCTGCACTACCACAGATACTCGCAGTCGGGGAATCGATTCAAATAGCAAGAGGGTTTATTCATCCAGCTAGCTGGGGCCGTCCCTGCTCGCAGGAAAGGGTGGCCCAGAAGAACACACAGTGAGCCTTTTTATGCACAATTTAGGCAGTTGCTGGGCACAAACCGAATTGGTACAAGTTGATTGGTCCCCAAACTGTTCTTTATCCTGATAGGTTGGGGCCAGTTAACCTTTAAACTGATTGGTGTTGGCGTATAGCAAGGTGGCGGGCTCCTAAAAAGAATACAAGCTCAAGGTTCTAGTCAACGTCGGTGGGGGAAACTCCTTAGCCCAAGGTTGTGGGCGTCTACAGGAGGGGGGAGCTCTCTAGCCCAAGGCCGTCTTGTTTGTCTTAGAAAATGTTTTCTTACAGAAGTTGTTTTTAAGCTTCTGCCTGCAACTTGGGCCTAGTGTCAAGGGTCTCAAAGGGTCTTAAACCCCACAGAGAGAGGGGAAGAGAACAAGGAAATTACGAAGGGAAGGAGAAAGGAGGGGAGAGGGGAAGGAAATAGATACAGGACTTACTTTATTTCTACTCTATTTTCTACGACCGCATACTGAAGCCACGATGTGTTCCATCACAAGTACCTGAGGGTGTTGTGTGACAGAACTTTTCCTGGGGAGATGCAACACGCTTATCCCAGAAAGGCAAACCATGACAGACCAAAGTACAGATACCACCAAAGTCCAACTTGGGGGGCTGACAAGCTTCATAGGGGTTACTTACAGGAATCACGGTGAGGGGGTTACGCACAGGAGCAGAAATGAGTCAAAGACAGCTCCATCATCAAGTCCAGCCCAGCATGGGTGACAGCTCATAAATCTTGGAACCTGAAGCACACTACACAGCCTGCAGGCAGCTCAACAGGTTGGACCGTGTCCTTCCTGGGGGCCTCAGGCTGGTTTCTGCTTCCTTCCAGACTGCTGCTGGTCTGGTCTGAGAGTCTTCTTTGCAAGCTTGGCTTGTCTTGTCTGAGAGTAACCCTCCCCTTTTATTGCTTACTCTGGCAGGGAGAGGTCTAGTGAATCCGGTCAGTTTCAGGGACTTCCTGAAGCTATTTTGAGTTGTTTACCTTTCTGCTTAAGGAGGTTCCTGCAGGATGGAATGTTTTAATCACAGAGGAATCTGTTAAGAGGACAGAGGGAAATGTCTAACAGTATTCCCATGCAACTTTGATTTTTGTTCAAATATTATCTCCTCCAGGGAATCACATCATAGCAGGCCTCTCCATTCCTTTATTGCTTCTGAAGATAAAGGCTACTTGGAAAAACCATCATTTGCAAGTAGATCTTTTTCTAATCCTATCATTGGGGAGTGGGAAGTGGAGGAAGGAGAGTCAGGTGTTCAAGGTCAACCTCCCACATCTTATACAGTCTCAGGCTAGCCTGGACCATATAAGACACCCATCCCAGGATAGATAAACAAACAGATAAACAAATGTTGGTCGAGGCAAGAAATGATGGGGAGGGAGAAAGAAAACAGGATCCTCTTGGAAACCTTCACTTTTCCACCTGAAGAGTTAGAGAATTAGACAAATCATCCAAGTCTGCTCGCTATGCTGGCCCTGTGCAGCGTGACCATCGAAGCCTGTCTGCAGACTGCTCTGCCGCATCGAGAGCTTGCGATCCAGTGGAGGACTTAAAAACACGCCTCACGCGGGGACCACCTGGTGGCTGAGTGTGTCCGTTGTCCTCACGCGGGGACAACGGAGAGGTGACAGCATAAAAACCACAAGCGGAGTTTCAACTACCCAAGGCTGGGTTATCACCTACTATCCTATCACAGAAGGGGTCGTGGAGGAGGGAAGCCACAGACAAGCTGAAGAAACTTGGCTTTTATGTAACTTTGAAAAGTATTTAGCCAAAAAATTCACACTAAGGAAAACATTTTATTGGCCAGTGTGCTGCCCATGGAGGTGAACATTTCCAAAGCAATACATTTGCAACAGTTTTATTCTAATGTAACCCTGATAGTCCCTATGATAATCTCATTAGGCGAATATAAGTTATGACCCATTAAACTAATTATATGACCAAATTATAGGTTCTAGCCGACTCCTGGTTAAGGATAACTTTTGCTACCATAGGAACTGGTAAATGGTCTACCTGAAAAGAGGATACCACGTTTGCAGCAGTAGAATCAGGAAATCATATATACACGTGAGCATGGGGGTGGGGGATGGGGGTCACGGAGACAGAGAGATGGACAGACACAGCCAGAGAAAGTGTTAATGATAAGACACATAAGCAAATAACCAGGAGACGTTTTTGTTGAAAACAAAAGTCGGGGCCGGTCTGGCTGATACCTCCTGGAGGTATGTGAAGTCTCTGTAGATGACAGAATTGTGCTACCGTGTCAGAAGTCCATGCTCTATAACCAAGCGAATGACTTATAAAGGAAAAAACACAAGGCAAAAGAAAGCACACCACCTGTGGGATGGCTCAGCATACAGGAACTTGCCTCCAAGCCTGGCGATTTACGACCAATTCAGGACTCACTTGGTAGTTAAGAGCCGTGTGTATGTGTGCTGACTTCCACACATTTGTCATGGCACACGTGTACATGATGTATGTACACACACACACACGTAAAAATACATCACAAAATAAATGCCACATGGTGTATCAAGTTTCTGATTCTGTGCTACACCACATTCATAGTCACCCTTAGTCACATGCAGACCCCAGGCCAGAGACTGGACATGCCTGGTAAAAGGCAGACTCTGAAACAGACTCGGGGTACCTCCAGTGTGAACCCTGCAGACCAGCCATGGCTGTCGGAACATAAGCCACAAAGATGAAAAGGCAAAAATGACTTTAAAGGAGAGAGCTACCCAGGCCGAGGACAGAAGGCGGCTGACGGACTCCAGAAATCACCCTCATCTCATCAGATCCGTGTCTTTTTCAGCGCAGCTGGAACAGACTGCCTGACCATCCCACAGACAGAGGGAAATCCGCGTGTCTAGGTCCCGACATCAGATGCCAAGCCACCTGCAGACATAAGGTGCGCCCACTTGCTTCCATTCAGTGATGCCCGCGCTGACTTCCCACCAAGTACCAGATGTTCAAATACTATCGAGAGTGCCTGGACCCTTAAGAAATCCTAGATCGGAAAAACTGGCCCTCTAAGTAAAGAGCCATGACAGCGCAGTAATCAGCATTAGAATAGGGAGGTGCATGGTTTCCTGGGACTCAGAAGATGCCCTGAGATGTCCTGTCTGGGGCAGCAAAGGCTTCTAGAAAGAAGAAACAATGCATGGAAGCCTTTCTATCTGAGCTAATGCCTGCATAGACCAGGGAACCCTATGTGGGCGTGGTCTGTAGCGAGACTATACAGTAAGACCAGGAGGAGGGGTTTGAGGAGAAATTGAGAGGTAGGAAAACGAAGAGACACTGAACAGGAGAATGAGATCAGTTTATAGAGGAGACTGCGAGCAGTGTTCAAAGGGCAAGCTGCTTCTCAAATGAGACGTGCATTTCTAATCCAAGACATCGGACAAATCAGGTGCAAATGTCTGAAAGACTGACAAGCAAGATTGGCATATACGCTACCAAGACCACCTAAGCAGAGACCTAGCGTGAACTGCAGAATGGACAGAAGCCAGCCAACGAGGATAGTACACACAGGCTCAGGGGCGTGGGACAGAGGCTGACAGGGAAATCAGAAAGGGAGCTGTCTTTGTGCCTGACTGGGCAGGCCACAGTAGAACAGAAGGAAGCCAATTAACTTCCCTATGAGAGCCTTGACTGGGGGTGCAGGAATGACTGGGAGTTGAGGAGCAAAGATACACATTTTTTTGTTATTGTTTTTAGCCTTTGAATATTTGAGGGCTTTGTCGGTGGTAATGTTTTTTGAGACAGGGTCTCATTATGCAGCCTAAATAAGCTTTGAACTCCTGGGCCCGTATTCGGATTATAGACCTGAGCCAGGTTGGAAAAGATGTCTATAAATGACTGAGCTGTCGCAAATTAGCAGATTCACTAAAGGAAGCTCCTCTAGTTGGGAGGACAGAAGAGTCAGGGCAGAAGCAACCTGTCTGCATATAGAGAACGGTCAATGACACAAGCGTGCAAACAGAGAGAGGCCACCCGTTTTAAGGGAGAGGAACAGGTCCAAGAGTGAAGGCTGTAGGGACACAGACTTCCTTTCATGAGGATTGTTGCAAGCGAAGACGTGGTGGTTTTAAAGAGCAATGTTAAACACCAGAGGGAAGTCAAAGCAGAATGAGAGCCACACAGCCTCTTTGTTCTCTCGCTGCTGTGTTTCAGAAATGAAAAAGATGTAACCTGACTGGTACGTAAAGGCTCTTAAGGCAAGAAGAGTTGATAGGCTGCCAGGACGTTAGACGCTCTTCAGAAGATCAAGCGCATCCCAGGGAAGGAGACACAATTAAGTCATCGTGACATGTTCCTGTCCGACAGCTGTGCCCTGTGACCCCGCGGATAACAGCTGTTCTGAAGGTTGGACGTTGCTAAGTTTTCCCCAAAGCAGCTTTGGTATAAAGCACGGTGGTTTCTATGAACCAATGCTCTAGTGTTTTCCAGACATGGGCCAGTGCTTGCTTTGTTTTGTTGAGTCAGAGTTCTTGTTAAGTTGTTCACACTAGTCATGAAGGATTGATCCTCCTGCCTCAGGCTCCCAAATACTTGAGTTACAACAGGTGTGTGTCCCTGTACCCAGTGAGTGCTTGCCTTAAATGATAATAGGGCTGGGAGAATGGCTCAGCGGGGAAGAGCTACCCAACGGTAGACAAAACGTAAGTTGTTCTCTGACCTCCGTGAACGTGTCATGGCATGTATATGTGCATGCATGCACACACACACACGCATGCACACAAACACACGCATGTACATACACACGCGTGTACATACACACGCGCACATGTACATACACACACGCACGTACAGACACACACACCAAATAAATGCATGTAATAGAATAAATTATATGTGTAGCTAGTGACAGATTAGACTACAAATTCCCAAATCCACTTCGATACGTTATCATCGATATCTTGAAATTTTTAGCCAACAATTCTGTTTCATTCCAATGTGTTCTTCATCTCCTACAATTTGCTTTGGAATAGTCTTATCTCTCGTTTTTCAGTACTTATAAGCAAGTCCATAAAGTACAAGGGCATGTTATCTGTCTGTATCTTCTTTTATGATAGTTGAATTAAGTAGAAGTCAAGCCACAGTAAGGGTAAGGTGTACGTACAGAGTCACCTTATGTACCGTACGGTCGGTTTCTGAAGTCGGCATTTTACAGAGGCCTTGAAAGAAATTTGTAATGTAGGCTTTCCTGATCTAAGCTGATTAATGTGAAGAAAATGCTGTACCTTAACTACTGCTCAGAATCCCTTTAAATTACCACCGATCGGCACTCTGTCATCGGCAAATACAATGATGTCAAATGTCCTTATAATAAGCTATCACATTTTCAGACATTTTCCTCCGTTACCTAACCAGGAGATTTGCACAGTGCGTACAACCTGCAGAGAGGAGAGTAAATGAAATATTGGATCGTGCTTTAAATGAACAAACCCTATCCCGAACAGTAGGGGGAGAAGGAATATATAAATTGAGAAAAGAATTACCTATTCATCTTCATCAATAGTTGACACCATCATCATTTGGGCCTCTAAAAAAAAGATGTTTTAATTTGCTGGGAAGAATACGTCTCTTCAGGGAGGAGATTTGGGGATTCGACCATGAATAATAATGAAGCAAGCAGACTTTCTTCCTATGTGAAGCCTAGCGCTGGTCTTTCAGCCCAAGTGAGATTCTAAGTGGCAGGGAGAGGGGGAAGGGAATTCAGCTTATTTATTCCAGTCCATGTGAGCACCCTCCATGGTAGTCCACCACACCTTCCCTTCCTCTCACTCAAATTAACATTAAGACAAAAGAAAAAAATTAAGTATTTCCATTTGTATTGGCCGGCTTGTAGCAACAACCCTAGGTTAAAGAACAAGCACTGCTCATGAAGCTGCTCAGAGCCCTGCCCACCATGTTCCCCTGCAGGAAATCCAGGCCCTGATTGACAGATTCCTCTCATCATTACCCCACTCCTTCAGCTAATGCAAAACATTCTCTTGGCATCCCCAGCTTGCAATAAATCATTCAGATTCACGCCAGAGCTCAAAACTCAGCCATTTATTAATTTTAACTTACTTCTGATACCTATTATCAGTTATGGACAATGACAATATTTCTCTAAGCCCATTAATTCTTTCTTTGCTCCTCGGCAAGCAGAGAGAAGGCAGCGGTGTGTCCGACCTTTTGTGGTTTCCTGATCATGACTGTGTCCCATGGGGGAATTAAGGGAGTCCCGGACTATTATGCAAGTCAGGTAGACAGAATGAGAATCTGGATAAAGCAGATTTAGAATAAGAGGCCTTCAATATGCAACACTGAAGTGATGTGTAAATCAATAGAGAATGATTAAAACACTGCTCTGTGAAAGGGCCACACAGTTAATACACATTCCATTGTGGAAAGATAATGTGGCAGTCATGCTGAACGCCTGGACATGCAGAGCCGTGGACAGGAGCAAGTACCGGGCTGTTTAAATACACAGAACTGTAAAGAACTGAGCTAATCGACACCATCACATCTTTCATTTCGCTCAGCAAAGTCCCTTCAAACACTCGTTTGTTATTCAAATGTCCACATTACACAAGCTCCTGCACACACCCAAAGTAACCTGATTTCTAACAGCCCATCATTCATCGGAGAACCCCACTTCAAAGCCCAGCGTCAATAAAAGCCATAGGATTCCTACTGACTACAGCGCAGAATCCATATCTAAATGCCCCTAACTGTGTAACCATTGCACTCACTGGAATAAGACATACACTTAATCCTACCCCTCCTTTGAAATAGATCAAATTAAATACGCTATTCCGCCTCTTTCCCTCTCCCTCAGCCCCCACCAAAAGAGCTAAATACCATGAGCTTTTGTTTCCGTTAACTTCCTAGAAACTACAGTATCATGTTTACAAAACAGTAAAAACTTCCGAACACGTGATGGTCTCCCAGGCACCGGGGGAACAGACTCCTCTTGTTCTTCCACTGGATCCAAAAGGAAGGCACTGATCACTGGATGTTGTTTCTTCAGAAAGTTATATTTACTACTTTCTGGAATTTACTGGAGAGAAAAGAAGAAAGAAAGACAAGCCATCACAAGTTTCAGGAGGAAGCATCTGGCATGTTCTTTCCAAAGGAAAAATAATGCCACATGATCTTGTCTCCTCCATTTTACATGAGCGTGAATGGGACAATGTGTCTCAATAAAGTCTTCCCAATAAAGCCTCTGTTTGTGCCCAGCTCCATAGACACCTACGAATGGCTTCTCTGTTACCCTCTAATGCCCACTGTTCTCAAGGAATCAGTCTCTTAGAGTCATTTTTCCATCATTCAAAAAAAATAAAAAATCTCATGTTCGTACCATTGAACTTAGTCATCTGAAACGCACTGGAAACCCACCATGAAAACAGCAGCAAAGATAAGCTAGAGTCAACTATCTAGTTAAATATACCTAACGATCACGGGAGGGGCATGAAGCCTGCATTGCTGAGGGGTTTCTGCTCGCTGTAAGCAAATCGAAATGTTACTGCCGGGAACGCGTGTCCCTCGGAAGCCACCCGCAGACCCGTCTCAGCTGGGATGTACTTTGCCATCTTTCTTCTTCAACTCAAATGTGGCTTTATTTTTCATGGAAATTTCTACTCTGTTAAAAATTTCCAGCACACACCAAGAAAGGAACTTTAATTTTAGTTCCTTCTACATATAAGATTCAGAAAGTTCCCACATCTCTTCGACTGCTAAATAAAACGAAAAAAGAAAAAAAGTGTTGTCAGTAATTTGGCAACACAAAGAACAGCAGACACCACTTAGACATTGTACTGCGTATGCCATGGTATCACGAAACCCCCATGAAACAACCAGGTCAGGAAGACGGCATCCGCCACTGCTTTGGAGGTAAAACAAAACGAAGCAACAACAACAAAAACCCCAAAGTCGTTTAGTTGGAGAAACCCAACAATGCTTCCCATCATGGCCCCAGTGAGGTCCCGCAGGCAAACAAACACCAAAGCCGTCCGGCACTACTCTGTCAAGCAGCCCTCCGCAGACAAGGCTACAAAGAGTACCCCACTGAGAATCAGGAACTTGGCAGCAGCCGGTGACATCTCAGGCGACATCACAAAGTCACTAGTTTGGATAATTTGCTGCGGACTCACGACATCAAGACCTTTCTCACACCTGAAAATCTGCCATTGTCTATCGGGGGGTGTGCGTGTGTGCATTTTAGCAAGCAAAAGAAATACAAAGAAGAAAAACAGGATCGTCTTTCTGTCCCCCGCAACAAGCCGAGGCAAACCTGTTTCCGGCACAACTGACTACCTCTCAGATGAGACCATCCCTACACAGCTGGCCGGGACACGCACTCCGTAGACATCAGTTGGCTCAAACAATCAGCACATTCCCTCCGATGCCTGTTTCTATCATGCCCTGCATCTGGGATTGACACTGTGCCCTGCCCTCTGCCTCTCCCCTCCAGCGTCGGTACAGTGTCTAGTGACCGACCCCAAAGAAACTCCACGGGAAGGAGACAGCTCATCCACTGAAGGAAGACAGAGAAGCTTACCAGGTGTTTTCCACAATGTGGACAGGAATTTGGTGAGTCAGTGCCAGCATTTAAAAGAAATTGAAACAGAGTGAAGTAGAAAGTATCAGTGTGCCACATCTGGTAGTAAAATACTGCTACATGAGACTGTTTCACAGCAAGTGAAATTGCAACTAGCCTGTCTCTTATTTACTAAAGGCTATCAGCTACTTTACCCTCTCTCCCTCTAGCCTCTCGTGCAAGCAGGTTCTGTGCAGCGTGCCTTACAGCTCTACCCTGACCTCCCTGACCCTTCCCTGTGCACACCAAACGCTAGGGATGCTGGCATCTCTCATAGACACAGACCCACTAGAGCAACCTCGATTAGCCTCTGGTGTGTTTTTTTCTCCCTTTTGCCAGAACTGTGCATTCTTTTTTTGTTTTTCTGTTTTGTTTTTCGAGACAGGGTTTCTCTGTCGTAACTCTGGCTGTCCTGGAACTCACTCTGGATACCAGGCTGGCCTCGAACTCACAGAGATCCGCCTGCCTCTGCCTCCTGAGTGCTGGGATTAAAGGTGTGCGCCACCACCGCCCTGCAGAACTGTGATGTGAATTCCAAGTGCAGATGGGATCCCGTCACTGCCCTGTTGAAGCGATATTCCAGGTCTTCACTCAGACTTCATCTCCAACTTCAAGCCCAGTGAGGCTTCCCTGTCTAAACAAGACCTGAAGACAGACAACACCAATAGACATGCTAACGTTAAGAGGGAAATCTCAGGGACACCCGAACCATAGACAAAGAACTACAGGCAACTACAGTCAGCCCCAGGCATGAGCCCACTACTAATTGGTTATCCACAACAGTGGTCAACCCTAAAATCTAACAGTAAACGGACTGAGCAGGTTGTATTTATATATTTAGGGGTATGTGTGTATGTGTGTGTGTGTGTGTGTGTGTGTGTGTGTGTGTGTGTATTTAACTTTCTTACTTACTTTCTATCTCCACAATCAAGAATGTTGGCTTAATTCAAGTCAGTTTTATTCAGCTATATCTCAATGCCTGGCACATAAGAACTTAAAAAAAAAAACTTCCTTAATGAATAAATGATCCAATACTATTGAGATCAGGGGTCACTATTAACTCTGAACCTGCAGCCCATATCATAGTGCCTACATTTTAGCTAGTACACAATGAATGTTTACATTTTTTTAAAAGTGAAAATTAAAACAATGTGGTAAATACAAGTTTTCGCCTCATAATCTTGTCCTGTGGATAGAATAATATAGTGCTCTACGTCCAACCGTGGAACTGAAAAATAAAGCAGAAGTTTCAGGACATCACCTTACTTATGGTGTGAATTAGCATTATTATTTATTATTATTAATCTATCGTTTATTTTTATGATTTATTATTTTATTTCATTATCTACTGAAATTTTTTTCAAATTTCCAACAAATAATGTATCACTTTGCCCTTTCCTTCTTCCCTCCAGCCCCTCCCGAACCCCCCCACTGCCTCTCAAATTGATGAACTCTCTATTCTTTATCGTTACATATATATGCACAAGGGTATGGATACACTACAAACCTAAATGCAACGAGTCTGCTCAGTGCGGCTTAGGTGCGTGTGTGCACGGGTCCGGACGGACCCCTTGGGATCGCACAACCAATTAGGGGCTCATCCCTGGGAGAGGCTAACTCTCCCTCTCTCTGCCTTCACTGGCTGCCTGTCGTTCTTTGTCTAGGGGTGAGGCCCTGTGAGATTCCCCTTCCACATCAGCCACATCCCCCGGTGTTGCCCGCGCTCGGTTCTTGTGTAGGCAGGACCTATTGTTGAAGGACCATGGACTTGGCTTCCCTGCCGTTTCTAGGAGATGCAGTATCACATCAGACTTCACAGTTTCCTGGCTCTTCTTGCACTCTTTCTGCTCCCTGTTCCACGATGTTTCTCGGTCCTCGGGTGAAGGAGGTACGCTGTGGTTGTGCCCTTTGGGGTTGAGCGCGCCACAACCCATTGATCTCCTTTGCCAACCACTGTGGTTTTCTGCCATGAGCTCTGTCGTCTGTAAAGAGAAGCTTCTTTGATGAAGGGTGAGAGCCACAATTACTTGTGGGTATAAGGATGGGTTTTAGGACTTACATGGGGCAGCAAAGTGGTGGTTGTAGGTTCTCTTCTAAGAAGTCCCAGGAAGTCGGCTGAGTTTCTAGTACCAGTCATGACGCTCCTCCTGTTGGGTGGGCCGTAAGTCTAACTAGCGAGCTATCGGCTACTGCCGAGGTCTGAGTGTCACCATTACACCTTTAGGGATGTCTTGCCATGCTGACCACTGTTATAGCTCGTAAGCATCACAATTAGATAAGACTGATTGCTTCCCACCCTTGGCAGCTTACACAGTGCTTCCTGGTACTGTGGAAGCTGGACTACAGGAAGGAGACTGGACGTTCACACCACGTTCAGCCAGAATCGTCTGAGTTCTGGGTCTGAAGAGTGAAGTACCAATGGAGACTTACCTTCACCCTCTGGGAGGCAACCACCTGGACTACCTTGACCAGTAATTCAAATAGAGGACCTCATACCTGGTGACATTTTGTTAGATACTTCATGGGTCTTGTGGAGAGCACTGACAGCCCAAATGGCGTAAAAGCTACACATACACACACACACACACGCACGCACACACACACAGAGTATATAATTTCAGGTAAATATAAAACAGTATGATTCCTTGAGGCTTTATCAAACATCTCTAGTGTAATCTGTCTATACTCCTGCCCTCTCCTTTGGTACTGAGCCCCTTTCCTCCTCCCTAATTAAAGCCCCCCTTTCTCACTTTTCCCATTTCCCCCTCCATACAACCTATACCCTGCTCTTCTCCTCTCTAGCCCTCCCCCTGAGAAAACTCTAAATTAAATACTATTCTTTGGAAAAATTTTTTCTCAGCATGAAGGTGTAGAAGTCAAGAGCTTTTAATATCTGTATGTTCAGCCTTCATCTTTGTTGGTACTGGGACCATAAACTCCAAAGACAGTTAAAGCAAATGAGCGATCAGGTATCTTAGTTCCGAGGGGGAAAGAGGGGTTTTGCTTAACAATAAGCCATGGCCATGAGCACATCAAATATGCATAGCCGTTTAAAAAAATCAAATTAAGACTGCAAGGGGAATGATAAAATATGCATCTGCTCTTGAAGTTTAAGACTGATTCTCACACATGTACTTAAGTAATTTCTGCTAAAACGCAAATTTGTGAATCACATTTGCAACTGAAAAATAGATGGCATATCCTTTTTAAGTCTCCTGTGAGCAAAGAAAAGAGTTAAATAGATGTCGTGATAAAGAAGTATACCCCTTGGTCCTCCAAGCAAAACTGGGAGAAAATAAAACTACAAAACCAGAGACATCATCATCAGAAAACTAATTAGCCCTTCTTCTTTAAAACAGCACAATACTTCATCAAAAAAGGGCGCTGCTAGGTAAACAGCTAAGGGCACAAATTTTATAGTATCCTCAAACGGAAAAAGAAGGAAGCCTCTCGTGACGCAGACAGTGCTCGTCTACAGTTAGACCTGACCCTCAAACATGCATCAGAAACAGCAAGTATCTGACGGTCTAGAGTGGGAGCTAATACTTAAACAGGCCAACTGGCAAGTATCTTTAAGCCCAATAGCCTGAAAAGACAGCCTACATATAGGACTCCCCTCTACCGTCAACTGCACCGTAGGTGAAGGGCGTCTACATTTCTTACTGTGCCAACACACTCTCCCACTATCAAGCTAGAACAAGAGAAACCCAAATCAACTCCGGAGGGCTCCACGAGCAGCCGCGCTTCTTCTGGGTAATTTGTTCAGTGTTAGAAATTGAAACTCGAGCTCATGGTGACATGTGGGTTAACTCGGGTTGACAGGCCAATACACAAAACCCTGCTCTACACTGGTCTGTGCACCACACCTTGTAGGCATATTTTTAAATTATGAAGCAGCAAGGATCGAAGGGAATGGGGGCGTTTTCTCTACGGGTAAGGAAAGTTAATGTTCACGTGTTACTTATCAATCTGAGCAATGCGGCGTGATCTGTCTTTGCCGGGAAATAACTGCACAGGAGTGACAGTTGTTAGATTTTATATCTTTCAATCAAACTTCTTAAATCTCTCTCGTGTTTCCTCTCATCCCCCACGCCCAGAAATAACCAAGTCATGTATTCTCAACAGGGGCAGGCTGTGGGATGTGACTCCTTTGGGGAGAACTTACAGGCTTTAAGTTTCACTATTACCAAATGCTCTTTCTAAAATATTTCTAGTAAAGGCAAAGAGGGGAGGAGTTCGTCCAAGAAGTCAGCTTCGTACGGCACAGTAAATTGTATTATTCCCTCTTAAACGCCCTGGTCAAACGGTGGGGGGAGGGGGAATAACATGCAAAGATTACAGTGTAACAAGGTTTTCAGGGGTTGGGGGATGGGGGTGTGAGGGGTAGGAGAATTAGGGGGCAGTTCAGTGAAAAAGCGTATTTGCTCTGCATTGCAACCATGGGGAAGAATTCAGACCCCAGCATTAACAAGATGGCTGTGGTTTTGCACAGAAACAGGCAGACTTCTAGAAATGCAAACTCCGAGCCCAGGAAGGGACCCTATCTCGGACAAGTAAGGCAGACAACGACAGAGAAGGACACGTTTCCTCTGGCCTCTGCATGTGTGCACAGGTGCATGAACCCACACACATGCAAGCGTACACGTGCATACCCGTAACAGACAAAGAGCAAACTATTATTCTGGACAGACTCTCCAGGAACTCACATCACAAAGCATGTCTCTTGGGTTAGGGGGCACAGCTCAGTGACAGAGTGCTTATCTGCTATGCAGAAGGCCCTAAGTTTGATCTCTGGCACTACAAAAATGAATAAACCATAAATAAAGTTGTGGTGCTCTGATGTTTTTTATGCCATCTACTTAATTAGTTCTTGGTGTTCTTTTCCCAGTTTCCCACTGAGGATTTATGAAGGAGGGATTCTTATTATTATACATCCAAAAGCCAACATTGCTGAAAACACAAGTTCCTGCTAGAATCTCAAAAATGTCCAATGTGATGAAAAGGCAAAACTGAACCCATAGGGGCTGGGGATGTAGCTCTGGTGCTTGCCCAGCCCCAAAGCCCCGAGTTTATTCCTGGGGTTACCTAAACCAGGTGCGGTTTATGCCTGTGGTAACTTGATCTAACCAGGAGGTATTGCATGAACGCAGAAGGATCCGAAGTCGCAGGTCAACCTTGACTACATCCCATGCTTAAGGCCTGTTATACAGCGGTTTCCTTGGAACTGAAAGACCCTCACACACCCGGGAGGGAGGAGGAGGCTCGTGAGGCACAAGAGGTAAACCAAAGGTACCCAGGAAAGGGAAAGCTTGAAAGACTGACTGGATGGTGCAGAAGAGAAGAGATTTCTCATGGGACTGCAGAGCTGCCCTCAACCCTTGCAGGGAGCGCCAAGGTCGCAGCCTCTGTGAGCATCACCCATGTTGGGCCGGGTACTTCAGTGATGCGGCTGCTTTCCTGTCTTTCCTGCTACGGAAAGTCACACCTCACCCGCAATCCTGTTGGTAACCCTGATAAAAACATCAGTTCACCAAGTGTGGGGTGTGTGTGTGATATCACCCCATCGGGATGTGTGTGTGTGTGTGTGTCTGTGAGTGTGTGATGTCATCACATTAGTGTGTGTGTGTGTGTGTGTGTGTGTGTCTATGAGTTTGTGATGTCATCGCATTGGGGTGTGTGTGTGAGAGAGAGAGATGTCGCCCCATCGGGATGTGTGTGTGTGTCTGTGTGTGATGTTGCCCCATTGATGTGTGTGTGTGTGTGTGTGTGTATGTGTCTGTATCACCCCATTGGGGTGTGTGAGAGTGTGTGATGTCACCCCATTGGGGTGTGTATGTGTGTGTGTGTGTGTGTGTGTGTGTGTGTGATGTCGCCCCATTGGGGGGTGTGTGTGTGTGTCTGTGAGTGTGTGATGTTGCCCTATTGATATGTGTGTGTGTGTGTGTGTGTGTGTGTGTGTATATCACCCCATTGGGGTGTGTGTGTGTGTGTGTGTGATGTCGCCCCATTGGGGTGTGTGTGTGTGTCTATGAGTGTGTGATGTCATCGCATTGGGGGGGGTGTGTGTGTGAGAAAGAGAGAGAGAGAGAGAGAGAGATGTCGCCCCATCGGGATGTGTGTGTGTGTCTGTGAGTGTGTGATGTTGCCCCATTGATATGTGTGTGTTTGTGTGTGTGTATATCACCCCATTGGTGTGTGTGTGAGTGTGTGATGTCACCCCATTGGGGTGTGTGTGTGTGTGTGTGTGTGATGTCACCCCATTGGGGTGTGTGTGTGTGTGATGCCCCATTGGTGTGTGTGTGTGTGTGTGTATGTCACCCCATTGGGGTATGTGTGTGTGTGTGTGATGTCACCCCATTGGGGTGTGTGTGTGATTTCACCCCATTGGGGTGTGTGTGTGTGATGTCATCCTATTGGGGTGTGTGTATGTGTGTGTATGTGTGTGTGTGTGATGTCATCCTATTGGGGTGTGTGTGTGATGTCGCCCCACTGGGGGAAGAGGAAAAACAGGAGGAAGGGAAAAGAAAAGAAAAATAGCTCCCACTCACAACCCACCCTTGCTCTGCCTTGTCAGTAAACCTCATTGGGGGCAATGGAAAGTCGCTTCATAATTCCACCACTTCCCCGGTTTAGACACAACCCTTTCTATTTGGCAGAGGGCCCACTCTCGGCCCAAGATGCTGGCCTGGGAAATGAGGGGTACTGCCTCCCACGATGACCCTCCCTGATCAGTGATGAGCTCCTCCCTAAACGGCCGTCTCCATCCACTCTGAGATTCTGCTAGTCCCAGAAAACTAGTTAGAAGCTGAGCAAAATGAGGATGCTGAACATCAAACTTTATGAGCTGCAGCTGGAATTTCTCACAACAGAGTCGGGCCCTTAATTCACTCATTTATTTGACAAATACTCATTGAGTTCCCTCTACTGGAACCGCTGGACACCAGTCCACGTGCTTAGGACACTGGTTTAAAAAAACAGAGACAAAGATCTCTGCTCCCTGAGCTCTACATTCTAACAAAGGAGGCAGACAAACAGATCAATAAATCATGTGATTTCAGAGACAATTAATAAAACACAAACACACAAACCAAAACCCACCTAGACCCAGGCAGATGGGTCGAGGTATTGAAGAGGGGCTGGTGTGTCAGGTGGTCTGTGGAAGGCCCAGGAGAAGATGACACTCAGCGAAGTCTTAGGACGGCTAAGGGAATTAACCTCGTGTACGCCTAGGGAAGAGTTTCTGAGAGACTTCAAACATCCACCAGGAAGTACATTCCTGGCATATCAAAAAGTAGCAAGAGAAGGCCTGGGTGGGGTGGAGAGGAGGGAAAAAGAGTGGATAATGTCTGAGAAGTAACAGGAGTTCAATGTGAGCACTGGCTCTTAATGAATCCACCTGGCTGCCATTTTGCAAGGATCCATTTGGTGACATGACAGGTAGGGACAGCAACGGGCTTGGGAAGAGACTGTAACAGTATAGGACGATTAGTTAGAAAACCCCTAATCCAAAATGCTACAAAAGCCTTGTCTTCTTACCCATTGGCATGACACGAGCTGAAAATTCCACCCTTGGCCTCGTGTGACAGACAGCAGTCAAACTCGAGCACACTAAAAATATCATTTAGCATTACCTGCCGGGCATCTCAATCTCATAAGACGGTCTGTGCTTCCTTCCGCAAATGTCTCATTATATGCATAAATATTCCAAAATTTAAAAAACATCTAAGAAGTGATACACTCCCGGGTCTTCATTGTGAGCCCTGCTGTACTGAGATACACTTGGGGGGGTCACTGAAGCGCATCTCTGGGTGTGTCTCAGGGGGCATTTTCAGGAAGTGTTAACACATGGGAGGGCACATGAGGAAAGGTGCACTTGAACGTGGGCAAGTCCATCCAGTAGGCGGGAGCCAGCCAGCATCCGCAAGCCCCACCCTCCCTCAGACAGCGAATCTGTTACTATGGCCATCCTCTCCAGGCAACAGACTCCAGTTCCTTCTGTCGTTCAGTACGGTCTTACACCACTGACTTTTCCAGAGTTGGGGGGAGGGGTGTCAGTCTTGGACTGGGGTGGCATCACTGGTCTCCCGTGATCGGAGGCCGCCAGTTTCTTAAACTGAGAAATTACCAGGTTCTCTGTCTTTCTAGCTTGAGGACGGCCATTGTTAGACATTGCAGCCCTATCACATGAGGCGACCCAACAGATCTCTTTTCATAATTGTTGGCTCTATTCCCTGTATAGAACCTTGACTAGTCTAGGTCCAGGCACGCTGGACGAGACATTCAACCTATACTTTCCCTAAAAAGTAGTTGTGATCTAAACCATAGCAGCAGCAGTGGAAAATGTCAGAAAGTCACCAGATCCTGCTTGCATTTGAGGATAAAGAAACAAGAGAATTGTGCAATGGCGTGGACATGAAATATCAAAGAACAGCCAAAGATTATTTCAACACTGTCTGAGAAACTGGACCAAGGAAGCAGCTGCCCCTTGAGGAGAACCCAGTGGAGCAGCATGGGGATGTAAGAAGCTCAGCTCAGGACACTCCGAGTTGGAGGTGTCTCTGAGACATTTTAAGCAAGACTATTCAATGAATAGTGGCATACAGTTGCCTGGAGTCTTGGGCAGGTCAAGGCTCAGGGTACAAACGTGAGGGTCCGGAGAAAATGGGTATGGCCATGCTACTAACTGAGCTCACCAAGGGCGGGGTGATACACAACATCTAGAAACCAAGGAGGAGATGAGAAGCCAGCCAAGCAAAGTTGAGGTAGGGAGACCCCTGGAGATTTCCTGAGACAGAGGGCCAGCCACACAGGGAAAAAGAGCCAGCACCGCTGTGTCATGTAAAATCTTATCTGAGAACTGACGGCTTTCATACTTTGGTGCCCACTGGAGGTAGGTCACAGGCCTGATAAGATGCTCTCCATGGAGCAGGAGGATGAAAGTCTTAAAGTCTGGACTTGGAATCATCTAGGAGAAGAAGGATTGGAGATGCCGAGTAAAAGTAACCGCTTCAGAGGACTTCAATGAAAATTCCGGCCGGCCATGGGAAAGCAGGGATGTGGACGATCACCGGAAGATACAGATACATGATCAGGAGAGGGAAACCTGATGATGTTCTGACTGGGCAAGCAGGAGAGGGCACACAAGAAGGGTGTGGACCGAGACAGAGGCACAAGTTACCCGGGGCGACAGGCGGGGACAGAGAAGGCAGGAGGAGAGATGTGGCCATGGAAGGATGAGGCGGGCAAGTTTCAAAGCTGTCTTCTGAAGGCATCTCCCGGACCTCTGGTCAGGTTCATCAGTCGGCCAGAAAGGAAAAGAGAAACGTGTCCGGGTCAAAGAGAGGAAAAGATGGAAAACACTGTCACTGCACTTTCTTAAACCTGCGTAACTCCCAGCTGTATTCTAAATACACCTCCGTATACCCATACGTAAGTGCAGCTCTCACCTCTCATCAGAGAAGCTTCTTTTTCAGCCATTGGAGATGCTAACAGAAAGCCAACTCTTGTCCAAATGCAGAAAGTGAGTGCCTGATGAGAGCCCAATCCCAGTGGATACACGACACAACCCCTACAGCTAACTCCTGGGGACCGTCACAGAAAAGCGAGCAGAAAGACTTACGAGCTAAAGTTTCACAGCATCGTCTGTGTGACAGTGACCGCTAGACAGGACAGGGAAGCATCAACCACGAAATAGCACCACGGTGGCTACCTAAACAAGACCTGACCAGTGACAGCACCAGTGAGACTCTGGGGCAAATGCAGGCAATCTCACAAGGTCCCACGCCCAGACGAGGAGTATATATAAGTATAGATACACACACACACACGTAACAATATAAATAAAGAAAACAATGAAGACAATACATGAAGCTGTATAGAGGGCTTGAAGGTGGAGGAAAGGGATATTGGGAAGGGGAGCAGATCTGACAGTAGAGGGTTGCAGATGGTCACAGCATATCGTAGACATGTCTGAGGTGTCATAATGCAACCTGTTAGTTGTACAGTCAATAGAAATGGAAAGGGGTAAACAGGGAAGGGTGAGGAGATGGCTCAGTCAGTAAGACTTGCTTACTTACGGCCCTTACAAGTAAGGACTCGTGTTCAAGGGTTGGGACCTCAGCACGACCCTCAGAAGCTACATAAAGAAGCCTAGTGGCACAGGCTTGTAATCCCAATTCTAGGAAGATGGGAAGAGGCGGACCCCTGGGCCTTGCTGGCCAGTCAGCTTTGTTTAGATGGTGAGCTTCTGTACAGTTCCTGAGAAAACACAACCTGAGCTTGACCTCTGATCTCCATACATTCCCACACATATACACAGGTGTGTGCATGTGTGTGTGCATGTGTGTGTATCTGGGCGCGCGCGCACACACACACAGGTAAATAAAGTGATTTTTAGTCACCTTAGAAGTATTAAATAAGTCTGGGCGGTGGTGGCACTCACCTTTAATCCCAGTACTGGGGAGGAAAAGGCAGGCAGATCTCTGTGAGTTCGAGGCCAGCCTGGTCTACAGAGTGAGTTCCAGGACAGCCAGAGTTACAACAGAGAATCCTACCCCCACCCAAAAAAAGAAAAGAATTATTAAATAAGGAAAAGTTAAGTTATTCTACTTAGCAGACTGAAAAAACAAACCCAAATAAACTTAAGAGAAGCAAAAGAATCATTAAAAAGATAAAAGACATTTAAGGATCAGAATATAAACAGTAGAACAGCTGTTCCTGGAAAAGATCAATAAAATACGCAAATCTCTTGCAAAGCTCATTAAGGAGAGAAAACAGAGTTTCACAATGTCAGAAATAAGAAAACGAATATAGTCAAATTGACAAAGGAGATTTAACACATGAACAAAGGAATACGTACAATGTTGCACAAAAAGTTATTAAACCTTGGAGGAGAGAGTCATGTGAAAACATAAATTATCAGAAGTGACTCAAGCGGGCTCTGAACATTCAAGTAGCTACAATGTTAATAAACAGACCGCTGACAAGGACCTGCTGAACCCCCTGAAATCTCAACAGTATGGCTGCCTAAACAAGACCCGAGATCTTGAAACACAGAATTATTGTGTTATTTAAAATATGGGAGGAGTCAGGTTTCTACAGGGATGTGGCCTCTGATAGGCTGCCAGCATTCAGTGGGGAACCCTATTCCATGTACACTCTGGCACCACTAAGTGAACGCAGCAGGTTTAAAAAAAGGGTACAGACAAGCCGAGCAGGGGTGGCACTCGCCTTTAATCCCAGCACTCGGGAGGCAGAGGCAGGCAGCTCTCTGTGAGCTCGAGGCCAGCCTGGTCTCCAGAGTGAGTTCCAGGACAGCCAGAGTTACAACAGAGAAACTCTGTCTCAAAAAATAATCAAAGGACACAGGAGTTTGGAGACGGTTTGTGTGTGTGTGTGTGGGGGGGGGTGATGTCAGGGGTTGGAGGAGAGGGGGTGGGGGTAGGATTGATCAAAACATATGCATATATCAATATTCATATGAAACATATGCATATTTGAGCATGAATCTCAAACAATAAATATTTTAAAATCTTATAAGGCATAGGAAAACCAAGGAGCTTTGTCATTTCACTTTATGTAACTCCAGATAATCTTGACATCACAGCTTGAAGAAAGAAAGCACAGGAAATAAGAACCTGCCAACCATATGTGTTAAGTAGAAAATAAACATCCCAGAACAAATACCACATCACATGCAGCGAAATGGGATCACACGGGTGTTAAAATTGCACTTGAAAAAAAATTAACCGTTATTGATAAAAAAAAAAAAAAAAAGTTGCCAATCCTCACATTAATCCGTAATGATCACTGAACAAACCTCTGAGATCCTGTTTCACAAGAACTGGGCACCTCAGACACGCAGAGAAGGAGCTCAATAGGGGCTGGCAAGATGGCTCCATGGGTAAAGGCTCTCACCACCAAGCCTGATGACTTCAGTTCAGATCCCAGAGCTCGTATGGTGAAGGAAAGACCTGATACCTTCACGTTGTCCTCTGAGGCATGCCCACACATGAGCACACATACAACATACATAAAGCAGCATAAAAAGAATTTCCAAGTGTCCACGGATGCTAGCTGTTGTATTGCTGTAACTATGGTCACGTTCAAACAAGATTCCCTCTTCCTACTACTGACATTTAGCTCTCTAGAAATGGTGGTTCCAGGTCTCAAGGCTATTAGCATAAAGACTGCGTATGCCAATTCTGAAGTGTAAATTCAGGCAAGTGGATTACAAAAAGCTTTAAGAGGAACATTCTGGTCTGACTGCATTCTAACTACATAGGGGAGCGTACTGTTTGTTCAAATTTCATTAAGGTCAAGAAAAGTCAACCGATACAAGACTTAAACTATGAGGCATCTCATTTTTGTGAACAGTTTTGGGGAGGGGCAGGGGGTAACCTATGAAACCTGTGCTCTTAATGCCCACTTGGACAACAAGTTTAGAAATTAGAAAATCCTCAGCTCAGAGAAGAACTAGCAACTCTAAAGCTCCTCACCTCCCTCCCCAGCGTATTTCCCGTGCTTTCACACTCAAGGAGTGGGAACAAATTAGTTGGCCTCCAAAACAAGTTAGAGTCTTTTGTTGGTAAAATGCCTAGGCAAATGGCTTAATGGAGTAAAGGTTTGTTTTGGCTCCTGGTCTCGGAGGCTTCAGCTTCCGTGGGGAAGGTATGGGGAGTTGGGTGGCTCACACCATGTAACTAGAAAGCAGGGGAGAGAATTCCTGAGTTCAAAGGCTTATTTCTTCTTCCCTTTTTTATTTCACCTGGGTTCCTGGCGTGTTGGATGGTACCAGCTACACCAGGGTTGGTCTCGCCTCTCAGTTAATTATCTGTGGAAACATCCTCACAGACACACTCATCCGTTGGAGCTTCCCATTGCAATCAAATGAGCAACCAAGATTAACCTTCAGTTCCTTAGGACTCTTCAGCTTGAGAAAATTTTACAGTTCCCAAGCAGAAGGAAACATCCAAATTCGTTCCTTCCGGAGGTGGTTATTCCTGCACAAGGGAAGCCCACACTGTCAGCTACAGTTGGATTCTTTGTTTCTTAAAGGAAACAATTACTCAGTATGTGCAGGGGGTTTTTGTGTGTGTGTGTGTATGTGTGTAGGTAGCAGTTTCTTCCCGGACTGAAACACTCCATCCTAAAGGGAGACTCATTTTCAAAAGGAGGCTAAAGACTCAGAACAGCTTCAGGAAGTTCCAGAAACTGACCAGAATCACTAGGCACTGCCTTCCCCAAGAGTATATAAGCAGTGACTGCTGAGAGTCACTATCAGACCAGCCAACCTGCAAAGAAGACTTGCAGACAAGCTCAGCTGCCTGGTAAGAAGCAGAGAGCAGCAGAGCTGCCTTGAAGACTCTCAGACAAGCTGAGCCACCAGAAAAGGACAGTCTCCAATCTGCTAGCTGACTTCCGACTGTGAAGCGCACTCCAGGTTCCCAGCTTTTATGAGCTGTCACCCATGCTGGGTTGATCGTTGGTGGTGCACTTGTCTGAATCATTTCTGTCCATGTTATAACTCCTCATCCTACCTACGAGTAATCCCAAAACAATTCACTGTTCACTAAGTTGAACTTTTGTTGTATCTGTTGTCGGTTCCCTATCTGGTGTGAGTACATTTGCTCATGTCTCCCAGGAACGGTATCACAAAGCAGCAGCTCATTTGCATAGCCTACCCAACCATTCTGCACTTGAAAGGTCTCCACCTTTACCCCAGTATCTGTAACTATACTGGTATAAGTACAGTGCAGAGCAAAAGAATTGGCAAGTCCAGGCAGCTAAGCACACACAAAGACATTAGTGAGAGCCATGCCAGGTTATTATTTTGAAATGCAAGAAGCACTGAAAAGCAGGACTGGAAGCCAAGTGAGAAGCAAAGATGAGAAACTACAGCACAGAGAGTAGGCAAGAAGAAACAAGACCCCAAATGCAGGGTACAACTGAGGGACACCCATTATGATGGTGAGCTTTGCCAACCCATCACAACCTAGAGTCACCTGGGAAGACAAGTCTCAGTGAAGGCTTATCTACATTGGGTAGGCCTGTGAACAGTCTGTGGATGCTTATCTTAGTTCAGTTGATTGACTTGGGAAGACTCAGCCCACTGTGGGTAGCATCATCACCTAGGCAAAGGATCTTGAACTATGTAAGAATGGGGGAATCTAGCTGAGCACAAGCAAGCATGAATCCAATTCCTTCCTTCTGCTCTGGACTATGGATGCCATCTACTTCCTCAGCTCCTGACATAGGGACATCCCTCCTCTGACGGACTGTGACCTGGAACTGTAAGCCAAATTGCCCCTTTCTTCCACTACTTGCATTCTGCTGGGGTATTTGGAATGGTGGCATAAACTAAAACACCAGGGGTGGCGTCTGCAGACAAACTTGGCAAGGCTTAGAATTAGCCAAAACCTCACTGTCAATGTTTGCAAAACAATTCATATTATTATTTCCAAACACTGAACGACTCTGGAATAGGCAGCTTTAGGAGAGTCTGTCAAGTCTGTCAACCCCTTAGGTCCTTTCTTGGGGAAGCACAGAAGACAGGCAGGCAGCCATGACCGTGTCATAGAACCCTGCCAGCGAGCAGCCATGACAGAGCCTCCTCCTCACACGAAGTCAATCACTTGCCTATGCCCAGCTATCTGCTGTGCTCCCGACTGCTCCAAGGCCTAATAAGGTTGGAGGCTTAGAAAATATTAAAAGAATGTTGACTAAAAAGGCCACTACGACGAGGCCAGACATGGTGGCATACGCCTGTTACGACAGTGTGCTAAGGCTGAAGAGGGGATTCCAAGACCAAGGTCAGGCTGGGTGACATAGTGAGTCCTTGTGTTTTTGTATCTTGCTTTAAATGGGAAGGAAGACTAAGCAACTAGCAAAATGCAGGAGATTGGTGGGAGAACAGAAACCTGCTTTAATGACCTTGGTAGTGGCCCCAAAAACTATGCAACGCAGCAATAAAATGATGGGAACTCAAAGGCAGGCTCCGGACAGTGTGTTAAAGCCTGACCCCTCCAAATGGGCCCCCTTTCCTTCTACAGCCTCCTCCCCGGGTCTGCCGACTGTAAATGTGTGCAGCCTGTGTGTGTATCTCACACCACATCCACCCCCAGACGTGAGAAGAGTCTCTGAAAGGATTTTTTTTAAAAGAAGCCCATACAGGATGTGAGCAACTGTGCAATAGACAGCTGTCCCAGCTGAGATGCAGTCCCTTATGACCCAGTAAGGTCTCAGGGACAGAAGGAGGGTCAACAACTGGAGCTGGGGGAGTGGGAACCAAGTCTGTGCACACAGTCCCACGGCCTCCTGGCTTCCCTCCGGCAGTTAGGGGCGCCCTGCTCGACAGGGAATGACCGACAGAGGAAAACCTGGGGACAATTCAAATCACAGCAGGAAGGAGAGACACCTCTAGGAACGTTTAATAAACACGAGCATGAGGGAGATCAGCTTCAGCCCAGGCAGGGAGACACATCAGACTGGAACACTGGGGCAATCTACGAGATACCTTGCAACCTCCCTAGGGAGACGATAGCAAAGTCACTCAGAGTAGAGAGAGAGAGAGGAGATTTCGCTTCTGGAGGCTGCTTTCCAACTTGGGAAATTTTAACTCGATGCTTTTGTAATCCCAAGAGACTCTACATGGCTGAGGCTGCAGTGGGTGTAACCACACGTCAAAATTAATACACTGTTTGCTACTTACCCACAATTCGCTAGAAGGGAATCAAAACTAAAGCAGTCAAAGGATCTTTCGCTCTCTGGATGTGAGCATGCAGTGCTACTATGAGATATTAAAATATCCACTTTGTTCCTTGGTCTACGTAAGAAAATCGTTTAAAGAAACATTTAAACAACTATTAGAAGGATGTGCACAACCCTACAACCCTCCCAAACAGTATAGGAAGCGCGCTCTCTCCAGCTGAATGTCAGCCATTTGTACAGCTGTAAATTATGTCTCCCTGACTTCCAAGCCCAGGGCACAGAGCAGACTCTTCCAGTGCCTGGATATGTCATCTAGCCAGCCTAAGACCTCAAAGTCCAAGCTCCTCCAGGAAGCCCTTCTCTTCAAGGGCCAAATGAGTTCTAGAAACCTGCTTCCCTCAGACTTAGCGCTCACATTCGGGCATGCTCTGTAGGTAGCTCTCCTGGAGGGACAATCTCTTAACTTGTGACGTCCCTTCACTACACCAACTGTTCAACGAGAACTGGCTCATTTTTACTTTGTTTGTCTGTTCAAGACAGGATTTCTCTGCTGTAACTCTGGCTGACCTGGAACTCACTCTGTAGACCAGGCTGGCCTCGAACTCAGAGATCTACCTGCCTCTACTTCCTGAGTGCTGGGGTTAAAGGGGTGCACCACCACTGCCTACTGGCTTATTTTGAGTTGCATCAAAATATAAGGAACTAATACAACCAAATAATAATACAACCAAAGGTGACATCAGTTTTGATCATGCTCTTTTTCTGCATGGATTAATGAGGTCAAGGTGATGGCTCAGAACAGGAAAAGAGATGACGTGATCAAGTCCCAAAGGCTGCTCTACTGACGGGCTTGCCTCACGCTCAAAGAATTAAGAACACCAGCTATGCCCTAACCAGGTTCCAATCTAATCTCCAACACTGTTCATCTTAGGTGTGAACAGTGGGATAGAATATGGTTCCCAAACTGCTTCTACTCAAGCATTTAAGCGTGTCTGTTGTTACTTAAATATCACAATGATTTTGAACCTATGACCCATATTTAAAAATACATGAACGACCTTTTCTTTCTGTCTCATTCTTTCAGGTCCCTCCTCTCTCAAATGTGTATTTTCATTCCATCTCCACCAGAGAATTTTACCCCAGTGTGTCAACTTTATGCTTTGAGGTTTCTTATTGATCGAATTAAAATGCTTCTCTGCAACAAAAAGAAAAATTAACTTTTTATCCCCTATGATCAAATGTTTCTATATAGACATATATGTACAATGTACCCAGAGAAAGAAGAAGTGAAATATGCCAGCTGTTGCAGGTTTGTTTGGAGAAATACAAGGGCAGGCGTGAGAGAATCTGTAAAGATGCAGACACAGGAGACACTACAGAGTGAGCATTTTCTGACAAATTTCATCAATGTTGTTCCAAATTAATAGGAAGTATTTTCATATTGGGCTCCTGGGTGTAAAATTTAAGAATACAATGATGTAAATTAATCCCCCCCCCCAAAGTACAGGCTTCGGTAAAGGAAGACTAAAGACAAGCAAAATTGGCCCACTTAATGACAGTCTTTACATCCTCAGGGGACACCTTACAGCAAGAACATCCAGAGGCAGGCTAGCGATTTCCCTCTTCAAAGAAAACTGCAACTCTCGATACCCTTTTAGCAAAGATCGTTTGGAGCGATGGTTTATTCTAGGGTTCTCACGGCTATTCCTTGGAACTTTATTTATTTGAGACCTCAAAGGAGTGAAATTAAGTCCAAGTTAAATCCATGTGGAAGGTTTAAGGCAAGGAGAGGCTTAGAACTGTTAACATGTTACCTGCAGCCCGAGTCTCCCAGCAAGACTCAAATGCCCCTAACTCGCGTTAATAGAAGAACGCCTTTCTCTCAGTCTCTCTCAGGACACCAACACACACACACACACACACACACACACACACAGAAAATCCTAGGCTGTATACACAAAGTCTAAAACAGAGACTGTCAGGGAGTTCACTTCTGTGACAGAACTGCCAGGTCTAAATACGCTATGCTCTTAACGTTTATAAAAATCTGGCACTCACGCTGCTAGGAGGGGTGTACGTTGGTATGACCACTTTGCCAAACTGGTTTCTTCCCCCCTGTGTCCAATGGCTGATCTTACACTTAACACATATTCCCTTATATACCAATGGTTCCTGACCACAGGAGTCATCGCAGTGATCCATCCAATCAAGGTTTTCAGCTCCCTAATAGCCGAATGTGGTGTGAATCTAGGGAAAGATATACTCTGAATGTTGATGGACAGCCTGATTTTCAGTCTCAGTCTGAGCTGAGCAGCAGCCAGCAGTAGGCTGTAGACAACACAGGCAGACTATCACACGGGAGAACAGCATAGATCATTAGGATGCTTGGCCGAGAGCAGCAAGCCTGACATTGGAACAGGTGAAGTACAGGATAGTCACACAGTGAGTATGGGGGCATGAAAACTGATCCCCCCCGAGCCAAAATAGTAAGTTCTATTCTTTGATGGTGAGAATAACCTGGATTACCTGAAGGGGCCCTCAATGTAATCACCGTGTTCCTATAACAAAGCAGCAGCATCTGATGGACAGGATTATACACCTTGAAGAGGGAGGGACCACAGTGGATGAATACAGGAAGCCACTAGAAGCTAGGAAAGAGAAGAAAATGGGTTTTCCTCCCTTCTCAGGTCCCAAAGGAGCAAGCTCTGGCAACATCTGGATTGTAGCTCAGTGCAGTTGACTTTGTGCTTCTGAACTCCAGAGCTTGGAAAAAATTAAAACACGTTGTTTTAATCCACTGAATTCACAAGCATTCTTTGCAACGGAAAGACAAGGTAAGACAACAAGACAGAACAAGACGGACAGACCTACTGCTCCACACCGCATAGGGAATTCCCCCAGATTTTTTGGCAAAGAAAACCAGTCAAGCATACTAAATGTTTCCAATTCATATCAAGTCCAGTGGCAAGCCAAACCAATTCACAGAGCTGGAGGCCACAGTGGTTTCCTCTTGGAAGACATGCGGACTTGAAGGAGGGCAGAGGGACGCTGGAACCACAGCCTCTTGCTTAACACAGGTGCTCTTTACATGGGTTCCTCAAAAATCCAGATTATATACACATAGCATGCACATGAATATACGCACATATATAAATGCATATGTGTGTATAAATACTAGTAAAAGGTGTCTTTCCTATACTCTGTTGCCTTTGCTTTTTTAATCATTACATCCGAGTGACTCATGAAATAAGTTCCTCTTGGGAAAGTCACGTCTGAAAGCAATCCCAGCCTGGGCTGTTCACACACACTGAGGGAAAGAAACAAGGATGTTATGTCCCCTGACATCCCTAAGGGCGTCTCTACCAGGAAAGGGGATCATGGGGTCTCTGGCAAGCAAAGATCAGCCAATGATTCTAACATAAGGAAAACAAAAACTTGACAACAAAAACAAAAATAATCCCCAACTTTTCTACCCAGAATTTTTTTTTTTCAAAAATCAATCCAATTTTATATTAGTATCAGTGAGCTTAGAATAGAGTAGAAAACAGGCAGTGAACTCTGGGCTAAGGAAGAAGCAGGCTTGTCTGAAGACCCTGATCTACGAAGGGAAACCAAGAAAAATACCTTAGTCCCCTAGGAAGGTCAAGATGTTGCTACTGTACCTTTCTCTTTAATCGTCTCGTCAATAAGAGAGTACAAGTCTTGATACTTTCACCTTGACATGGTGTGTGTGTGTGTGTGTGTGTGTGTGATGAGACACACACTGCAAGTCACCATTAAAACTCAAAACGGACACCTAGTTCTCCCTCTAAAAACATCGACTTCTCCAGGCAAATTGCGTCAGAATGAACCTGCACACGGCCAAGCTGTTTTGATTACTACAGATAACTAAATCCGTGACAAGCAGAAGAAACTCAACCTGAAGCAGTAACAGCGGGACTCAGGCAAGGCCGGGTCACGCCAACCCCACCCAGCAAACATTCTGACTTCAACAAAGCGGCGAGAGCTATCAAAGGCCAATTATGCTTTCTTCCTTTCATTACGAGAGGTCAGCTATCACAGTGCATGTTCATCAGCTAGAAAATGCAGGCTTGTGAGGCAGCCTATCCTAAAATTAGAAGAGTTCACAATCCACTCACTATAGGGCACCAAGTTTTGACGGGATCCTTCATTTCCTAAGACATAAAAATCCTTCTGCAAAATCCACCACTGCTATGTGTAACTCAGAGAGACCAGGAGTTACAAAGCTCCTGAGTCAGGAGGTGAGGCTTCAGTCTGCTGACACTTACAGGCGCATCCCTTGCTGCTGGTGAGGCGGGGTCAGCACTGCCAGGTAGATTTGGAACTTGGCCTCATACTGCACAAACACAAAATGCAGATGTAACAAGAATATCATATGTAACGGGACTTACCTGAAACTGTGTAACTGAATATGAAGTAAGTATTTTATAATTATAAAGAGTAAGAGAAAGTTACACAGCTAGAATGTCAACTTGGCCATAAAATTCATTGTGGAGCCTCAATAGCCCTAAATGTAACTGTCAAGCCCAAACACACTTTGTCTGATGCTGAGAAGATACAGTACTGACTTGCTGTCCCGACAGAAGAGATTAGGAGACACGCACAAAAGTAAGATCAAGTGAAGCCAGTGATAAGAAGTAGCCCATTCTAAACTAGGAATAAAGTCCAGAATAAAATCAATCCTGTTAGGACCTTGATCTTGGACTTCCAGCCTCCACAAGGAATGAGAAAATTGAGTTTTGGTTCTCTAAGCTCCTAGTTTGTAGAACTTTGTTCTGATAACCCCCAGCCAGCTGTCTCCATCTACCAAGGACAACTCTCATCCCCACTTGCAAGCCAGGAACAGAAAAGACAGCTAGGGTTCAATGTCACTGAACCTGGTACCCAGAGACTAGTTAGGCTAATAGTCAGATGCAAATGAGTGGCAAGCTGAAGTCTCCTTGGCTACACGTTGGACATTTTCCTGTTTCCAGTTCAAACAGGGATCAGTGTCTCCCAGCATCTGCAACATGACTGGGTAGCTCACAGGTCTCCACAAAGAAGCCCTGGGAACTAGGAACACGACTGTGCTTCTGGTCTGAGACTGACATCTTCTGAAATGGATGGGGGCAGGGTTAGTCCCTTAAGCAAATTAAAACACAGAAGATGGGGCCTCACTATCTGAAAGCCAAGAACACTACTGTTTTCCCAGTTAAGCACTACAGTTTCCCAACAATAAGGATGCATATGGAGAGAGATTTTTTTTTATTTACAATTAAACATTCCTATGAGGCTTAAAGACAAAATTTTAAAACTCAAAACATTAAATAAACAACGAGTAACTAAGTATCACTATTTAAAAGCCTAAGTTGAAACCTCTGGATTGTTGCTAGAGAGGCAAATCTTTTGCACACAATGGCAGTGATTCCAAACCACAAGGGCCAGAGAATAAAGTGAGCTCATTGAAGATGAAGAATACCTATGAACTGCTACTTTGATTTTGTCTGATTATTTTAAGAAAAATACCCCAAATTACTATTTTTCTCCTCTATCATTACACCCATCATGACACACTTTTTCCAACAACAGCAAAGAAAAAAAAGAATTCTGAACGATATTCATTGTAAGAAGACGTGATAAATGTTCCTTCAAAGAACATACAGGGTTGGGCATGACGCATTCACAGTCAGAGCCTATCTTGAAAAAGCACGAGGGATAACACTTCCTATTAAGCTCACATTCTGCCGCTTCTTCCCATGGATTTCAAAGGCAAGACTAAGCTGCATTCCATTTCATGTGCTGTTATGAACGGGAAACATCTGGAACTCAGCTCAGTCCTCCAGTTCATCTTGGAAGGGTCATCCATCCTCTCTTCCTGGGTGTAGATTACAGCCATCGCCAAGCGCGCAAATTAGCTCACCGCAGCTCTGCATGTTCCGGAAGCCCTTTGAACTGCGGAGGAGAAACTTAGACACTGGAGATGGTACCTAAGTATTTCTCAAAGGTTAACTGCCTGGACTAACTCACCTAGCTGCACCCACGAGGCTTATTAAAATGCAGATTCCCTGGCTACACCTAGACGTTAACTTCACAAAAGGCTCCAGAATCTTCCTCTGAATCTAACTCCCTGACTCTTACAGCAGCAGGGGAGTACCTGCGAAGGCATCAGCCTCAGAATCAAACGGTACTCACCACACTGGCCACTTTGCTCTTTGAGTCCCTACCTAGATGAGAGACATGACAATGAAGTGTCCCAGAGAGGCACTGAAAGATGACAAAACCATCTCGTAATGCCTCCGACACACTACCTAACACAGAGCGCTCAGAGAAACTGTTAGCTATTATTGTGACACGCAAAAGGGCTTTCTATTTACTCATTTAGCCTAGCGATTAGCCTTTTATTACAGCAAAATGAACGCACTGTAATAGAGTCAGGGGAGCATGCTCACTGGTGACAGGCAGTTGAAGCCCTGGGCACTTGGTTTTGAACTAAAACTTAACAATGCACGCAGGTGCGTGGCTCCAAGAACACGCAAAGGCGGTTCTCCAAGTCAACTTTTGGCGCACTGCCTCCTTCATGGGGGTGTCACGACTGGCTCGGGGACCCCCGCTACTGTCCAGTGTCACATTGCAGCGTTCGTCTCGGTGATTACGTATTTGGCTCAGATAATTTTTTTATAAATCATTTATGTCTTTTGTTTTCATCCTTGAAAAAATAAAATCCCGATGTACTAGTAAAGCAAAGATTACAAACACACCTGGGACTCCTGGAGGCCTGAAGCTGCACATGTATTTAATTACTGAGAGGTTCCTGCCATTGTCATTCCGAGCATGCTCACACTCTACCCATTAAAAACAGGAAGAAAAAAAAAAAAAGGTGGGGGGAGCTATAGGGAAATGCAGACAGCACACAGTAAGTTTAATCTTTACATGATCTCAAACGAATTTGTGCAAGCAGAATTCTAAAGTAGCCGCACGTACATAAACCAGGAAACCTGTCCTCTGCGACCTCTGCTCCCAGAGACAGCTTCTGAGGCTTTGCTAGGCTCTCCTCCTGGATCTACGTGAATCAGGGATGACTAAGGGGCCGCAAGCAGTTCCTGTGGCTTAGTACACACAAGCACCCCTAGCTGATCTGGGCCAGCAGAGCCCAAAGCGGGACTGAGAGACCGGTCCTCCAGAGCTCCCAGGACACTGCGATACACACAAGTTCTCTACTGCCCTGGAAGATAGTGAGCTGAGAAGACAGGAACCGAGAGAGAAGTTAGAAGGAAGAGGAAGTGTGATCAGCAGTGGCCGGCGTTTCTGATTAACGACTCGACCAACTCAGCACACTTGAAGAACAATGAGGAATGAAGAAATGAGCACAGGAGAAAAGAAATGGGAATCAGGAAGTCCCCACTCTCATCGAACACTAGAGCAAACCAACCCAGGAACAGAACCCTGGCGCTGATGAAAACACGTCTATTCGGCCTTCTTTCCCCTCCTGATCACTAGCAACGCTCTGACAAACTTGTCTGCCTGCAGCACTCAACCACTTTGCATAATGCCAACAAGCCGGGGGCATGTTTCAAGTTCTTGTAGAAGTTTTAACTCAAAGGAGTACGGTCTTCGAGTCTCCAAGGCATCTCATGTTTTCTGATTGCCTCAAGAGTTCACACTGGAGCACAGACAAACACAGAGCTCGCCCTGCGACAGTGTGGCTGCAGTCTGGGGGGAAATATCTGGACTCGCTGGTCCCGGATCCCTAACCCTGCAGTCTCGGCCCCGCCACTGACTCCCTTCTAATCCCACATACAGCGTAAAGCATAAAGCAACTTTATCAGCATGAGCTCAACTCTTCTGGAACTCATGCAGGACCTCTATCATGATCAACACGTTTCAGTGACTTTTGCCCAGTGTTAGCTTTAATGGTAAATGCCAAGTTCACAGGGAGCCTAAAACTTCGGAACTCTGACACTTCCACCATCCTGGTCTCTCTGAATCTATCCTCAGAGGATTTCTGGAATGGCTGGAACCCGTGGTCTCCTCGGCCACGGTCTCCTCCCACCCATGAGGAAGACACACCCAAAGGATGGGGAACTGAACTGATCAATGGCATCCTGGCCATCTTGTTACGGATAGAGAAACTGCGAGGATGTATATCCAGTGTGGGACAAATCCCGACACGTCCAACCTTCAGAGGTGTCTAGACACCTACAGTGTCTCACCACTTCCCGGCCAAAGCCACCGCGGTTCCCTTGGTGATTCCTCCCAGCAGCTCCTTCTCTGGTCTCCTGGGTTTACTGAGTCGGCTCTCAGAGTACAGAGCAACCACGGGCCTCCCGAATTGCTGGTCTGACCCAAACCCCCAGTACCTTTGCACTCACTGAGCACAAAAGCCCAAGCCTTGGACCTAACTCTAAACCCTCACCTCTCGAAGGCCTCAATACCTTTCCAATCGCCTCTACCATCCATTGCTCCTGGGTGCCCTTCTAACTCAGCAATGCTTTATCTCCTCACACGCACCTACATAGCTAACCCGGGACCCACACTTGCCGCTCCTCTGCCTGGGGGACTCCTGCTGCAGATACACCAAAGCTTCTCACTCTTGTTCTTGTTTCTTCCTCCATTTATTGTGATGCTACCCTAGGCAGCTGCTGACACCTCATCTAAAGCGTCACCTGCACATATACACTGTGTTCCCAGACCCCTCTACCCTGATTTGTTTTTTAATCTTAGGACTTACCAGAAATGGGACATGTGTATGTATGTATGTGCATGTGTGTGTGTGTGTGTGTGTGTGTGTGTGTGTGTGTATGTGTGTATGTATGTATATTTGTATGTATGTGTATGTATATATGTATGTATACATATATGTGTATGTGTATATATGTATGTGTTTGTATGTGTGTGTGTATGTGTGTGTATGTGTGCGTATGTGTGTGTATGCATATGTATGTATGTGTGCGTATGTGTGTATGCATATGTATGTATGTGTGTGCATGTATGTGTGTGTGTATGTGTGTGTATGTGTGTGGGTGTGTATGAATGTGTGTGTAAGTTTGTGTGTATGTGTGTGTGGGTGTGTATGTATGTGTGTGTGTAAGTGTGTATGTGTGTACACTGTGATGTCTGTCTTTACACTCCTCACACTTCGTGGTTACCTTCAAGAGAAGAACAGAAGAACAGCTATCTCCAGATGCTGGTTGCACAGTGACCTGTGTAAGGTTTTTAAGCATCTGGGTGCTGAATGGATGAGAAGCTGAGAACAGGAGTGGCTCTTGTACCAGACTGGAGGAGACCATGAGCATGAGCACGCTGCACTTTGTATCAGGCAGTTGCCCCACCCCCACCCCGGAAAGTGGGCGCAGCAGCCCTTACCATCATTTCCTTGTAGCGCCTCTCCCTCGACCGTGAAAGTTCGTCTGCTCCTGAAATACCTGATGTGTGACCCACAACTATCTGGGCAAAAGCAGTCATCCTCCAGAACATTCCAAAGGAGTTTCCCCGGTGACAGGGGAGTGGCGACGATCATGAACGTAAAGGCCTGTGCCCGCGAGCCACAGTGGCCTATGCTGGAATTTCACTTTTTAAAGTCCTGACTAGCTGGAAAGTGCTTGTCTTGGTATTTATAAGGGTCCTTGGCAGGTAAAAATTCTTGTGTGTGGGCATTTTCATTTTGTTTTAAGAAACAATAAGCATGTAAGGTTGGTTAGCGAGATCACCACTTCCATTGGACAGAGAACGAACAGGGGTTGAAGGGCTGAGTGACTCACTCCAGGCCATGAAATTCTGGCGACAGGACTTGACCTTTATCCCTTCCTTTTAGATTCGTCATGACTGTTTCCATTATTCATGGTTATTCATAGAAAACCAAGTTTTTAAAAGAGGAAAATTCAACTTGTTAACAAAGACTTAGATACAAAAAGCATGAACCTACAAAGCGGCATACTTGAACCCTTTGCAAAACGCCCTGGTGCGAGATCATAAAATCAAAGCTTTCACAGGCTGCAGACAATAGAGAGGTAAACGTACCTAGGGTTGTCCAACAGGAGACGCAGAACAGCAGGAAGGTCACACAGCGAGCCAGGCAGAGGATGCACAGGCTTCTCCGAGAGACAGATGCAGCATGTGCCTCACGAACGATGAAGGATCAGAGGGGCAAGACGCCAGCAGAAAAAAAGAAAGCCAGATACTGCAGGAGGTCACACGTCAGAGCCAGAACCTCTCGGAGTATACTGAATTTCTAAGACAACAAGTTGCATAATTTACCTCCAAGGTCATGAGAATCACCACACACACACACTCAACCTACACAGGCTCGGCTTGGTCAGTTACTAAAATTCTGAATTTAGTTACTTACCATTTGCTGACGTATGTTCCGAACATACACAAGTGGTGACTTTAATACTAGTTACCAGTAATGATAATCAATGCCTATTTTAGTCATTACTAAGTTACGGCAATGACTTTATTCATAATTAATAGGATATAAATTATATTATCAATAACTATAAACCATATTTATAACAAAAATACTTAAAACGTTTGATCATTGTATCATAAATCATGTCCATGTTCTAATTCTCAGTATATTAATATTTAAACACATATATTGAGCAATTTATCTCAAACAAGTTAAAAAAAAAAAAACTCTTAAAGCCAAGTATGACGTCTCACACATGTAATCCTACAGCTCTGAAGGCTGAGAATTGCCAGGAGTTTGAGGCTAACCTGGGCTTTACAGCAAATTCCAGGCCAGCCTGTGCTACAGTGTAACACCTATTTGACAAATGACCAAAGGCTTTGAAATGTATCTGGACATCTGAATGCTTTCATGCATGCTTTATTCATTCCGCTTTATCCCGCAGTTTAATCTGCTCATGGAGGTAAAAGGCCATGAGGAGGGACGTGCCTCCCTGCAAGAACACCTTTCCTCTAGGAAGAGCTGACACTCCCACAGGTTAAGCCTGCCTGCGAGCATGGAGCATCACATGGACAAGCTGGAAAAGAAAAAAGCAACATTCCTTAAAGATGAATAAAGCCTCCCACTGAACATGTGCTTCTCTGCTTGAGAGGGGTAAACTATCAAGATGTTTCTTCATAAAATGCTGCACGCATTCCTACAAGTAGATGTGGAACCCAAGACACGCAAGGCTACTATTATACCATGCTCAAACTGCCGTCATTTCTTCTCTTTGCTGCCCACGGAGAAAACCAGGACCTTCCATTGTGGTCTCAATGCCTGTCAACCACAAGGAAAGAGAGATACCCATCAGGCCAGGGGGGCAAAGGGCTGGGCTACATAAGGAACGCTGCAAATACCTGCTACGGCATTTGCTACCTGCCACGGCCTCTGCTGCCTCTGTCACAGCTATAGTTCCACGATCCGAGTCATAACGGATCATTCATTCATGGAAAAAAAATAGTACTGTGCTCCTCTGCGAAAACAAACGCTTCCACGGAATGGCGACTTGGACAAGGGCTGCTCGGAACCTCCGCTTACGTGAAGCGAGAAGGGCGGACGCGAACACGAATTGCTACAGCCCGGGGCACGGGGTCCTCTGAAGACCAGAACGCAAGGCGCCGTGTTAGAAAGTGAAGGTGCTGCTTTAGCCAAGGCAGCCAGGACATTTTGGAAGAAGTGAACCTGTGGCTGAGAAATAACGAGGAGTCCAACTGCGAGATCTAAGGCACTCTACGGCTCTGAGACGGGAGGTCGGGATCAACGAGGGGAAGAAGCAGGGTAGCAGGTAACTCGAGACTGTGCCAGGAGTTAGAGTATGAGGTGGACGTGCTGGGTCACGCAGTCAGGATGTGGTTAAAAAAAAAAAAAAAAAAAAAGATGGTCTGATCCTAACTGGCAGAAGTTGAGGCGAGGACACAGCCCGGTTTGTACATTAAGATACAAGATAATTGATGGAGACTGAACTGTAAGGAAGAAGATCTGAAAGAAGACAGACCATCAAGTATAGACGTTCAAAGCAGGCATCCTATTCTAGGGTTAAGCAGTGAAGAAGGGCTTTACACCTGTACTGGTTTTGGAACCCTGGGCAAGGCGCCATCCTCAATGGTATTCTAAGGTACTGTCCATCTAAGAAAGTTCTTAAGAGTGTTAGCTAAAGTTCCACGGGGCCCTACTACGTGTTCTTAGCAAAGCACATTCAACAGTCACAGGATTAAACTCTAATGAAACAAAAAATGCCCAATTCTTGTTTATCTGGCTAAACTGAAAGCAACAATCAACACTGGACTCCAAGGACCCTATGGGCCTCATAATACTGGGGTAAGACTAGCTGTTCCTCACATGGAAACACGAGGAGATCCACATTCATATGTCTCTGAAGCAGAGACAACACCCCCACCCAAGATCTCACTGTTCTGGCTCTCCTAAAAGCCACACCCCCTTCACTTCCAGTGAGTGAGATAAGAAGTTCCTTATACAACTGCTTTCTTCTTTGAGAACACAGAACGGTTCAAAGCCCACAGACTGTCAATGACTAGGAAGTAGTGATGGTCGGTCCCTCGCTCGGCAAAGAGATGGGAGCACTGGTGTCCTTCACAGCTTTCCAATATTTGAAAGAAAGAAAAGGGAGTTGAAATAGTCTGCAAATTGACAGCTAATAGTCTAGTAAGTTGTAGCTCAGCAGGGGTGTGGTGTGTGGCGTAGGCAGGGAGCTTAAGAGTTCAAGACCAGAGTCAGGTAAGAAAAGACGACAGGGGGGAAAAGTGTTGTTCAAGACTAGAAATGAACAGGTAGAAGAAAAATAGGAAACACACAATTCCTTCAGTAAGGGCTATGAAGTTTTCTGTAAGAGAAACAAATTTTAATCTGTAAGAGATTAATATTTTTTCTGTAAAAGAAACAAATTTAAACAAAAAATAATCTCCTTTCAAGATTTCAGAGCTGTGTAAATACTTAAGACACCATAGCACTAAAATTTCCAGCACCCAACTATTTCTATCATCGTTAACTGACCCTTGAAATTGGAGAATCTGTGAGGAAAGCTGTAACAAAACATTAAAAAAAAAAAAAAAAGGCAAAATGACTCCTCTGAGGTCACACGCCCAGTACGCTGGGGTCACCAAGACTAGAGTTTCTGTCAGCCAGAGCATTCTACCACCTCAAGCCGATTAATTATTACTAATGGTGGTTAACGCATTGCAAAGGCTCCAAGCTATCCGCGTCACGCGCCTGCAACACACAGACTGAGTTCCAGTAGGGGAAGCTAATTCCCAGTGAGTCAAACCTTGTGTGAGAGAGCCAAAGTCCAAAGGACCTATGGTACTACTTAGAGGCTTTGGAAAACTCGATCTGAGAGCCCATTACCCCCTGCCACACATACGCTTCCATATGCATACAGCTTACTACACTTCCGAGCCCTGTGCACTTTAATGTCTACTGAACATAATCAGAAATGCAGAACCAAAGTTACATAGTCACTGGTGATGTATTCATCAACCTCAGGAATAGACCAGCACCCCAAGGTAACCAGCAATCCTCTGGGCAAGGTAACCTGCAATCTGCTGGGCAAGGGCAGGCTTGAAGTCCTGATAGTTTGGGAGACACTGGATTTGTAGATGAAGGGGAACTAAACAGCAATCAGGTACTGGACTGAATTGGACAGGGAAGATTGAGCTGGGGTTGGTTTAGGAAAGGAAACAAAGTGAGAGGAGTTGACCACCAGGGAAGGAAAAAGTTCAACCAAAAAGAGAAGAAGCCGGGCAGTGGTTGTGCATGTCTTTGATCCCAGCACTCAGGAGGCAGAGGCAGGAGGATCTGAGTTCGAGGCTAGCCTGGTCTAGCCTCGAGTGAGTTCCAGGACAGCCAGAGTTGCAAGAGAGAAACCCTAACTTGAAAAACAAAAACAAAAAACAGCTAAGCGTTATCTCCCGGGAGACCAAGGTTAGGATGGTAGGAGACCTTGAGGAGAAGAGAGCCAAGTGGCAATGCGTAGTTCCCATAGAGATCAAAGTAAACAACTGCCTTCACTTTCACTGACGCTTAAAACACAAAAACAAGAAACTGTGTGAGCAGAACAGCTCCCAAAGCCTAAGGCAGTAACCCAGGGACCCTAAGATACATTTCCAAGGACAGGGTACACAATGAAATGCGTAGGGGAAAGCTTTGGTGGTTCTATCCATTTATTGATTGATTTGATTTATTTAGCTACTTTGAGATAATTAAGTTAAACTATAAATAATATTAAATTATTATTAAAAAGCAGAGTTCAGATCAGCAGGGAAGCAAAGGGGAAGAGTCTGTTATGGAAGCAATCCAGCTAGGACTTTCACAACTCTGATAAGTATTTCTTTTTCAATGCTATCAGAGCAGCAGAGAGCTAACTAGGACAAGTCACCCTCCTCAGAGGCTAGCTGAGAAACTTAAACAAGGGCCCTCCTTTAAGTCTTATTCAAATACCTTCAGTTCCCCGACCGTGTTTATTCGAGATTTAAATCTCCTAATTAGCAAATGTTAGGACTCCGATTTGTTTACTCAGAAAGGCTTTCCTGTGCATATCACCTACAGTACCAAAAGCATCAAGAGCCACAACAGTGGCCCTGTTAACTGTTAATGGTCAACACTGGCTGAACACAGATTACCTTGCCAGGTGCTGTTCTAAGCGTGTCAACACACGTCCTGTAACTACAAGGCAAATACGCTGTTCTCATTTTACTGGTAGAGACACTGAGGCTATTAAAGCCACAAAGATTATCAGAGACAGGAGCTTCAGCTGGGTGGCCTGACCCCTGAGTCTCACATTTAACCTCTGTCGTGTGATGGAAATCAGTTAAGACTCTTTCCTTCGAAACAAACTTCATTAGAAAATATTTCTTTTCTTTTTTTGAGCGAAAGATACCGGGTAAGCTCTCTCTCCTACCCATAGCTCCCCAGGACCAATCAAAGGGCAGAGACGCAGTTAGTTACTCCAGCTCCTTCTGGGACCCAGTCCCAACACCGCCATTCTGTAGAGCAACACGCAGGGGTACTTCCCTCTTTACCAATTATGTCTTCTAGGGGAAAGAAACCTGTGAAGTCGAAGTCAGCAGTATGTTGGTCTCCATTAAAGCAACAATTCAAGTGTTTTACTTCTTAATACCAGGGGCCTCATTCCAGCTCTATTCTACCTATTCTGTCTATCCTGTCTATCCTATAGTCTGTCTACCTACCTATCCTATATCCTATCTATGTATCTTCTGTCTACTTATTCATCTAGTCTGTCTGTCTGTTTATCTATCCTATCTACCTGCCTATCTATTCATCTATCCTATCTATCTACCTACCTATGCCATCTATCTATCTATCCCATCTATCCATCCATCCATCCATCCATCCATCCTGGATCTCTGACCCTTTACAGTTCACTACATCATCTTTGAACCCTTCTGACCCTGCAGGTAGCTATTCCTTTGGTAAGGCCTCAAACCCACTCTTCCTTGTTCTCATCCTTGGGAATCCTACCAGAACCTTAGTGGGCAGCCTCCTGCCTCCTAAGCTCCCACAAGAGCGTACGGTCACTGTAGAGAAGCACACGCTAAGTAAACGCCGCCACCTGACCAGCTGCTAGCTCGCTCTTGACGGCACATTTCTTCTTGTTATTATCATCGGAGGGTTATTTACATTTGGAGATCGTCTATCTGCGTAACCCAGTCTGGTCTTAAATTCCTGATGAAGTACTCCTGCCAGGGCAGGATGGCATGTGCCATTAAAACTTTAAAAATTATTAGCTTTACTCGTCCCAGGAACTCTGGGATGCTACTGAAAATCCCCCTGCCTCTCCCTGACAAAGCATCTGCTACATTTTATATGCGTGACTAATTAGACATGTGACCAGCAAGGAGTTCTTTAGGCAATTTCCAACCCTGATTCACAGGCACATGTGTATGTATTAAACATGTATACACACCTACAACTACATTCACAATGCATATATGGATGTAAATATTTAAATTCCTTCCAGAGCAATGTATGCACCTGATTTCCAAACACATTTAATTGAACCCACTGTCGCTTCAGATGGAACTTCTACTTAATTGGTTACTGTGTGTGTGAATTATTAACTAGCATTCTCTGAGAATAGAACATTTAAAAAACAGAAGAAAAGCTCCTGTCATAGATGGAAGAGAAGAAGCAAAACTATCTCCCCATCTCCATGGTTGTACAACTGACTCCTTCCCTGTCTCCCAGTTGTGTTTCAGCCTCCATGTGCTGTGGGCAGCTGAACAGCTAGGAGGGAGGACCACTTTAACCCTGCACCCTCTCCTGATGGAAGGATGTGCAAAGTCTCTGTGGAGCAAGCACTACCTCGGCTTCACCAGCATGGGAAGCACAGCCCACTGACCTTCCTTAAACATGTCCTCTGTGCCCCCCGTGCCTTTTGAAACAGGTCGCTACATCAATAGAGTAGCACAACTTGGAATGGGCTCCTAAGTCCGCAAACCAGACAGCTCTTAACAACGTTCCTCACGACGCCTTTTCTCCAACACTGCCGAGGTTTGAACGTGTGCGTCCCCATTCATATGTTGGAAATTTAACCCCCGAGTTTGTATCTTACTGGTTTGAAAGTGGGGCCTTGGGAAGCTGTTAGGCTCAGCTGGGGTCACGAGGGTGGTGGCCTCAGGATGCATTGTTTGGCTTTACGGAGGAAAAGAGGCCCAAGGCTGGACACCTCTGCCATCATGTGAGGTACTTTGCCACATCAGGACACAGTAAGGAGGCCTCAACGCTTTCCAACCACCATGTTTTGTTCATGAGAACACTCACCACAGGGAGTGGCTGGCCTATGAAGCCAGACACCTTTAAATAGGAAATGGGTCACAGGACAAAACGTGAAGAGTATTAATTATCTGAAGCCTGGACACCTGTTGACACAAGTAGGTTTCACATACACACATATACACACATACACATACACACACACACACACACACACACACACACACACACACACACACTCACGACATACTGTCCAGCTGTCCGGTTTTCCTGTTACTTCTGAGTCTCTATTAACTAATCACCAATATTACTCAGTTACCCAAATAACTCCAGATTGAATTAATGACAGTTAAGTGATCTGGAGATGCAAATGGCAGCGAGGTGACAGTTACTTAAGAAAGCGGTGACAGCCAGTGCCGGTGCACGCCTTCAATCCCAGCAAGAGGCGGATCTCTGTGAGTTTGAGATCAGCCTGGTCTACTGAGTGAGTTCCAGGACAGCCAGAGTGTAAGGAAGGGAAGGGGAGGAGAGGGGAGGGGAGGGGAGGGGAGGGGAGGGGAAAAGAAAAGGAAAGGCGATGAGAACTGAAAATAAGTGTGTGAGTTTTTGTTGCTCTCTTTCCATGAAGAGGCATCGTGGGAGAGCAGAGACGAAGGCCGAGGTCCAGGTGGCTTGGCTCTAGCGGTCTGCACCGTCACTGCCACAGAGCCTCCAGTCCTGTCTCTTCAGCCAGGTTGTGCCTTTTAGTGTGAGAAGCACAAACAGAAAGCAATTAGAGCCCAGGGTGCACACAGGATGTCTGTGTGGAACAAGGGCAGAACACGAGTTAGCCCGGCGGATTTCCGTCGGCAGCTTCCAAGCGTCCCTGTGGTGATGACACCCGAGTTTGTTGGAAATGCAGGCCACTGATCACCACCTACCTCTCTTCTGGAGCGGTCCCCGGGCAAGCCAATGCAGGTGGCTGTATTAGGTCAAACCCTGGCTCACCTCTGCCAGCATCAAGGACAGCTAATCTGCAGCAACTGGGAGGTCTGGATTTAAGTGGAAATTCAGGTACTCAGAAATTACAGTGTCTGGGGTGGGCCATTTCGTCTTTCTAGGTCTGTTGCTACCGAATGAGGAGGGCAGGAATCCTGAAGGGCCGCTGAGAAACACTGCCCTGGGAAGCACGCCTTTTCTAGTAGACCCCGCAGAGACTTAGCTCTGTTTCAGGAGCACACAAAGTAAGCGCCTTCTGTATGCATGTTTCCAGGCCAGGAACAAAGGGCACGGTAAGACTCAGGAGGCGACTCGTGACCTCACGGAACCATATACGTTCTCTACCCAAGTCACATGGGAGCCGAAGACATGTATCGCCGTGGTCGGGAGGTCAGAGCTGCACCCTGCCGCCCGGAGTGTGTCACTGACCCACCGCCATGGCAGGAGGCCCGCTCCTTTGGGCCCACCTCCACGCGAACTCACTTGGAGTCAAGAGAAGGATCCTGGCAGACTGTAACAGGAACTTTTGCCAAACCCACCAGGACACTGGTACAATGGTCTTGCCTTTTCTCAACACTGAGCTTGCCCATTTGGGGTAGGTGACTCCCCCACTGCCCCCCTCCAAAAAAAAATGAACCAATGCTTCGGATAGAGCAGAACTACACAAGGAGCCCTTTCCCTTCTTCGCAGAAGTGTGGCACGGGGTCACTGTTCTCTCTGAAACCAGGGCTTGTTGGTTCAGTAAATAAAGTGTCTGAATTAATAGAGGATTTAAAGGAGCTAGAGGGAAAGGCCATGCCCCCCAAATAAGATCTGCGGTGCGCTCCAGGTCTCTGTGAGAAGCTGAGCTGACATCCTCATTCCTGTTCTGTAATTACTGGGGGAGGGATCCCTGGCAGAAGGAGTGGGGGGTGACTGCAAATGAGGTTAAGAGGGACCCCGGAGGACACAGGGCATCGGGGCGACAAGGAGACAGTGCGGACATAGGTTTGCCAAGCGCTGCTCCCCTCTTCCCTTATTTTCTCCCAAGACAACCTAATAAATTAAATTACAAACCGGCCAGCCCTGTAAGAAACGTAAAGTCCACAGAACTCTGCTTCGATTTAGTGCGTACTTCCAGGAGGAGAGGAGCTGGGGACTAGTAAACTCCAAGGGACACGGGGTCAGGGGAAGCACGTTCCCAGCTACCCTCAGCTTACCCTCCACCTTAGGTGTGCTGGTGCAGGCGTGCACCGGAAGACCCAGTCCAACAAAGCTGGGATCTCCATTCAGGATGCGGGTTCTCCCTTCTTCCTTAAGGTGCAAATGATCTATGTTTATTGGATGAAGTGGCCAATCTACATCAGTTTGTAAACTGGGGCATAACGGATAAATAACACGTGAAGTAATATTGCTGTTAAATTTAGCATAAAGAGTACTTCTATGCTGAACTTAGGAATCAGCGTAAGTTCTGTGGAAGATGACAAATTCTGTCGATCCAATGGCCTGGGTCAAGGTTAGAGGAAGATCCCAAGCCTGTACATATGTGCAGGAAGTGGGTATGCTCAGAAGCATGGTTAATTTCCTTTCCAAAACTGGAGAGCCTAAGCCTGGATCCCACTGCAATGCCTGCCCTGTCTCCCTCTCAGCATCTTTGGAATGGGTAGAAAACTAGGAAAGGGAACCCACGCACCTTAGCTCCTGGGAGCCCTAGCTGCCCCCAGGGCCGGCTCCACAGCAACTCCTCTGAAGCATCTCTCTAAACATGAGGTGCCCTGGACTCCTGCCAGAAGCCAAGGAGTTATCCGACTGACTGCTACATTTAATGGATTCTAGCTCCAAATCACGCCTTAGCTCCGCCCCCTCCCTGCCGACCCCCCACAGCCTTAATCTGTCCGTATCTCTCCCCTGAACTGTCACAGATTCCCAGACTCTGGTTTCACGGCATTTCCCTCAAGGTCACCTCAAGGTCAAGGTAAGCCTTTCTTCTCCCAAGCTTTATTAAGGCATAATTGAGCCTTTGGCCACTACACAAGAGACAGAATTCATATCTGCAATATATATTTTTAAAAAAAAACTAAAAAAAAAAAATTCACCAAAAATTGCCCAATCGATAAATGTGCAGGTAAATCAAACATAGTACTTTCAAAGGAATTACAATGGACAATAAATGTATTACTATTTTTTTCATGTTCCCATGTTCCTAGCAGGGAGTGCAAATCAAAACTCTAGGAGATTCTACCTCACATGGGTCAGAATGGGTATTATCAAGAAAAAACTTTCTGGTGAGACGGGGAGGGCACGGGACGCTTTGCTCTGCGGGGGAGACTGTACAGTCACCATGGAAATCAGAATGATCCGCTCGTAGGTACCAGGTACCGGGGAACCGGAGTCAGTCAACACAGAGATGCAGGTGCATCCGTGTCTGTTGCAGTGCTGGTCGTTAACAACCAAGAAATGGAATCTGCCCAGATGCTCATCAGCTAATTGATGGATACATAAAATGCTGTAGAGGCAAGTAGACCCTGTGAGTTCAAGGCCAGCCTGGACTACATCAGGAGTTCCCGGCCAGGAAGGGCTACATAGTGAAACTGCGTCTAAAAGCAAGCCATCAACCGACAACAAAAAATACAGTGGTAAGACACGGTATATGTGTACAGTGTTTTATTCGGTCACAGAGAATGAAATTACGTCAAAATACCATTTGCAGAAAGGTAGGTAAAACCAGCGGTCATACTAAGAGAAGTCAAGCCAGATTTTAAAAGGCAAACAAGTTTTCTCTCTGTTGTAGATCACCGCCCTCCAGGGCTGGCGTGGCTTGAAATGGGAGCAACGGTGACCACCGGTATCGGACCCTGACAAGGCTGGCCCGCTAATAATCCCTCACAGAAGAGATGGGTAGGACATATGGGGTAGGCGTGCGTAAGGCTTTCCCCAGAGATTTGAAGCATCATTTAATAACTTAAGGGAAGGAAAGCCTTCTTAGTGATGTGGATCCCATGGGTCACCATGCTCTGGTAAATAATCCTTCCCTCACGCTGTTCTAAGTTATCCCAGTTTAACTGGTTCGCCTGGCTAGAGCTGGGTGGCATGGTTTATCGTGCCTGCTGTCGGTGCCTTATCCGGGGTGGGTGCTCGTGTGCTAACACACTCCAGGGTAAGCAGGCAAGCGCTCATATTGGTGATCCAGTTTCTAAAAACACGTAAGACGCCAACTAGAAGGGGCATGATATAGAAAGAGGAACAGGGCCAGCAGAAGAGATGGGTAAGAGACTGGGTGCCTATGAGCCAAAGCATATTTCATATACGTTGTCGGAATGAGGCCCAGGGTTCAATACTCAGCACCGAAAGGAAGTTATAACAAAACCCATCGTGAACATATGCTAGCCAAAAAAAACCCCAAAAAACAAAAACCGCAGTTGTAGCTCAAACGTCGTGTAGGTGTGCTCCTTTTGCATTGATTTAATCATGCAAATGAGCCTTTGACTGCATGAACTTGTCATTTATTGTGGTGAAAACATTCACTCGGGACCTACTTATTAATTGCCATTCTCATTTACAGTTAGCATAACTAACTGTAGTCGCTTTGTTCTGCTTGAGTCATCTCGCCGAGCCCAGCTCCTCGGCCACGCCCGCTGTCTTCCACTCCCTGCTCCTCGGTGTGGCCTTTTAGGTTGCACACGCTAGCGAGATCACTCAGCACTTGTCTCTTCTACACCCAGCTCATTTCACCCAGCATGATACGCTCCAAGCCTTCCCGTGTTGGGACAGAACAGACTCTCTGAAAATCTCATCTCCCAGTGCTCGCCAGCATTATTAGCTCCTTCGGTCCCCACCCCCACCCGATTCCCACAGAAGAGGTTCTGAAGGTGTCAGACTTCAGAGTCAGCTAGACCTGGATCCACCTTCCTCTGTTCGGATATCATTTCTCTCCCTAAATTCAAGCCCAAGTTTAATCTCCCAAGTACCAAGTCATGGCCTGAGGCTGGAAACCTGGTGTTTAGAGGTGGAGCCTCTGGGAAATGATTAGGTCAGGACATTAGGGGAGAGCTCCCATGACTGAAGGCTCATAGTTTTATAAGAAAGGGAGAAAGGACACACATGTTCCTGCCATGATAGGTTCCTTACTGGAACCTCAGCCATGGTTTTTGGACCTCATACCCCAGAACCCTGAGACAAAATAGATAAGCTTTTTTTCTTTATGAAATACCTTGCCCTAGGTGTTTTATTTATTAAAGTAATATACACCATCAGAAAAACCATCTCAGGGGATATTGCACAGCTGGCTCCTCCATCTGCATGTTCAGTGAGTTCTTTGGCTGATTCTGAGAGAGTACTACAGGAATCCTTCCCTGAGGTTCCAACTACAGGTTTCCCAAGTACCCCACCCCACCCAGATGCTATCCTGGTCTCACTGGGTCTATCTTCTACCCCTTGTTCAGACTGGACTCAAATATCAATTCCACAAGATCATCTCTTCACACACACACACACTTCTGCTCTGGACACCCCAAGCTTTCACAGCTGGCAGAACATTCTTCGTGGCATTCTCCATCTCTCCTACCAGTCCCAGAGCTGTGAGAGTGACACTCTGTGTTTTTTAAATCATCAGTGCTACTTGACACGCAAGTGTACCCGGCCAGTTGGTTTTTGTTCGCCTGTTTGTCTTTGTTTTTAATAACTGGACAAGCGAGTAAGCTTTGAGCAAATCCAAAATGGCTGGGTGGCAGTGTTTACCCCGCCAGGCTTCCATTATCCCAGAACAATAAGCTCGAAGACACACTAGAGGGTGAGGAAGGGAAATGTCAGAGGGATGAAATTAGTCCCAAGGCCAGCACAGACTTTTACAACCCAGTTTCTGGTGACTGCACACTTCCAGCTGTTGTAACTTGGGGATCCTTTACAAGGCTGTAATTTTCAAATCATGCTGCAAGCTAACTACTTTTATGCTAATTTCTCTCAATAAATACGACTGCCAGGGACGATGCATTGCACTTGTTTGCCTTGTAAAGACCAAAAACCTTGAAAGCACAACTTTTTAAACTTCTAATTTTCGTCTTGGGTGTCTGTGCCAGCACACTCTCCTGGGCTGTGATAGTGGCTACAGAAGGCATTCTATAAACGCCCAATGAGCAAGCTGGTGATGATTTAGGCTAAAAATATACAAAGTCCTCTCCGAGATGACCTTCAGAAGGGATATGTTTTATGAGCAAACATAACCCAGTGTTGGACCTGTTAGCCCAAGTCCCAATAAGGGATGACAAATCAATACGTAATTTTCTTGACAGAATTATTATTTTACAACTTCTTTATATTTTGTAAAGTATCGAAAGAGACTTCTCTAGGGCTCTGGCAAGCTAAATTCCCCTAACAATTACCTTTATAATTTATTTGATAAGTCGGGAAATTTTAACACCTTTAGGTTAAAAATAAGCTTAAAATAAAACACCTTCAGTGTGTGTGTGTTGGGGGGGAGGGTGTGTGACTACTCACCTCCTACAGAGAGACCACTGGTGTTATGGCAGCCTAGCACCGATTAGGAGAAGGGAGAAGGCTTTCTCTCCAGCAAGTACCTGATTGTTTTACGATCCCATCTCTTCGAATCAAGTATTTATTGTCTCATGTTGCTCTTTATTAAGGCATTCCAGTGCAGCTTTATGATGAATTAATATTCCCAGGTCTGAAAACTCTTCTGAGTGTTCCACAAGCCTTGTGCGGATATTAAAATTCTCAATAGCCTGCTGAGGAAAAGCGCCTCTGGGAACGTCGCCTGCCACTCGGGGAGTCTGAGGACCCATGAAATTAATATGAGCAGAAATGCCTGTGAAATGCTCAAACCTCCCTGGTGGGCTAGCTGGTCACACCAGCGAGTGGTCACAAGCGACACGTTTCTCTTCACAAACAGCCAGCCCACGTCCTCTAATCCCTCGCTCCGTACCTGACATCCACCCACGGATCCCAGCCCTTCACCCCACGCTGTATCACCGGCTACACTCCTGCCCCAGACACCCGCCTGCATTTGTAGACAGCTGTCGCATCTCCCAGTTCTCAAGGGAACAACTCATTGTTTTAACAGCCCTCACACATCTTGCATCTTGGTCACTCTGTCCTGGGGGTACCCAATTAACATATTTCACAAATCGTCTGAGCTACACAGCGTGGAACAGGGCAGATGCTCCTCTCGTTGGAGTCATCTTATCTCCGCTAGCACACAGGATGACTGCTAACATTTCGGACCACTGGCTCTTACTCCGTGCCTTCATTCAGGAATGACAGGAACGTTAAAGGGATTTTCACATATGCTATTGCTAAGTGGCTGTTTATTCATCTTCCGATGCAGCTAGATTGAGCATCAGAACAAGATGGAATATTTATATCCTACTAAGCTCCACCCTGTTAAATTCAGCTTTGTTCCATCTCACAGGACATCTCGTTGGATCCTAATTCTCTTCATCCGCACACTAAAAACTCTTCCAGCTTAACTTCAAATGCAGATTCGGAGAGCCCTCTCCCTGATGTTTTCAGCCAATTCATTAAAGAGCCAGTTTTCCTCCCTCGAAATGCCTACAGGCATCACACACAGTACCAGCATCCGGCTTCAACCAGTTATGATCTGTACACAAGACTTGTGGGTCTTTCTACCATTAAAAAATAATCATCTTGTACCATCTTCTGAGGATGACTTTTATCTGGTATAGATGGCTATAGTTAACCACACTGGCTCCCAGCGGGAAAACCCTTCTTTATGATTATTGCAAGGAGCGTCTATCACTCCTTCAACTGTCCAGTGTTTGAGCGTCCTTCCTGTACCTGTGGCTTCTACCCATGGGCTAGATCTCTTGGGGATGGGAAATCTTCACCTTCTATTAGGGAAGAAGGAAGCCATATTCACGGTTTTTCCAAGCCCAGGCAGGATGAGCACAAAGAGGCCCAGCAAACGGCTGGACCCATCAAGGTCTATGGGTTTAGAGGGAAGACCACAGGTAATTTGGCATGTATACAGGAGGCAGTCAATAGCAGCTAGCAGTAGTGAATGCCCAACAAGGGAGAGTCCATTCCCTCAGCATGGGCTGGCTCTTTCTAAACTCTGTAGCCTCTCTGAGAGCCTGCGACTGGCTCTGTGGATTTCTAGTCAAAATATCCAGTATCTACTGAATAACAGCCAGAGAGGTGGTTTCTGGTTTTGGCAACCAAGGACTGACAGATAACAGCTTCACAACTGATAAGCTTTAGAATTCGACCCAGAGTCCTTATCAACAGGGCAGAATCCATACCGTAGACTTTCCGAAAGCTAGACACAACTAACGTTCACCCTCAGTTCCCAAGGACCACTAGCTGTAAGTTTAGCAGTTCCATCCACAGGTTCTCTCAGGAAACTGGGACACAATCCATCAGAAACAAAGAGTCTGAGCTCACTGAGGCCGAAGGTGCTTTTTTCGCCAGTCTTGGGTTCCGACCGTCTCCCCCAGGCCCCTCCACCTTCCCACTCAGTTTATCAGCCGTTCTCCTCAACCAAAAAGAAAAAGCAGATCGCAAACGGATTTTTTCCTTCTCTACAACCTGTAGATATTCCAAGGAGTCTCATGTTCCTGGGTTTGCTCCTTTCAGTGAGTGAGCAGGCTCCGCCCCCAGGATCCCAGACACTCTCACGATAATCCTCCTAGGTACAAGGGAAAATAGCGACCTTCTCCAGACTGCCCCCTCCCCCAACACGACTTAGCCGGCACAGTTTGGTCTAGCTTAAGTCAATACAACGTCTAATTCCCACGCCATCCTGCCCAAGACTAGATTCTCAAAATTCCCAGGCAGCGCATTTATTCGTATTTTTAAGGAAAACATCAGTCTCTGACTCAAGGAATAACCGGCAGGTTTTAACTCTCACATTGTAATTCTAAAGTCATCTCTGCAGAGACAAAGTTAAACGGGCTTTCCCATTTCACGCATGTTACATACCATGCAGTGTTGGGAACGTTCTATATAATTTTTTAAATGTTACTCACAGAAATTCAAGATAGTTTCCTATGGACGACCACTTGTTTGCGCTAACAAAATAGGAAATACAAAATCCATGCAATAATGCAAATTAAAGCGATACGGGGTAGAGAATATGACACAACATTCAAACAACACTTTGTATAAAAGCTCAATCAAATAAAAAGACGCACATTAAAGTAAGTGCCCACAGAAGCAACGAGAATGAAAACCAACTGAGGGATAAGAGGGGGAAGAGAGGAGACGTTATTTAACAAATCTTTCAACTCACAAGCAAAGGTTCTACTTCCTGCTGTCAGTGCTTTGGGAACAGGGAAAGCTATGGCTAGATGTGGTTTGATCAGGAAAAGTCTCACGCACCAAAACTCATGTACATGTGTGAAACTCAACCGTGTTGTATTTTCTGTTCTCATTGGTTAAACATGCTTTAGTCTCAGAGCTGACCAGATGTTATATGCCATGCCTCAGGTGTTTAGATTAAGCAAAATCGAGACAATTAAAAGAATGTGAAAGAACCACATTATCTGTGCACATTTTGGTCAGTATATAACTCCACTAGAAACGGGAGAAATTAAAGTTTGCCAACGTAAGATATTTGACAAGATGCTTTTTAAAGAACTTTTTAAAAGAACTTTTTCCAAATTTTAATTACTGAAAAACCTTGAGAAGTTGGATGTTCTTAACACAATCTAGGTTCATGGGACACATACGTATTCTTGAAAGAGTTGGCGAATCGATTAGCTTCATTTTTGGGATCAAACTAAGGGGCAAACTAGCTTGGACAGGACTAAGATCACTGCTTCATGCTGGGTGCAGCTCAATTTAACTTCTTATAGCTCTCGCTCAGTTATGAGTATCACAAGGATTTGTGGTGTAACAGGTTAATCTTCAAGGAAAGTTGCTAAGAACTTACTTCTAAAGCAAACACAACACAACGGACACCCATTTATGTAAATCCATATTATGTAACTTATGTAAATGTAAATCCATTTACGCCCACCTTCCTTCTCCCCTAACACATTTAACACTGCCTTTCTGGCATAGAGGACCAAGCATGTGACCTAGTTCAGACCAATGGAATGCTCAGAATGTTCCTGCTTGAGTCTTGGGAAATCTTTTCTACAAAAGGAAAGATTTAGCTGCCAAGGAATCCTTTGGCCTTCACCCTCCTTTGCCTTCCTATTGAAATGGAGAGGAAAGGCCAGGAGGTGTGCCAAGGAAATAAAAATGTGAGCAAAGGGAGTGTGAAGGGTAGACAAAAGCCAGGCAATGGTGGTGGCATAGGCCTTTGATCGCAGCACTCAGCAGGCAGAGGCAGGTGGATCTCTGTGAGTTCCAGGCCAGTCTGGTCTACAGAGTGAGTTCCAGGACAGCCGGAGCTACAACAGAGAAACCCTGTCTCGAAAAAAACCAAAACAAAAGGGTAGACAGGTTCCTCCTATAAACAACCATCAAGGCTCCTAGCTCAAGGTTTCTTGTTAAGGGCAACAACTAAATTCCTTACAGTCAAAGCCCTGTTGTTGGATTTTAGCTGAATGTGTTCCTAATGAATAGAGGAATTAAAAATACAAAAATTATGCAACGATGTAGACAACACTTTAAGCACCAAACAAGAAAGACCTGGCATTCTTACCATGAGAACAATGGGTAGAATCGCGTCTGATCACAGAGCAAAGGGCAACACACAAAGTAAAAGACGTTTCATTAGGGGTAGAGACCTGTGTATCGTGTATCGGTGAAGTGACAAAATTTCTCTGCAAATCAACACCCTTTTCAATGAAAAGGGAACACTGAATAATCAATGTCTCAAGAACAAATGGAAAGCACCCCAGGTGAGCTACAATGTAAAGAGTAGTGTTTTTAATATGCTAAAAAGGTTTTCAAGTAACATCTTTATCTCACTGACTGAAGTACAAAACAGCAAAAAGTAAAACCCTGTTTCCCTTCTCTAACTGGCCCCGGAACATCAGCTCGTTGCCTTCTTTAGAATATTCTCTGCCCTTTTCTTTGTAAGGAAGTCAGTGCAAAATAGTCCTGAGACACGTAGTTGGAACCTTCAGTGAAATGGAGATTTCTTCCTAATAGTTAGTTATATGCCACCAACTAAAAGTAACTACTCAAGAAATTCTCCAGACAAACCTGCCATGTAGAGTAACATATTTGTATCTGAAACATGATAATATCATTCCTGCTCATCAGAGATCCTAATTAAGTGACTTTCAAACTTCTGATTTATAAGAAACTATGGAGCAAATGATCTGCCCATGATAAAAGTAAATCGAAGATTAGGCATGAAAAAATTACAGCAAATTATCCTGAATATGACACTAAATACTTGAACTGTTTCTTGAGACTCAAACCAGTACATGATCAAAGAAAAAATGAGCTATGACTAACCCAAAATATCAGCAACACCAACAGTCATTTCTACTCGACCTTGGAACATTCATTCCTTTATTTCCTATCAAATAAGATCAGGACACATGAGACTGTCCTGCTCTGTGACAGACTCACGAAGTGCAGAGCATCAATTACCACGCCTTCCGTGGGCTCACCCCAGTTCTGCAGGCGAAGCAGCAAACCTTGAGCAATGGCATGAGGCATCCCTGGACAGCCCCCCTCAAATCCGGGCTTCCCAGACTCATCTCTCACCCCCTTCCCCACCCCCTCAGTGCTGGAGAGACATCCGAGCTCACATCTGGAAGATGCGCTCTGTCCCAGTTTCTCAGGGCACACTCCCGTTCCTCATTGAAGGCTCAAATCCCTTTTCAGTGCCAGCATCGAGTGACCCAAGCCATGTGTCAAACGTCTCCCTCTCACTGTTCTGTCTTGCTCATCCTAGAAACAGTTCCCCTTGTTCACAGGCCCCCAGAGTTCCCTCTTCCCTGGGGCAGGGCCACAGGGCTGCACTGCAAATAACCGCTTCAGCTGAGGGACCAGATCTGTGCTGGTCCCACCTTCCCCGGTGCTAGCCTGCCTCTGCTCGATTGGGCTCCTTCATCTTACCCCTTCATCTGCTGAGTCCAGGGGAGCTTCCGCATACCCAGCGCTCTCCATCCACCCCTCCCATAGCCACCATCCCCGACTCTGATCAGAAACCACACAGCCCCAGGTGTGTTTTACTGTGTAGCCAGTGTTAGTCAGCTTTCCCGTCACTCAGACAGCAAATCTGATGTCCTGAGAATTCTCTTGAACAAAATTAGAAAAACCATATAGTAAACATCTCAATATTTACTGGGTGACACACACTATGCTGAGTGGTATGAATTAACATTTAGCCTTCATAGCACCTTGGGGTCAGCTGTTAGTGTCCACATTTAACATAGAACGAGATCCTGCCTTTGTGGACCAATTCCACTTTCGGGCCAAGGTTCTTTGATGCCGGAACACATCCTCCAGCACAGCATCTCTTCGAGACCCTCCAGGTCTTTCTTACATGGGCACTGTATTCCGTGCCCGTGGCATGGGCTCACATTCACAGTAGGGCTTCTGAATTCAGATAAGCCTCTCCAGAAACCAACAAACCCAGAGGTGTCTCTTATATGACTCCATATCCCATAAAGTGGATGGTGAAGATTGATCGCCACAAGTTACCAACCCAGGCGGAAAAGCTCTGTTCCTTAGCCTTTCTTAAAAGGCAGAGAGGTAAGCTGGGAGACGGGATCCCACACAGCTTGTACTCTTGCTTCAAGTAAGGAGACTGGAATGTGTAAGCTGGCAATGAAGTAGCGGAAATATTAACACGCCAAAAGGTTGCAAGCAAGACTTCCTCAGAGAAAAATAAATTCTGTACCAAACTCCACTCAAAATTAGAGTTAACTACTACATTAAGTTTCCTGACCATGGACATTTTTGCCTAAGCGAAGAATGTAGCTCCAGATATAAAACTTACATTTCTAATTCCTTCTTTGCAATTCCTTACATCACGAACCTTGGCTGCAACCTCTAGTCTGGTGTGTGGTACAGAAGCATGGGCTAACTCATCGATCCTGTGGGGACAGGGCCTCCTTGACATCCCAGGGGAAGAGGTCCCTCAACGTTTGTCAAATGGGAAGGGATTCAGTAGAATATGCAGTCCGATAGTCAAAGCATGGAGAAGAAAAAGTGTATCACCAATTGTGATGCAATTCTTTTAAAAAATGCATCTCGCTGCTGCTGAACTGGCCCTGAACAGGTTTAATTTGTGGTGAATAAGGAGAAAGGAATTATATTTTGAGGACAGCAATAGTAAATACAATTGCCATTTACCGAGGTAAAGAAAAAAATCAGTTCTTTTTGGAGATGTTCTTAGCAGTGGAGCAAAGCGGTCAGTGAAGTCCCTGGCGGTTGTCAGCAGTGAGGAAGGAACTGAGCCACAAGGAAGAAAGGGGAACCGAACCACAGCTCAGGACTTACTGTGGGGGGCCGGGGAGTCACTTTAGACACTGCTACTGTGAAGCCATCGGAGGTCTGGTACAGGTCACAAGGGGTGAGAGAGGAGGAGGGGACCAGGGTGGACAGAAATGCGATAATCAGAGATCGCCACACAGCACAGATGAGACTAGATCTCACGAGGAAGAATTAAAGCAGAAGGCGATCCCCCAAGAGAGCCAGATACCAGCAGATTTAGAATAATCCATTATAGTCCTTCTGGGCCTGCGAGGGATCGGTTCCAGGATCCCCCACAGAGAAAGCAAATGAAGTCCTTCATATCATATAAATCGATGTGGTATTTGCATAGAGCATACACATCACCCTCCCTGACAGCTATCCGACAAACACGTGCACACAGCCCAATGCTGATTCTCACTCTAGCTTCTGTTCTGCTTCATTTAAATGTACTCACTGGGCCCTTTATCCAGCTATGCCAAAAATGTCTTCCAGACTCAACTCTGGCTTTCTTACAGCACTGAACGCAGTGTAGTAAATGCTATATAAACAGTGTGTACACTGGATTATTTAGGGACCGACAAAGGAAAAATGGAGGCCATCCAGTATAGACATGAGGTTTTTCAAGCATTTCCAATAGGCAATAGGTTGGATCTGAACACGCACAGGCCGTTGCTGTGGAGGGCTGGCTGTCTTTCTCAACAGTCGTGAGCTTGGAGGGAAGGGTGAGGCATCTGAAAGGAGAACAGGGAATGAGTCAGAGGCCCGCGCCTTCTCATATCATCCCTTAGCCTTGTACCGTGTCTTAACCACGGGGTAGAGGAGAGTACACATAACCTACTTCCAAGCCACCTCATTATTCTGAGTAGAATGGGCGCTTTGAATACAACATGAGCAAGAACAGACAGGCCAGGCAAACCTCCCTGGTCCTCATGTTCTCCCAACCCTAGAACATACCCCTCGCCTTTGCCCTCTAACTCTGCTGCCGGATACCTGGATACGCACACCGGTGTTGCGGCTCTCAGCCGACCCATGGCCTTTCCCCCACAAGCCCTGGTGAGCTCTGCCGACCTGCAGGCTACACACACAACCCGGTGCTTATTCTTACGGTAGCTTTTGCTGTGTTCACCGTAAATGTCAGTTTACCCTTCTGGCCCCTTTAGCAGCCGCACCAGGAGTTTGTTCTGAAATTTCATTTGCATGCTGTGGTTTTCAAACAGTCTCACATTTCTCAGTGCTGTTAATTTATGGGCGGGGGGGTGGGGGGAGGTAGAAAACACTATTTAAAATTATAAAGTCACAGCGACATGAGTTATAGGGACCTCTGCATCAATCTGTGGGCTCGTAAATTTTATGGAAAAACAGCAGCCCTTGAAAAGAAGAGACAGTAAAGTGGTTCTGTGTTTATTTCTATTAGATGAGACACTCCAGCCAATTTCTCTACTAAATTAGCTTTTCTTGCCATACCGCAGCCAACGTGATAACACCGGTCCCAGAGGCTATACGTTTTGAGTCACATGAAAAGCAAATGTGCAAGAATGAATATTCCACTTTGTTTTGGGCCTGCCACACAATTCATTTGGTGTGATTTGTGCAACATCTCCCACACTGGAGTTTCCGTAGGAGAGAATCACACAGCAAAACATAGATCTGATACGACACTGGGGGAACCAAAGAGTGATACCCCTTTTCCAGCTGGGCAGGGCGCTGTAAGCATTAGCTCCATTACACACACTGTTCGGGGCCATCCAGAATTAAACGTGATGGAGTCAGAAAGGCTCCATGTAAACACGGTGTTGGCAACCTTAAGTACGGAGGTCCAGGTGTCTGAGTTAATCACCTTCTCGAATCACTGTGCCTCGATGACAAAGCAGGATTGCAATGTTGCCAATAGTCTAGGGACCTATTAAAACAAGAAAAACTAAAACAGTGTTTCAAGCCGATGCCCAGCACCGGTATTTAATTCCCTAATGGGTATCTATTGCATAGACATTGTAAAAATTACTCTTCTAGCACAGAGGACAGGGAGAATCTCTTATGGAACATTTTCTTCATTTGAGACACTATCTTAGGAACGTGTGTTGATTCCTTATTTCTTTTAGACGTTTTTAAAGATTTGTTGTGGTGTTTTGTTTTGTTTTTTAAATGTGTGTGAGCATTTTGCCCACAGGTGTGTATGTGTGTTACATATTTGCCTGGTGCCCATGGAGGTCAAAAGAGGGTGTCACATCCCCTAGGACCGGAGTTATAAAGGGTTGAGAGCTGACAATGGGTACTGAGAATACCACCCAAGTTCTCTGTAAGAGCGACAAGTGATCTTGACCTTGAGCCTATTCCTCCAGTCTATATGAAACTCTCTAGTATTACTTATGGTTCCAACACGAACGATCCCCATTTATCCACCCAAGAGCTGGAAAAATGGATCTGCAGTTTAGAGCAGGAGGTGTCAAGTTCTGTTTCCAGCACCCATGTCTGCCAGCTCACAAATGCCTGTAACTCCAGCTCCTCTGGCGCCCTCATCTGGTCGCCATGGGAACTACACCCAGAAGCACATAGCCTCACATGGTTATACACCTTTTTAAAATTATTATTATTTAAGAAAGCTTCCTCTAAAGGGGTTGTGTCTTGAAGACGTGGTCCACAGCTGGCAGCTCCGCTGAGAGGTGAACGAAGTGTTAAGCCACTAACTTTATCAGTATATTAATCAATTGACAAGCTCACAGCTGAGTAGATTATTAGGCCAAGTTGGAGGAAGCATATCACTAGATGCATGCCTTTGAAAATGCACCTAACCCCTTTCCCCTGTCCTTCCTCCTCCTCACGCGGAGCAGCCACAGGGTGGCATGCTCTAACGCGTACTCCTTGCCATCATGTTCTGCGTTACAGGTAGAAGCCACACAGCTAAGGAACCATGGTGAACCGAAACCTGAAATAACTCCTCCTCTAGGTTGTTCTCGCAGGTACTCTGCGAGCTAACTGGCACGCCTAACAACACTATACTGTAGATACTCATATCCCATCCCGCATTTCGTCTGTAAGGGAACTGAGGCTCTGAGAGGCTAAATGACTTGCCCAAAATTCCATGTCCAATCAGTGAAGAAAATGTGAATCCAACCTCCTGCAGCCTGCCTCCCAAGGTGGATCTCCTAAAAATGACTCTACAGCTAAATGCCGGCACTAGAGACATCTCCTTAAGTACCAGGTATGTGTCTCTGTATTTAATAGGTCTCTGGGGAGGTGGGGTTAGAAAAGGTAAGGGGAGGTGGGGGCAGGAGGATTACTAAAGAGAGGCTAGAAGAGAAATGTTGCTTACATATACTAATAACAGAGCAAATCAGAGGTGAGAGGTAGGCCTTAAAATAGTACTACTCCCAGAACATGAAATACAGGGGCAGGAGGATTGTCACAAGTTTGAGGCCAGTAAGGACTACACAGTGAGCTCAGAAGGTCAGCCTGAAGCATGCACTGAAACTCTATCTAAATAAAAATACCCTTGTAAGGAATTATATTTCCTCATTAATCACACAGTTTGGAGCTGGAGATCCTAAGGGCATTTATACACCAAACTTCAGCACCATCCTTGCCTCTAGAGCCGACCAGGGTTACCTCTGAAAGATGATATTAACCTTGACGCATGCTCCTAAGCGCCAAATGTAGATGCAAGGCCGGCAACAATGCCAAAGAGTAAGACAAGCAGCTGTCCCCGCCCCTCCTATCCCAGAAGTCTCTGGCACTTGCCCTGCAGTGTGCGAGCATGCCCGCAGCGGCAAGAGAGGAAAAAGCCGTTTGCCCACAGGCCTCACAAGCTATTACCCCGAGTCTTCTCTTTTCCACAGAGCTTCTCAAAGGTTTCTCTTTCTGTCTCTCTCTGAATACATCTGATACCTATTATCAAATTCTTCCATTTCTCTTTTATGAGCTTTGAAAATTTCTGAGCTGCTATCTCAATATCAAACAGTGTTCTATTTCTCCCTCTCTCTGCCTTTGGACCCCAGCAACAAGAATGTTAAGCCCCCTCCTTCCTTATCAGATGGACGGACAAATGGACGGACGCAGTGACTGACTTCTCTCCCAGCCTAAGGAACTTCTCTTTTCAAGTGACTAATCTCCAAAACCAACCTTTCAGGACTTCATTTTTATTATTTCTACTTCTGACTGCAACAACGCCATTTGCTTTTTTACAGTTTCAAGTTCTCCGACAAAACTCTCAACTGCACCTTTTAATTCCTTGTCCCTACCGATGGCTATTTTAAGGTCTGTGCCCATTTCCTGAATTCGAAGTTTGTCCATTTCTATTTCCGAGTTCTTGGTTTCCTCTTTACTTTTGAACAAGATTCACTGTCCACCTTGTTCTTCTCCATATACCATCAGACTACCTCCATGGCCTCCTCCGGTCTCCCGGATTTAAGTATCTGCTATGATGGTTCGCTCTCTTTATGAATCTGACGGGACTTGTTATTACCTAAGTCATACATGAAGATCCACCCTGACTCTGTACAGCATCATCATCCCCATAGATAAACATCCAAGAATGAAAGAGAGAGGGAGGAGGAGGGAGAGAGAGAGGAAGAGAGAGAGAGAGAGAGAGACAGGAGCTGGAGAGAACGATCAGCGGTCACAAGCATCTGCCACTCCTACACAAGAACGGAGGTTGCTTACCAGCACCCATACCTGGCAGCTCACAACCACCTATCACTTCAGCAGTAGGTGATGCAGTGCCCTCTTCTGGCCTCCAAGAGTATGTGCACGCATGTGTGCATACTCAGAAACAAAATATTTTTAAAAGAAAAAGGAGAAAGCGAGCTGAGCAATGACGTGCATCTCTCCCTGATTCTCGACGCTCTGTGAGCAAGAGTCTCAGTGCTACTGATGCCATGCTTTAGCTGCCGTGGTGGCCTGTACGCCCAAACCAAGTCTGACAAGTCTTCCGGAAGTCGCTTTAGTCTAGTATCTGGTCTGATACCTTTCTGATGCCTCCGGCTTCCAAATTGTATTTATAGCTCCTCCTCAGCTCACGTTCTAGATCTCATCGCTCAGTACGTATCTATAGGTGGCCGTCTCATAGGTATTAAGTTAATACGCACAAAACTAAATCCACGGATTTCATCCCCCTCTCCAAAGCAACCGTCCGCATACCAGGAAACAGACCACGCCCCGTTCACTCCCCAGACCAAGGACTCTGGCTTAATTTCTCCGCTCAGCTCTCCCACATCTTACGTTGACTGCACCAGCGAAGCCATCGTGACTACTCAGACTGCTGCCGCCCCTTACCGCTTCCGACAGCCCCGCCCTGACCACCCCCACCCACCTCCTCTCTGCTGGCCGCCTCCTGCTTCCTCTTAGCCGGCCACAGTCTACTCTCAGCACCTTGGCAAGAGCGATCTCAGCTCTGTAGCTAAGAATACCATCCATTCCTTTGTTGAAACCATCCATTGTTCGGCCTTTTCACTCGGCATACAGAGAGCCCGGCCCAGGGGTCCTGCACGACCTGCCTCCTCGCTTCTCTGAACTGGCCTGCCTCTTCTTTGTCTCCTGATCACTTCTGCAGCCATGGTTACCTCCTAGATGCTCCTTACACAGGGCAGAAGTCAGACGCTCTGTCCTTCCAGCGCTCTGCATTTTCGATTGGTGCTCCCCGAACACCTTTTCTCTTTCCCCCTTCCCTCTGGTCAGATGTCACATTTTCAAAAGGGCTTGCAGTAACTGACCATGGAAACCAGCAAATGGTCCCCACACCTCCAGTCTCCCTCACCCTTCTCTGTCTTGTTGCACTGACAGAATCGCGGCAAACTGTGTTTTTATGTGCACAGGCCCAGTCATCAGATGTGGAAGAACACAGCCAGTGCTCTCGAGTGGATTCTCTGAGTGAAGAGTTCCCAGTCTCGCTGCTTTATAGTCAGAGTCCAGGGGCGTGCCCGGTGCATTAGGTGCCCATGAGAAACAAAGCGTCAACCTCACGTGCTGGTACATGTCTGTGACTCCAACAGTCAGGACACGGAGGCTGGATCATCTCAGGTTTGAGATCAGTGTGCCCTACGAAGAACCTGTCTCAAAATCTAGTTCTCGACTTCAGTTCTATGGAGATTTACTCTGTCCTGCTCACTTGCTGAGAAATCGAGGAGGTGTGAGGCAGGTCCTGAGGAGGAATGCTGATTAACTCCGACCTGACTGACGCTCACGCTTTAACGGTAGGACCGGTTCCATCGTGACTACTTATAAGGGACGAAACCACGCGCACCCAGCAGACACAGGCACGTCCAACACTGCATGAGGATACAGTGGAGAGAACTCAGCAAAGAAACGTCAAAATCGTCAAATACTCCACAACTAAATAAATGTCTCTACTGAAGCACTTTTTTTTAAAAAAAATCATCTACGGTCCCTATCTAGATTTGTTGTTAACGTCTTCTTTTCATTATCTTTAAACAGATGGAAGCAATAAAAAGCACCCAGCATGCTCGACGTCCTAATTCCTAGGCTATAGCTCTTTTTAAATGACACTGTCCCTTTGACTTTAAGCTTCTCGCACACCCTGAGTGCGGCGTATTAAGAGCTCCTGAGCAAATTAAGAAGCACCTAAGGACACGAAAATCCTTGACTGTGTTATAATATTTAATTAGAGGATAATAATTAATTAAAGGATTCCGTCATTACGGGACGTCACGTGACGGCAGTGTGAACCCAAGAGCTGAAACTACTAAATGATGCAACAGACTCTGAAGAGAGGTCTTTACTCTCCCAACATTTTGATTGCCTGTGTTTTGTATCAGAAACTGAAGGCTACTGCTCAATTATCGCGTCCAACGTACAGCCCGCAAAGCTCTCACAGACAGAAAAGCGAATTTGGAAGGGGAGTAAGAAGAGCCCAAACGGCATTTTTATGAGGATAACCGCGGTGGTCAGACGATGAAGGACACGGTCAGCACTCTACGAGTGCACCTTCTAAGTGCAGCGTCCTCGTTTCCAGTACTTTACGTCCCGAATCTAGAGAGTGTGTGGTCCATGTTAGGTGCCTTAACCTCTTACTGGACTACGATCTGCTCAACAAGGTAGAAGTCACACCTGGTACTGGAAACCTAGCCAACTACTCGGGGCTAGCGACGTCATAGAATCTGTGTCCGTATGCCCACAGAGAAGTGCGGTTCTCACCTTCAGTGAGGAAACTTCTCTTTGTGACAGACAGAGACCATTACAAAAACCCACGGCCAATCAAAATGCAGAGTTGTGGAGCCCAGTCCCAACGGATGCATCTACAATGTAATCCCACAGCTAAAGCTCGGGGATCATTCTGGAAGAGGGAAAACGTGTAAGAGCCAGAGGAACAGGGAATGTGTTACTAGATTGCTGTCTCCTAGAAATATCACAAGGGACACCCATGATGTCTCACCAACGTAGCTACCTACACGTAGCCTGACCAAAGACGACACCACTAGGCAGCCTAACGTGTCGAGGGGGAAGGTCTCAGTCCTAGACGAAGAACTGCGGGTTACTAAGGGATGCTGAGAGCGGAGAGACCATCTTCCCCAGGGAGAGCACACCAGCTGGTTTCTCAATTCAAAATGGTTGCCCTGAAATCACATAGGTACAAGTCACATGGTATAGACTGAGAAGGTTGCATTTATGCATTTAGAAATGTCGAGGGATAGATGATAGATTACTGATAGATTGATTGGTTGCTAGATAGGACAGGTAACAGCAACCGGAGAAAGAGAGGCCATACATTTTAAAGAGAGGGAGGGGAGGGGTAGATACATGGGAGGGTTTGAAGGGGGGAGGGGGAAGGGAGAGATGATGCAATTATATTATAAGCTCAAAAAAAAAATAGAAATAAGTCAGGTAACTCCACGAAGTAGAATAAAAGGTAAAAGGTGTTTTTAATATAATAATGTAACAATATCACCAAAACATAGGGAGTGTTAGCCTCATGTGCATGTCTGTAATTCCAGCACTTAGTAGGCTGAGGCAGGAGAACCCAGCTTTACATCGGGGTGACCAATGAAGGAAGACCCCATCTCAAAAGCAAACAGAAGCAGGACTGCCGACCCATGCGCCAGATAACGAGAACGGCGGTGGGTTGCAAACCTGTGTGTTGTGACTACCATCATCACCAGGAAAGTAATAACCCATAACCCATGGCTCCCTCTGGCTTTGTTGGTATCTGTAACGGGTACTTCAGGCACATTTGAGGAGAAAAAAAAAAAAGAAGCAAACACATAACAAAATGTTACATTTTTTTCTCTTTCTCTCAAAATTTAAAAAAAAAAAAAAAAAGGCAGACCACAAATCCACCTCACCTCCTACAGTCCAATCATTGCTAAATATTTCGGAGCACACCCCACATTTAGAAATCTCTTCTGTAACCTGCTTTATTTTCCCAGTCACGAGGGTCAAACGCGAGGGTCTTCTGGGGTTTTATTTGAATTTTCTGTTCTGGTCTCCCCCCCCATCCCCTCCCATTCCCGATGGCTAGAGTGCTCGCTGCGTCATCTCCAGAGCTGACCCGGCCAATCTTCTCACAGGCCTATTGAAGGCCTTGGCCCAGGCGGTCCAGCTGGGGCTGAGTGCCTCCGACTGCCTTTTTCTTATCTCGCTAGCAGAGTCCAGACACATTTTAAAATAACAGTATGCCCAGCCCTCCCCCTCAGAAAAAGAAAACAGAATCTCCATGTTCCCAGAACTCCTCTGCAATTGAGTGTCCACAAACTATTCCCAGCCAATGACGTGAGTCTTGGACAAGACTTAGGTCAAGCACGGAGCAGAAGCCCATCTCCGGCCTTCTGCTTCACCACTCCTGGGATGCAGAGGCAATACTGGCGCTGCAGCAGCCATCTTAACACCACGAGGGAACACACTGAGAATGCCTGACGGACCCAGGCGCCACAGCATGAGCATGTGTCATCATACAGCCATGAGCTGCTAAATCCTTTCCCTTTACAAGAGAAAAAGCAGACCTACCATGTTCAGATTGCCACTGAAGCTAATCCTCCCCAACGTTAGTTATTACTGATAACCGACAGGCGAGAGGAACCAATCGCCTTTGGTAGCCCCCTCCCTAAAATGTGTAACTCAGGACGTTTTCAAAAATAAAAAAGCGCTGGGTGGTAGTGCAGGGCTTTGCACATTTTAGCAGGACAAAAGCATCGAGAGTCTCCCGTGCTCTCCGCTGCCAAGAGAAATTATGCTTTTAAGACGATATGGTCTTGCTGGAGGGCGGTGGCGCACACATTTAATCCCAGCACTTGGGAGTCGGAGGCAGCCGGATCTCTGTGCGGTTGAGGTAAGCTCGGTCTACAGAGTTCCAGACAGCCAGAGTTACGGTGAAGGAGGAGGTGGAGGAAGAGAAGGAGGAGGAGGAAGAGAAGGAAGAAGGGGAAGAAGAAGAGGAGGAAGGGGGAGAGGAGAAGAAACAGTCTTTAATTAAGTAAAATTAACTATAAAAAAAAACTATCATCGGTTGGGAAATCCAACTCCCATTAACGAAAGGTCTGAATTACAGTATCTGTTTTATTTTCATCATTAGCAAGATAATTATCTGCACGTGAATAATGTTTCTAAAATGTGCGCTACCACCCCCAAAAATTTTAATCTTAAAAAAAAACAAAATCTCACCCAAAAGCCACAGAAACATTTTACTTTGCAATAAAAAAAGCGTTTCTAGCTCCCAGCCAGGAATTCACGCCAGTCTTGCTGGACTTGCCACCAAAATCTATGAACCGCGGGCGGCACGGTGCCGGTTACTAAGCACGCACACCCGTTCCATGAGTCGGGGCCAGTCTGGAGAGGAGGCGCAACTTCCCTCCGCAATCCCGTGCTCTCCGCTTTTGCTCAGACCTGGGGCCAGCCATCTCCCCGTGACTGCTAAGCATGAGGCGTGTGGAGAATGTGCCCCACCTCAGTGACACTCACAGACATGCTTCTACACGCCGAGGGGGTCCCCACCACCACTCCCCCACCAGAGAATGGCTTCTTCTCGAAGACCCGGAATAGACGGCTGTGCTCTTGGGCATTCACTTCCTCGGTACGTGGTCAGTGGAGCGTGTGTTAGAGACCTAGCTCTCGTCCTCCCGCTGGGCCAGAATATAAACACCTCATGAAAATATCTCCGCATCCCTAGATTCTACGCAAGGAAAACCCTCGAGTGGCACTTGCCGAATGACTGAATGGTTTTAACGATGATATCCCCTGTTGCCGAGATCAGGAAAATATACCGGACTCAAGTTACCACTTACTGGGGGTGCTTAAAGCTAAGTTGCCTTCCTGCGGAATCTTAAAAGGAAAAGGTTGCTTAGCTTACCTTTTGGTCTAGAAACCATGTAACCCTGAACAACCATGCCACTTTCCATTTGAAAGCCACTTCGGAATGAGTGCACGTGCTCCCTGCCTCTCACCAGGTAGAGGGGTGGGTATCTAGGTGACGGATTCAGAAGCGCATCTTCGGATTTGAAAGCACATCTTCAAGTCCCATCTCACTGCTGCTTACTTCTGGGCTGTCACCTAGAAACTCCCTGATGTGATGAGGACCAGCTTTCTTAGTCTGCAACATCCCTACACAGGGGCACAGAGCCCAGCGTTTGAGGGGCACTCACAAGCCACTGAACGAAGACACCCTTGAAGAGACGAGGACCTTTCCGCCACACCCTGCAGCCACAGAGGCTTTTCTTACAAAATGCAGCTTTTCTACGTGCTCGGTTCAACAACACAGGTAACTCGCTCTTAACTGAGTACTGTGTCTCACTCGAAAGACTACACACGCCAGTTGTTGCCTAGGCAATCCCTCTTGCTTAGCTTTAATTTGATATTGATTTGAAAAGAAGGACAGGGAGGGGGAGGGGGGGCCAGAGCAGTTCTATAATTAACAGTTGGGCTTACATAAAACTTGGTTGGAAATAGGTTGGTCCTTGTGACGCTTTTCCCCGAGGGAGAGCTGCGGTTAGACAGGCTAATCTAAAAGGCTCGGCTTGACAGTCTGGGGTATGTCCACAACGGGTACCTGAAACCACATGTAGCATGCATGGAGGGAGCTTCATGAGAATCATGAAGCCCCAAATTCTCTGTTCCTATTTGGTGTTCTTTCTTTTCTATGTCATGTTCTCTCTGGAGGTCCCCAGCTCCTGCCCAAGTGGCACCAGCAAGTCACCTGTCCTGGAAGACAGGCTGTCTAAAGCTCTCTAGTCCCCACCAAGTAACTATGTGGACAGCCATCTCTGTGTTCAGCCTACACACATCCCCGGGAAGAGCACTGTGACGGACTTTAAGGAACTGTTTCAGCACATACATCATCCCTTTACTTTCTGCTTTGCCGCCTTCGGTCCTGTGTAAGTCTGTCCTGTTTCCTAAAACATTTCTAAGTGTCCTCACGCTGGATGAGAACTAAAGAATCCAGACACTATCGGTAACCAAGGCGCATTTCCCAGCCATCCCCAAGGTTAAAGAAAATGACAGGCAGCCGAGTGGAAAGGACCGAGAGAGAGCAGCAGTCCCCCCACCTTTTCCACCCCACTCCCCACATTGAAATTACGTGGCCCTTGCTGACGACGCTCATACATGCATCTTCCGTTCAGGACCATACATTAATGGAGGCAAAATCCGATTCGCTGGCAATGTATACGGGGGAATTATACCACAAATACTGATCTCGCTTTCAGCTGTAAAAGGCTGAAGAAAAATATTGCTACTCCATCAGGAGGAAATGAGATATCAGCATATTAATAAGGAATATGCAATTTCTTCTCCCAGCAAGATGAGGCAGCGTGATGTTTATTCTATGAGAGTACAGTCAGAATGTTAAAGGGTCGGGCCTCTCTCTGGGCACTGTCCGATTGTGACCGGTTTGCAGATTGCTAAAGGGTTCAAGACTCGGGAGATATTCTCTTTGGTGATAAGACAGTGTCCTCTGTTGAAACAATGATAATTTCTATCTATGCTTGTCACCCAGGAAACTAGATAGGCTATTGATTTAGGTAGACATCCAAACACCCAAACAACGATAAATGGTGACTGGATTTGGTCATTACTAGAAGGCCAAGACAGATACTTGGTTCACCTGATCGACACTCGGTCTCTGAAGAAGAAATAAATTACACAAGCTCTGGACATTTCTTTTGTGTTTCTTATTTTTATTGAATCTTCTCAGAGATGCAGTGAATAATATTTGCTCTGTAACTGCAAAAATAAATAGATGAACTAGAGAGAGATTTGATACAACAAGGCAAAGTGAGACATATGGGCTCTCAAAATACAATTTTGCCTGGGAAAAATGAAACCAATACACCCAATATTTGAACTCACATGCATTATTATATACCCAAGAATTTTGTCTCCCAGGTATATAAACAAAGGCTTTTTGTCTCCTCCCCAAGGCCCAAGAGAAGGAAAACATTTCATTTTGTGATTCGTAAAAAACATGTGAGCCTAACATTTCAATATACTTTAAGACTGAAGGATTTCCTTTTTTCATAGAGTCACATCAGGAAGTTGTGCTCCTCGTGCAAAAAACAGAGAAAAGCGACCTTAGGATGGTCTCTCAGCTGAAGAGAAAAACCAGTGAACCTAATCAAATGAGGTTATCAGAGTTTCTTTAATCGAATCTGGAGTCCCGCCCACACTGTCTTCTGATCAATATGCTCAAGGCTCCTTCTTTCCCAATTACAAAAAAGAAAAAAAAAAGAAAGATAACCCTGAAACAGATGGGTGGTGCACAGCAACTTATTTTCGACGTGAAGCGGCGGAGTTAACACACCCAGGGAAGACGTTGCAGTTACTGAATAAATGGAAGGGGGTTAAACGTGGAATTTAACCGGACAGAAGTGAACAACATCCCAACCTCGTCAGCAGGCAAACAGGCAAGGAAAACATGCTAGAGGCTGCAGATCCTGTGCAGAGGCGACATTCACATCAGCTCGGAGTTATTTAAAGCAAAAACGTATGTACTATTTGATAGGCAGTGGTCAGTCCGTTATCCAGGCAAACACAACCCAAGAGGGTCTTTCCTGTACACCACCCCTCTGTAGAGCCCCCACCCGGACCTGCAGTCAGGGCGCAACTTCCTCCCTTCTCCCCCTTGTGAAGTCACGTGCCTCAAGTTCTCTCTTCACCGGTGTCTTGGTTCATCTCCTTTGAGAAGCCATTCCTAACTTTTATTAGACACCACTGTTGAAATTTTGAAGTCATTAAACATCTAAGGGCTTAAACGTTCAATACTTACTTTCCAAGTTTAAGCACACGCGCGCGCACACACGCGCGCGCACACACACATCAAAGGGGAGCTATTGTTAACAGCTTGTGGATTTCATTCCTTTTTCACTTTAACTCATTAAAAAGCTCTGCATTGTGTCATTCTTTACTCTCGGAGTAGGTTCTAACCTACCGCACTTGCAGCCGGACCGGCCTGTTTATTAATGAGCCGATTCCCCCAGCATGGATGTTAGCGCCGCACCTCACACTACTTGAGAGAGTGCAGAATAGTTACGGAGTGACGCTTCTTTTTGCTTCCCAAATTGGAACGCAGACTCTTTCAGAGAGAAGCTAATCCGAGTGTTCCTCCTGGCAGAACGCTATCTTTTCTATTCTTTCTCAGATATTGACACTTACTGTAGGGCAAGCTGACTCAAAGATTGGCTTTCTGCAGAAAGACAAAGAGAGGGAGGGAGGGAAGGGAGGAGGGGAGGGAAGGGAGGCGGGGAGGGGAGGGAGGGAGGGGAGGGGAAAAGGTTGCCTTACATCAAGATCACTGAACCCTGGCAAATTCACTCCCCAAAATTAACTGTCTTAGCTTCCTGAATATCATTCTATTAACATCTTTTTTTGGTTTTTGTTTTTTTTTGGTTTTGTTTGTTATCGTTTTCGCGATTGACCTTTTGCTCCTTGCTTGGTTTGGGAACCAAGCACCCAGGCTCCGGCTTTGATTCTGGCAGCACCCACAGACAGAGATTTACTGTATTTGCCCGTTTTCAGAAGCACTCAGCTACGAAATGCCTAACCTGTTCTGTGAAACTTCAGTGCTCCTAAATCTCAACTTCTGTGCGTACGTGTGTGCGCATGTCCGTGGATCCCCGCGTGTGTGCGCAGCGCACTGTAGAGGCTTACGTCACACATCTTCCTCAACTGCTCCCCATCTGATTCCCTAAGACATCGTCTCCCACGTCGCCTGGAGCTCACCTAGAGCTCACCTAGACTGGCTGGCCAGCAAGGCTCGGCCACCTTCCCGTCCGTCTGTCCGGACCAGGATTACACGTGTGCATCACTGCGCCCATCTTTCCCTTAGTTTTTAATTTTTCTTCTGTCATATAATACACCCCAACACCCTCTCCCCTCTCCTCCACTCCTCCCAGCTCCTCCCAACCCTCTACCCTCCGTGCCTTTCTCCCCTGTCTTCCCATACCCACCCCTGCCTCTCCCCAAGAAAGAGTAGTCTTCCCAGGATTACTGCTCAAACATGGCACAACAAGATGGAACAGGGCCAAGCACAATTCCCTACTTGATGGTTGGACTAGGGGGACATTAGGGGAACAAGGCCCTCAAGGGCAGGCAAGAGGTTCAGGGACACACCCCCATTCCAGTCTGCATGAGTTCTGCAGGAGCACCAGGCCAGGCAAACGCAAGACATATTTGGGGGACCCAGCAGGTTCCATGTCTGCCGCTCCAGGCTCTGTGAGCCCCTGAGAGTGCTGCTCAGTTGACTGTATGGGGTTTGTTCTCCTGGTGTTCTCAGCCCCTCTGGTCCCAGCAATCCCTCCTCTACTTCCTCCTTGGGGTTCCCTGAGCTCTGCGCTGTGTTTGGCCCTGGGTCTCTGCATCTGCTCCCTTCAGCTGCCATAGCCTCTCTGTTGAGCACTGGGCTAGGCACCAATTTACAAGGAGAGCGGGATAACTCTGACTGTCCTCTCCAGACTGTCCAGATTCTAGTTCCTGGCCTGCCTGGAGTACCAGTCACGGGTTACTTCCATTAGCATGGGGCGCTGCCCTTCCATTGTCCCAGCTGCCCTTGTGAGGAGGATATGTTACAAGACAAAAGTTTTTGCGGCTTGGATGGTGTCCCGTCCCACCACTGGAAGCCTTGCCTGGTGACAGGAGATGGCCTGTTCAGGCTCCCTGTCCCCCATCACTAGAGGTCTTTGCTGGGGTCCCCTTCATTGACTGCAATGAGTTTCCACTGTACTAGGTCTCCCGATTCTCCCCTGCATGCCCTCTAATTCTGGTTGCTTCTAAACCAGTCCGGGGATTTGAACTCAGGTCCTCATTCTTGCATGGCAAGCTCTCCACTGACCAAGCCATCTCCTTGGCTTATACATTTTAATTTCTAAGTATTTTAAAAAGAGGAGAGTGGACCTTACAGGAAGACTTCTGAAGCATTTAACAGCAGCACTCTAAGACTCCGGTCACTAAACAGTATGTCAGAAATAATTAAATGGGCTAAAATCAGTACCTACCTTCAACTACGATCTGCGGCGAAGGTTCTGTGGGGTGGAAGGCTCGGTTTCTTGGACTTTGTGAGAGGCTCAATACTATTTTTATCGATAGCAAAACCAAATGATTAGGACTTGTTCTATGGATTTCCACCAAAGTCCACAGTTTCGACGTAAGTTCATTAAACTGAGTCTATTCAGAAATCCTCTTGGAAAAATATACTAGTGAAGTACAGCTGGGAAAGAGAAAGCGCCCAGTGCTCTCCGGCATGGAGTGATTACGGTTGACAACAAATTGTGTGTTTCAAAACATCTGGTGAAGGATTACGAATATTCCCAGAATGACGACGAGTGTACAGATGTGTTTTACATACACGTTAAAAAGAGATACTATACCTTACGATATGGACAGTCGTCGTATCAGTTAAAATCAAAAACGCACTTTAGAAAAATAAATCATGATGGCCTCACTTCCTGGCCACTAGCCAGACATATCATCAGAGAGAACACATCCCGTGACTGAAAATTTCACAGTGAATTTTGTGTAATTTTCTCATCTCGGAGTTCAATCTTACTTGTTTCCGGCTTAAAAGTAATTGGATGTAACTCTAAATAGAGCCATCTACCAATACGGTGAAAAAGGGGTGGACTCGTGCCACAGAGTGGTTTCTATCAGCATGACACTTAAATTGCTCTTTCCTCTGTGTCTCGTGTCCACCTCCTCACTACAGAGACGCCTTCTCATGCCTCCTGCGTGCCTTGCCCACGCGAGCCCGTCTCCCGCCTCTTCTTCCCTCCCTCAAGTCCATCACCACAGATGGCGACCTCTGCAGCAATGCCTCATCCCCCAAGTCTCCCACTATCACCAGCTCAGGGCCCTCAGTCCTTTCATAAGCTTGGTAGATGGATCCCTCTCGTGCAGTGGCTCTCAGCCCGTGGGTCGCGACCCCTTTGGGGGTCCAATGACCCTTTCACAGGGGTCGCCTAAGACCATCTGCACGTCAGAAATTTACGTGATGATTTGTAACGGTAGCAAAGTGACACTGGTGAAGGAGCAATGAAAGTTATTCTGCGGTTGGGGTCGCCGCCACCTTCAGGGCCACCACGTTAGGAAGTCTGAGAACTGCTGCTCTCCTACCTCTTCTCCGCAGCATCCACGGTCCTTCGGATCCAGGGTACGGGCAGTCTGACGGGAATGGCGCTCCCTTCCCGGCGCCCAGCAGAGAGTCACCCAGTACTACTTCCATTTTCCACACCCAAACTTCCCGTATCAGGACTTCCTTAAACACTACTTCTCTCATGAGTCCTGTGCCCATCCCATCCCAGACCTAGCTGATCCCGTCCCAGGTCCCTTCACGGCCAGTGAGCACGTCACACCCGCTCCTTTAGCCAGTCTGTAAGCTCCATGCCGGCAGGGATCTGGATCCACTCAACAGTGGAAACCAAGTATCTCTTCGAGCGTCTCGAATACACAAAGCGAAACAGTCAACACACATCTGCTGGGTAAGTCAAAGGAATCTATCTCACGGGGTTCATCACTCTCCCTGGCACTACAGCGGTGAGGGAAGGGCTTCCTTACAGCGCTTAAAATGCTACTGGAGTAAATAACCATGCTAGAGCTGGCAGGATGGCTCAATCCCTAAGTTTTGCAAGAACGAGGGCTTGAGTTCAATCTTCTTAACGCACACAAAAGAGCTTGGTGTGGTGGCGCGTGCTTACAACGCCAGCACTGGGGAAGCAGAGACAGACTGGAGCCCACTAGCCAGCTAGCTTAGATTAATTCAGGCCAATAAGAGCTCTTGTCTCAAAAGAGGTAAATAGCATCTTTTGAGGATGACAACCAGAGTTGGCCTCTGATCCTCACATACACATGCATCTGTGCACACACACACGCGTGTGCACACACACACATAAAAAACACTATGCTACTAGAAAAATACCACACTATTAGAAAAATGCACAGTACAGAAAGCTATGGTCTAGGTTTGAAGTACCCAGGAAGAACACGGGGAAGGAAGGCCTGCAGCCACCTGGAGGTGGATACGGCAGACAGGTTTTATGCTGCATTCTGAGAGAGTGAATCAAATTAGAGTGGGAAAAGAATGTAGGTGGCCTTTTGTAATGTAATAAGCTGGCCGAGCCCCTGTTGAGGATAGGAATGTGAATACTCTGCCCAAAACAGTAGGAATATGAGCACAATTCACAGTACAGGTCAGAGAGCCTCCTGGGTAACACATGGTAAAGAGTAGTCTAAGGCTTCCCCAAGTTTGGTAGAGAAAACCATGCTCACACCGGAGAGAACCTGCCTAGCCGTGACAAGAACTAACAGGTAACAAAGAGAACTGGAAAGAAGCAGATTCACAGAAATGCAGCGGCCACTCAGGTAGCAATAGAGGGTACAGAGAAGAAACACAACTTCATGGCTCTAAGTTCCTTCAACCTGCACCCTTTGGTTAGGAACAAAGAAAAGCAGAGAAGAAACGACACGATTTCGGTGGCAGTGAGAAGCGCTGTGTATTCTTGACGTCAGGTAATGCACGTTCCTGCACACGTTACACTGATGTGCATTACTACCCTGCAGTGTGTCACTGCCAGAAACAGCCAAGTAATAGTAACAACAGCTACGTGATACCTGGATATGGTGATCCGCGACTGGAATCCCAGCCCTCGGGAGGCTAAGGCAGGAGGATCACCACGACTTTGAGACCAGCCTGGCCTATACCTTTTTTTTTTTTTTTAAAGTGAAACAGATGACAAAATGGCCTGTTCACCCCTATTAGGGACCTAGCCCACTTCAGTGCCTTTGGATGAGCCATGACATCACAAGTTCTTACAGGAACTCCTCCCTGTAGTTAAGAACAAAGTCACACGGCTTCTCACAGGCAACAGGAATCACATGAAGTAGCAGAGTTTAAAATCCCACTGATTTAAATGATCTAGTGAAGAGTCAGTGGGGAAAGCAATGACAGTGTGTTTGCCTATCACAAGGAGAAGAAGCATTTTTCTCCCTTAAAAACAACAAGAACAACAAAAGAAAAGTTAAAGATAGTATTTGTTCATGCCCAGATTCCAAAGCCAAGCATATTGTTTAAGAGAAAAGCAGGCGACACGGTTAAAATAACTATCATTAAAAAGAAGAAAGGAAAACTAGCATCTCTCAGTTTGAATGAAAAGTTTAAGCCTGCCTCTCAGGCATCACAGTACTCAGGGATATAAAACGGATGTTATGAGACTGCTCTTTGCATTGTTTCCTGAAGCAAAGGAAATATTCTCATTATCACCGCTCAGTGGCCAACCATATTACTGTAGCCTCAAGAAGCGGGCAATAGAAAGCGATCACTTTTAAACAGGTTGGAATAATATAAATAATCCAAGTTGATGGCCTTTTTTGGAGCTTAAAAAGTATTTACTTTTAATATTGTGCTCTGCTACCTCTTTGTTGCCAAGGAAATAAACACAAAGAAATCCAGAAGGGTATGAATAGTCACCAAGGGCACACTACCATTGATATTTAATCATTTATTCTTATACAATAAATCAACCACTTACGGAATGCAATTAACCCTGCAAGGTTATCAATAGGGGACTGGTTCCAGAATCTCTCTTAGATCCCAAAATCTGTACCTGCAAAAGTCCCTTGGAGACAATGGTGACGTAGTTACACAGCCCCCACAAGTCTCTGTGCACTTGATTCACTGTGGCAGGGCTGAGGATCTAACCCAGAACCTCACACATAGATCCAAGTACCACTGGGCTACATCCCTCCTGTATATTCTGAGTCATCTCTAGAATCCTTAACAATAGATAAAGGGTAAATGTTATGTAACCCTGTCACACTGTACCGTTTAGGGGATGGGGACAAGACAAACCGCTGTGCACGTTCAGCGCAGATGCAATTTTCTTTTCTATTTTTTAAACAGTATTTCTCTGCCTGCGACTGGTCAAATCTGCTGATGCAGAGCTTGCAGATGCTCAAGGCACTGCATGGGCTAGTACGGTCCCGCAAACCCCTGTTATACAGCTTCCTCGTGGCCCTCTCCAGGACCCCGACATTTCCTACCACGTTCTGGGACAAAGTAAATTCCAGCTGGAGAATGCACTGCATTGCATTCTAGCCGCCTAGCCTTGAGACAAGCTAGCCTCCCCAGCCCTTCATTCTCTAATCTGCAAACAATAACAACGGTAACGAATAATAGTAATGGCAATGTCACGGGGTGCTAGCACACAGCCATGTAACTGTGCTGGGCAACCACTAATAGAGTCTAGTAATTACATTCTCCTCGTTTTCACACCCTTATGAAATTTCCTCCTCTTAAGCATACGCCCAGACTAGTAGCCAATAAGCAGAACCCAGCAAATGTGATGGGGACCATCGCTTTCGGGATTTAAGCTACAGAGAAGTTGTGACTTTCATCTCAATCACCTCATAGTGAGGCCAGGGGAAGCTGAGGGAATTCTCTGCTTCACAGGCAATAGAGAACTGAGACCCTCCGCAAAGCATCTGCATACAACAGCAGGCTGTCGGCCCATGCACGTCAGTGAGCAGGACAGAAGGTCCTGTCTAGGTTATCGTTCTGTTGGTGAGAGAGACACCTTGACAAGGGCAACTCTTATAAAAGAAAGCATTTCATCGGGCTGGTTTACAGTTTCAGAGGTTTAGTCCGTTATCTTCATGGCGGGGAGCGCGGCGGCATGTGGGCAGACACAGTAGCTGAGCGTTCTACATCCCGATGCACAGGCAGCAGGAAGAGAAAGCCAACTGGGCCTGGCTTGGACTCTGAAAACCTCAAAGCCCACCTCCCACTGACACTAACTCGGCCACACCTCCTAATCATTTCAAATAGTGCCACTCCCTCGTGACCAAGTATTCAAATCTATGAGCCCATGGGAGCCATTCTCAACCTAGCCACCAGGGTCCTCCCCAGGTGGGACTTCCAGTGAGGTTACAGGCCTGACACAGAGAGCAGATTTATGCATGAGCTCAGCAGAACACTCATGCTCACATTCCCCAGCACCGGAAACTAGTGGACACTGCCATGTCCATACAAGCAGCCAACCTCTAAAGGGACTGGACACCGCAACTGGTAATTAATGCAACGGTGTATATTTATCCTGCGACATAGAATGTACTGCATAAAGGTTTTTAATTATGACCTAGGAATATAGCTACATAGATAAAATGCTTACCTATGACACACAGAGCCCGGGGTTCAATACCCAGCATAACATGTAACCAGATGTAATGGCGCACAGCAGTAACAGGGACTCAGGAGGTGGAGACAGGAGGGGGATCTGAAGGGCAGCCTCGGTTATATATTGAGTTTGGGGCCATCTTTGGCCATCTTTGGCGATGTGAGAAAAAAAAAAAAGTTAAAAAAAGTTTAAGTTTCAAAAATTTGCATCTAGAGAAATAGTAAATTAGGATTTTAAACAGTTATTTTAGGGCCTTCCTTTCCTCGAATAAAAGCATTTTCACATACTTTCATTACCTCTTTAAGACTCTCAGACCCGTTTTGATCATATTCGTGTCCCTCCTCCAACTCTTCCCAGATTGATTTCCCTTCCCTACCCACCCAACTCTGGGTCCTCTTCCCCCTCCCCAAGGCCCAGTATTCCTAGATGTGTGGCCTTCGACTGGAATATAATTCACCAAAGCTACACTCTTAGAGAAAAACAAAAAACCTATTTCTTTCAGATCACTGCCGTCCAGTGATCTAAAATTAACTTATCAGTGGTAATAATCACAGTCAGAAGTTAATCATCAACATCCAAAAGAGAGGAGATTTTGACAACTCTGTGAAAGGATCAGTGAAATGTAGACCACGCAGATCTAAAACACAATGGGGAGAGAAAGGCTGAGAAGTGGCGGGAAAAAAGGTTACTGATAAGCAGGAAGAAAGGAGACAGTGCAAGAGAATTCTCTAGGAAGCACCGATTGCCATGCACATACACGGCCAGTCACTTCCCATTTTATCTTTCAATTGTTCCTAAGTAAGGGCTACATGCTCTTTAAGAAAAGCTCCCCTTCATCAAATCCGCTAGCAGATGTATAGCCATGGGTTTCCTCATAAGCTGTATGAATGAGCATTTCAAACATAACTCAGACATTGGTCCAATATGTGACTTAGTAGGTACACACACACGCACATGCACACGCACACACACAAGCACATACACAGACACACACATACACACTCATACCATGCACACACACCATGCACGCACACACCATACACACCACACACACACACCAATCACACATACATATGCACACACACACCATGTATGTACACACACACCACACACATATGCACACACACATACACATATGCACACACACAAGCACATGCACATACACACATACATGCACACACACCATGTATGTGCACACACACCACACACATACGCACACACACACACACATACATGCAGACATACACATATGCACACACATAAGCACATGCACATACACACAGACATACATGCACACACACACCATTTACACATATACATGCACACACACCACACACATACACATACACACACCATGCACGCACACATACACCCCATTGACACGTACACACACCATGCACACACACCATACACACCACACACACTATTCACACATACACACACATGCATGTGCACACACATACACACACACCACACACATACACACACACCATGCACACACACACACACCATACACACCACACACACTATTCACACATACACACACATGCATGTGCACACACATACACACACACCACACACATACACACACATACACACACACACCATGCATATACACATACACCATACACACACTATTCACACACGCATGCGCGTGCACACACCATGTATGTGCACACATACCCCCCACATGCACGCACGCGTAGGGCACTACCCATGTCTTCCTCTTCCACATGGCACCTTTCCCTCTGCAGCTCCTTGGCTGGGTGGGATCGCCCACTTCTTCATTTAAGCCTCGCTGGAAGACTTGCTTGGATCAAAATGATGTGCACAGACACGACAATGTGCAAGTTCTGAGGTTCTGAGCCCAGACTTTGTTGCCCAGTGTGTATCTGGGTTAACTAGAGGCCATATTGGAGCCAGCCTGTTCCAGCTCACTAAGGCTTACTATTAAAGTTTCAGGAATTATAAGCCAACAGTTAAACACTTCAATGAATAAGACTTAAATTATGTAAATTTCTAATTAAATATAAAAAAGTGCTCAAAGTATATTACTTTCTACAACATTTTACTATTTACAACATTTTACTATTGCTCATGCTTCTAAGACAGCCTATTCATTTGTACAATAAAATATACAGAACAATGACATGCAACTGTCACCTCCTCCTATTGATGGCAGGTAAGGTGGCTACAAGTCGTCCCTGAAGGGAGACCTTCCATCACAGAAAGAAGCATATTCCACAAATATGACTATCCTTTCTCCCACAGAACCAGCAGGACTCGAATGCCTAAGTAATGCTCCTTGATCATCTCTGCCTTGTCAGCTGGGTCCCCAGAAGGATCACACATGATGATATGAGGCAGACCCAACCCATGGCAATAAAAATCAAGGCGGACCCCTGGGAGGCCTGCTCTTTTCTGAGGGTAAAAGGGGGAGGAGTGGACCTGGGGGAGGGAGACGGGAGGTTGGCGGTGCGGGGAGCTGGGAGGAGTGGGGGGAAGGGAAATATGGCCGGGATGTATTGTATGAGAGAAATATAAAATAAAAAGAAATCAGGACAGGCAAAGGCTTGAGGCCGTGCCACCAGGCCTGCCCTGCCTGGATCACCCGGCAGATCCTCGAGTCTAAGAAGAATGGCTTGAGTTGGAAGCAAACCTGTTACTCAGCATGGCGCACATAGTGGTTCAGCTAAGTGGTTAGAGCACTGGGCGAGCATGCGCACGGCCCTGAGTCCCACCCTTGGCACTTCAGAGAAAATGAGAACAAATTAACGGCAGTAGCAACAGTAACAAAAACAGCCATGGTGACTCTGACATCGGAAAGACGTGACACAGCTGGGCTTAGCCGGTTCAGCTCTCTCAAGAGGTAAAGGCGTCTCATCCCAAGAAGAAAATAAGAAGGATCTGGCCCGGGCCCTGAAAGTGAGAACCCGCTAGCCACTGCTGAGAGAGCAATAAAAAGCCAAAGAGCATAATTTCTACGTGCACTCTTTTTGTTCAAGCTGGGGCTCGAACCAAGGGCCACGTGCAATACTCCACAAGCTCTAAACCAGGGAGCTACATCCCAGCCCCCTCCGTACACTTTCACAAGTGCTACAAACAGAAAGGTGGGCAGGTAATACCGCGTGAAGGGTCTGATTGGGGTGCTTAAGAAGGGGCGACCCATGGCGAGAACCTAAAAAGGATTGACTTGGTGCCCACCACGTGCTCCACCCAAATACCAGGCACTGCAGATCCAAAGAGGGCAAGCTGAGCGTTGTGGGGTGTGCCTGTAAGCCCCGAACCTGGGCTGCGGACACAGGGGAGAACGGTGAGAAGACTGTCTAAGCTTCTGGGTCAGACTCAAGTTGGGCTGGGGGTGGGGGCTTGCAGGAATCAATCACGAGCTTACTGAGAGAGGAGCAGAGGCGCATAGGAAGGCAGTTATCACCCAGGGTCAAAGGACAAAGTCAGGTGAGCACGAAGTACGCTCCCTGTGCACCCCGCACAGCTTCTCGGAACCAGGAACAACGTCTCCCACGGAAGGGATCCCCGTGCTGACAATATGCTAGCATCGGACAGCAACAAAGGCCAACCGTGAAGAACGCTTCGAGACTGAACAGGGGTGGAGATTCCACAAGGAAACGAGGCAAGATTCGACAGGTGGTTCGGTGGAAACGCCTCCCAGATGGCCTTGAGCCACTAACACTCAAACGCAGAACCCCAGAGATGTGCGCACGCTCAGGCACGGACTGCTCTTGTTCTTCATCGCACCCGAAGTTTCATGCGTCGGCCACGCCGCCCTGAACACATCCTCAGAACAAGACGCAACAGTTCAAAGTCAATCGCATTTCGTAAGAACACCTATGCACCAGCCCCGTTGATAGGCGGCAAGCCCCCCCCCCCCACTAGTGGACCCAGCATCTGCTCACAGGTTGCAGAAAACAGTATGCCACAAAGCTAGGCTGCGCTCCAGTCATGGAGAGAAGGTAGACGTGGGGAGAAAACCCTACGGTGTGTGTAGGTCTTTTTAAGTTCCAAAGCGCACACCTATTATTTATGCTTTAAGTATGATGTCCAAACCGCCAAGCTAAAACGAGCAATTTTAAATAGAACGACTCGAAGCTTTCTCTTAAATTTAACCCTTTCTTATTTAAATAGCCTCGGTTCCTATCGGATGGAAGTCTCACAAAGCAGCGAGTCATACCGTAAGAACTTTGCTTCAGAAATTAATCTAGCACGTATGACTACCCAGCAAACAATGTAAAAAAAAAAAAAAAATCCAACTTTATTTTAGCCACATGGGTGAACCAAGCGCAGTAAAGCCATTCTGCTAGATGACAATTCAAATATTGAAACACGGAAGGGAAATAGAATATTTGACGAGGCTTTCATTTAGAGGCATCTCAGGATCCAGTTCAATCAGGCACAAATCTATTCTTCCGAGATTGTTGGCCTGCAATGAAATATTAAAATTAATAAGGCCATTCTCTGAGGAGACAAGGGTAAAAACTCAATAGAGATGCCACAGACAGGGCAGAAGAGTTTAACTTAACAAAGAGAAAAGTAAGTTAAATTACCAAGCCATTACTGCCTTTCTCTGTTACCATGAAATACACACCTAAGGCATTTTTGATATGAAACCCAAATTACAAACTGTGGAAATGACATAACGCGGTACCCTGCTTCATTTCCCTGATTCTACTGGATATCCATCTTGAGTACCCTAAATATTTGATTCTTTTTCCAGCGAGCATTTTTCTGCTCAGTCGCCTCCCGTCTGTGCCAAGTTAAACTCCTCAGTCTTCTTGTTCTAATCATAGCACAAGAACTCCAGTAAAAATAACTGAGCAAAGCTTCCCCAAAACGACTATAGCAAAAAACGAAGTTTGGAACCACAGGGTTTTTTTCATGCTATGTCCACAGTTTACCACATTGTCGCAGAATGTAAATACTGAAGACACACACACACACACACACACGCACCCCACTGAACCATGCAAATGAACTCATTTCCCCCAAGTTCTATAATATCAATAATATAAATTACTTATCAGATGTAATGAAAGAACAGGGTTATTAGGGCTAGATCAAATTCCCACATTCCCGCACATTTCTCAAGGGAAGACAGCAAAGGTGGAGTCTCACAACGCGATTAAGGCCACACAGGGCAGAAGAGGGGAGAGCCAGCCAGAGCAGAGTCAAGTCTTTCCTTCCCTGCCTGCGAGCACACCACTCCTGTGTCAAAGCAACTTGGGTTCTAAAGACCATCTTCGGTTATGATACAGCCACTCGGGCCACAGTGAGACACAATTATTCAACCATCCCTGGAAATAAATTCATTTTAGTTAATTGTTTGCTTGTTTTACTGCATAAAGCATCATAGGGTTACTTTTCGCCTTCCATATCCAGCAAGCGCGTACCTTTGCTCTGATTTTATTCGGGACCAATGTCACTTGCTAAAAACAGCTTCCTGGGTATTTTAAAACTACAAAGACGGCATACTTAGATGCCGTGCTTAACCACTGGGGAGCGAGAGGGAGGGGGGCGGGTCTCGGAGGTTGAAGTCACTTGCTCTGGAAAGACCTCTTCCAACCAAGCATTTCTGTAAGCATCTGAAGAGTTGCTGGGATCGTACAGAACATGTATGTGATGTCCCAATTGATGATCCCGGAGCCAGGCTGTTGAAAAGCACGCCAAGTTTCCCCAGAGAGGACGAGGACACCAGTTATGAAAAGGCTGTCCACTTGGCTCAGATTCCAAGGTAGGGACATTCCCAGTCCCTTAACTGCAGCAGTTAAGTACACTGGAAAAACCAAATTTCCAGCATACGGTATTTAGAAGCAGAGAGCAGATCTCCAGTTGGAAACCGACAGGAAGGACTTGAAGACCACAGTGGTGGCATAGTTTAAAGTGATTTTAAAAGTCACGCTAGGGGCTTGAGAGATGATTCATCAGTCAGGAGCACTGGCTGCCCTTCCAAAGGACCTCAGTTTGATTCCCAGCACCCACACAGCAGCTCACAGCCATCTATAATTCCAATCCCAGGGGATCAGATACCCTCTTCTGGCCTCCCCGAGTACCAGGCACAAACACAGTGCCAAAAACAAACAAAAAAAAACCATACACACAAAACATTAAAATAATAACTTTTAAAAGTCACTTGAATTCTCGATCACACTGTCAATATGCTTTTACAGATCATAGTCTTTAAGCTGAGGCATGACTAGAAGGCTGGACCTTTGTCACTAGGTAGCTGCTTAGGGCTCTGGTATCTTGACTTACTAGGCCTATCCTTACAGTGTGATCACTGTAAGTACTCGTGACACGTATGACATCATCCACAGAGCAGAGGAATGAGCCAAGCCCAAGATGGAGCTAAATGGAAAATAAGGGGCTCACTGATCTCATGTCTGGTCTTAAGACACTAAGAAGTTAATAATGTCCCCTAAGAACATAGGTAACAAGTGTTCTATTCTTACCTCCATTGTTTCGCTAGCTCTCTGGAAAAATTACATTAGATTTATGCTTTATGCCGTGTTTTTGTTATTCCCACATAAGCTAAAATGACAAGAAGCGACAGGATGTCACTTTTTAAAGCTAGCAATTGAAGACCATTTTTAGCACTTTAAGAAGTGTGAGGCTTCCGCCAGAAGCACTCAAATCAAGAGTCTATAACTGGCATTTAAGATCCACGTCCCTGTCACAATTCCGGTTTCTGATGTCTGCCTGTAACCGGCGGCGTCCCTTCTCTAAAGGCAATCAAGATAATTTAGCACAAAATATTTTTAAGGCGTAACCTTTAATAGTGATTAACGATGAGCAAGTTCTCTCGTCCACACAGCTGACGGAAAGGTTTACAGGCGCAGCCAGCACAGAAGCAAACAGGAGAAGGTGAAACTTAACACAGGACCTTGTCTCAGCTGCCACCTAATCCCCCTGCCATTTCCTGGGCCATCCATCTCAACTGCGCGACACTTCAGCACGGTACAGCAAAGTAAGGGCAGGAGCAACGTGAGAGGAAAGATCGACAACCTCAGGCTTACGTGAATAAAGAAAACATTTTCCTTCTGAAATGCTTTAAGATCCAAGGTTGTGGAGCTGGGGGTGGGTGGGGCGGGGAAGCTGAGGGGACAGTCTGCAAAAGGAGAAAGGAAGGAGAGGAGAGGAGGAAGGGCCTTGCATTTGAAGGGGAGATGCGTGAGGAGGTGCGGGGTCCTCGTCTGCATGTCCGGGCACAAGCACACGTATGCTGCACCCCGGTGCACATATGGCGATCAAGGGACAGCCTTCAGGAGGCAGTCCCTGCCTTTCCTCCTTGTTTGAGATGTGTCCTTTGTCGCTGCAGAAGACAGACCAGCTGGCTCTGGGACTTCCCGGAGGGTTTTCCCATCTTTCCTTCTATGCCTCTTCAGGGAGACACTGGGACTGAAGACACCGCTCCATCGGGCTTTTCCCTGAGATCTGAGGATGCGAACCCCGATCACCAGGCTTGTGTAGCGCGTGTCAGTGAGCCACCTCCCCAGTCAAAGTCACGTTTGGAAAGTCAAAATTCCAAAGCACAATTCTAAGTATTGCTGGAGAACCTAAGCAGTGCAAAACGGGCTTATTATGAAAGCACGTGGCTTCATATTTAACTTCTCTTTCGTCTCAACAGCGCATCTGTTATTATGCAGGTTGGGTCTGGGCTTCTCTGTGACATGTTCACATACATGCATGGTCCATATTCGCCCCCGTTACCGCCCCCTCGTCCCAACACCACTGACTCTCCTCCTCGTCCCCGCCAGTCTCCCTTCCTATCTTCTTATTCTCCGATGGCACAGGTTGTTTAATCACGGCTGCTTACACAATCACGGGCGGCGGGTTGTTTACAGTGGCACAGGCCCCCTTATCAGTGGCTGCAGCACTGAAGAAAATGTCTCTCCTTCCCCCACAAGCATTAACCGCACACAACCTCTCAGGGAGGCGTGGAGCCTGTGAGCGCCTCCTCCGTGCCCGACGGGATTGTGTGGATCTGCTGCGCAGGTAATCTCGGGTGCCGTGAGGTCAGGAGTGTCCACAGCCACGTCACACACCACTTGCTCCGGCTCCTGTATCCTTCCTACCCCTCCTTCCAAAACACTGCCTGAGCCTCAGGGAGGGTGATACGGATGTTCCACTCGTAGCTCAGCAGTAAGCCGTCATTTCTTCTCTTCCCTTTAACCACCTATGATTTGCTGTGGTTACCACTGCCCACTGGGGTTGGGGTGGGGGGAATCTTCTGTGAACAAAGCAGACAGTGCACTAATCTACGGACATGAACGGTTATTTGGAAGGCGATGTGACAGGCATATCACGCCCATTTAGTAGGACATCACCAGTGGCTTCCCCAACCATGAGCATTGGACTGAGTTTACAGCATCAGACCTACGTTCCCTCTGTGAAGCGCATCTTAAATCCAGTCAGAAAGCTGTTGGTTATGCCGACAGCAGACTTGCCACTGTGCACCGATGCACGGTACCAGTGATGACCTGTACAACAGTGTGCACAATCTTGTCATACAGGGACGACGTACTCACAGGGTCCTTCCCTGGCATTTTATTTAAAATAACGCGTGGTGGGGGAAGGGAAGGAGGGGCCTTTTCTTTCTTGGGTGCTGCAGCCACTGATAAGGGACCCTGTCTTGCCTGGATAGTTTGCTAGTGCTCAGGGACCCCAGCTGAGGAAGACTACTGATGAAGATTCTTCTCGTGTAGCCTGCACAACACCCTCCAGCTTTACGGGGGTCAGCCAGAAGAATAGAGGAACAACACGGGGTGAGATTTCAAACATTATTCTGGTGGGGGAAAACGTGTCCAGTTTTTTCCCTCAGGGCTGAGGGAATGGCTCAGTTGGTAAAGTTCCTGCCACACAAATATAAGTGCTTGAGTTTGACCTCCCTGGAACCCTGTGAAAGTCAGATATAGCAGTGTTTGTAACCCCAGTGCCAAGGGAATGGAGACAGGCTGGTGAGCCAGCAAGTCAGATCGGCGAGCTCCAGGTCAATGAGAAAGTCCCTGCCTCAGAAAATAAGGTAGAGACTGGAAGACACGTGATATTGAACTTCCGGCCTCCACGTGCGTGCCCAGACACATGTACCTGCGTAAGTAATACCCGAAGACAACACGTGTGTAGACACATATGCACTCAAAGAGTTTCCCTGCATGCTGACATTTTCTCCGTTAACTACAGAGAAAAACGGCTTCTCTAATCTTGCTCCCCTCAGTGGCACTGGTCAGTAGCATGTGCGGAAAGCAGATGTTCTGTAAAGGAAGCGTCAGATCCCCCACCACCTGCTGTAGCCGAGTCCTTACAGAATTAAACAGTGTGGGCCCATCAACTTCCTCACCGTTTGACAAATTACCTAGAATAAAATTCTCCAGCCTCTTCAATCTAGAAAAAAAAAAAAAAACAACTCTAAATATAGGATGTTTTGTTTTAAATAGCTGTCTATTCAATCAGAGCAGACACAAAAATAATAATTTTTAAAAATCCAGAAACAGGAAATAGCTGAATTCCCCAGACCCTGATACAGCTCTCTGTGCTGCCTCTGGGAAATGACGGGGAGAACGGCCCTCCATTGCCTTAGTTTCTTAGATTCATCTGATGTGAGGTAACAGAGCTGGGGTGACAAGGGTTCAAATCCCTTCTGCTCACATGCTCCAGGACCCCTGGTTAAAGTCTTGTGATTCCCTGCCCACTCTGGACTCTCAAAAGAGACATATGCCCAACGCTTTCTCTGTGGCTCTGGGGAGGCAGATACCACCTGCTCCCTGAAGCCTTCATCAACCTTACCACTAATTCTACACTGGGAAGTTTCTAAGATCCCACCAAGCCAATACCATACACTGTCACCTCCAAACTTCCTCCCCAAAATTAAAGGACTACCGCCCCACCACTGTCATGGAATGGCTACACGGATAACCAAACACGCTTCAGACAACTAAGAAACAGCCTAAACGTGTTAGGGTTACCATTGCTGTGATGAAATACCATGTTCAAAGCAACTTGGGAAGGAAAGGGTTTATTTGGCTTATGCTTCTACATCACTGTTCATCATCGAAGGAAGTCAGGATAGGAACTCAAACAGGGCAGGAACCTGGAGGCAGGAGCTGATGCAGACAGAGGCTGTGGAAGGGTGCTGCTTACTGGATTGTTCCCCGTGGCTTGCTCAGCCTGCTTTCTTAAAGAACTCAGGACCACTAGCCTGGGGTGGCCCCACTCATGATGGACTGGGCCCTCCCACATTACTAATTAAGAAAATTCCCTACATGCTTCCCTACAGCCTCATCTTATGGAAGCATTTTCTCAAATGAGGCTCACTCCTCTCCAATGACTCTAGCTTCTGTCAAGTTGACATAAAACTAGCAGCACCCATGAGTACCTCTCCCTGAATGGAGTAGAAGAATTCATGCGAGCTGTGGTTGCTCCTCTCCTAAACTTCCATATAAGCTGGGCTGAGCCAATGAGATTTCTCTCAATAATTTGAATTAACCAATAAACTCAAGTAAGACAGTGGGAATGTCAGAGCTTAGATTACTGCCCTAAGTGTAGACTCTGGTTCATACAGTGAGACTTTGCAGTAAATGCTTTCATTCTTCGCTCTGTCTATTGCCAACTGGCTCAAAAGCCAGGAATGTGCTAGATATTCCTTAAATCCAACCTCTGGGGAAATGAAGGTCTAATCAGTAATCTCTTTTACATAAGGCTGTTCGCTAGATTCCAAGAATTTAAGATTTGGCAAGATTTAGTATTAGTCATACGTCCACCTAAAAGAATCTAAAATTTCCATTCACTCTGGAGAAAACAAGAAAAGCCCAGTCAAACCACACTTCCCCTCCACTGCTAACATACCATAGATAGTCAACATCCAAAGCCATGGTTTGAAAAAAAAAACTTGAAAACTCACACCACGGACCAGATTATAGACTCCATAACTCAAGGAGCTCATAGTCACCACTACGACTCTTGGTCAAAACTCATTCTCTCATTTTCTCCTCTGAAACTTTTTAGGTCACTTGGAAGTGACAAAAATCATGTCAGGATCCTCTTTCCAAATAAATTCTTTGTAATAGGACCGTCAGCCACAATGAGAGAGCAAATGAAGTTTCCATTTGCATTGAAACTCAATCATGGCCTAAACAAAGAATACAGTTTAATATCTGGAGGTAGATTGAACTCGCGGGAATTATGTTGCTCAAAATAAAATGTTCTTTTGACTAGCGAAAGAAAAAGATATCAGCGGGGGAAACTTGGCATGGGAAAAACAGCCGAAGCCAAGAGGAAATTTAAAAGTGCGGCCCGAGTCCTTGCGCGAAGGTGATGACACGCAGATATGCAATGCTCACCATCACAACACGTAAGTCACTGAAGACCATCTCTTTCCAAACCGCTCACCTATCTATCCACTGTTTGGTTTGTTTTACATTTATCTGTGTGTGTGTGCATGTGTGCATACGTGTGTGTGTGTGTGTGTGTGCATACATGCATGCACATGCGTGCGTATCATGGTGTATTTGTGGGGGTCAGAGGACAGCTTGTAGCAGTGGCTTCTCTCCTTCCACCATGAAGATCCCAGGGATCACACTCAAACTGTGGGGAATGGCAGCCGGTGCCCCTCCCACTGCCGTACCACTGGTTTGTTTTAGCCTCTCTCTGTTTAGATCCTCTTCCTGCCTTGAGCTTCCCATATGCGGCTACGAGACTGGAAGCAGGGTTCTGAATGGGCATCGTAGCAGCTTCAAGAGACAATGCCCCGATAAGAGGGAAAGTTCCACACACGCTTTCCCGCCAACCCCGGGCCAGCACGCCTACAAATCCAACAAGTCCCTTCCTCCAAGAAATACGCTTACAGGACGACAGAAACACTTCAATCACATGTCTTCTAGGTCTATTCAGCATGGCTTTTCAATATTTAACTCTATAATGCTAGATAACCGCAAAAAAAAAAAAACTTTCTGCCCTGGGATTTACATCTGAGCGAGTCAGCCATCTATTAGCAATCATTCAGTCTGCTGAAAGAAAACTCAGACGGTACATATTCTGACAGTCACACTGAATGGTCTTTGCAGCAAAGGTATGAGTTCAAAACGGGATAAGAGCCTGACGCCTCTTTTCCCTGCATTCCGGCTCCCCGACCAGCCGCAGGCAGCAACCGCCACACACCGCACTGTAAGGCAAGGCGATGCTGCGCCACCCTCGGCTCCCCCGAGAGCACCACCAGGGGCCACAGGCCACGTAGCCCAACTGGGAACCAATAACCCACAACGTGCGGAGTGACCGATTCTGTTTGAATGTTTCCAGAGCTGAGAACTCCCAGGGTGTATAATTATGGGTGGTAACATAACTGTATCTAACAACCCTCAATGGAAAAGGGGATAGAAATATTTTTACGAGATGTGAAAAGTGTTGTCTCCAGACAAAGAAGGAAGAATGGCTCACACCCTGCTAGTGATCTGTGACCACTCTTGCTCCCCCTCCCCATCTGCCAACTTCCCAGACACCATTCCACCAGTAAGTTTTGGGATATGTCTCTCCAAGATGACAACTCTTTTAAAACACAACTTCAATATGGTTGTCAAATGCTGATTTGTTTTTCCCCCAATCGCTTCAAAATACTTTTGGCCTGCTTGGACCAACTCAAAAATGATGTCCACACGCTACAACCGATTGGACTATTTCTTTTTTCTTTCTTTTTTTTAATTCTGAGGTTTGTCTTCTGTGTTCTTCCTCTCTGCGATTTACTTATCCTTGGTTCAGATTTTGCTGACAGCGTCTCCATAGCCACAATGGCTGTTAGAGCCAGAGACACGAACAGTATCTGGTTCTTTTTCACTTGTAAAATAGAATAAATTGGGCCAGTGAGGAGGCCCAGTGGGTAACAGAACCTGAAAGCCTTGAGGATGATCTCCAGAACCGACATATTAGAAGAAGACTCAAGTTGTCCCCTGACCTCTACACAGTGGTGTGCTTGTGTGAGACAGAGAAAGAGAACAAAGATCACAGACACTAGTTGTGTTCCCATCAATAGTTCTAGCACGTCTATACTGTTGTCCATGCGTGGTATTAGTGGTGATTAACGGTCCATTTATTTCATTGGAGTTTACAAAACTGTAATATCCTATCTGTAAGTTCTTCATTTGTTAGCTAAACATTCCTGCAAACAAACTTCTGATCAATTATATCGTCACACTGAGGGGCAAATCCAATTGGAAAGGCGGGATGAATGGTCCCCCCCCCCCTCCTGTTTATCACTTTCAAAGTCACAAGTTAATTTTCTAGAATCTTTCAAATGCTGACTAATAATTGTCTTTATTATCAATATGAAGTCACTGATTTAAATACATTTAATGTATTTTGGTCAAGTGAAGCTATTTTTATCGACCCGCAGACTTGCACATGGTAGCAGTGAGAGACTTCTGAATCCTTCTGACAGCCCCATGTAGCCTCGGAAGGCCTCCTTCCTTCTGGGAGTAGCAAGCTGTCCCTCATTTGTCATTCCCATTTTCTACCCCAGACCCCAAGTCCACCAGCAACCCTAGCTGTTTTAGTAGGAAGTAGTAATTAGTGAGAATCCGGCTACAGGGATGCTCACTGAAACTGAAAAGCCGTCTCCAGGCATTTATAGTGAGCGAGCAAGCAAACACATTTTAAAAATGCAATATGGGTAAACTGTACTATATATCTATAAAGGGCTAATAGCTAAAGCATATGGGTAATCACATCAAACTCAACACCAACAAAGTGAGCAACATTTAGAATACCAGGCACAAGAGACACTTCTCAGCCAAAGAAATTCAAATAGCAAGAAGACATACGAAAGGTGCTCAGTGTCTCCAGACATTAGGAACAGAGACACGCAAATCAAACACACTGTGTGATCTCAGCTCACATCTTATCCAAACAGCAAGTGCCTAGTGTTGGTGAGTGTGGGAGAAAGGGAACCTCAGGATACCGTCGGCAGGAATCAAAGTTAGTACAGCTACGTTGGAAAACAACGCCGAGACGCCTCAAAGCACTGAAAGTGGGATTGCCCTACAATCTAGAAACCCAGGTTCTGAGCGTGTAAAGAAATGAAGCCTACAGCCCAGAGAGATACCTGCACTTATCTTCACTCGGTTTACCCACCGTAGCTAAGATAAAGAAACAACCTAAGTGACCCCCACCGAATTCTCGAATGAAGAAGGTGGGAGGGGAAATACATACATACATATGTATATTACATAACAAAAATAATTAATAAGCATATATTATAAATTATGTTATTTATTATCTATGTGGTTATTTATATAATTTATATTTATCTGTAATATGTGCATGTGTATACAAAGAATTACAAAGACAGAATCAATGTAATACTGTTAAGCCTTTAAATAGGAGCCCCTAGGCCGGGGGTGTGGGTCAGTTAGTAGAGTGCCCGCCAGGTGGATGGTTACCCTGTGTTCAGTCTCCGTTACCACGTGAACCAGATGTGACGGCTTCAGACCTGTATCTCAGTCGTTAGGACTATGCTTGGCTACACCATGAGTCTGAAGCCAGCACAGACGACGGAAGATCCTATCTCAAAAAACAAAACAGATTAGAAAGGAGATCCTTTTGTGACAACTTTTGACAATATGACTGAAACAGGAAGACATTATGCTAACTGAAATGAGACAGGCACAGAATAAGAAAACACTGCATAATGTCTCTTACATGTAGAATCTAAAAGGAAGGGGGGAGGAGGAGGAGGATGAGAATGAGGGGGGATGAGGAGGAAGGGGAGGAGGAGGCGGGGAGGAGGAGGAGGGGGAGGAGGAGGAGGAGGAGGGGGGAGAGGAGGGGGGTGAGGAGGAAGGGGAGGAGGGGGAGAAGGAGGGGGAAGGAGGGGGAAGGAGGGGGAGGAGGAGGGGGGAGGAGGGGGGAGGAGGGGGGAGGAGGGGGGAGGGGGAGGAGGAGGGAGGGGAGGAGGGGGGAGGAGGGGGAGGAGGAGGAGGGGGACGGGGAGGAGGAGGGAGGGGAGGAGGGGGGAGGAGGGGGAGGAGGAGGAGGGGGACGGGGAGGAGGAGGGAGGGGAGGAGGAGGGAGGGGAGGAGGAGGGAGGGGAGGAGGAGGGAGGGAGGGGAGGGGGACGAGGGGGAGGAGGGGGAGGAGGGGGACGAGGGGGAGGAAGACATAGAAAAAGAAAGGCTGATGAGGAGGTGTAGGTCAAAGGATACAAAACTGCAGCTGTGGACGATGAACACACAGAGCCACGGCCCAGCCTCAGGACTGCAGCTCAGACTGTGAGCGGGGACTTTGCTGGGAAAAGATTCCAGTGACTAATGACGAGCAGCATGTGAGACAGTGGCCATGTTGATTAGCTTCATCGCACTGGTCATTTCAGTATGCATATTTATATAAATCATGCTGCATACCTAAAACATGTAATTTTTTAATCATGAATTCCTACTGATGTGGGTTTAAATTTAAGACTGACGGGTTCTCTCCATCAATGAGAAACATTACATCGACATCCCTTTTCGCAGGCACCCCAAAAGTTCCAGTTCTGAATGACAGCAGTTCAGAGTTTCAGAACAGAGGTACTGACATTATTAACCATGTGATCATTGAGATCATTTGAAAGTCTGGGGATAAGAGAGCACAGTTTGCGTCCTGAGGAATTCACAACACTGTGCTACACGTCTCTGAACGCAGCTCCATTCATCACGGTTCCCCATTCCTCCATAGTATCTCGTATTTTTGCCTCAGTCTGCTTTTGATTTTGTCCAATTTTGAATTCTAAACTTTGCTTTCCATCCTAGGTAACACTGCGTCCACAAAACGGAATCTATGAAACAGGACGTGTGTGTCTCCGCCAACCGATCCTTTCATGTTTTAACTGAACGTTAAACTTCTAGCAGTGAACATTACTCGGCCCTCCCCTCCTGAAATACACTCTGCTCCCAGATTTTCCTCAGTTTTCTGGCTTTTCATTCTCCTAATTCTTCTTTCTTCCGAGATCCTAGGATTCGAGCCAGGACTCCATCTCCTTTCCCTGTATGGTCCCTAAGCAGCCCATCAGTGGCTATACCGCTCATTATCTTTACGTGGGTGGCCACAACTTGACGTCCAGTGCAAAAAAAAAAAAATCTCTAAGCTCTTGACTGAGATACCCAGTGATAGATACGGTTTGGTACTTGAGAGTCTAATAAGCATCCCACACTTAACATGGTCAAAGAATCCTTACCCGTGAAATGACAATACAAAACTTCCCTCTTTGCCCCCACGGCGTGTTGTAAATGCCCACTGTTACTTGACACAAAACCAAACATCGCCCTTGGCCTCTGCCTCTGCCCAGTTCTTCGGTCCTGTTGTCAGAAAGCCCTGGTTCTCTCCTACTTCAGACCCCTCATATCTCCATCTCCTGTGTCACCTTATCTAGCACTCAGACTATTTCCAGGCCCTCCTCATAGACCCGGCTCTACACGATTCCCCGCTCAGCATCCTCTCATGTGGTCCTTGCAGGTACTAATTGAACTGGACTGTCCTCAAGCTGAAAGACTTTCTTTCCAACATGGAATGAACTCCAAAACCTTTGCCAATATGCAGAGAGGGTTGGTTTGTTTTCCTTCTTGGTCTCTGTGGCTCTTATTAGGCCACCCCATTCCCTGCTCTGAGTCTTAGAAGCTGCTACTCAGCCACCAAACATGCCCGGTTCTTTGTCTCCCAACCTCAATGCATATGGTTTGCTTGACCCTTGACTGCTTTAGAGAACTCTGCTCACATCCTGACCCCTACTGGCTCCTCATCCCTCGAGGTCTCCGGTTCAGCATCATCCCCTCCAAGAATCTTTTCCCAAAGACTCTGCTAACTGAACTCAGCTTTATTATTTTGACTTCCATACGATTATGACCCATCTGTCGTACTCATTTTATGGAAAATGGTCTCGTGTGTCGTAGCCTGCATCGGTTAGAAACGAAACCATACACAGTGTAACGCTCTCTAGTCACTGGCAAAAATCAACCGCAGCCTCCATTCGGATTCATTGGTACACCTTTTCCGACCTGTATGGAAGCTGAGTTTTCTTATTTCCTCTAGAAAAAACACCCATCCTCAGTCCCGATTTTGCTCTGAAGTCCCTAAATGAAGGCCACGTGACTGTTGCGTTTATTGGTAGAAAGGGATGAATTCGCAGAAAGAACACCAAGCAGCAGCAAGAGAATCCAGGACGTGAACTGGCACAGCAACGGCATCTCTGCTTTCCTCAGCCTCAGAGCTGGCATCTCCACTCCGTCCCTGGAGGGCACAGTGCACAGAAGCCTTCTGAGGCTTCCACGGCACGCTATAGTTTAGGTCTCTCCGACGACCATCTATCCTTATGGCAACTCAGAAAGGACAGTGATTATTACAGCTGCTACAAATCTTGTCAGCCGATGCCTTAACACAAGAGCAAAGCTGCTTCTATGCACACATTTATTTTTCATATTTTGATAACTGCATTTCACAAACGCAACTTCAAAGTATCCCTTTTCTTTGTTAGTTTCTTGGGAGAATTTGAAAAGGATAGGCATCAGATCTTGACATTTCTGGTAGATTTTCAGCATCTTGAGGCTAATGGTACGTCGGTATGATCGGTTTGTTTGGGGGTTATTTTTGTTTTGGGGGACAGTTTGTTTTTTGCAGTGCTCGGTATCCGAGCGAGGACCTCACACGTAGTCCACCACTGAGCCACACTACCAGTCCTACTTAGCTTCCCTCAGAACCTTTATCTTCAGTATTCCAAACTCTGCCTGGAGCCACACGCCAGTGGGAAACTGGGACATGAGAGGCAGAAGAGACTCATGGGAGCCACTATGCTGCTCACTTTAATATTGGCCTTCTGTTTTCTCCTGCCAGAGACATCTTGTTCTTGCATTGAAATGTAGAAACAGAGCTCCTTCCTGGGAACAGCACTGCCCCTGACAAGGCCAGAGGAGATCACAGCCCAAGGAAGCCGGGAGCCCCTGAGCGGGAGCTTACACCAAATTTAAAGCAGGGAGCCCTGGAAGATTCCTAGCAGTGTTTGTGTTGCAGAAACAAACCATTGGAAATGGAAGAAAACAAAGAAATGTAACTAAAATAATGGATCACATGCTTGAAACTATGAAAAACAAAACTTTTAAGCTACAATAAGATGGAAAAACTCCTTCCGCGGTATATTGCTAACTTTGCTGGGGAGAGATCGATATTCTAAAAATATGTGGTGCTCTTACCACTGAGAGGACTGATTGCCCAGCAGAAAAATGTGCAAATACACAGCAAGTTAGAGAAGGAGAAACCGCCCACAAACATGACTTTTCAACTTAATTAGTCATCAAATGGGAACAATAGTATGCTTCATTTCTAGTATCAATTAAATGGCTAAATACTTTGATTTGTCCCTTGGCCATATTTCAGATTAACAGTGTATTTAAAAAATAATACTTCTTAATTTAACAGTATGAGAAAAATAGTGGTATGTATGGTATTGCTCTCCTAGAGGACCACATGGAAACGGTCCAACATCTTACACAGGTACCCTTCCTTTGCGGCACCGATTGGACTTCTAGGGATTTACCCCAAGAGGAAACTCAAACAAGTATACAGACAGTGATTTCAAAGTGTGATCGAAGCATGCAGCTGCAGCCTAAAACAGTGAACAGAAACAATCTTATGTCCGATAGGAAATTTTGATATATCTATGCTACATGAAATCACTTTTTAGAAGTCCAGTTTTCTCCCAGGTGGAAAAACACTGAGAGGAAGTGAGAAGAAAAAAGAAGAAAAAAAAACTAGATTACAAAACCATGCCTTTCATGAACCGTATCTTGGCTTTATAAAAAGTACCCGTGTGCCCATAAAGTAGGTAGCCAACTGATAACAGCAGTGCTACCTCTTGGCCGGGAATATATTTTTATGCTTATGTTTTAATTGCCCAGAGTATTAATAACACTTTTACGATATTTGAAAAGCTATGATTTCTGTGTTCAGAATATTTTAGGACCAGGGGAAAGACCGAAGAGAATGCAAGGGCAAACACTGCTTCCCACGGGCTGCTCATGAAAGCAGAGGGAGCGCGACTCTTCAGCAGACGCCTGGCCTCACGTGCTACGCTAAATACAGAAGAAAACCACAACCTGCGTGCTGTGTTCAGACGATCCCCGTGTCCCTTCACCAGTGACCTACGGACCAAAGTTGAGGGACTCTGGCTGATTCCACAGGAAACCCTCCTTTACTTCTGTATCCTGAATCAAGATTAGGCCAGTGGAGGGGCAATTTGGGCTTCACAGTTTGTTAATGCATTGTTGTTAACACGTTATTTGTGCGAGATAATGGATTTCACTGTGGCATTTGCAAGCATATACACCTGGATTGTATTTGCAAGCACGCACCCTTAGATCATATTTGCAAGCGTGCACAGCTGGATATATTTGCAAGCATGCACACCTGATCATATTTGCACACACGCACACCTGGCTTGTATTTGCACGCACACACACTTGGATCATATTTGCACGCACACACACTTGGATCATATTTGCAAGCATGCACACCTGGATCGTAAACCTGGATATTTGCACACACGCACACCTGGCTTGTATTTGCATGCACGCACACTTGGATCATATGTGGCGCTCTTGGTCTAAACCCAGCACGGTCTGCCATGGAGAAAGTGACTGCTGCTCTGCTGGCTGTGGGGATTATTTTTCCCTCAGGTGTCACAAAGAGCAGCACACAAAGATGTGACCTTTTCCTCCCCATGAGTATAGAAATCAGGGAGAAAAACGACCTGGATTTTTAAAAAATTAAAATATGACAAACTAAGACCAAATTTATTTAAAAAAAAAAAAAAGGCACATGGTTTGGGTTCCACACGCAACAATGAAGCTGCAAGCGAGGCTTTTAAGCGTGAGTGTAGATGGGGGAGAAACAAGATCCATTCCACGGAAAACTGGGTTCCTAAGAAACACAATGTGAGCAGCTCTAGAACAAGACTAGAACTAGAACAAGCTCTAGAACACACAATGAGCCCGCCCAGGGGCTCCCAGGAGCATGGGCATCAGAGGAGCCCTGTAACACAATCCTGTGAACTGGGTCTCACAGCGGCCTTCCTCAGATGTGCGCCTCCCAGGAGCTGCTGGTTTCTTGGTGTCAAAGAACTGAGAACAACGGGCTAACAGCAGGCGTCAGAGCACTGACGCAATCCTGCAGGTCTAAGATACCTACAGCAACTAGATGATCCGCATCCACTAGAAACAACTGTACGGGAGGGAGGCAGGGAGGGAAGGAGGGAAGGAGGGAAGGAGGGAAGGAGGGAAGGAGGGAAGGAGGGAAGGAGGGAAGGAGGGAAGGAGGCAGGGAGGCAGGGAGGCAGGGAGGCAGGGAGGCAGGGAGGCAGGGAGGCAGCCAGCCAGCCAGCCAGCCAGCCAGCCAGCCAGCCAGCCAGCCAGCCTTACAAAACAATTCAGCAAAGCTCCTGAATTCTAAGATTGTGGGAGCCAAGCCCTAGTTCTCTAGCTGTCACTCACAGCCAGAGGTGAATGAAAGGAATTCTAACCAGGAGAGAAAGGACCAGTAAGAAGGCAAATAAGCCGGGCATAAGGGAAATCTCCAGCTTCCATAAGGCCAAGCTGAAGAAAACTGAGACTCCGGAGATTGACCACTTACAGGAAAAGAGAAGTTCTAGACTGTTCCACAAGCTGTACTGTGAACCTGGGCGCGCTGTCCCACGGCACATGTACATATGTATGTGTGTGTGTGTTTACACAGTGTGTGCGTGTGTGTATGTATATATATATATTACATACATACACACACATACATACTCCTCCCCACCCCCTTACCCCATGTGCAGCTTGCTTAGTCTATGGTTACGGTGACAGAGACCACACATTCTTAAAAATGGTCTGTCATGTGCGACAGCCAAAAGTTCTAAGGTTACTGCATTGGAAAAAATAATTCTGTAGTTGCCCTAAGTCCCCTCAATTGTGGAAGATTAAACAATTATAAATGGTCAGTGGGCGACGAAGAAAAATATTAATTACTGGTTGCCAAACAGAAAGGAAAAGGAAGTGTCTAGATTGAAATAGATCCATATTGAGAAAATGCACTTTCATGCCGCACTTAAAACTGCCAACAACTTTTAAAAGTTGCATAACATGCTGCTGGTAATTTGCCATCAAACAGTCACTGTCAAACTTTTCTAGAATGGATTGAGAGTCCTTTTAGAAAATCAGCCTGCGTGCATGCGTGCGTGTGTGCGTGCATGTGCTGTGTATCAAAGCCATAAGAATGGCATCCTTTTGTACCGGCAGCACTGCAACAAAACACAAGCTCATGGGATAAAGTTCTAAGCGGTCCAATGCGATGTGGGGCAGGTGTACAGCTTGTGGAGACTGAGCTTGTAAAACAGGCTTCCACGGTTTGGGAGAGACATCTGTACTCGCCATTCGGGCACAGTACCGCACAGCATTTCCCTCTTCTAGCTTGGGTCATTTGGATATAAGAATTGCAACCACATAAGCCCCCATGGGGAAAAACTGGTAAACAGAGGCATCTCCAAGTCCAAACACAGGAAGGACAGCTGGGCTCTGGGAGGAATTCAAACCACAAGCTGTACACTGAGAATTGTGACATCTGCTCTATGTCTCTCCTGCAGACTCAAGAACCCATCTTCTTTTCCCCCAGGTCAGCTTCTCTCTCCTCTGCTCTCAAGTCTAGCCACTCTGCTTGTAAGTGACCCTCGGAGGCTGGCCCCACGAGGTGACCTTACTGCTAAGTTCCCATGACCTCTCAACCCAGCTCTCTCCCTGTATCTCAGTTCCAAGTGTCCTTGGTGACAGTTTGATTTCAACACTATGAAGCAAAAAAGCAACACAATCGGCAGAAGCCACATGTAGAGTTCTGATTTGGGCTCCTGTCCTGGGTTAATGACACCTGGTCCAGTCCTCTCCCTGAAGCTGGGTAGCAGCAGGGGCTACCGCCCATGATCAGGAAGGGAAAGAAGGTACCCTGTGATGCTCTGGGTGGCTGAGCCATGCTGCTCCAGGGAGCACCTGCGCTCTGAATGCTCCTCCCTCGCCTGAGCTGTGGGGCAGTGCAAGGCTCTTGAGCCCTTGCGAAGCCGCAGGAAGAATCGGCTGGCTAGCCCCTCGACTGCTGATTCACACTGAGTATCAATGACCTGCCCACTCTTGGACCTAGGATCCTGCTTAGGAGAGCTTTCTCCATGCATCTATCTGAGAGCTGACACAAGGTACCAGGCAGCTTCACAGCACTGGCAGTCAGGAAGCTAGAAGTCACAGATCAAGGTGTGGGGGTGAGGGGGACGACACCCCCTCTGAAGACACTCGGGGAGGGGTTATTCCAGGCCCTAGCCTGGAATATTCCTAGTCACCAACTCACTGTAACAATGCCAGTCTTCACGTATGTTATGTGGGGGTATGCATTCAACTCTCTGATTTTGACAAGGACACTTTCATGTCAGGTCAGAGTTGTACCCCTCACCTGCATGAGCTCATCTTAATTAGGCCAGCAAGGACTCTCTCCAAATAAGGTTACATACCGAGATATCAGTGGTTAAGACTTCAGTCTATAAATTCTAAGCAATTAAAACCCATGATGCCCACAGTCTTCTTGTGGATATTCTGCCAGGAAAATAAACTAAAGAGAAATTTTTTACAAATGGAAAGGTTTAGTAAGCCATTTGTTGATAACGACCACCCAGAATCCAGGAGCCAACGCAGACTCTGGAGCATCTCTCTAGACAACAGAGCACAAGGAGCATTAAGGGTCTGGAGTCTGACTTCCTGTGTGTAGTTCAAACTTGGATCTGCCCTTGTTAGCTAAGCAGCCCTTGGCAAACTACTTAAATGCTCTTGGGTTAGGTTTCCTGAGCTGTAAACTAGGGAGGTGAAAATCCTTTCCTCACGGGCTGTTAAATAGACTCTCACTATGGTAACTGTATGAATAGGGCCCAAGCATTAAGTCACAGAAAATATCAATTTTGCTAATGTCAAGTTACGTATGGGGCAAACTTCTGATATCAGCTCTGCGATGTCCAACAGTCACTGGTCTTGCATCCAGATCTGACATTATTTGTAGGCATGTGACTGGGGAGTGTGCCACCGAAACGAAGCCCGTATGGCATGACCTAACACATAAGACGTTAAATAAACCTTCCTCTCCTCACCCACAGCTCAATGCCACAGTGACCTATTGGGCTTCCCCTCTTTTACGAAGATGTCTTACACTCTCAGCCAAACTTAGTAACATGCAGTACTCAAGTTTGAGAGACTAAAGTGTACATGTGCTATCTGAAAACTCCAAATTCCAGAAAGCAAAGAAGTCAGAGGACAGCCACATGAAGGACAAAGAGCACCCTTGCCTCCCAAGTGGGGTATCTGTAGGACCGGGCACCAGCTTCTATAATCCTAGCAGGACACTAGTATGAAACAGCTCAATTACCCAGAAACCTGTAAGGCAACAGAGACTCAGATACACCATGGAAATACTTTAAGGTTCTGGTATTCTCCGACTGGGATAAGCTGGTTTATGAGAAAACCAGCACTAGAATAATCTTTCCTCAAACAGCTCCATATGGTCCCAGTTTAACTACATACGCTGTGATTACGGAAACCAGGGAGACTTCCCAAGTAGAATCTTAAAGAGCCTTTGGAGAAAATGGCATACAATTAATACGCAGCCTAGATTTCAACATGCACCCTAAAGAGCTTGCAAATTTGTTTTATCGCTTCACTGGCTTCCCCGACAGCCTTGTTTAATGCTGCTTGTTACAACAAAGCTTGAAAGCCAAGAGCAAGGACAAGCTCCCAGTAACAGATGCCACTCCCAGTAACAAGATCACCATCACAGCTCCCTCCCCATCTCCTTCCCTAAGTTGCTTCCCTGTTTGTAAGCACTCTGAAGAAAGTTGCAGACTCTGCACGATGCCACCGGACAGTACACGTGATAGAGTTTGAAGGGCTTTGCAACCCTTTACAGGCGGAACTATGGATTGGGTTTGGTCTCCATCCTGCTGGCTGGTCTGAAACATTCTTGAGCAGCCATTCCCAAGCCTGTTGAAATCAGCCACGTCCCCAGGGAGTTCTAGGCAACAAAGTCACATTTACTTAGTCTGGAGTTGGGCCACACTTTTGGTGATGGTGGTAGCGGTGTTTCGTTTTTCCTCATGTTCTCTAACAGCTTTACTATGTAACCAGGGCTGAAAACCACTACTCTGGTGTGGTCCCTTCTCATCGCTAAAGGCCAAGCCTATTGAGTTTTAAATGAGTGTTGAAGCCTCTCCCCTATTCTAAAGCCCACTACCATCCATCCTTGCTTCTTGTGAGTTAATAATTAGCTTGAATGCTTCAAAGTTTCGAAATAAAGATATATTTCTATTCAAACATGAACACTAACAACTCCCAGGCTATCTCCATAGATGATGAAAACTGTTAAGCCCTGGCTTTTTGCAAACTGCTTTAATATTAGCCAATTCATTCCCAGTTGTTTTTGCAACCGTTCCTAACAGTCAGGGGCAAATTCATAGTCTGACACCGTTTCAAAGTGTTCCACAAAACCCTGAGTTATACCAAGGCACACATGGGAAGCAGCCGATGGGTGCTGCTTCACAGGCTAAGAACATCACAAAGCTTTACTGGATATTCTTTCACGGAGATGCGGCTGTGCCCAGCAGAACCAGTTCATTCTGCTACAAGATGCTCTCAGTAACTTGCTAGCTGGACACAGACATCTGGGAACAGAGGAAAAGTAAGTAGGGCTCTATCTGAAGCTTGCCCGGGTTGGGTGAGGGCAGGGCCGGACACTCCAGGATGGGAAGAGAATCCTAGGAAGTCAGCTTACTCCACCCCTCCTCCAGTTTGAAGGTATCAATGTTGAAGCCCAAACTGACAACAAGTCTTCCTTACACACAGTTACAGATGCTGGGTATGTTTCCTCTTATCTGAAAGGAGCACAGTAGAAGCAGCTAAGCCCTCTCCTGTTGTTCCTCCCTGCCACTGATGATCATCTGCGTGGGTGTAAAACGCCAACAGGCTTCTTAGATTCCTAAAGGGCCCGGGATGCTCTCTGAGCAAACTGCCAAAACCAATCACGGAGGTGTGCTCTCCAGAATGGTCGCACCAACTGAGTTATCTAATGTAACTGTTTTGCTCCCTTGAATGCAACCCTGGAACCCGTTATAGGGACTCCCACTGAGGACATCGTCATTATCTTCCAATGGATTGTTTAGGTTATTGTGGAATGACTCCACTATAGCACCTTCGTACATGTGTCATTAGCCTTTGTTTTTGATTGCTTTTGTAACCCCACCCCCACCCTGCCCCGCCCTGTGCCTCCTTCAACTCCTGGGGCTGCTTTCCTTCCTTCCTGCACAGCCTCTCCCTCTGCTTTATCACAGGTATTCCGCTGCCCCCCTTCCAACCTTTTCTAATTTCATTGTCCGTAAATGCACGTATCTTGGCACCTATACATAAGCAATTTCAGATCTCGGTTCTACGCATAGGAGAAAATACAAAGCGGCTGTCTTTCTGAGCCTGGCTTATTTCACTTCACATGATTTTCAGGTTCCATCTAGTTTCCTGCCGAAGCCATGATTTCCTTCTTTGTAGACATCCATAGAAAACTTAACTTTATACAGACAAAAATGTAAATGTCTACATAAAATTTTATGGTGGGTATGTATCATATTTTCTTCAAGACTCGTTCACCCTCTGGAGGACATCACCACTGGCCCCATTTCCTGACGGTTGCGGTTAAAGCAATAATAACTACGGCTGTGCAAGGATCTCTAGGATATGTCGACTCTGAGTCCTTGAGCTGGGCCATGTTGTAGTTCTATTTTTATACTTTTGAGAAACCTAGACACCAACTCCCATGGTGACTTCCCAAGTTCACCTTCCCACCAGCAGTGAGGGCTCTTCGTGTCCTCGCCTGCATCGGCTGTCATTTCCGTTCTCCATGACAGGGTGAGACGGACTCTCAAGGCGATTGGGACATTTCTCTGTTAATACTCAACGCTCCCAGTGGTCAGTGTGAGAAACTTCTCAATCCACAGAAACAAGAAAAGCTTCTCCCAAGCTATAGCAGCTTCTTTCTGGCTTCTAAATACCGAATCATATACAAATCCTATCTTTTTCTTTGCTACTATAATGACTCATCTTGTCAACCTGGCTGGATTGAGAAGCAACTGTGAGATTGGTAAAGCACACCTCTGGCGGGTGGTGTCTCCAGGATGCTTCCTGAGAGGATTACCTGAGGAGGGAAAACACATCCTGTAGGTGGGCAGCACTATTCTGTAGGCTACAGGCTCAGGACCAAGAAATCCTGTCTCTGCCTCCTGCCTCCTGAACTGCTCAGCTCCACCGTGTGGTCCCTGCCACCAAGTTCTGCTGGAACACTCCGAAATTCAGAACCGAGTGTGGACCCTTTTCAAACATACAACTGTTCTTGAATATTCTTACACACTAATCTCAACAAAATTTCATTTTCTACTCTACTTACAAATTTCCCCTTTGCTCCAGTTCCTTAATCTATACTAGCTTTAGCATCTGCGTGCATGTAGAGATCTCTTCTAGGATCTGCAGGATGGAATTCAATCTAAACATGTTGGGTAAAATTACTGTACGTAATCAACTTGCAATTTGGGCCAAATAGATTGACAATATTTCCTCCTCGAGCTAGCATGTACTAACAAAGACTATCTTCACTTTATAGCCCTAAAAGATGGGATACACTGATGGCACTGTATCCAGAGGAAAAGAAAAACATACATACAAAGCCTGTCCCAACTCCCAGGAAGTCTGAAAGAGCATGCTATAAACCGACCAACGCTGTGCTGGCAAATAAGCAAGCCGCAGAGTGAATCATAGCGCTCACCTAGGAAAGGCCAGTGTGAATGGTGTATTAGTATTGTTATCTTTTATTTTTGCTTTTTTGATGGATAAGCTCTAAATTTTACTATAGGAAATGCTCAATTCTTTAATGCTAAAACAATGAGAAATGGTTAAGATGGAAAAAAAAGATGTCAATCATCAATACAGCTCACAGATATCTAACTGTGCTAAGAAGATCAATTATTCACACGCATTGGTCCTAAAAAATCTTCTTTGCAGATCTGCCTTTCTTCTACACTATTCTAATATCAGTAAGAGGTGACCTCTCTCCCGGTGAAGACTTGGTTTTTGCTTTCACCTGCCTTGACTTTCATCAGTCCTGAACAAGTCGAACATCAAAGCTCCCTCCTCAAAAGTCAGTCCTTGCTTAGCCTCTACCAGACCACAGATCTTGGATATTCAATGCGGTCTCCTCTGATGCTCACAAAGTATATCTCTAACCCTTAGACTGAGAAAGCATTGCTCCTCTTTGTTATGGGACAGTACCTTCCCCAAGTATTGCTTCAGTATCAGTGTCAGGTGGTTCTAAGGAGACACCAGAGACAATGGAAGGAGGGCCATTCTGTCTCCCAGTTCTGAAGTTTCCAGTCCAAGGTCACATGGCCTCACTGCGTTGAGCTCCTCCTCTGCACATCATGGTGCAGACACATGGTAAGACAAACTGCTGAGCTCACGAGCTAGGAAACAAAGAGGAAAGGCTGGAAATCCCACAGTCCTCCTTGAGGGCACCCCCCCCCCAAAAAAAAAAACTACAGACCTTCTAGGCTCCACCTCCTAAATGTACCACAGACTGAGTAACACCATCCCGGATACCAAACCTTTGACACGTGGACACCTGAGAAATGTTCATACTAATTATAGCCCTAGGAGACCTCAGGTGGCCATATTCATTTATCCAACTTTATTCAAAACCTCACTTGGCTATCTAATAGAAATCTCTACCCTAACACCTTGTAAGGATTTGTATACAATTCAGCACATTTTCAGCACTAATACAACTCTCCAAAGCATTATTCCTATTAGAAACAAATCATACAGCGGCTGGAGAGATGGCTCAACAGTTAACAGCATTGGCTGCTCTTCCAGAGGTCCTGAGTTCAATTCCCAGCAACCACATGGTGGCTCACAACCACCTATAATGGAATTAGATGCCCTCTGCTGGCATGCAGGTGTACATGCAGATAGAGCACTCATAAAATAAATCTTAAAAAGGAAAGAAAGCATGCACATGCATGTATTAGATACATATATTATTGTCCACAAATCCTCATGCATTTGGCGATACGTTCAGGCAACATTCTGCAAACGTGTTTGTAGACACGTTACAGAACACTATAAACAGACATGACTCTCGTAAGTTGCTTGCTGGAAGGAACTTTACAGGTTGTCTGGACACACAATGACAGTGGAACCTGTGATTTGTAAACAAGTTTATTGAAATATCACCGACAACCTGAGTATTGTATATATTTAAGAGCTATACCACCCGGAGTTTATATACATACACACATACACTCTAAAATGATTACCCAACCTAACTGATCGATATATTTATCACTATCGTCTCCATAGTAACACCATTTGTTTGAAGAGATAAATTAGCAGACTTCGAGCATACAGTACTGTAAACTTGAAGCTGAGTGTTGTTACATCTTCAGGACTTATCCATCATGCATAACTCAAATTTTAGACCTTCTAGCCAACGTCTCACTCCCTTCCCCCACGCCCTGATAATCATACTGTTTTGGATTCCGTACATCTATGACATAACAGTTTTTCTGTGTCTCACTTTACTAAGCAAACTGTCGTCCGGCTCTACCCACCCATGTTGCCACAAATACAGTTTCCTCTGTTAATCCTGAAAGCGGAATCCCATTATCCACATACACACTTCTCTCTACCCAATCTGCTGAACAACATTCGGCTTGTTTCCAATTCTCAGCTCCTGTGCATGATGTTGTTACAGGAAGAACATGGGAGGCGGTTATGGTTCCACACTAGTGACCTTGCATTAAGGCTCAAAAATGATTTTTATCATTAAACACGTAAGAAAACGCTCAAATTATAAAGAGAAAGAAGTAAGTGTAGGCACCGGGTAACTGCTGTGTAACAGTAGAATTCAGCTGATGCCTTTCTAGTCTAGTTACTGTGCTGCTTTTCTGAGAAAATTAACCAAAATACAAAGCGGAGTTTAATCTGCAGAAAGACGTTACTTACCTTTAAAAGGCCCCAGTTTTCTGGACACAACACTTGGCTGTTCCTTCTCATACACTAGAGTATTCCAAAGAACCTCACCATGAGGCCACGGTGTAGAGACACATGCCACTTGAGTGAAATTGCCTAACATATACCTTATCTCCTACCACTTGAGGTCCCCAGGAACAGATTCTCCCCCAAAAGTAATCACTGTGCCAAGGTTCTGTGTAAACCTGATTTCATTCTTAAGCATTCCTGAACTCTCAGAGCAAAGAAACGAAGACAGTCAGCCTCAACCCCTCCTGTACAGCTCTTTCTGATTTTACTAACAGGACTCCCCTGCCAGAGCCCAGAGAATTCAAGGTGGGGGGAAAACAATCTATTTAGAAACAATTCCGACCTAACGGCAATGCCATCTCCTATCTGTGTCTCCCCTTCCCTGAATTAGGGGAGACACCTGCATTAAAACAGTATCTCTCTTACTTAGAATGCACCTGCTCAGGCTGATTAAGCCCCGGCTGAAGTCATAATATCCTCTACTTTTGAAATCACCACCATTCTAACAGAATGAGTTATCACTTCTGAGAGACCTGAAAGACAAAAATATCAGGAAGTGTAAAGAACAAGACCTGCCTGGAAACAGGATGGAGAAGAGGGAGGGGCAGACGAGGGCCGGGGGATAGGGACCAGAGTAACTTCTAGAAAATATTTCCTTCAGAAATTCACGGGAATGTTAAGATACAAGTCACAGACAATTAGCACTCCATCCAGGAGGCCAGTGCCTAAGTCTCCTCTGTCAGAATTGCTCCACAGGGGTGGTTTCACTAAAGGCCATCGGTTAAGGTTGGCTGCCAGAACCTCCAGTGTTACAGGCGATCTGCTCACACCAATTTCACACAGTCATGACTTCCCCGTTCATAGTAAGAGGCAAACACTACAGAACTTTGCTCAGAATTCGTCGCTGTGCTGAGCTTTTATGATATATTAATTTGCAGGAATGATTCCAAACGGCTTTAGTGCGGGAGCACAGCAGCCAGCAGAGTTCCACGGATCTGCCTGGCTCACAAAGACGTACCACAACATTGTATAACTGTTTATTATAAGAAGGCTATGAAGGGCCCACCTCCGATTACATGGGGTTTATCTTACATGGCTAAGCAAGCTGGGGCACAATTGCGTAGGGCACAATTTGTCCCACAGAATATTTTGATGACACGGCCCTATAATGACTGGATCACTGTTATTTTTAAATATCACTTCTGTTTAGTTCATCAGAGGAAGGAAGGAAGGAAGGAAGGAAGCAAGGAGAGGAGGAAGAAAACAAAAAACCATAAACCTTTCACTAAAATCAACACCTTTCTTTAAAGTACTGACATTCTGCTCTGACAGCCTGATCTCATACTTCTCCCCCGTTTTTTAAGGGCCCAAGAATACATGTTATGTGGGTGAGAATTTGCAAATTGGGGGCCTGGCAAGACAACTCCATCGGAAAAGTGCTGAGTTCAGATAAGGACATACAGAGCATACATATAAAAAGCCAGGCATGGCCAAGGGTACCTGGAACCTGAGGGAGAGAGATGTGGACCCCGGAGCATGCTGGTCAGCCAGTCTAGCCAATCGGTGAGTGTCAGGTTCAGTGATAAACCCTGTCTCAACATATAAGGTGAAGACTGACCTGGGAAGACACAAGACACTGGCCTCTGGCTTCTACACACATGCACACGCAGACAAGCGTACCCATATACCCACGTGCACACGTGTACTACACATTCACTACACACACAGCACACAGAGAAGTTGTAGATTCGCCGTTTCTAACAACACCAAGCGTGACATTGCCGCAGCTCTTTTTGGAGACGGTCAGTGAAGTTCTTGCATTGTGTGCACGAGGGCCTGAGTTCAGTCCCCGGAACCTACTACATAAATAGCCAGATGTGGTAGCACACCCTTATAACCACAGTCTCGGGGAAACAGGAGAATACTGGGGACTCACTGGCAAGTCTCTCTTAATTTGTGAGAGACCATATCTCAATCTAGGTGGATAACAGGTCATCCAAGGTCACCCCTTGCCCCCCCACACACACACATGCACTCACACATACACATGTGCCCACATGTAAACACAACACAGAGAAAAGATCCACTAGATATTTTCTTTCGAAATATACAGATAAGCAGAATATCACTGTGGTAATAAACAGGTACGCAAAGTAACACATGCACAAGTTTTATTGAAATATAAAATATTCCCCAGAATGAAGCCTTTTGAGAATATGCATAGAAATATCTTGCTTACACTGAACCATTGGGAGGAAAATCAGTTTAGTTCATTCCTCTTGGCAAACTCACTTAGGCAGACAAGCGAGCCTCCGGTATAGATTCGCAAGCGCACACCTGTGCCCACGTATCTGGGACGATGTATCTACGAGGAAGTGTAGAAGCAGCCAGAATTCTACAGGACCCTCCGGGCGCTAACACCACAACATGAATTTTTATGAGTTTTCAAGGAGGAAAAAAAAAATTCACCCTAATGAAAGGCTGATAAGACCAGACAGCTTCCAGCAGGTAGAATACAGACCCTACGGCTCCCACTCCCCATGGCCCAGCTCCATGGGTGGCGCCAGCCCAATCCAATGCCCAGCTGGCCTTTGTTGTGTTCGGGGCAGAAAAGCTTGGGAGTGGGAACCCCAACTAGGCTTTCTCTGGATCAACACACTAACACACAACCAACCAAGGGGAATGGGTGAGGGCTTGTCTCCTCGCCACTAACTTCTTGCCCAGTTTTCAATCCCCCATCATCCTCCACAAGGGGAGCAGCCCTGCCACGGGGTGACAAGCCAGCCTGAGAGCCAGCTAGGAGGAGCTGCATGGGCGCATGGCACTTCTGCTGGTAAGCCCCTTCTGCTGTGTAGACGTGTTCACCTTGATGGGTCTCCGGTTTTGATTTTTCAAAACCACATGTTCAGCCAATTTAAATCTGAGTAACCAAAAAACCTCCCTTTTACAAATTGTGCCCTTAGAATTCTCAGAACTCTCAAGGGAAGAAAAACCACCACGCTCCTGACGAGAACGAGACTGGCACGCCTTCGCAGTCACCTCGCTACCGGAGGAGGATTCACTCACAGATGATCAGGGTAGACATCCGAGATGACATCCCACAAATCCGTGACCTTTGAAAGTGGTGTGCCCGCCACCCTCCAGCACAGGAGAAAGCGCTTCACTGTGCGATGAGGCGGTCGTATTCCTCCAGAAGTCAGGCTGGGGTGGGAGTGTTCGGCATGTAAGGAAGCATGCTTTCGTACACAGAAGAACTCAGTATGTTCTACAACTTACAGAAACGTGAAAAACAGCAGAAACAGAGCCAAGGGGCCAGAATCTGGGGTTGTACTTGGGGAGGTGTCATTAGCTGAAGGTCAGGGAAACAGGCCACCAAGCCCAACACTGGAAAGCCAAACACTCAGGTTCGAAGCCTACCCCGTCTCTAACCAAGAGCCGCAGTCACAATGCCTTGAATTTTCTGAAACCCGCATTTCCTCGTCTAGGAGGCCGAGCAAGCCCATCCCCTCACGGGCCTGCTGTGGGGGAGAAAATGATTGGTGCACAACCAGCACCTAACGCTGTACCTGCTTCCTACAGGTCGTCGCCGTGGTACTGAGCAGCGTTAGGTGGCGTTGTCTCTCTCCACACAGCAAAGCCAACAAGGCCGGCGTGTCCACGGCCTGGCCTTTCAAAGAACTCCAACAGACCTTGTCTACATGCAGACGTGCGCCATCGAGGTCACTCAGCCGAATCCTGACACAACCAAAGGCCACAGGCAACACCGACGTAGCCAAGGGAACAGCAGAGGCACTCCCCGGCACCAGGTCCCTGTCCAGTTCTAACCGCCAAGAACACAAGCTAAATATTTGGCTTACTGTGTTCTAAACCTTCTCTCCCTGTCTTTATCAGTTTGCCTTGGAGTTTTTGTTCACGATGGCCGCTGACCTTTTTAAGTCTGTGTCACAGGTAAGCTCCATCCAGGCATGCTGGGAAGATGCAGCCTGCTGCAGGAGTCTGAGTAAGCATGCAGGAGAACCAGGAAGCGCCACGGCTGAGGGGGCCTCCACCCGCTGTGAGTCAGGCTTTCCCAGGCCGTGAGGCTTTAAGGAACCATCTCTTGATCTGCCTCAAGCTCAGCAACCGGGCTTTGCTGTTTGGATTTATCTTGTTTCCTATTAGCTATCTGCCTGCGCGTGTTCCTTCCCGCGTGTGAAGATCTGTATGTGGGCAAGGTGCACGCGTGGAGGTCGGAGGACAATTATTAGGAGTTGGTTATCTCCTGCCGTGGAGGATTCTGGGGAATCAAACTCAGCTGTCAGGCTTGCCTGGCAGTCACTATTGGCTGTTGGTTGCCACCTCACTGGCCCCTTACTGATAGATTTCAGGGTCTCCTTTCAATCCATATATAAATGAGCAATTCCAAGGGCCCGGCCACTTTGGTCAAAACAAAACGAAAAAAACTGATTTTTTTCTGGCTATGTTTTATAGTATGTTATTACACAGGTTATTGAGCATTGCAATTCAGCAACCAATTGTGGAAAGGAGCTGGCAGCAGCAAGGCTGTCAAGGAAATTAATTAGTCCGGGGAGACAAGGGGCCGATCTTAACAACTACTTATACAAGACAGAGTCCGTTTTCCCGCCCAGAATTTTGCAAACATGTCTAAACGCCTGTCTGTTCGGAGGATAGGGTGCTCAGCGTCCACGCCCTCCGTTGAACTTCCCCTTCACACAGAGGCCCCGCCAGGCCAGCCTCTCTCTGGGAGCTTGAGGAGGTAAACCCCCACCCCACCCCACCCCCCCATCCCCCACCCCACCCCCCGCCCCCCCATCCCCCACCCCCACCCCTTGATTCAGAAGAAAAGGCTTCACAAGGGGCTGCCATGTGGCTGCCATTCTCTCTACCAGCAAGCACTCTCTTAAGGCCCCTGGGAGGGAAACATCACCTGAAGACAACCAAAATCCTTCAGAGAGCTGTTGGCCCAGATAGCCACCCACCCAGTCCAGCTGTTCAGATTCCAGGGAGTTGTGTTTAATGGGTGACCACTGGCCAACCAGAGCTCCAGACCTTTGGGGCAGGGGGGGGGGGCGGGGGGGGGGAGGGAATCTCTCTTTTGTATCTGACTCTGAGTTGCTCATCTTGGCCTGGGGACATGAAAATCTGTGCTCCCCCCACCTAGTCACAGTTCACAAGGCCCAGTGAAGGGGACTCTGTCCTGGTATTCTTCTGCTGGTATTTTTGGGGGTCCACATTCCTTTCAGGACTGCCACTTCCCCTGGCTGCACAGCATGTACTGAAGAGTACAGACTATTGTGGCACAGCAGGAGGTCACAGCCCTGTCTGTGACACTGAGTAAGAGGGGGCTTTGCTCTCGTGAAGCCCAGAGTGGTCAGGGGAGGAGACATCATAACCCACTGATACAAGTGCACTAGCGGACCCATGGTTACGCCCAGTGGACTGGACCACGGTCATGCTCAATGGACTGGACCACGGTTATGCCCAATGTAAGGAGCTGCTCCAGTGTTGGGGCAGAGAGGGAGCAGGGAAGGAAGCACTCGGCCTTCTTAAAGGCCATATAAGAGCCTCCTGAGCTCTGGACACCAACTCCAATGTCTCCATCTCGATACTCTAGTGATAAAACCACACAGAGGAGCAGCACCAGATTTCAAGTCATCCAGGCATGCGTGGAACCCAAGTTTCACTCACGGCGGCAGCCACCAGGTCACACGTGTCCCGCCCCCTCCTGCGCAGTAAACCACAGCTGCAGTCAAAGTGGGGAGAACTTCTCAGGGATTAGACGTCTCAGGACTGCTCAGAAGCTTCATCTCCCTCCCCATCTGCAAATACAAGGAGCCCACAGCCTGAGAGGTCTGAGGCTGGAGGACTGGATATAAAGTCACAGGACTCTGTGGTCTCAGAAGCCCCAGGAGGCTCAAGGCCACAGGCTACCATAGCCCTAGCCATATCAAGATAGAGTCTCCGCCATGCTGGGGGAGGTGCCTCCCCCGGTGGGGGCTTATTCCTACCAAAGACTGATAGGGCTGGTGAGAGTCTCCTTAAGGAGCAGTGTTGGGGTGGGAGATGGGGTGACTAAGGTGGCCTTTCAAATTCCAACCTGGGGGGGGGGGGGGGGGGAGAAAAGCCCTGCTCTAAAGAGAAAAACTGAGAACCCCGAGAAACCAAAAATTTCTCCTTAAAGCAAGAGCAGAAAATGAAAAACAAATACTTCAAAAGATAGATCATCCAATAAATTCTTACCAGCATACTTCCTCCCTCGACTTTGGCCCCACAATAAACAAAGACAGAAAGTTCCTTCAGATAATGATTTTAAAAGTATCGGTACGGAGAATGCTCAGTTATCTTAGGAAACACAGATCCTTGTAGAAAGCATGCACAGTATGTTTGATTAGAAAGTTATGAAGCCATAAATAAGCAGCTGGCTTATTTATGGAATTAAGGAATTTTAAATTGCACAGGCACAAAGAATCACCCCTAAAACATGGACAAACCAAACTGCCAATTACTGTGCTTATGGAGAAAACTAGTGGATAACCCTAAGAACTTGAAGGGACACCGGGCAAGGCTTTGGGGATACCTCCTATTGTTAGAACTCACCTAGGAGCTATTTTGATGGGGTTTTCTCAGACGCAGATCTCAAGGACCAAATGATTTAATCACATACAGCTTCCTCTCACCTTTCAAGCGCTTACAATGGTCAACTCGCCATGGATAGATTAAGCCAATTAGTCTTATTGTTTATTCTGGGTCTGGCTCCTGCCCAGGGGCTCCTCGCCTGGGACCCCTCCTCCTGACCCTCCCACCTCCCCCAAGTCTTCTTCCTACCCTTGGCCTTCCTTCTGCCCCCACCTCTCCCCTCCTTACCCTTTCCCATCCCCCACTCAGCCTCATCCCCCCCCCCTTCCTCATCCTTCCCTCCCTGGTCCTCTTCCCCAGCCCCCACCTCTCCCTTTCCTTTCAGGTCCTCCTCCCCATTGTTCTCCCCTCCCCCTGGCCCTTCTTCCCATGATCCTCCTGCCCCCCAACCACCTCCTACCCCCTAGCCCTCTTCCTCAACCCACTTTTCCACGTTCTCAGCCTCCCTTTCCTGCCCCTGACCCGCCTCCTGTCCCTCACCCTCTTCCCCGCAGCTAACTCCGATCTGTATCACACTTTCACCTGGGGATCGCGCACTATGCAGCACTGAGATCGAGTCTCCGTTGGCACTGTAACCTAACCTGCAGCTAGACTGCTTCAGGCTCCAGATCCCTCTTGTCTGGAGCTTCCTGCCCGTTCCTTCCCTAGCCACTGGCTTCTGCAACGCCATGCAAGCCGTGGTATCCAATAACCCCTTCTGACCTGACGGGGCATACTCTTTGCACCTGCTCTACCGCCAAGGTTCACAGCCACAGGGGTCGGAGGGGTCCAGAGGGGTACCAAACATCACGTCCTTCCTCTAAGGGGCTCTTCACCAGCACCTGCTACGTAAAACACTGTGAGTGAGCACCCCGCTCTGCAAGAGCCTCTGATGAACCGCCTTCACTCCCATGCTTCCTCCCTTTCTGTGCTCAAACGTGGAAGCCAGCGGCTGGAGAAATGGCTTGACCATTAACAGTGCTTGCTGCTCTTACACAAACACCTATAGCTCCAGACTTGGGGAATCTGATGCCCCGTTCTGGTCTCGTCAGGCACCCACCTGCACACATACGGCACATGCATACACAAACACACAAACACGAGCACATGAGAAAAAAATTACTTAAAGTGAGTGAAACTCAACCAGCCAAGAGAAGAAAAGGCGTTCCCAAAGCAGGATTTGAGCCCTAGCAGTTGCCTGGCCCCAGCCAACTCACCGCACCACACTGTAGGGGAGCTGCCACCACTGAGTCTGGGCAAAGATGAGCCATGTGCCCCAAGTCCCTCTCCAATCAAGCCCTCATTTTGCGGGTTATTAAGCAACTACTTGCACCGTGCCAAACTTAGAGTTACCTGCAGAATTCAAAGTATTTTGACCGGCTGAGACCAGTGGGTAACGCGTCAAGAGTCACCTGCCCATACAACAGGGCTAGAGCGAAAGTTTCAACACCTGTGAAAGATTAACAAAAGTAGCTGTTTTCTTCTATCATCTTCTAGTTCGCACCCACGCCAACACAAATTTAAAGAGCCTCAGTCGCTAAACGTACGTCATCAGGCGCCCTTAAATGCCAAAGTAAGTGTCTAAAAACCGCAGGCAGTGGTATCTCGGCCGTCTGCGACGGTTGCAATCTGATTACACTCAGCCTCTCCACGGGGCTCACGCCTACCATTACGATTCATTTGGTAAACCTGTATTCACCATTTAGGGACGTCTGTGCTCCGATTTCCTCTTCATTACCACCAAAGATCTCTAACAGACACGGGGAAGAAGCGATGGAATCAATCCCTACAACCTGGCTAAACCAACTTTGACAGTCTCGCCACCACTTTCACGAAACGCACAGTTCCACAACCCATTTGTAACAAGAGAAGGCCAGAGACTGGTCATACTTGGCTAGTACTGGGAGTCAGGCACACGAATTAATATTGGCTGTCTAAAAGCATTTCACTTATAAAGAAAAAAAGAAGAGCACTAGTGGACCTTAGTTTTATTTCTAATAACGGTAACTGACTTACGAAAAAGGAATTCTGGCTGGGTGGTGGTGGTGGTGGTGGCGGCACATGCCTCTAATCCCAGCACTCCCGAGGCAGAGGCAGGCAGATATCCGGGGCCAGCCTGGTCTACAGAGTGAGTTCCAGGACAGTCAGAGTTAGAGAAACCCTGTCTCAAAAACCCCCAAAATAAATGAATAAATCAATGATAAATTTTTAAAATTAAAAAAAGGAATTCCGAAGGAGTATCTAACGGGGCAACCTCAGCCCTTCAACATGGAAAATTTGTTGTCTCCCTTCTTAGGAGTGACTCTAATCACGCCAGGAAATACTTTGTTTTGTGTTAAAGTAGTTAGTTCCCACACATAGGACAAAGTCTTATGCACTCATAAAAATGACCCAAAGTCAGAGGAAGGTTATCTCTAGAAGGCTCCTTAGGCTCTGTCTCAGGGTTACTATTGCTATGATGAAACATCTTGACCAAAAGCAAGCTGAAGAGGAAAGGGCTGAGACTTACATATCACGGTTCATCATGGAAGGAATTCAGGACAGGAACTCAAAACAGGCCCGGACCAGGAGCTGATGCAGAAGCCACGAAGAGGTGCTGCTTACTGGTTTCCTTCAGACAGCTTGTTCCATCTGCTCTCTTATAGAACCCAGGAAATCCCGGAAATCCGTCATGGATGGCCCCGCCCACAATGGGAGGGGCTTTCCCCAGTCAATCACCAATTAAGAAAATTTCCTACAGGTTGGCCTAACAGCCCAATTCTACAGAAGCGTTTTCTCAATTAAGGTTCCCTCCTCTCAGATGACTTTATTTTGTGTCAAGCTGACATAAAACCACCCAGTATGGGGGTCACCACATGGCTGAAAATGAATTTGACTGTGTGTACTGTGGTTTCTTTGTCCTAGCTCACCTGTTCCTGACCTCAGAGCACCCGGAACGCAGAACCGTTCTCCCCCAGGGGTGCAGAGGTTGAGATTTACCTTTGACGGCGCAGCCATCTGCCCCTTGAAACAACTGAAACAACCACACATGGCAGCACCCCAAAAGGAACTCACCGTTCATGTTAACAGCAAAAGGCAGACACTAATGGCGTAGGCCCGCGCTGCCAGCCTCTGTCTTGCATATCAGTAAAAGGCGAAGACTGGAGTGTTCTGATATACCTTGGCAAACAAAAGCGCCAAGTGGACACAAAAGTATCCACTCCGAGGGCAGGGCAGCTCTGAGGTCCTGCAGAGGACAGAGGTCTCGAGAATCTTTGAAACAGGAGTGACCAGGAACTGTTAGTATAGGATTTCGGCCCAATGGGCTTGTGACAGCAAGTCTAAGGAGGGTAACCGCCGCATGCCAAGTTCACACTCCGGTTTGTTGTTGTTGCTGTTGTTCTTGTTGTTTGGACCTGAAAACCTTGACACTGACCCAAGAATCTACAGAGAAAATCCAAGAGAAAGATACGATTCCTCAATTACAGGCTTTGGAAGCTAGCACCAAAAATTACCCTTTCAAATCCCACTGAGAATAAAAACTTTTAGCATTGCGATGTATTTTAGAGATGTCTCAGCAGATAGCTGCATCACAACACTGTCTCAGAACAGCCCTACATCAGACAGCCAAGACTGACAGGGACCGGCAAGTACGAGGCAGGGCCTTCCTGCCTCTTGTTGGATATTGCGAATAAAAGTGTCACTTATAAGTAAGTCTTTTTTTTTTTTCTGGGTTTAAGTTAGCATAATCCAAAAGAAAGAATCATGAATAAATTTATTGACAAGAGTATGTGCACAGATCAAAAATGTCTACACACACACACACACACACACACACACACACACACACGGAAAGTAACAGCCAATCAGCTCAAACCACGTCGCAGTGTATGCAGGGATCAGAACATCATGCAGCACACTATAAACACATGCACTAACTTATCGGTCATATCCTGATAAAGACGGTGGTGAAAGAACAAAGGCTCACATTCACAAATCAGAAAATGCAACAACCAGTTATCAGTTTTGTCAAAAGAAAAACATTACTAATCACACACTGATGAAATGACGAAATTTGGAATTTTTCAAGAAAGAACATCACACCCAAAGAAAAAATAAATGAATAAAAGGGACCAGGAGCTACAAAGGATTCCAGTTTCATCATACCTGAGGATGAGCAGGCCAATCGCCTGCCCAGCAAGGACCATGGCAAGAGGCACCCGTACACTGCGGACAGAGCATTCAGCATCCCCACAAACGTGTCTACCTGTCCCGGACCAGTGGGCACAGCTGGTGCTGGTGCTGACCATAAAGGGCATCGGGAGTTAAAATGTTTAAGATTATGGGTGAAAATGGCTTTATACTACATGTAACTTGAATGACTAACCAAGAATTATCCTCCCAAAAGACACCCCGCCCCCCCAAAAGCCCACCAGGGGATAACTGGGTTCTAGTCAACATCCTCCGTCCATAGAGGCTCACTCCAGCCATTCACAGGTGACCTAAGAGCCAGGAATGTAGCTTTTCATCTTAGTATCTAGCAAAAACTCTTCCGTCAAGGGCACAGGGACCCACACCTGCTTAAGAACTGTTTCATGAATACAAGCACTCATTTGTCTCAATTCACTCAAGCCAGCCAACCACACCCACCATTCGACCATTCGGCCATTGTACATCTCTTCACACGTCCAGACCACAGAGAGCCATGAGGGTAGGAGGGGAACGTGGTCCTCTACGGTCTCCTCATACCGTTCTTGCCCTCCTGGCTTGTGAGACATTCGGGAGGTCGCTTTGCTACAGGGTAGAAAGTGAACCAGACATTATACACTGAATTTCAAAGACTTCTGTGAAAGCTAAATGAGTAAGTGCATGGAGAACCTTCAGAACAGGTCAAGCATGGAGGTGCACATAAGTAACCTCAGAACTCCAGAGGCTGAGGTAGGGGGATTGAAAGTTCAAATCCAGGCCAAGAAACCCTGCCTTAAATTAATGAAGCAATCAAATTAATTCAGAATGGTATTGACTCCAATTTGTATAATGTGTTATTCTCATTATCTGTTATAAGCCATGGGCTCTCCTTGCTGCGTGGATGTGAGCTGATAAGACACCGTTCCCACCCTGAAGATCTCAGAACCTTACAGTAAGGAAGAAAGAGCAACTTTTTCTCTGTTGTAGCCCTGGCTGTCCTGGAACTCAGTCTGTAGACCAGGCTGGCCTCAGGCTCACAGAGATCCACCTGCCTCTGCCTCCCGAGTGCTGGGATTAAAGGCGTGCGCCGCCGCCACCACCACCACCACCTGGCTGAAAGATCAACTCTTAACCTATACCACAAAATGTGTGCACATGGCTGGGACAGTATAAAGAAGAGCTATGCAAACTGTACGTCCTCTGCAAATCACAATACCCAGCGCAACACAGGCACAAACCTCAGAAAACAGAACTGTAACATAGGGGGAAAAAAAAGAAAGAAAGAAATCAAGAGCTCTGGTTTTATGAACGGCACGTGTAATTCTGTTCTGTCTCCTTCTTATACATGTTCACATCTTCAGCAGTTCTCAGAAGATGACTGACACCCAGAGCGGAAAGCCCAAAGCCCCACAAGATGTCCGATCATTAAATGAACAAGCAAAAAAAGCTTGCTCAGCACAGAATAATAAGGCAAGAAAATGCACGGCAACATCACAGAGAAGAAAAAAAGGTAAGCACAAAGCTTTCAAACTCATCTTTAATGACTCACAGGAGTCGGCAACCAAAAAGGGCTTCCCTTTCAGAATACTGTTTGACGAGGGTTGTACTGCGGACTTGTCGTGAAGTTCTTTGTCACGGAGAAGGAGACCATGTTCTACGGAAGATTCTTAGGACCATGACAGAGACCATGGAAGACAGGGAAGAATCAGAATGAGTGACAGGTAACCTAAGTCACAGTGATGATTCAGAAGCTTTCTATCTGTTCTTTGAGGGTTTCGCACAGGTACGCAATGTATCGTGATCATATTCATGCTCCATTTTTCCACTTCCAGCTCTCCTAGACCCTCATGCTTTCCACTTGCAAGTCCTTCAGACCCCGTAACACTTCCCCTTCCCACCTTATGCTATTTTAATCCCACAGAGTCCAGTTAGTGCTTCCCATAGAGCACAGGGGAGAGCAGGGCCACCTACGGAACACGGCAACCCACCAGTGGCCACACTCCCAAAGAAAAATGACTCTCACACCCCAGCATCTCCATTGCCAATAGCTCCCCAGTCAGGGGTGGGGCTTCCTGAGGCCCTGCCTTATCCCTGCTGGAATTCGGAGACATTTTACTGGTTTCATCCCATGCAGATCTTGCCCGTGTAACTACAGATGCTGCAGATCCATGAGAGTAACAGCCATGCCATGAAACAGAAATAATGTAAATAGAATATCAGACAGTAAGAATTTTTGCAGGTTCCAGAACCTCAGAGCAGTTACTAGTGGACTAATATTCCGGAACCACCTCTACGCCCCCAACACAGTAACTCACAGCCAGCTCCGATCCGTTCCCTCAGTGGAGTGACTCATAACTGGCTTCTGTCGTCTAGGCTACTAGGGTGACTCCCTATAGCCAGCTTGCTCTCATGGTCTTACTCGGATTACCTCCAGGCCGACCACCTACCTAAGCCAAGTTCCTCCCATTGGGAATATTTTCAGTTCCAAAAGTGGAAATGTGTAAAACCAGAGTCTTAAGAACATTTTGATAAGGAAAATCAGGAGCTTCCAAAGTTGTAGTTTCTGGTGGATCTCTCTCTCTAAGCACAGAATTTGCATCATGGCCTGTGCATCACAATGGACTGAAGCTTGTCCTAAAAGGTCCTACGGACACCTTGGGGACTGTCTCCTCACTAGTCAAGAAAGAAAATGGACAGCTTCTGAGGGTGAGCTAGCCAATTCCTGCTAATAGAAAAACAAAACAAAAGAAACGAGAATTTCCAAGAAACACAGTGGCACCCTAAATGCCATCATGGAGGCCATTTTTCAAACAGTTGATAAATAATTCAAAGTGCCGTAGCTTAGCGCGAAGAAGACAGGCTTCTGATGCGTGACAAGTGACTCTCATTCGCAAGTGAGCGGGATTTTTTCTTCTTCTGCAACTTAAAGAGGTGTTTTAATTTACTAGTCTATTAGGACAGGAAGGTCGATGTCTCCTTGGGTCCCTCTACTGTTTACGTGGCTCATCTGAGGTATGCGACGTGCTCCTCAAAGTGAGACCCCTGCCCTTCCCTCTCAAGACCCCCACCTGGGCCACCGAGCTCTCTGCAGGCAGTCCTGTGAGTAGCCTCAGAGCTGCAGCTGAAAACTTGAAACCTGGGTGAGGGCTCAGTAATTTCAATGAAGCCAGTTAGCAGGCTGTGAGTGAAAAGGCAGATTCTCCGAGTTAGTGAATCTGAGGTAGTGCTGCGCGTGTCTCTGGGCAACCAGCAGATCCACAAGATCTCTCGATCGTTGGTATTCGCCTTTATACTCACGTGGGCTTCTACTACATTTGCCTGCCACTCCAGTGAGTGGAGTTCATCGCGTGGTTGCAGAGCTAGACGTGTGGCTTCTCAGAGTCTCTCAGTATCAGAGCGCCACAAGCTTGTTAACGTTAATTCTGACTCGAGTTTCTTTCCCTCCGACTGTTGAGGGCCGGGACCCATCCTGCACTGCTTATCTACCTCTGGGAAGAGACACGCCTGCAAAGACAAGCCTTAGGATCAGAAGGCCAAGACGTAATGGTATTTTCAGACAAGCACAGAAACACGCAAAATCACCACTGGGAAAGAACGTCACGCTTGGCTTCTCGGCAGGTGAAAAAGGAAACTGAGTTCTACGGCCGAGGCCCAAAGATCCACACCTGACAGGAGTTAGTTAACACAGACGCAGCCACCCAAATCAAACTGGGCTCACCTGGGAGGTTGCCCGGAGCTAAAAAACTGTTAAATGACAAAGTTCGGAACATTCAAATTAAAATTTCATTTTGCACATGATGGCCTATGAAATCAGTAAGAACAAGGAGCCAAATGTGCCGGTACCTCTATCTTCCTTCTGACACGCCCACCTTCTCCCTGCAACTGCCCCCAATATCATTACAGAGCATCTGGGCTGAAAGGTTCAGTGGAACTTAAGTACCATAATCAAAATTATATCGACTGTGTCTGAGCAGAGAATTGATGGGCTAGCAAAAGACTACAGGCCCAGATACAGACTTCTAAGCTGTCTCAGACACGTGTTTAGTTAGGAATTCAACTCATTAAAAAAAAAAAGCAGGAATGCTCCGCTTTGAGAGCAGCTACAAAAATCTCCGGGTGGCTTCTGGGAGGTTTTGTATCCTTCACCACACGGCAAGCCTCTGTGGGGACTGCTGACCACAGACAGTCCCCACGCCTACATTTTGCCTTTAAAGGATGATTCTTTTCTTCTGACCCTGGTAACTACTGTGCAGTCCTTCCCAGGAACTCTGAGCTGGGTAAGAGAGCACTAAGATAGGAAGACAAGTGCCCAGAACCGCAGGAAGAGTAGCCTCCTGCTTAATCTCACATTTTACAATATGCTTTGGCCTAGAAGAACACCAGGAGATAGGAAGCCACAGGTAAACAGTGGGACACGCAGAAGACAGCAGACACCAATGAGGCCAAGCTGGGCCGGTAACCCAGTCGCTAAGGGAGAGAAGAGCACCATATCCAACCCAGCAGCGTTCAGACAGAGCTGACGGGCTCCTGGCTGAAATGTGTATGCTGTCTCAAAGGGACAGGATGGAAATTTTTGTTGGGTGATTGGTATACATGAGTTCTGAATTCTCTAAAGTGCCATCGAATGTCCTGAAGTTGGGGTGGCCTCTGGACCTCACTTCTTCACCCCAATGATTATAATGAACTGAACTGGACTTTCAAAGTCTCACCTGACCTCTTACTCCCTTCTCAAATGTAAACCTCCACTCAGAAACCCTGATCAAGGTCCAGTCATCGTTCCTGCCTCAGCACAAGGATGGCAACACCCCCTCTGTCCAACAACTGCTAATTTACGTATTTGTAGAGTCTTTTAGGACACTGATTGATAACTGGTCACTAAGAACAAGTTCCACATGGAAAAGAGGTGGTGCCTTCACAGAAGGACTGAGGAATCACACACCATAAAGTTGGCTGTTAGGGTCTCATAAAAAATGTTCCACCCAAACTCGGCTGTGGTGGCACACACCTTTAATCTCAGCACTCTGGAGGCAGAGGCGGGTGTGAGTTCAAGGCCATCGAGGTCTACAGAGCGAATTCCAGGACAGCCAGTTACATCAGAGCAACCCTGTCTCCAAAAACCAAAAGAAGAAAAAAAAAGTTCCACCCATGAAATTAATGGTGGTACCTGTCACATATCTAAATACTTAGAAAGGAAAGAGTCTGCCAGGCTACCATCAAAATGCCCTGGCATCGTGGACCACCCGGGGAGCAATGATGGATCTCTGCTTAACCCTTTCTGTGGCAGTCCACTCTTCTTCATATGCCAGCCTTCTCCATCCTCAGTAACAAAGCAAACGCCCTATGGAATGCTTAAATGCACGACGATACAAGGTATCACCTTCTTTTCAATGACCATCTTGCAAGAGGTAAGTGGTCTCAGTATTAACGACCTAGATGAAGTCCATCCAGTCTAAGTGACTGCCAGGATCAGACCCTGACTCCAGAGGAAGGAAACACTAGCTGCTCCCTCTGAAGGCAAAAAAAAGCCAAAAAAACAAACCAAACAAGCAAACAAATGAGCGCAAGCCCTTTGCAGGCAAGGCCTGGCTCCCTGAGCATGATGAGACGTGACAGGAGTGTCTTTCATCTCGAAACAATCTTCTCTTCTAAGAAGATGCTGTCACCTCCCCTCAGCTCTCTCCCAGTCCAGGCCACAGGGCTACGGACCCTTCCATCGTGTCTCCAGGTTTTCATATCTGTACTTCCATACCCTTCCCCCAGAAGGCCAGACTGAAAAACGAGAACAGATGAAACATAAACGAAACCCCTGAACTCATACACTGTATCCACTAGATCTGAGTAAACGGATGGACTCTCGCTTGCTCTAAAATGCTACCACGGTGTAGACAATATGCGCCGCATCCTGGAATACTTCGCACCGGAAGTGGCGAAGGCAAAAAGCTGAGCCCTCCCTCGGCAGGAAAATCCACTCCAACAAGCCAGACTCTGGTAGTTTATGAAAGCATCGCAATGGAATGGATCCGTGCCTACCCTGGATCTCTCCTCTCCCTCCCCTCCCCCTTCCCTCCTCCTACCCCCATCTCATCCACACACTATCCATTACCAGGCCACTTTCTTGGATCATCAGTTCCAACTCCAGAACGTGGTAACAGGCTGCACCTTTAGTTCTCGACACCCAGGCTTGGAGATGCCTGGCTTCCTTCAAATACAAATCTCATCAGGTCACACTTCCTGGATTCAGATCGCCCGATGGCTCGCAGGACCCCGAACCATCTAGCTGTGTCTTATCTCTCAGTCACCTGCTCCCTGCTGTCCTTTCCCCCAAGAGGCCCACAGACCTGCAGGAGCGTTCTAGCTTTGCCCTTCAGTGGCCTGCCTCGATGCTGCTCTACCCCTTCTAGCTCTGGACCAAGCATCCGTTCCCAGCCTTAGCTGCTCCGCTCATGGATCACGTACTCCCTTCCGGCTTGCTGCCTCGGTTGTCACCTTTGTCACCAGCTAATTAATAATCGTGTGTTTGTGTCTAACTCCCTCCGTGAGAGAAGCTCCACGATGTCAGACCCACCTCTGCCCGGGATGGTGCCTCGGGGCTGGCTTACATATATATTGGTAGGCTGACTGCTGTTTTAATCTCACGGCTCACACTGCAGGAGCGAGTCAAAAAAGTAGAGTACATAATAAATATGCCAGGATCCATGCACTTCTCAAATTATGTAGCTTCTGTGATCAATAAAATATGAGGTCTATGAGAAAGCTTGGCTGGATTCATGGTTTCTTTTTGCTGTTTATTCTCATAATCAATAAAAACCAGAAACCCCTCTATTTTATTACTGTCATGTGGGGAACCCCAAAACACAAACACCCCCAAATGATGTCAAAGGCAGTCCTCCCATTCAGACACCATTTAATAGAACACTCTAAAGACACCCCCTAATTGTGCCTACAGTTAGTAAGGGACACTGTTTCCCAACTTTTGTCACGAAAGTAAGTCCCTTGGTGCAGCAGAACACAGCCAGCTGACACGCAGTACGTTGGCAAGCCCTTTAACTACAGAGCTCCTTCTGGCCGTTCTAAGCCTCTCTGGAAGTTTCAAATTCTAATACACAGACTGCAAAGTAGGCATGCCTGATTTGACCTTATTCACATTGATCAAAAAAAAAAAAAATAGTCTTAATACTTCTGCTGTGAGCCACAAGGTGTTAGATGGTTTGTGCATCCTGATTCACAACAGACAGAATGAACGGACACAGGGTCACCCTTCAATCAAACATACCACTAGCTTCAGAGATATCATTACTTTGCTAATTCATTCAACGCATGTTTACTAAGCTCCCCCACATTAGAGGCGTCCCAGGATAAAATTCCTGCTCTCAGAGAGTTCACCCACCAACATCCACCAAATGCTACTTCATTGGAATCATAATACCTTAAAGGCAAGCTGAATAAATGTTCAGGGGGGGGGGGGTGTCGGTTCTCCATCCTAGATTGTCAGTCAGAAGTACAATGTACCCCTTAACACAGAGAACCCCGGATCCACAGGCTTGCAGCCAGGACATGAGGCAGATGCAAGGTTTTTGTTGTTTACTTTCTGTTTCGAACAAAACTAACTCATCCATTAGCTCTGACCCTCATATGTTTGAGTATATTAAGTATAAAAATGGTTGGTGTTGTAGCTCAGTGGTACGTGATTTCCCAGCGCATGTAAGGCTGTAGATTTTATCCCCACACCTCAGGATAACAAAGGCAAATTAAAATTTTAGAAATCTGTCAATGCCAATGCTCAGCTAGTTTTTAAGACACCAAAGCCCACAGATCTGACGGAAGCATATAAGACTTTGTATGTTTATACACATATTAGTAGTAAGATAGAATGGGACGGAGAAGATAAAACACTATGACCTAACAGGATATATTCCAAACAGATTTGACAAGGTTGTCAAAACTCAGCACTGTGGTAATATGCTAGGAACCAGAATTTCCTTGCCTTTTAAAAATAAATAAATTGATACATAAAATAAATATTTATAAAAATATGTATTTATATAAATATATAATAAATTAAATAAAAATAAAAAATAAGTAAATAATAAAAAATATATAAATTTAAAAAATAAAAAAGTGAGTTGGTATTTAAAAAAATTTTTGAAAAAAATTAATCTCCCAAGCTACCTAGCAATTTTCAAATGCCTTTCCACTCTATGAGTTGCTCTTAAGACTTTTAATGTTTTATATCCTGGGCCTTGCTACAGTATAACTAACACTACCCCCTGGTGCCCTCGTCACAACACAGCCTGAGATAAATAGAAAGAATCCCTCCACTTATAACACTAAAGGGGTTGGGGGTGGGGAATAAACAGAGCTAGAGAAATGGCTCAGCAGTAAAGAGCAAGTACTGCACTTGCAGAGGACCAGAGTTCAGTTCCCACCACCCACATGGGGAGGCTTACAACTGCCTGTAACTCCAACTCCAGGGGAGCCAATGCCCTCTAGTGGACTTCAACTGCACCTGCACTCATGTGCACACCACCATAGATGCACAGGCATAACCATTATTTTTGAAATAACAAATCTTCTTAAAATGGGAATAAAAACTGACCAGACATGGCCTCCCATTCTCTCCAGGTAGACAGTAGATAAAGTGTGCATTAATGAGATAACAAATCAGCCCAACTCTGAAGTTCACAAAAGTGAACAAAAAAAGTTCCACAAAATTTTCACAAAATTCACAATGAGCAATAAGCTTAAAGGTTAACGTTTACTAGTGTTTACTTAGCACTCAGTATCAGCTACTATGCTAAGATTCAGTTAGATGATGTGTACAGGTGTGTATAAAGTGTCTCAAGAGTGCTATTCTATTACTCCCATTTCAGAGGCAAGAAAACTGGAGCTGAGGGAAGTCTAAAGGCCCAAAGGAACAAGCTTCCTCTAGATGACAGACCCAGAAGCGAAACCCAGGTCTTTGCACAAAAGGGTGTGTTTTCAGTCTGTCATTACTCAATCTTCTGGAATGGCAATTTTAAAACGTGCGCTTGTCTTAAGGAAAGGGGGCAAGAGAGTGTTTGTTAACGTCTCAGTGCCACAATTCCACAAAAAGGCACAATCTTTGTATGCCAGTGTGTGTACAAGAACTTTCACACCCTTAATCAAGTTTCATCATTTCCCTACAGCTGGGGTGGGGTGGGGGGCACATGACTGGTTTTGCTTCAGAATTCAAGATTTCGCTCCAACATCCCCAGATAGAGGTTAGGCTGCCGTGCCCCGAACCGCAGCGCTGTCCGTTTACATCCAATTCTGAACTTTCACAAACAGTGACCAAAGCCATTCAGCCACTCTACTCTGAAGCACAAACTGTGTCACTCAACCAACTTCCACTGCCTTGCCTGGGAAACAAGATGTCATTGTATCCACTCGAGTAAGTAAAGCACTGTCACCCCGAGAGAAGTCGATAAATCAACTCTATAGTCAGGATCAAAAATGAGAAGCTACCCACCTCCACTCCCTACATCTTCAAGACCTTGTGCAGAGCATGTTAGCTTAGCAGAATTGTTAGGTTAGGATAGCCAGTTACCCAGAGCCAACATGCTGCATCAAAGGAAGAGGTACCAAGGAAGGAGCCTGCTTGTCTGCAGCACCTAGGGTGAGGTCTGTCACCCATGAACTCCTGGCACAACTTAACTCAATCTGGAACTTAGAGCTATCCAAAATTCCAGGTCAGAAACAGCATTTTAAGGAATGGAATGCATCCCGGTCTCGCAACTTAGGAGTTGGAAGAGTTCTGGAAAGCAGATCTCCAGACACCTGCCTGGATCCCTGCAATCCCACAGACGTCAAAGAATGGGCCATAGTTATCCACCAGAGGCTTGGCCAGTCACCAGCCAATGCTCCTTACATCTTTGCCAGGCTGGGACCAGCCTCTGCTAGTCTTTTGCCAGATTCAGCTCCTGCTTCCAGGCTGAATACCCAGAGGGCTACTGCCAGGACACTGGGCTCTGTTGATTTCTTCTAAGGACAAAAGCAATTGTTTCCTAGTTCTAACCCCAGCTGAGACAGGAAAACACCAGTCTGGAGCTGTGGAATTAATTTCATAAGGAGACTACGCTAGGGTCATGTTTTATTTATGTTCCTGTCTGATCAAGATGATTCCTCCCACAAGAAACGTCCAAAGCAAACAATCTGAAAGACCTGGAGAATCTTCCTTCCCTGTTTCCCAGAGAAGGAAAAAGGAAAAGAGAAAGCCAGAGATAGCAGCCTAAGGGGTCATGAAACTCGGTGTCAGGAAGCGACCCACAAGTTTTGGGTCACCCCGCTTCCAGGAAATGAGATTGGGCGAAGTCCTCTGAAGAAGGTAGGACGCATCCTACCCTAGCTGGTGACAACGTTTCTCTGTTCCTCTAGACAGAGTCTGAATGGGAGCTGTAGGCGCTCATACCTGCGCAATGGGATTAGCTTGGGGAACCTTCCTCTGCCTGAGGATGGAAGGTGAAGCGACCCACTGAAACCACCCACAGGCCACCCCTGGGGACGCTCGTCTCTGACGCCCTCGGGTGCAACTCCGCAGCCGCCATTCCCACCGCGTCCTACGCTCCAGGTCTCCTGCTCCACCTAAGGCTTCAGTGGTTAGCGACTCCCACTTCTGGGAATCGGATCTGAGTCGTGGAGACAAGCAAGACGCGCAGACACCGACACGTAGGATAGACTCTGTGGCACTTCCAAAGCGCACCCGTCGAGCAGCCTGGGCAGAGAAGCGCACGGGGACGACCACAAGAAGTCAAGCACCCGAAGAGTCTCCCCACCGCCACTATCCCAGGCTGCTGGCAGGGGCACCCTTTAGTTCCCTCCTTTCTCCAGGACACGGAGCGCTTGCCGTGGGATCTGAGGTCGTTCCCCCTCCCTCCAGCCATAGGACCTGAAATCTCCCCTGTGGCCATGGAATCCAGGGTCTCCCCCGCAGCCATGGAACCCGAGGTTCCAGCAGCCGTGGAATCCAAGGGGTCCCCCCCACCGGCAGCCCTGCGATCTGAGGTCTCCCTTGCAGCCGTGGGATCCAGGGTTCCCTCCCCCCTGCAGCCATGGGATCCGGGGTCCCTTCCCCAGCAGCCATGGGATCCTGGGTCCCCTCCCCTGTAGCCATGGGATCCGGAGGCACCCCCGCAGCAGGGACCCCCAGAAGGTGCGGGATGGGACGGGTGGGGCCCACCTCCTCGTCCTGCTCTTCCTGCGATGCGCTGCGGACCCGGGGCGCCGGCTGCACCGCCCCTCCGGCGGGGCGGCAGCGGCAGGGCAGGAACTCCGCACTCCAGCGCCGCGCGCGCGGGAGCCCAGGCGGCGGGCAGCCGGCTTCCCAGGGCGCCGCCCGGCGGCCGCGGCGGCTGCGCCCTGCAGGAGAAGCGGCCGGGCTCCCCTTCCTCCGACAGAGTTTCCGAGCCGGAGGACGACTCCGCCGAGGAAGCGCCCTCGGAGGACGCGGCGACCACCGGAGGGACCAGGGTCCCGGCGCTGTGGGCGCTGCAGCCGCGGGGCACCGGCTCAGGCGCCTCGGAAACTTTCTCCCCCATGTCCCCGAGGAGGGGGGTGGACGCCCGGGCTGCTCCGCTGCGTCCGATCGCGCCGCGGCTCCCGGGCTGCGGGGAGCGCCGCCGGCGACTACATGGCCGAGGCCGCGGAGCGCGTCGCCAAGTTCACGGCCGCCGCGGCTCGGCTGCTGACGGGGACTCGGGTGCGCGGGGCCATGCCCGCCGCGATCGGCGCTCCGCGCTGCGCCCGAGCCGCCGGGACTGCGGCTTCTCCGGCTAAACCTGCCTACAGGACGGAGCGGAGGAGACGGGCAGCCCGCCGAGCCAATGGCAGCGCAGGCGCGCCGGTGGGCGGAGGCTGCGGAGCCGCGGGCCGTGCGGGCGTCAGGTAGGGAAGGTGGGGCGGGGCGCGGGGCGGCTCCCGGGGCGCGGCGCGCTCATCCCGGGTCTGGGACTCCGTCCGGTCTTGGGGTGCCGGAGGGAGACCGCTGATCGAGGCGAGACCTTGGAGAGCCGGAATTTTGTCTCCAAAAAGTGGAATCCGGGAAAACTGGGCAGGGGGAGGAGAGGGAAGCGCACGGCCAGTCACGCGCGCACTCACGAACGCACCAGTGTGCAGGAGAGCGAAGTCCGTGATGGAGCGAGGGCTGGGGATGGTAGTGGGGGGGATCCAAACGGAGCCGATCTCCAACCCCTTTTCTGGTTAAACTTCTTGGGCCTCAGTTTCTTCAACCGTAAAGGGAAACACCGACGCGGATGTTGTCTGGCAATTAAGACTAGAGCAAAATAAAGTGTCGGCGGGGGTGCTTGGCTTGGAGATGAGCTAAGGTCTCAAAGATGATTTTTTTTTTCTGTTTTTCTGCTCATAAACTAAAGTTAGGTCAAAGACACGTGCCTGTAGCAAAGGAAGAACGCAGCCGATGCCCTGTGTGTAGGACCAGGCTTGCTAAGAACGACCCTAGCAGCTGTCTGTGGTTCTGCTGCCCCGCAAAGGCTCCTTCCTCCTGACCCGCTTTCTCCAGCCCTGGATAGGGAGGCCACATGTCGCCGGACCTGGGCCTTCATTTCCATTCCCTAAAAGAACTAGGAGAAAGATCTTCCACCAAAGGCACTAACACAATCACCTTAACCTCTGGGGTGGCTTGGATATGCTGGGAAGCCAGCGCGGAGTTAGGCGGCCAGAAATAAATGATTCCCACTTGCCTTCAGCTCCAGACCCGTCTGAGCGCCACACTGTGACCCGGGGTATAAATTCAGCTGGCTTCCATTGCACAGACATTGATTGAGATGCGTACCAGTTGGTTGCAGGGGATACAGAGATGAATACTACTGCAGGTCTCCTGCCCTTGAGGAGTTTGTGGTCGGGGGAGAGATTGATACTGCATAATACCGCCCCATTATTCATGTTTAAAAGCTCTGGTAAGTGCTACAGTGTGCCGTAGGAGAATATGGGAGAATTACAGTCAAGCCCTTGCAGATCTTCGAGCCCAGGAGTCCTCCAGAATTTTACATTTCTCTCTGTCACAACAGGTTTGCCAAGGGGTCCTTTAGAAAAGGACTGGAGTTGGTAGCCCTTTTATGCTACCGAGGTATTTACTGTGGTAATGAAGAAGAAAATGGGGGCGGGAGGGTTCGTCTAGTCTGGACAGGTGGCTTTGTCCTGAACACCTCCGTACTGCCTCTGAAGGGGGAAAGCAGTGACATGTGACCCTCTGGCTGCAGACAGCTGTCAGAGTTTCATTGTGACACTTCAGACCGATCCCAGGGGTGGGAAGACCTGCTGAGGTAAAGGACATTCAAGAGACTCTAAGTGGTGAGGGAGAGGCTGAAGAGCACACAGTTGGGGAGGTCTGAATCCACCCCCTGGGCCTCACAATGACTTCCCTCCTTAGAGTACCGGCCTTTATCTGAGCCCCTATGTGGTTGATTCAGCGCAGGAGACTGAAATGAAGATTTAAGCAAGCCATTCACATCAAAGAAGAGGAGGGATTGCCTCTCAGTTCGGGAGGGGCGCAGCAAGGACAGGGTTTGAATCCTAACAGCAAAAACAGCAGTGCCTAGAAACAGAGCGGATCCTGTGAATGGACCCACCGAGTCCAGGCAGACACTGAACCGGACGCTTACCATTGGTAACACCCTGGGGATGGAGAGACAGGGTCTGTAAAGCTGAAGAGCTGGTCAAAGGTCACACAGCAAGTGAGCAACGGAGCTATGGTTGGTACTCTGCTCTAAGAATGCCACTCAGAACAGACAGTTTTTGAATCAAGGATACACATGTGTGCACACAAGCCTATAAATAACCATAGAAAAGGAATACTGTTGCCTTGGTTCATTACAAAAAAAAAAAAATCCCCTTTGGTCACATTTTTTTAACCCACAAACATTTGTAAGACACTATAGGCCAGGCAAGGATTCAAGCACTGCACAAAGGTTATTATAATTAATCCCCATGTTGATCCAGTAAGGCAGCTACAGTTATTTGATCTGGTATCACATTTGTGAAATACTGAAACGCACGGAACAGAGAAATTAAGCCGGTTCCCAATGTCACACAACTAGCAGGTGTTAGGACCGACGTTCAAAACTGAACATTATCCATGCTCTTAACCCGTTCAAAGTCAAGTTTTAAATAGTATTAAACTTTTCAAACACTCATCCCAAGTAACAGATACATTTTACACTGTAAATTTTGGTACACCATATGTGCACAGAGATACAAATAATAATTCACCGTTTAATGACTTTTTTAGTTACATTTTCCTGAAAGTAAGCACGCTAGTTGTGATTGACTAAGCGCATGTTACACTCACTTCTGGTTTCGAAGCATACTCGATGGTCCCACTTGACCATGTCTTCCCGAGAAGAACGATGACGATCGTACAGCCTAAGGGTTTCCAGATCGGAACCAGGCAAACTCAAAGCATGGCTAGATATAGGAGACGGTGGGACAGGCAGAATGGCTCGCCGAAACTGTCGCAATTAGACACTCGGGCAAATCCTGGGGTATAGATAAACCACTGGGCCCGAATCAGTTTACATGTCGAAAGCCTGTAGTCCAGCTTTCCTGTCTTACTAGTTAAAGTATAAATCCCTTCCCCCGTGTCCCCACGGGTGTCTCCTTCAAGAGAATGTCTCAGAAACATCCACAGTGTTTTGTGATGAGGACCACCCCTACCTGTGTATTTTCACTGTAGGTATAAGTCCGGGGGAGGGAGGGATGGAATTAAAGACATAGTCCCGACTCCTGTGAGGCAATGACATCACACTCTTCAGGTGAAGAGCCAGAGCAGCCGCGAGAGAAGTCGGAGCCGCCAGCTCTGCTGCTCCCGAGGGCTTGGCACCCTGCATGTCCTCTGTTTGTGGTTGAGCCTCAGATCTCTGTGCCATGCTCCTAAGCGACAGAGCCGTGGCCTCTGGACCAGTATGGTCCCTGCCTGTCTCTGCTGTGTGGGCAAGGCCAGGTGACAGTGTGGACTCTGACTGGGTGAGTACAGGGCACCACCCTCTTCATGGATTCCGGCACCGTGGTCTTTCTTCCAAGCATTAGGTTTAGGGCTCAATAAAATAGAAGCCGGTTCTTTTCTCTCTTCTGTAAAATGAGATCATCATAAACTCAGAATGAACCTTTTTTTTCTTTTTTCTTTTTTTTTTTCAAAATCACAGTTAATATGTTCCTAACTACTTAATGCATTGAAACTGTTAAGTATCAGCTTGTCTTATGAAGGGTGATGGATGATCTACCTTTGGTGGGTTGGTCTTATGTGTTAAAAAAACAACCTCCTCCATCGGGGCCAAGAGTGTACAGTACTGAGACAAAGTAAGCACTGAACCAGGTGGTGGCTGAGTCCAGACCAGTGTCTCTGGTACATACCCAACTACACAGCATGGCATGGACGGGATAGCCTCTGAGCAACCATCTGCGGCTTGGGGTGGGGGCCTCCTCTCATCATCTTCATTTTGCATCTGAGGCTCTACGCAAGGAAGGGATGCAGTACAAAGTTGCAGAAGGCAAGAAGTAGAATTTTTTTTGGGGGGGAGGTGGGTGGATTCAAGACAGGGTTTCTCTGTGGTAACTCTGGCTGTCCTGGAACTCACTCTGTAGACCAGGCTGGCCTCGAACTCACATAGATCCTCCTGCCTCTGCCTCCCAAGTACTGGGATTAAAGATGTACAACGCCACCACTGCCCGGCTAGTGGAAGAAATTTTATATCTTGGTGGGAAAAGCCTGGGAAGAAGGCTAACATGGATTGCAGCCATCTGAGTCTCTCACCTAGAAGGTGAGGAGGGTGAGAAACCCAGGCCTGTTAGCCAATGAAAGCACACCTTTGGTGAACCAATTGTCTGAGATCTGATCTATTGCATTTACATTTCCGTTATAGGTAGAGTATGGGCCAAAGATCACCAGGGAGGCAGAGATGCTGGTTACCAGCCAAAGATGTAGGATTCTGTATTTTTACAGAACTGGCCCAAGTGGATAAGCATTGGCTATCTAAAAGCTGAAGGACTGTTGAAGATGACCATCGCTTGTAAAACCAAGCCACTAGTGTAAGGGGCAAAGTACATGGCTCCATAGAACCCGGGTAAAAGTAACTGCAAATGGGTCTCTCTGGACCTTGTCTTATTCTCCTGGAGACCAGCCACCTTGAGGCAGCTCGGCAGCTAGACAGGAATACGCATGAGCTAAAAACAGCTGGGAAAAACTGAGCTAACGCACAAGCAGAAAAATTCCAAAGACAGCATCCCCAGAGGATTCTGTTCAAACAAAATTCAACATGGTGACCTACTTCCCACAGAAGACTCCCACCTTTTGTATTCGTCTCTCCAAGATGAACAGCCACATCTGGGATTCTTTGTTATGCTTTAGTCATGAAAATGCTCTTTTATTATCACTCTTCCTGTTTCAAAATGATTTATCGGGGACCCTTGGTCTGTTGAGGAAGCAGAAGGCAAGGGGAAAAGACACAGTCGCTCATTTTTGTTCGTTGTAGTGGTTTGCTTTCAGAGTCAGACGCTTCCGTTTTCCATTTCCACGTCTTAGATCCATCTCCTTGATTTTGACCACACGGCATAACAAGAAGATCCCAACTGCCATGAACCCCAATAATTGGAAAATAAATGATGGGAACAGTAACATAGCAGACACTTCCTTCCACAAAGCCACAGGGCACTTGCAAATCATTTTTAAGACCTTTGGCACTGGAAGGTATGTGTTCTAGCCCTCTTTTCTTTCAGAGAGTGTGGTCTGCCAACGACCGCAGTAGAAAAGCAGAATCTAGATCTCTCCCCAAAATCTGCAGACACAGACAAGATCCCCAAAGGTTGTAGACACACACAAAAGCTAGAAAACATTGCCAAGGTCCAAGGTTTCTCCTCTGTAACTGCACCTGGGACCTTCACAAAATGCTGATGCTGGGTGCTACCCCAGAGGTTTTCAGTTGGCTTGGGATGTGACTTCAGGATGTAACAACATCCCTTTAACAGTGATGGCTGTTGGGGCTGAGGTAGGGGAAAGAGAAGGTGAGCCTGGAACAACCCCTGGCGTCCACGTTCAAGAATCACTCAAAGAAAGGTGAAGTCGGAAGATAAAGGAGGTCCTTGTGGTCAAGACGGGGAGAATTTGTGCTTGAAACAATGATGCTGTTGGGTTTGAAATCACTGGATAAAATAAATATCCATGAGTCCGGATTCATAAATAATTAATGAGCTATATAGTAACTGGATGTGTTGTGTGGGACACGGTTTAGTGGGAACTGTGCTTACCTAGTGTGTATGAGATCCTGTGTTAGATTCCCCAGACCTGTGGGGTATGCCTGTAATCCCAGTGCTTGGGAAGCAGAGGCAGGGAAAAAATACTTCAGAGTTGTCCTTAGCCATGTAATAAGTTCAAGGTCAGCCTAAGACACGTGATACCCTTGTTTGTTTGTTTGTTTGTTTGTTTTTAAGTATCTAGAGAAACAGGAACTTCTGAAAACAGAATTCCAGTGAATTTTATTGGGGAAAAGAGCGTTGAGGGAAACAGAAATCACACGGCAATAACGTGACAGGGGCCAGGGATGACATGACTCAAAAAAGCATCTGCCGGACCGGTCAGGCAGAAGTCTGAGGACTAGAGGATCTGTGTAGTCGCGATGTTCTGCTGCAAGTCAGCCACCGATACACAACGAAGGGGAGTGACTTCACGTGGAGGCGGCCATCAGACATCAACTGAACCATGTAAGTGAGCATCACTGACCATAAGGCATACAAACATCCCAGACGCACTGCTAGGGTAGACATCATTATTGTTCTCTAGTACTCATGACAAATATGCATCTCCTCATTTCCTCGTGAGGACACACGACAAACTATAAAGAACTACTTCAGAAGTACCCAGGTCACGCAAGACAAGGGGTGCGTGAGGAACTGTCACACAAACTCACGAAGAGATGGGAGAGCCTGGAGTAACAGAAACGGACAGGAGTGGAGAAACTAGCAAAGTGTGAATCAAATGTAAGTTTGAGTTAACGATATTGGGACGGTTTTAGTTTCATATTATTGATACTTACGGTTATAATTACGTCATTAGGGAAGCAGGGTCAGCGGTATTAGGAAATCTGTACGTTTTAGAACTTTTTTTTGAGGGTAAAATTAGTTGACAATACGTTAGTTAAAAGCAAAATTCCCTCCATGGCCCTAACCCTCCTTTCAATGACGTTTTCCTGTCTCGCCCTCACGAGGAGGCCTTGCTCGGAGCAGGAAAAATTACATAAGAAGCAACATCAATGATAATGGCCAGGATGATAATCTGTGCAGGAGCGGTACCTGGCAGGTGCCATGGCAACCACATCCTTAGAGTATCAACATAATGGTAGATGTCTTTGGAACCACCCTCTGGCCATTCTGCCCCTTTTGTAAGAGTATCTGTGCTACCTAGACTTTGTGTGGCTGTAACACATTTCTGTGCAAAACAATTATAAGAAAGAAGGGTTTCCGAGGATTGGGTCCATGATTGGCCAGCTTCACTGATGTGTGCCCCGGGGGTGAGGCAGAACAGCATGGATGGAACAAAGCAGCAGAGCAAAATTTGCAGCTCAGGGGAAACTGGGAAGCACAGAGAATGACGGGAAGGGCCCACTTGCCCCAGTGATGCGCCAGCCTCCACGGCTTCACCACCCGCATCCTAAGGTGGTGAGCCTAGTCTTTAATGCCTGAGCTATCTCTCCAGCCCATCTTTCCAAATTTTAAGTCCATCAGCGGGTTAAGCCATGAATGGAATTCAGGGCCCTTGCAATCCCATCACCTCTTCAAAGCCTTACCTCTGAACCTTGTGTTGGAGACCAAACCTTCAAACATAAGCGCCTCTGGTGGAGAGGTGGTACCATGTGCAAAACATAACTTATTCTTAAGCAATTGCTTATATCGGCTCGAGCAGTCACCGCCTTGTTAATTCGGGAGTGAGCTATTCTTGGACTTTGAGTCTTGACGACTGTGGTTCAGTGACAGTATTTTGTGAACCGGACTATATCCATTCACTCTTACTAACTCCATCCAGAGCTAACAGCGCTCTCAGTTCTTTACCGAGACCTTTTCTCCAGCTTTGCTTCTGATTCTGTAAGATGCCAACCGAACTTCCTCTTATTAGCGAAAGCACTGTCGCTAATAAATAAGGGATCCTAAGAATTATAGGTACTGACCCTAAGCCACTGGTCACATCTCCAGATGGGAACAAGCTCTGTGCAAGCGATTCAAAGTGTATGGTACTAAGGTTACAGATGCATTGCTGGCCTCCGTCCAGGTGCTGTTTCTACCAAACGTTAGGAGCACAATATGTCAGGCATGACCTCTGACTGGCGGTTAAAATACTAAGAAAAAGAATCTATCAGCCAAAGAAGAGACTTTTCCCAGTCCTGAACAAAGCAGGCCCTACCTAGTACAACACAATGTTGGCATTGTCTGTTTTCCTGCTCATTGGTGAGAGTCTCGAGGGACAGTCGACAGCGGATCTCGTGGCTCTAGCAGCTGGTGTGTGCTAAGCCCCAGCACAACGCCTGGCGCGTGGTGGTTCATAATAAATACTTGTTGAGTGAGTTTATATTATTACTGTGATGTGACATTTAACAGCTTTATTGAAAATTTATATTAATTGAAATCTGGTCAACCAGTAGAAGAGTTTCATACGTATCTCAGATGGAGGCAAAGAACCCAGAGTATTTCAGTGTTTCTGTTTAATCGGTAAGGTAAACTCCAACTCAAACCATGACTGTTCTTTCATGCTAATGGACCTTGCGGTTCCTTCTTTAAGCCTTCTAATGTGTCTTGCGGGTAGTTAAGTATAGGGTGGAATCCTTGAAGAGCTCTTGAGACTAAAGCTGTGAAAACTCCCTACTGGGAACCAAGAAATCGCTAAAGTTGGGCTGCAGTGGGGTTACGCCCTTTATTTACAGAAAGTCTGATTCTTACGTAAAATGCAGCCCCGGATGGGGATGTTGCAGTGTTTCTGTGTGTTTTGTTTACTCGGCCACGTCATAAAATCCATGCAAACGCCTGTCGCAGGTAAGAAGATAGACTGAAATAGGATGCTAGGATTCCTAGCATCATGAAAGTCTGGGTCTCTGGAAGAACCAAAGACAGACTCTGGAGTGAGTTTGCAGAGACAGGCCGCAGAACCTGGACGCAGAGCTGGCAATCGAGGGGCAATAAAGACGCTGCTGTAGACGACTCCAGAACTGTGCTGCCTCGCCACCATCTGTGCCTGCAGGATGGAGGCCCTGCACCCTGCCTGCCTCTGCACACACTCTCTTCTCTAGCTCAACTCCGCATGTGCATCTGATTAGCAGAGCTAAGTCAGATGACTGCATCCCAGAGGCAAAGGAAACTGAGAAATGTGGGGGTTTCGGATTCTATCTTGGGAAGACAGATTCACACCATGGGGGACCATCACGATGCAAGGGTGTCAAAAGATTTGGCTAACAGGAAAAACCAGAAGAATTTAGTCTTTACAAAGCTCCAGTCCCGGATTCATTGTGCCAGTCAGCTCCCGATAGAATGTTTATGGCCAGCAGGTAGACGTGGACCTGAGTGTCAGCTCCAAGAGGGCTGCCCCTAACACTCACTAAACATCCCACAGGGGAATATGATCTCCAGACTCTGAGCCAGAATGTCCTGTGTCCATTATGAATTCAATCTCCTCAATAACCCCAATTCAAGGGTATAATTCTTATTTTACAGATGAAGGAACCTGGACTGAGAGATTACGTAGCGCTTCTCAAAGACGCACAGGATTTAATCCAAGTTCTGTGTTGAGCCCATAGCCTTCCTAAAACATTGAGTTTTAAAGTAAGAAACCCGTGGAACTCTTGAGGGGGTAATGGCTTTAGAGACCATGAAAATATGGATGCTTCTTTTGGGGGAGATCACTGGTAGCTATCAAGTCTCAAAAGAGACATATGATCCCCCAATCTTGGAAACCACTGTGCTCCCCAAAGTTGTACCAGGTCATCCGATGATCAAAAAGACACTGGCTGGGGTGTGGCTACACTGCAAATAAAATGTTTCCTTTCATCGTACCAAAAAAAGCAACTGTATAACATAAGTTCTATTAACAAAAAATAAATGTTTGGCATGTTTCTGTTAACTGAGGGCATGGTGCCATCTGACAGCAGCTCTCTGGACTTGTGTCACTTTCCACAACTCGAGCTTTCTGTTCACCGAACAGCAGCTCCATCCTCCTCTCCTCCCAGCCCCTGGCAACCAACACATTACTCTGTGCATCTCTGAGCTTAACTGTCCAAGTACATTATTTTTTATTTTCCACCTGAGCAGTTATCCTTGTGACATCGCCTTGCAGATTTAAACTTCCCGAGAAGGACCCCACATCGCCCGTGCAGGAATGGGCAGGGGTTAATCCTGGTGAGGACGGTTCTCCCTGACAGATGAGGGAAGGCCGAGCAAACAGGGAACATATTTTTCATTTAACTACTGGAGCCTTAGCTGTACATCAGAAGGCCTGGCATCTATTTGTGACTTTGCCACCGACTCCATTTATCAGGGTCCCCATCACCTGTGTGATGGGGGTAATATAACACCCGCCACCATTTCCTCATCTCAGTGTTATGAGATTGTTTTGAAAGTACTTTCATTTCCCCAACAGAAAAGCATTACAGATCTATATATATTCCTGTTATGACTTCTTTGGGGGAAAGAAAAGCACCTCGGAGGAGTCTTGGCTCACAACTTCCAGGACCGCGTGATTTCTGAGCCACTCAGGCTTCCACACCAGGGATATTCTTTATGAAGAAAGGCTTGTTCCTCTGTTCGCCATCTCTACTGGATCGTTCCTTCTCTTTTTCTCATTTTTTTAAAATTCCAGCATAAATAAACCTCTCAAATTGCGCTACCTTACCAAAAGGTTGCTTTAGATAGGGTTCGTTATTTATATCTAGACGTCAACGTGCCTGATACCTTATAGAACGCAAAAGCTCTACTCTAGAAGGAAGATTACGATTGCTTTAAAATAGAAAGATGCGAAGAAGTCCAGGAGGGCCAGCCGTACTCACTGGTTGAAGTAGGCTGCACCGCAGAAGCCTACCTAGGAGAACTTCTCAGTCTAGCGTTTCAGGGACAGGGTCGACCCTCCGAGTGTAAAATGTCCCTTCCTTGCCGTCTACTCCCCAAGCAATCAGTTTTCTAAATGGCATTTTAGAAAGGTAATGAATATCTACTAACACTGGATGTCAACTTAATTTCAAAGCAGGGGAATGGACCATAAATAAAAACAGTGAGTGACTTCCATAGCTCTGCCCGCTCAGACCCACAGAGATGTGGATTACCAAGAGGCCAAACCAAAGCATCCTGGATAAGGTAAAAGAGACAGTAGGAAGTATTCTTCATGTTACTGTTATATTCGGCTTCCTTATGTGGGGTTTTTTTTTTTTTTGTAGAGAAAACTGTAAAGAGATTTATAATTACGTTGATATCAAATATATTTGTCCAAAAGATGACGTGTGGTAGGCAGGTGGCAGGAAGGAGAGACAAAGGAGCACTTTAGAAGACAGGTTTCCCCCAACTGTTGGGCTCTGAATTTGAAAGCACAACCTTGCATGGTGTATTGCTTAGATGAAGATTAATTGTCCCTATTTAGCCAGATGCCTGAGATAGGAGCAAGAGCTCCTCCCCGCAGAAAGGATTCTTCAGATCCCCACAGAGCACAGAGCTGCATGGAACTGCCCCGAGAAACAGGTGACCCTCCAGCCGGCGAGAGCCCCCAGTCTTGCTGGGTTTTCTTCACGGCTTTATCCAATGCCTCCTTCTTCATATTAAATCCCATACCTTTGACTCAGGCAGGGCCCCAGCTTCCCCAAGACTATTATAACAGCCTGATCACCAAGTTTGTTGCGTACAGTCTGACCTGTTCTGCTGAACCCCCCAGGCTACTGCTTTGATTGTGCTGCTCTTCTACACGGCAAGAGTTACCCACCGCTGGCGAAGAAGACCCTAAGCTGAGGTGCCAGCAGTAGAGCCCTTCCCTAGGATAGCTGAGGCCGAGTTCCATCCCAAGGAGAAGAAAGTCCTGACGTATTAGCAGAGCATCCAAGACCCTGCTCTTTACCCAGTATGGTTTCACAGCCTACCCTCCGAAAAAAACGTATGCTCTTGCCAACTGGATTATTCTTTGTTTGTGACTCGGATTCTGCTCCAGCCCCGTATACCATAAACGTTTATTCAGCCAGAATCCTGTTTAAGTCAGTCTCTCCTCCCATTAAAATTCAACTGTTATCCAAAGTCTATGTTTCTGAAAGAACTTAACTGAATCCGAGTTGTCCAAATTCTCTGACACGCCTGGCGTTGAAAGGCCTCTTCTTAATTCTGGGTGGGCTATGGGGATTTCCTTCCTACCAGCAGAGTCCACCAGAAGGCCTGTTATGTAAATCCTAATGTTCTGCCAGAAATGCTCATGTAGCTTCCATCTGCTTTTCTCGGAGTGCCTGGGCGAGGGAAGGTAGGCGCCACAAAGTGCAGACACTCTGAGACTATCAGGCAGGAGATAACACGGACATGCCATCTGGGGCAAAGTCCAGCTCCTTTCCTGCACAACTGCCGGTAAAGGGGGGAGACTCTTGAGAGACAACCGTAGCCCCAATCAGCTTTCCAGGGCCATGCGACCAAAGCCTTCCTCACTTCCTGACTCCAGAAAACAACCAAAAGAAATGACTGTTGGAAGCTACTGGGTTTTGGAGCATTTGTCGTGAGGTGCACTCCATGAATTCTCTCCCCGTCTTCTGAATGGACGACTGTCTCTCACATCTCTCAATTCCAAAGCAATTCCTCTCTGGTCTCACTCCTTGGGAAGACATTAACTGAAGCACGTGTCATAGGAACAGACACTGTGCCGGATGTCAAGAGAGCAGCGGGTTTTAAGGGCGCTAACCCTGTGCCGCAGTTGGTTTCCTGGTGGCATAGCCGAACGCTGAAACTGAGTGAAAAAGGACCTGGTGTGGCTGACACCTCAGCGAAGCAGTCAAGTTCAAGAGTGGGTAGCCACGTCCAGTGGGGGTCATGTCAACTGACAGCAAGACACAGAAGGTCAAGCTACTGCCTTGGGGAGTACTACTGGGGGAGAGAAATGGGGACCTAATGTATGAATAGCTAAGCCATTCTTACAAGAAAAGCACCAGTCATTCCCAAGGGTTCTGCTTCCATGATCCAACCACCCCCCACAAGGCCCTACTTCTTGAGAGTATCACCTTAGGGACCAACAACTCCACAGGAGTTTTAATGGAAGCAAATTATATTCAAACTATACCACCTTGTTGTCCAGATCTTTATAGTCCTGCTCTATAACCACAACCAAGCCCAGGCAATTGTGGTACACGATTAATTACATCCGTGACACAGAGCTGAGAATCCACTTTGCAGCAGACATTCTGCCATAGCAAAATGAACTGAAAATACCAGTTGGCAGACTAGAGGACATCAATGCAGAACCCTCCCAGAGAGAGCTGACGTGTGTGAGTCTGGAGTTCTGGACGGAAGTGGATTAGAGAGATGTGAAGTCAACAGCACTTCAATGATAATGGAACCCACGCGTCTGCCTGAGATTCTCGGGGACTGGATCAGGGAAGGCAGGGTTACTAGACAAGAACACCGGGGCTCACGGAAGTAAGAATGCCCTCCAAATGTGCAGACGAGCCGAAGAGAAAGAGGAAACTGACATCTCAAGGTTTCCAGGAACCTAGGGGGCTGAGCATGGCGAGTGCTTTAGGAAAGTTGAGTCTGAACTGCAGGTTGACACATGTTTTGTTTTAAAATAAATCTGGCAAGTGCTCGCTACAGTTACATTTGTCATAACGAAGGATTGCTTATGTTGCTAATTTTATATTTTCACAGCTATGTATCTCAGATGTACAAACTGAAAATATTTTTTGTTAACTGGACATAAAGCATATCTGATCCCGTTCCTGGTAACCGATCAAAACTTGCCATTGTGGATGGAATTCAGTACCTGATCTCAGAGCGCACACATTGCCAGCTGGGGAGACATATCCAAATCCAAAGTCTGCTCATTCCTCACTGTCTCGACTTCTGTGTGGATGTTCTGGGCTCTCAGGATACTGATGTATTGTCCTAACACGAGATCGATGTTCTGGCTGGACTCTGCTCTGGTACAGCTCATTCCTCCAGACCCTGAGTGACAGATTCTATTTCACTGAACCGACTACACACATGAGAGCGTCTATCACAGTCCCTAGCTGCTGATAGGAATAACTGAGTCGTCTCTGTTCTTTCTCTCATACCCGCCTACCAACCCTTTCTTGCTTTCTTCTTAGTTGCTTACCTTACCTTACCTTCTGTCTCGGTGGACAGAACCCTGAAGACCTGTACATTCCATCCAGGGGCCGTATTTGACATGGCCGTCCCATGTTCAGGACATAAATTCTCTAAAATTGTGTCAATTTCCAGGGATAGAACCTGATACACAAAGTCAAATTTTGAAACTCTCCCTCTCAAGAGTCTGGCTCTTAACCGCAGTGCTTTTGGCTTGAAGACTATTTTCTCTGCGGTGGACTTTGAAGCTGTCCTCAAATGTGAGAGCCGCCTTATCCCAGGCTGTACTCACCAGTTATTGGCTAATAAACACTTCTGAGACAATGAGGAGAAAACCGAACAACAGAAACATTGTGGGAACAGAATTACGTCTGATGATGCTTCAGAAATGTCATGTGCTGGTACTGCGCGTACAACTGGAAGTAAGCAAGTCAGAGCTTTAAAACTATCTACTGACGATGTTGTGTCGGGACAGCTTTGGAAGATCCGTCTCAGCTGATATTTGCTACCATTTGACGGTGTCATCGGTGGTTATGGCTTTGCTGTCCCTAGAAATGACGTCCTACAAGTATCATTCGATGAGAAATAAGACATCCGTGTGTTTGGCCTCATTAAGGTTACTCTCTCTGGAAGTAAAGCTCTTCATTAAAACAGCCAAACACAAGGGCTCGTCGGTACCGCCAGCTGCTGCTTTAAAGAAGACCTGTGGTTGTGTGAGACTCAAAGAGAAGTCGTTGGTAGTGCCGTGTCCCCCTCTCTCGTTCTCTTTGTGGTAGTCGCTGTTTAATCTAACCCTGTCTTCATCCTGAGTTTAAACCGGGTGGACATGCCCTTTATCTTCCCAAGATCAAACCGCAAGTTTCTGGGTCAGTCTCTGCTCGACACATCTGTGACTATTTCTCATTAAGAAAAGTTCCTGTTGCTGCGTCTTTGCTAAATTCGCTCTCCACAAGCTCCCTTCCCTTTAGAGTTTATTCTTACCCCATTTTCATCTCTCCTGAAAAGCCTTAGTAAAATCCGAGGGAAATGCAGGCCATGCCTCTGCAACTGTAGCCCGAGCACTCTGGGGATAATCTCTCCCCCCGAAACAGGAGGGCATCTCTTCCGTCTGCCACCTCTTCATTTCTTCTTCTCTCTTGGGAAAACCTCACTCTCTCCTGATCATGGAGTAGTCAGTCCCGAGCTCTGATTTTCGTATGAGAAATGGCATCCAAGATGGACCGGATCCACGAAGCAAGGCTTATCGAAAGTTACCTGCCCTAATTAGAGCCGGTGATTCTTTTGAAAAGAGAAAACGTCGTCACCTGAGTTGGACTAACAGTCTATTTTCAGAAGGAGACATTCATTCTTAGGGGGAGATGCGCCCTTGACAGGATGTTTCCGCTTTGCTTTTCCGTGAAGAACAGAAGGTAGGGAGTCGGATAACAGACAATCTGTGCTTAGGAAACAGCCTGGTGGTACAGCAAGGTCAGGAAAACAGTGTGGAAAGCAAAGGGCTGAGAAATAAATAATAAAACAAAACCTACTTAAAAAACAAAAGAAGGCTAAATCTGACTATTGCAGAGGTCAAAGGGCTCGAGTTAATGGGGAAAGAGGAAGCATTCGCACAGACTCAACAGCAGGACTAGGGCTGGGCGAGTGGCTCAGTGGTAGAGCACTTGAAATCACGTGGTGACACCCCAGGCTCGATCCCCAGCACTTCAAGGAGAAAGCAACACACACACACACACACACACACACACACACACACACACGTAAACACCTTCACATATACATGTACACATATGCACACACACATACATACACAAAACCCTCAAAAACAGAGAACTAATGAAAGATTGGACTTAAGGTTGGAAACATGGCTTTTGTTGTATTGTTATAATAAGTGAAAGGATTAAAAATCAACTGTGTAACATCTCAGCAGATCCCCTGAAGAATTCATACATCGCTGTTGACTAACAAAAGCTGCGGCTGGGGCTCTATAAGGAACCTGGATTCTGCAGATGAGGAAAGAGCTGGCGATTTTATTTTTGTTATATTTATTCATGTGTGTGCATGCGCATGTGTGTGCATGTGCATGCAAGTGCATGTGTGTGTGTGTGTATGTGTGTGTGCATGTGTGTGCGTGTCCATGTGTGTGCGTGCGTATGCATGTGCATGTGTGTGTAGCGGTGTGTAGAATTCTATGACTTACATAGGGAGGTAAGAGTGTAACTTGCAGGAATTTGGTTCTCTCCTTCCATCTTGAGTCCTGGGGACTGAGCTCTGGTCAGCAGGCTTGGTGGCCGGTGCTTTTACTCACCGTGCCATCTTATCAGCCCAGTTTCCTATGCAGAGAGAGTTGAGCTGCATTATACGAAAGGGGTGTCTGTGCTGATACCCCCTCTATGGCACACTAAAATCTCTTAAGGACGTGTTGATAGCTTTGACACCCCCCACATGGGCTCCACACGGGTAAGGTGAGGGGTATCCCGCACTGAAAGTCAGCCTGTTCCCGCGTTTCCAGGGAAGTGTAGAGAACATCTTCTCTTCTCCTTAGCCACCCCTCTCCTCCCCACCTGCTTCTGGCACTAAAGCACACACACAGTCACGGGAACGGCGTGCTCTGCGTGAAGCGAGTATACCGGCTACTGGTTTTTGACGCTTCCTCTTTTAATCATTTTTGGAGCTGCCGAGGTGACTGTTTTACCTAAGCATAGCAGTTCTTCCTTTCCAGATGCCGTTCATGGCTGCAGCCCCAGCGGGGACATTTTCCCTCTCAGTCAGGTAGAACCTAAATTTACTAAAATGAAATTAAGCATAACGCGTGTATTTGAAAACCACCTTTCCCAACCGTGTTGTCCCCTTCCTGCGGATCCTCCAGCACTCTCCTGAGAGATCACTGAATATCAGGTGTGTCCAGCAGGAAGCGGGCATCATGCTATCTGCTTCGCGTGGCTGTTTTCCTCCTGTGTCTTGTGAAGCAAAGGCACCTGGGCCGTGGGCTTCTCAGCAACCCTCTGGGGAGCGGGGACTTGGAGGTTACAGGCAGACAAAGCTGGCCATGCGCTTGTGCTAATTGCTGGGGCTGAGAGATGAACGTGGAAGTTCATGGCTTTATTCTGTGTTCTTAATTAAATGGAACGCACGCATGAGGATTCTCATGGTGGCAGAGGGTGTTTGTAACACTAGAGAGGGTAGAAACTGGAATAGTCAGTAAGAGGAGAATGACAGGGAGGGGGTGGAGAGAGAGAGAGGAGGAGAGAGAAGAAGAGAGAGAATGAGAGAGAGAGAGAAAGAAGGAGGGAGAGAAGGAGGGAGAGAGAGAGAGAGGGAGGGAGGAGAAATCATGGCATATTCAAAAGGTACGTTATCATCTGGTCACTAAAAAACTCATCATGTTTTTCAATGAATATTTAATGCCCTGAAATAATGCCTGCAATTTGCTTAGTGAAAAACCTCCGTGGTAATCCCTATGTACAGTATAATATCAATTTTTTAAAATAAATCAAAATACAAATGATTGGAATAAGATCCTCCAGGTTGGCTCCAGTACAATTTTTATCCTAAAAGTAACTAAAAATTCACTATTAAAATTATGTGTACCATGCTCATTACAGAGTTTGTTATAGTAAAATCAGAAATAGTTTAGACGTTGGTCAAATTAATGTGGCATATCCAGTCCGTGGACAGTAGTCATTTAGAGTTCCGCCTCTGAAGAACAGCTAATTGAACTAGAAAATGTTACCTAGTGACATCTACGATTCTGTGCCACATCTCCAGACTCTATATGGCGTAGCCCATGTTTATTGAAAAGGGACTCAGATTTATTTATAGGAAATTTTCAATTTTTAAGCGCAGTGGCCAATAATTGAAGTAGCTAGCAATTGCCTAGGTTGTAACTATCCTCAGGGTGTGATTAAATCACAGATGAAAACTCACTGCATTCCCACTGCTTCTAAGTTATTTTTTAAATCATGTAAGACCAACCAAATTATCTTCTCTGATCCAGGCTGTGAAACAAAATCTCCCCTGGTCACTACGGTAGATAAAATCTCCCAGTAGGACTGCTTACGTTTCTTTCCCTTGGTGAAAACTGCCTGGTTTTGCTCTGTAACCAATTTGAAAAGCCTTAAACGCTTAGTGAGTTCTGCGATTGGGTCTCTCGTGTCAGGTGACTGCCCACTTCGTCTCCAGTATTGACAGAAGAGCCAGAAAAACCAAACCACGAGGCTTAACACACTCAGCCGCTCTTCTGTGCGGAACTGGGTGATACGCTCACGTGGTCCTGCTCTCCCTCCAGCTCTGTGGAATCATGGGAAGAGATGCACACGGGTCAGCGGCTGGAGGGCCACTCTAGCCATACACGCCTCCCCATCTTCCTATTTGTCTAGTGCGGGACGTTTAGCAACCCACTTAGATGACCGCCAAAGCCCAGTCACCATGGACAGCAGAATCTAAAGCCAGACCAGAGCCTAGCCTAATCCCTGCGGATGCGGCAGCGGTCTCACGTGCATGCCCGTTAAATGATGAACCTTTCTTTTTTTTTTATAGCAAGGTATGGTGACGTGGAGAGAATGACCCCAGAGACGTGGTTCATCTGAACAGCAAACCCTTCTCCAAATCACACTCACCACATGGAGAACTCCAGGCGGGACAGTCCCTAGAATCGGTTCCAAGGTCTTTCTAATTTCCCAGTTGGTTTTTAGAATTGTTTTGCTTTCTCTTCTTGTAAATGCGTCAATCATTTTAAGCAGAAAGTTTCTACTCTTGATGTTTTTGGAAAACAAATGAATTTGAAAAATTACATTTTTTTAGTCTCCTGTGACGTGTCATGTGTGTGCTTAATGTGTGTATGTATATCTGTTTACCTATATGTATGTGTCTATGTGTATGTGTATATGTTGATTGTGTGTGTGTGTCTGTGTGTCTGTGTGTGTCTGTGTTTGCTAGGGATGAAACTGAGCTCAGTTACCACTGATGGTGCCCAATCCTCACAGGCAGAACATATCTGAAAACTCACCCTACAGATGATTCGAACCAACAGTCTTCAACTTTCCCTCTGTTCCAGTGCAGAGCCAGCTGTTCTAGAAATTCCCTTCACTGGTTTTAACACATTAACACGGCCGCGCATGCAGAAAATGAAATCTTTAAGAGCAGAATCACCAAATATTGCGCTATAGTTTTAAAATGTAGAGTCGACTTTTCACTCATAAATGTATAGGTACAGATTATTTCATGGTTTAAGTTTCTACTTTGGGTAGCTGCCGTTAATTATAATTTATGAGTCATTTATTTTGCTATTTTCACCCTACACTGAACACTAGCACAGGTGGCAGAAATGACAAAGGGGATTTTTTCTTTTCAGGCAAAAGCCAATGTGAGGGAAAAAAAAATGATTGGCTGGAATAAAGACAAATAGGTCCAAGGAGGAATACAAGAAATATGTCTAGGTTCTGCCACACCAACAGCTTGAGCCATCCCACAAAGAAGTCACTGGCTCAAAGCTCCTGATAACATTCACTCGGGGGCAGGGAACAGCAACCCAGTCTTCCTCCATCCTTCCTGGTCTCCACGCCCAGCCCTCAGATCCTACAGAGCTGCAAGTGAATCAGAGGAGCCAGTCAAATGAACCACAGGGTCTTCGCTGTCTGCCAACATGAGGCCATGTCCCAGGAGGCACAGAGCAGAATGGTTGGTTCCTCCGCTGACCTTGGCCGTCTTGGGAGAGCTGGAGTCCTGTTTGGTCCTCAGCATCAAGCGAGCACCACGGTTATCCTTTAGTTCTGCTCCAGAGGCTCCCTGTGAAAGGTCTGCTTCTGAATTGGCTCTTGCAGTTCTTAATAAAGGCCTCTACAATCAAAATCAGCGATATCAGGAAGAAGGGGAGAGCTATGTGGGTATGTGAATGGGTGGCGGTTCAGACTCTTCACTCAGAAAAGTGGGGTGCTCCTCTCCTCATGCGCGAACAGGCGTATAATTAACAGTTTAGGCATAGTATTAATAGTTTAGGCGTATTGTTAATAGTTTTTTCCAACATGGAAGCAAGAAGCCTTAAGATAAATGTTTTTAAAAGTCATATATTTATCCCATCAAATGCATTTTAAGGATGGTATTCTAGGGGAATAGTCACTGCATAAGTATTTCAGTACAAAGATATTCATTAGGGACTGTGAAGGTGGCTCAGTCAATAATGTACAAAAGCATAAGGCTCTAAGTTTGGATCCCTAGCACCAGCTAAAGCCAGGCATGGTGGCATTTGTAACCCTCATTCTGGAAAGGAGACAAACAGATCTGTGGATCTCACTGCCCAGGCAGACCAGCCAACCAATGAGGTCCTGGCTCAGAGAAGAGCCTGTCCTGAAAGCTAAGATACAGGGAACAAACGAAAGTTATACCCAACATCGTTCTGGCTCCACACTCACTCACATGTATGTGCACACACACATACACAAGCACACATTCACTCGTACACTGCACAATACACACGCAAATTTGGAAAAATTAAAAGGATTCATAGAAATGTTTCTCGGATGCTGGGTAGATGGAGCAGCAGTTAGGAGCATGTGTTGCTCTCCCTAGAGGAACAGTATGTCACTAAGTTTACATATATACCCAGAAAAGGTTCTATAAAGTTCCACACCCTGTTACGCTGCCTATAACTCCAGCTACGGGGATACTAGACACCTCTGCCCTCCCAGGGAACCTGTACAGACCCCTACGCAGACCTACATACAAACACATAATGTAAAATCATGAAAGTCGGGAATGGAGAGATGGCTCAGCGGTTAGAAGTACATGCTGCTCTTCCAGAGCCCTAGCGTTCAGCTCCTCTTGACAGGTAGCTGACAACTGTGTCTAACTCCAGCCCAGGGGGGGTCTGATAATGTCTTCTCGTCTTCGTAGGCACTGAATTCACATTCGAAAATGCACACAGAGACCCAGACATAAACACATTTTTAAATAATAAGGAACGATAAAAATGTATCTTTTGAATGTGTTACTTATAATCCCAAAGCACAAAAACTTGTGAGACTTGATTATATCAATGGTAGCCAATGTGCACAGTGGAACATTGTTCATCTGTGCAATATCATTGTGAGATTATATGCGTTAATGCCCAAATATCCTCAAATGAAATAAATATGGCTAAACTAATGTAGAACAGTTTGTCACTAAGTTCACATACATACACACACACACATGCACACGTAGAGAAAAGATTCTAGAAAGTTCCATACCAGAGTACTAGCATTATTGTCTGAGTTAGGGTCCTTGTTGCTGTCATGAAGCACCATGACAAAAGGAGCTTGGGGAGGGGAGGGTTTATTTCCCTTACGCTTCCATGTCATTGCTTATCATTGAAGAAATCAGGACAGGGATTCAACATGGCAGGAACTTGGAGGCAGGAGCTGATGCAGAGGCCATCAGTGAGAGCTGCTTACTGTCTTGCTCCCCATGGCTTGTTCAGCCTGCCCTCGTACAGAACCCAGGCCCACCAGCCTGGGGATGGCACCACCCACAATGGACCAGGCCCTCCCCCATCAATCACTAATAAGGAAAACGCCTTACGGGCTTGCCGGCAGCCTGATCTTATGGAGACATTTCCTCAATTATTTATCTTTGGTAGATGTGATATAAGTAAGTATACATCACTCTCATCTTCATATCCCTCTCTGCTGATTGAACAAAGCATAAAATAAAGCAAATGAAAAAGAAGCCACCTTTACCTTCTAGGATACAATTAGATTTATTTTAGAATTGTGACTCCGACAGCTGACCTACCATTTTCTATGAAACACTCTATTTGCACCTGCACTGGGATGCATTATAGCTGTGTGTTTACGTCTAAACCAAGCAGAGGGAGAGCAGACATGGCATGCTCTATTTTCCAACTTATTGGTTCTGGCAAGTCTGAACATTATTCTGGCTGGAAGCAGAATAAAATGGGCCCGAACAGCATTAGCATCTTATCTCCATGCTGTTGGACTGTGCTGTAATCTTTTGACTACAATCTGGAAACCTCATGGATGAATGGTTCTATTCATCAGAGGACCTTATTCGGGGATTAGAAATGTGTGGCACAGTTACCACCACCAGCTCCTCTCACAACCAGGGCAGACATCATTAATCACATCTTGTCCAGTGAACCCAGATGTGGCCTCAAAATCCTTTCCAGCACAGCTGTCTCAGGCAACTCCTATCAATCATTTATTTCAACTCAAGTTGAAATCTATTAGCCATATCTGCTCTGATTACTCTGGCTGGGACAATATTATTTCTTTGACAGGTTCCCAGGACTATGAAGTCCAGGAACGCAATCACTTTCTTTCACAGTCTCTCTTTCCATTAAAACATTTAACGCGTACGAAAGTGTTTCTGACAGGAGGCTAACTCTTAGGAGTCGAACAGCACATTTGAAAGGTTCCCTGACGCTAAAGAGAGAGGAGGACGGCAATGAGAGAGGGCTCTGGGCAAGATGACACATACAGCATGTCTTCTTTCATGTGTGGAATCGAGATTTAAAGCTTGAGTGTGTGTGTGTGTGTGTGTGTGTGTATACATATATATATGCATATATATCTATATATATATATTTCATTATTCTATTCTAATATCCTATTATTTACCAGTAAGAAAGTAAAAGCAATTATCAAAAGTATAAGGTCTATGTGTATATGTGTATATATATATACACACACATATATGTACATATATATATATATATATGTGTGTGTGTGTGTGTATATTTATATGTATACATACACCACAATCAGAACTTTCTGAAGGATGAGGGGGTCAATGGGAGAGGTTGAGGCACAAGAGTGTAATGGAGAGGGTGAATTTGATAAGTGTATTTATATATATATATGTGTGTGTGTGTGTATAAATGTATATACACGTATATATGTATATATATATAATATATGTACATACATATATATTTAAATTTTATAATAAAAATATATTTAAATACACACACATATACTTTTAATATAAAATTTAAATTGAAACAATTAATTATTGAAAAAACACGAATGAATTTTAATCAATCAATAAATAATAAAAATGTTCTCCATCTGCAGTCCTGAATCAAACAAGGAAACCATCTTTTCCAAAGAACGATGAGATGGAAATTTAGACCTCATCATACTTTTGATAATTGCTTTTACTTTCTTACTGGAAAATAATAGGATATTAGAACAGAATAATGAAACTTAAAGCACAGTCATAAATATTCACAGAGAGCAAAAATCACACGGCATACAGGAGATGGAAACGGGGGCACAGACCTGAAAGCAGAGTCTGTGCGGGAATGGTGTTTGAGTTCCCCATCCAAAATCACGGTTCCTCTCAACGTTTGTGTGTGAGGAAAATACTGTGAAATCCCAGACACTGTCCTGCACTTGTGTGGCAGGCAGGAATCAGCCTCAAGTCCAAAGAAAGAGCCTCACACCAGTTCTCTCCAGGCCCCTTCCTCCCTCCCCGACCCTAACTCTGATATACTAAGGAAGGAAGAATGGCTTAAGAATTTTACAGAGGGAGAACACTAAAAAGGAAAGGCCAAACTTCAAAACAATAACGAGAATTTAAGAAAACTCCACGATTCTGTTCTCAGGTTGCGAGCACCCACAAACTTCTGGGCAGCTTGAACTAGATATGTCTTAGTGAAATTGTAGACACTGAGAACAGAGAGAGTGACGGAGAGAGAGAGAAAACCTATGAGAGAATGAGAGTCAGTTTGGCCCCAGACCCAGGAATACTGGGTGATAACAAATATTAGGGAACCTCTAAAAAAATAAACTTAAAGAAAGCTTTAGTGTGTGTATGATGTATGCACATGCGTGTGCCCGTTTGTGTGTGTGTGAATGTGGGTGCGTGCTTGCCACAGCGAATGTGTGGTGGGCAAAGGACCACCTTGGGTGCTGGTCCTCACCTTCTACCTTGTGTGAGGCACGGTCCCTTGGTCGTTGGATTCTGTGTATGACGGAAGGCTGTGCTATCAGCTTCCTGAGGTTCCCCTGTCTACACCGCCCATCTTGCTGTGAGAGCACTGGGATTGCAGGCGAGGGTGAAGTTCTGGAGGTTCACACTGAAGACCCCAGAAAGTGTTTTACCCACGGAACCATCTTCTTTATCCCTCTTCAAAATTTTAAGAGGGAAAAAAAAAATACATTGAACAGTGTATTCCATTCCTAGAGGCGCCGATGTTCAATTTGGTGGAGAACAAATCACAGCCTTTAAGAATCTACAAGGAATAATAGTTTAAAGGATTGGGCCATTTGGGAAATCGTTTTAGTTTGAAGAAAAGACTTTTGTTGCTTTTGAAAGAATTCCTAACAGAATATTCGATGAAGTTTCTAGAGAAGTGGTTCTCAACCCGTGGGTTGCAACTTCTTTGGGGGTCGAATGACCCTTTCACGGGGGTCGCCTAAGACCGTCTGCATATCAGATGTTTACGTTACGATTCATAACAGTAGCAGAATTACAGTTAGGAAGTAGCATAGGTGGGGGGAGTCACCGCAGCATGAGGCATTCAAGGGTTGCAGCATTCGGAAGGTTGAGAACCACTGTTCTAAAGACTTATGTGTAAAAGAGAGGGTAGAGGAAAAGACGAACAGGAGGGAAAGAAGGAAGAGACAAAGAGAGAGCTGGTGCATGTTGACAACTGGAGGCATGCGGGTGTCGCGATTACCTCCGGTGTCCGCTAGTAACGTCTATGAAGTGAGGACATTTTGAAGTGCAGTTTCCTCTACTTGGAACCTCCCGAGGTCTCTTACTTTCAGCAAATCCAGTAAGCGTCCCCATCATTGCTTTTTCCCAGCAGCAAAGACCAAGAGCAGAGAAACAGATCCCTGTAGATCCCTCGCCATCTCCCGAGAAGAATAGCCAGGCTCCCTGTGAGGTTTCCTGGAGTTAGGGGACAGGACAGGACATTGCTTGTCCTGCCCGCGGACAGAACACTGGATTCTTCACGTCGCTGCATAAAATCAGTTGTTTACGCGCGCTTGGCCTCCCGCGCCTTGGCTTGCGGTATACAGCTGGGACACTCACTTGCAGTATTCTCCTGGCGCCGAAATATGTAAACAGAAAGATGTTCCAAAAGAATCCCGAGGTAATCTCATAAAATAGTCACAGCCAGCTCTGTGTACAAAGAGCTTGCACACAAGTATAAGCCCGGCCTCACAAACAGTCCTGTGGGGTAAGAGGGATCATTTCATGTTTTCCTAACAGAAGAATTATTTGAGGTTCAGAAAACTAAATAAAACATTCAAGAACGTTCAACAAGTTAGCCAGTCAGCCTGGTCCCTGAGAACTTCCTTGGTTACAGGACTTACTGGTTAGAAGGTGATTGGTTACCTCTGGGGAGGATGGGGCAGGCCAGGGTGACCAGTGGCGAACGTGCAAGCAGAGAGGCAGCTTTGAGGACAGGCAGCCTTCAGAAAGAGGCTCCTAAAGAGGACAAGAGCTGGGAAGTTGCAGAGGATGACTGGCTGGGAGGGATTTGGCAACTGGATGAGAAGGCGGGGCCTTGGAGAGGTGGGAGAGGAGCCACCTCGGCTAAGGAGCAATTTGCTCACGTCAGGGCAGACTGGGCATGTCGGAAGGTTGCCAGGAAGGAATGCTGCTTTGGAGCGAAGGACAGGAAAGAGAGTCGGTCGTGAATCACGTGACAGGCCGCGCTAAGGAATTTGGGATTTCTTATGTGCAATGAGGGCTAGGGAGGGCTTCAGAGCCTTTATGGGGTACATTACGCATATGCAGTCCACGTGTGCAATTCGATGGTTTTCATAATTTGAGGCGCGCAGCTCTCGCCCTAAGCCCATTTGAGAACGTCCTCCTCCCAATGCCACGCCCCCTTCCCACTAAACTATAATCTACCCTCTGTCTCTGTAAGTTTTTCCTTTCTGGAAAGGTCTATAAGTGGAAGCGCACAGCACAGGGCCCCTGGCCTCTGGCTTCTCTCACCGGCGTTTCTGAGGCCCCGTAGCACGCATCGGCCATGCCTTTCCATCGCTAGGTAGTGCCCCGCTGGGCGGCTACACCGCGGTTTACTTGGCAGTGTGCTGACGGACAGGCTGAGTACCTCTGTCATGACCAACGCTGCTAGGAGAGCCGTGGGCAAGTCTTTATGTAGACATGTCTACGGCCTTTCCTCTCAGATGCATATCAAGACACAGAGTTGCTGAACCGAACAGTGGCTTTCTAGTGAACAACTCAGAAACTGCCAAGGTATTTCTGAAGGTTACCGGGCTATGTGACCGTCACAACAGCTATGTCTGAAGCTTCTCATTTCTTCTGAGACACCGGCACTGGTGTCGCCTGTCTTGTTTATAGCAGCCATTCTGCTGTAGATCTCACTGTGGACTTAGCCTGCTTTTCCTCATAACTAATGAAAATGAATGGTTTTTTTTGTTCTTTTCAGTAATGGAGGCTCCTTCAGCAGAAGGATATGCTATAGCTTATGATTTACAATCCGATCTTGTTCTAGATGGCAGATACATGACAGGCAGGAGGAGTTAATCAGGAGACCCTGACTATGGTTGCACCAGGGAGGTGATGGTGTGGGGGATGGGATCTAACTGTGGAGGTGGAGAAGACTGGGCATAGGGTCACAGAGCCAGCTGGTGAACTAAATGTGAGTTTGGGAGGAGAGAGACACTTAGCTGAATATCCAGTTAAGTGATACTGCCATTTCCCGTCATGACTAGGGCTTATTAAAGGAAAGCGAGATGGTGTTGCTAGGGTTCGGTAATCAGTTCTCATGTCATCGTGGCACACTTTCAGGGCGCGCTTGCTTATCTGCGAGATACATGAGACAGAGGTTGACCACGTAATTGAATACGAAGATCTGGCAGTCAGGAGATCTGTCTCAGGAGAAATGGAAATCTGAGCGTCGTCAGCACAGGCTGGTACTGAAGGCCTTGAGGTCCAGGAAGAGACTGGGGAGGAAATGGGAGTGAAACAGGCCTCAAGACAGCGTGGCATTCTGCAAGAGTCCTCCGGGGAGACCAGAGGGGAAGTGGGCCAAGGGGGACGTCTAGCATCATGTCCAGGGGACAGCGAAGCCACCTCTCGCCGTGTGACGTGGGAGTCACTAGCCGCATGTAGCTAAATGGACACCGGAGGACGGATTGTTAAGGCGAGTTGTGTCCGCTTATGAATTATGTGCTTGGCTGTTGAAGGCCAAGATATTACGTAAAACATAATATCTCATCTCAGTAATAGTTTTGTTTTTTTTTTTTAAATGCTGGTTATGTGTTGAAGTAATATTTTGGATATACATTAACTTAAATAAAACTAATCGTAAAATTAAATTTTGCCTGTCTCTATACATTTCCTGATGTGCTTGCTAGGAAATCTAACACCAAGTAAGTGGCTCACACTGTATTTCTTTCAGACAGTACTAGTACAATGTTTCCTCCGTCTCACCCTGATTTTCCACTGGCATACCGGGATCTTCTGAACAGGAACTTGGCTTTGAGAATTCTGTGGATATTTGCTGCACGTCTTTGCTAAGACTCAGGCGTGCCGAGGTGACATCTATGACCTAGAAGTCCCGGTGCCCAATACGAATTTGATACCTGTCTACATTGTGTACATGGACCTCCATTTTAGTGGCGATGGCGCTACATGGCTCATTTGTCCCTCGCTGAACCAGGAACTGCCGTGAAAAGTGAGATATCACTTCCTTGATCTTTACAAGACTTGAAGCATCCTGGCTGACTTTGAAAAGGATTCAATCAAATAAATGTCTAAATGTCTCCTTCCATCTGGTTAAATATAACCTGATTAAATAAAGAGACATTTAATTTCTTAATAAGGTCATCATGAGCTGGAAATGCTTCGGTTTTTTTTTTTAATTTCCTTTATCATCCTTGAGATTCTTCACATACAATAAAAATGAGTTTCATAGAATTCTTTTCCAACTGCATTTATGGTAAAAAGTTTCCCTTTTGAACTTAAGTTTCTCCTTACAGATCATAGTGGTGGACTGCAGGCGCAATTAGGTAAAAGTCTCCTGACGTTTGTCCCTGCTGGCAGGGATTAAGGCCATCTGAACATGGTAATCCTCTCAGAGGTATGAAGTTACAGTTTTAGGTTTCTCATAACAACTATCTGGGTGGAGTTTACACCGACCTTCCTGCATGTTTTCATGACTACGATCCAGAACTTTCCCAAAGGCTCCAGTTTAAACTGTGGAGTCCAGGGATTTAGTCCATCCAGAGCATGGAGGGCCTGCTGGATGAGTTATGAATCAGTAGCTTCTTGAAGCATCATTAAGCATCCTGTCTGAAACATGGTACTGATATCTCGCCTCACTGTTAGGCCAGAGCATGCTAACCATAGTGTCATCCTTGCTCAGCATCTCAGGAAAGCAGCTTGTTGTTGCATGACTACTGAGGTTGTCTGGCAACCAGGAGTTCTGGTTCTGCAATACCACTGACTTCACTGTCGCTTTGGGGAATAATTAACCTCTCTGGGCTGCGCGTCCCCATTTGTAAAAGAAGACTTGAAGTTCTTAAATACATTTAGGGTGCACCAGAGAGTTTATTAAAATGCACACTGCTCCACCCTGTCCCTTCAGCTCCGAACCCTTACGTCTTAGACGAAGATTTGAATTTCTGATCAGTTGCAAGATGATGCTGACGCAGCTGATCTAGGGACCCCGGTGGTAATTTCGGCCACCTCCCTTGTGACTCCTATGAGCTACATAGATGTTTGTCTGCGTGTTGGCTTACTTAATGCAGACGTTCCCTAAGGATCTCAGACAGCCTGGTAACTCTAAAATGGGTTTCTAAAAAGCAAAGTAGTAATCAGAAATGTGAATTTCTCTAATTTTGAGAAATAGAAACGAGATTGTTTTATTAGCATTCTGAGATTGCATATAAAATACACCTTGCAGTTTGGAGAGGCGATAAGCCAGCGTTAATTTCTGCTCTCAGTGTAGCAATTACTGCTTATCCATCTAGCCATTATGTTTCAACAGAAATATAAATTTGGGAATACATGCAGCATAGACTTCTTAATCACTCCCCGCATGAGACTCTCAGTTGGGAGAGGTATCTTCCTAGGGTCGGGTCGGCTTTGTAGAATTATGTTTTATTTTCATCTCTGTGGCAGTAAAAAACTGAGAATCAAAAAGCAATTTTAAAGTTCTAAGTGATAAAATGTTTCTTATTAATTAAGATATCTATGACGGTGAGCAGCCACTTCATGTGTTTCAGCAATAAACTGAAGATCGTAAGCTTCCCGTGCTTAAGATGCTGACTCTAGTTTGAATCTAGATACAACAGAGATGCTTTGAAATGTCTTAACCCTGGTAGAAAGTTCCAGAAGACAGTTTCTCTGTTGTAACTCTGGCTGTCCTGGAACTCACTCTGTAGACCAGGCTGGCCTTGAACTCACAGAGATCCACCTGCCTCTGCCTCCCGAGTGCTGGGATTAAAGGCGTGCACCACCACCACGTGTTGTGAATGTATTTAATTCTTAAGGAACATTGTTCTCCGTGATACCAACTGAATAAAAGCTATATTTCCCATCAGAACCTTGTCCACCACAATGTGGCTTCTGAAGGAGCCAAGAGAGGTATAGGGAAAGACAAGATCCTTCCAGAGAAGCCAGCCAGCTGGAGACCAGTGTGCAAGCTCAGCTTATCACCAATTCCATAGTAGCAAGGAAAATCAGAAATTATCAAGAGTCACTCCTTTGAAAAGACCTAAAACATAATATCCAATGCTGGCTACAGCCAATGTCATTAAGAATGAAAGTGGATACAGCCGGTCAGGAAAGTTGTTTGGCAGGAAGTATCAAGATCGCTTCCTTAACCTAGGAATTCCCTTTCTAGGAATCCATTCCCAGGAAGTGTCATGGGCACTGACAAATATTTGCATTCACAGAGCTACTTCAAGCCTGCCATACAGAAAACTGAAAAACACAATGGGCGAAGGTTAAATAAATAATGGCTTGGCAGGGGTTCTAAACTAGTTTGGAAGGATGGATGTCTGGTGATACACGGAATGGTCTTGTTCTGGGGTTAAGTGGGAAGAAACCAGCCAGAACCTTAAAAGCCCGTAGGGACCCTGGTTGGAAATGCTAGTTGACTCAGTTAAGCTGGAAACAGCGGTCCAGGAGTCTAGTTCTCGGTGTGAGTTTTAGAGATCAGATATCGACAATGCCGTTTCTCAATTTCGTCAAGTCTCTGTGACAGGAAGAGTAAGTGGTTGCTGAGCAGCAGCTGTCCTTCAGTCTGCCCAGGCCTCTTGCCTCTGGCCCTGCTCACCGAGAAGCACTGACCTTACCCCCCATCTGATGCTCACACGGACCTCTACAGGGGCCACCTTGCAGGGGCAGCGGCTGTCTCCAGGGTTACAACAACCGTGCTCTCGCCTTGCGGCTGGATGAGTGGATTTGTTCCTTCTTGCTCCCGTTACAGGCCACGTGAGTAACAGCGGCTGCAAATGGGATGTCCTTACTCTCCTGCAGATCCAGGGGCCGGATGCCCAAAACCAGCTTTGCTGATCTAAAAAAACCTGCATCTGCGAGGTTCGCGTCTCCTGGAGGCTCTGGGGTAGACTTCATTTCCTTGTCTTTGGTCTAACATCTGGAGGCCACCCTGCACGCCCTGGCGCATGATCCTTTCTTCGTGGGAGTCTAATCATCACCGCGTCTCCTGCTACCATAGTTACATCTCCCTCTGTCTCTCTCTGGAGAGGACACTTGCTATTGCGTTGGCCCGTAACTCTTCGCTTCCCCACGTCACACAGTTCGACGTGCTTCTTCCCACAATTACCTAACATCCAATCCCCATAATAAATTAAATAACATAGCAATTCTGCCCCTCACCATCTGAATATTAGTTTGTATATATATATATATATATATATATATTTTTTTTTTTTTTTAAAAAACCCAAACAAGCTGAGAGATCCCCCAACAGTAACAGTGCTTATTTGGAAGGAGCAGAGGGCTGTGGTGGGAATAAACACCCATGAAATCTGAGAGTGCTTCCAAAGAGGATGAGGCAAGAGCAAGATTTCCAGATAAAGATGGGGAGGATGACATCAGCTATCTGGAAGCAACGATCGTTGGCCACAGTGATTCCTAGCGAGAGTGGTATCAGTCTGAGGTAAGACAGATGTGGTTGTCAACAACCTTCTGATAAGGTTATGGTGCCCTTTGAGCAAGACTGAGCTCCGAGAAGGGACTTTGGGATAGTTTCTGTTTGGGAGCCATGTCGTACGGGCCCTGCTTTTTATAGCCTCTCAACATTGTTAACCTGAGTGACTCCATTTTAATTCTGACGGCTTTCACATTTCCTTTCAAAAACATAAACATCTCAGTGACGTACAGAATTACACTGATACAGATGTGAGCCACTGACAGGATTGTATCAATCTGTTAATACTACTTTCTCGGCCAGAGAAATGCATTGCAGAGAGGAAGCAGCTTTTAAAAAAGGAGGAAAGAGGAGATCTTGAGGGAGCAGGACATAAAAGGATTCTAGAGCATCCAAGAGAGATCACACAGCCAGGAGACAAGAGAGTGTCACGGAAAGAACAAGAAAGTGTGCCCGGCAGCAGATGCGCACAGAGACGCAGGTAGAGAGAGACGAATAATTTATTTCTTGTGGATTTTAGTTTCTCTGTGAGCTAGAAGTGAGCTTGCGTGTTAAAATATCAGAGAAGTGGCCAGGTCTGATATCTGGGGAGAAAGAAGAGCCCTTGGAACAGTCCTTTGAAAGGTTAGGTGAGGGCTGGTGGGAGCTTACATACTGGTAAGATGCAGCTTGGAGGAATGAGAACGGGGAACAGCCGGGTCCATCTGCTCCCACTATCCTTGCTCAGCGTCTCCAGGAGCCTGAGCGCCAGAAAGAGAGAGGGCAGCTAGTAGTTGGCCATCGAAAGGTAAGAAGGAAAGATCTTTGCGCAAGGAACATTAAGAACTCCAGTGCAGTGTCTCCCCAAGTTTGTTCCTGACTCCTCTACCCATGCTCAAGGTGAAGAGGTAAGTGGGAGTGGGGACGGTGTTAGTGGAAGAGTAACAAGAGTTGTGATTTCTGAGAGGCTTTCAGTGGCTTAGAGAAGGGGTGAGGGGAGAGCAGGTGATGTTGGGAGGGAACAGTGGTGGGTGGATGGGGAGAAACTGGAGGGGAGAAAAGGAGAGGTAGATTTGATCACAGTGAATAGTATGCATGTATGAAATCCTCAAACAAGGAAAAAGGCAGGCTTGCCTGTGTGTGCCTGTGGTCCTACTGTAAGCTGAAACAGGAGGTCATAAAGGCACTGGAGGCAGGCCTGGCTACACATCGTCAAGGCCAACCTGGGGTACATAATGAAACTCCATCTCAAAAAAAGAAAGGAGAGGAGAGAAAAAAAAAGGGGGGGGGGTTAGGCCAAGTCCAGGGAATTGAAGTGACTCATCCCCAGGCTGGAGCAGGGGTGGATCATTAAGATCAGGAGTAGGAACAGGAGTGGATCACTAAGATCAGGAGAGCAGCAGGGGTGGATCACTAAACTCACTAAGATCAGGAGCAGGAGCGGATCACTAAGATCAGGAAAGCAGCAGGGGTGGATCACTAAGATCAGGAGCAGGGGCAGATCACTAAGATCAGGAGAGCAGCAGGGGTGGATCACTAAGATCAGGAGAGCAGCAGGGGTGGATCACTAAACTCACTAAGATCAGGAGCAGGAGCGGATCACTAAGATCAGGAAAGCAGCAGGGTTGGATCACTAAGATCAGGAGCAGGGGCAGATCACTAAGATCAGGAGAACAGCAGGGGTGGATCACTAAGATCAGGAGAGCAGCAGGGGTGGATCACTAAACTCACTAAGATCAGGAGCAGGAGTGGATCACTAAGATCAGGAACAGGGGTGGATCACTAAGATCAGGAGCAGGAACAGGGGTAGATCACTAAGATCAGGAAAGCAGCAGGGGTGGATCACTAAACTCACTAAGATCAGGAGCAGCGGGCGGATCATTAAGATCCAGAAAGCAGCAGGGGTGGATCACTAAGCTTAGGAGCTAGAGCAGGGGTGGATTACTAGGAGCAGGAGCAGGGTGGATCACTAAGCTCAGGTCTCCTGGCTGGAAAGCAGTGCTGTTCTGCAGTAGCAGAGAATGGGGGTGCTCAGAGCACTGTCCCCTCACCAAGCCGCAGCCACCGGGGTCCTGAAGGAAGGGGTGCTGCTGTTGAAATGCTGATTCCTAGGTCGTGGCTGGTCTCAACTCAGAAATGCAGGGTGGGCATGCCAGCAACCTAACCAGCAGCTCCAGGGACGCAGAGGCTCCGTAAGGTTTAAAATCGGAGTAGGTGCCATTCGTGGCTTGTGTGTGGAGTGCAGCAGCGGAGCTGGGGTGGAGGAGCCTGGAGGGCGAGGTCAACACCGCGCAATGTTGAGGGACACGTCTGAAATTCCGCAGAAGAGGGTGGATACAACGGCCTGGCGTGACACCAGATGATGAATTCGTCCGCACGGACGGTAGGAGGAGGCCGATGTTAAAAATGGACCAGAGTCCCACGGGCTGGCTGTTCCAGAGAGCCGCTTTTGCGTTTTTTCCGAGGCCTGGCTGCCCACTTGTTGCTGTCTCCTTCACTGGCCCTTTGGCCCCCGCAGCCTGCTGTAACAGATCGACCATGTCAACACAGGCTGTGCTCACAGCTGAGAGACCGGCTCCCAGGGCCTGAAGGAGAAGAAGGAAGTTGTGGAGGAGATGCACCAGCCCACAACGGACGGGAATGCTAATGAGGGAAGTGGGGAGCAGGGTGCTGACGATGAGGAAGATGAAGGAGAGGAAGAAGCCAGGGAGGAAGAGGGTGGAGAGGTCGCCAAGGATGGCGGAGTGACGATGTTGACCCCAAGAAGCTGAAGACCAGGAGGATGACCGCACGGGCTGAAGTCAAGGCCGCCATGACCCATTCGCCCTCTACTCCCCGTTCCACCTTCAAGTAGAGAAGGGGTCACAAGGGCCCAGAATGGGCGGTGCCACCACAGATGGCATGCACCTACCACCCACTGGCCAGCCTAGTCCAGATAATTACTTGCTGAGACTCCTTTCCCAGGGGACTCTACATGGCGTCAAGTTGACGATCGATCCTGAACGCCACAGACGTATTTGTCTAAAATTCATTATTGGCCTAAGGGTAGATCGTGGCAGCAGAACTTTGACCTACTATGTGTGAAGGGTCTGAGTTTGATATCCAGTACCACACACACCAGAGAGAAATTGTCACTGGATCCGTGCAAGGCTGATGATCAAGGAAATGGGCTTTTCCCCTCTTCCCCATCCCTCTGTGGTCCAGCCGCCAGCTCTCATTTAATCAACTATCCATCTAACGAACCATTCCTTCCTTCCCCACCCCCATAGGTCTTGTCTGAGCACATGCCACCCATCCACAGTGCTGGTCACATGGCCTTGTTTGTGTTCAAAGACCAGTCTCATCTCATCTTCTGTCATGCCTTCCTGACAAAGCCTGGGCTCCTGATTCGTCAGACAAGCTTCTGCAAGATCTCCCAAGCCACCTCCTCCTCCTGCTCCATCTCTTTCCTCCCAGCTCCATGCCCCTCATGAGCCTCCGCCCCACCCCTCCACCTCACCCCTCCACCCCACCCCTCCACCCCACCCCTCCACCCCACCCCTCCACCCCACCCCTCCACCCTTTGTCCCCCTGACTTTGTACACAGTGTTTCTGCTCTTCTTTGGCTTGTAGCCACATTTTCAGCACCGACTCTGCTAAGATCTTCATAGGGAACATGAACAGCCCCTAGGAAATCTCATATTTTAAGGGCTAATGAAATTGAACAGCGGGAATGTTCCCTTGACAGACACAGTACAGTGTTTCTCAGTTTCTTGACACAGAGACACAAACATCTTAGGATAAAATCAACTTTCTAAAAATTAGCAGAACGTCATATGCTTTCAAACTCCTTGGATTAAATCACCTTTCTCTGATCCCACAGCACCTTCATCCTCTGCCTGAATACTGCCATCAAAGCTGTGGTCACGTGCTTCCGTAACTGTCTGACTCTCTTGCCAGACAGCAAACTCCTTGGGGACGGAACAGTTCTCTGTAATAAGCCTTTGCACCTCCTGCCTACTCTGCTGACTGTAGCTTATTGAACAACAGGTGACTAAAGAACCCCGCCTCTGAGCCCCTCCCAACCCATTTCTACCCAAGCCTGTGTTAAATTGCCTGGCTGACTGTGGCTGACTCCTCATTCTGAGCCATGACCAAGATTTCACACTTAGACGTCCAAGCAGGAAATGACTCTTTGGTGTCAAAGTTTTGTTTTGCTTATTAAGACCCTGCCCAAAGCCACAGGGCTAAGAAGACAATTCCACAGAGGGGACATTTGCAAAACTCTCACTAACAAGATCTAGAGCAGCCAGGCCGTGGTGGCACACGAACTCAGGAGGCAGAGGCAGGAGGATCTCTGTGAGTTCGAGGCCAGCCTGGTCTACAGCGTGAGTTCCAGGACAGCTAGAGCTACAACAGAGAAACCCTGTCTCGGAAAACAAAACAAAACAAAAACAAAACAAGACCTAGAGCAGCCCACCAAGGTCTAGAAACAAGGCTTCACTTTCTAGAGTTACAGAGCAGGGTCCTGCATCCCAAACACGACTTAGGAGCAGGGCCACCCATAATAGCCCGGGAGAAACCAAGACAACGTGACCAGAACTCATCTCTTAGTTACATACAACAAACCATTCTCTGGTAAGAGGAAACAGAGGCTTACGCAGACTCATTATGGAGTCTTCACTTTTTATTTGCTACAGAATAAGCCAATGAATTTACATTTCTCGACTATGGCGATTCACTTATTCTCAACAAAGGAACCTGTGATTAGGGGAGGTCCTCGGAGATGGCTCAGTGAGTACAGTGTTTGCTGTGCAAGAATGAGGGCCGCCCTTGGGGTCTCAGCACCTGTGTGAAAAGTCAGGTATCACAGTTGTGCCTTCCGGGGGGGTTGGGGTGGGGTGGCAGAGACAGGAGGATCCCTGGGGCTGGCCAGCTGGAAAGTTTGGCCAAATTGATGAGCTCTAGGTTCAGTGAGAGACCCTATCTCAGAAAACAGAGCAGGAAGGGACTGAGAAAGACACCCAATGCCAACTTCTGGCCTACACACACACACACACACACACACACACACACACACGAATAGGAGTGGGGTGGGGAGGGGAGGTCAGAGGAGGGAGGGAGGGAAGGACAAGAACAGAGGGATAGGGACAGAGACAGAAAAAGAACATCTGTTTTTGTTTGTTTGTGTTGTTTTTTCGAGACAGGATTTCTCAGTTGTACCTCTGGCTGTCCTGGGCCTTGAACTCACAGACCGGCCTGCCTCTGCCTCCTGAGTACTGGGATTAAAGGCATATGCCATTGCTACCACCACCACCACCACTGCCCAGCTGTTTATCTTTCCTATGGACATACGTTCCAACAGATGACAAAAACTAAGATTCTAGTCTTCAGGTGGGTAAGACCTGGCAAATAGTTCTCCATTCACAACGCCCCCCGCCCCCGTGTGTCCTCCTCAGCCTGTGTCCCCATCAGACTGCGTCTTATTATTAGGGTTTAGTTCAAATACAATGCAGAACATGCATATATAGCCGATGCTCAAGGCTTGTTGACTGAAAGAGTGAATGAATCATTGAAGTGCGCATGCCACCTGCCAATGCGTCTCGGGTTGTACGTCTTAACGTTTCATACCTATACCACTTTCTCCAGAACAAGCATAAATCTTGTAGATGGATTTCCACTCCGTTATATTAACAGCGAGGTGCAGCTCTAACGCCAAACACCGTATTTCCTTCCACCATTAATCTTTTCCCAGCTTCTGAGACGGAAAAGTCATAATGATGAGGGTTGTCATAATGAACCAAACAGTAATTGTAGTAAGAACACCGAGGAAGGAAATGGAAAAGGAAAACGTCTCTCCCACAGCACCACAGACAAATGATCCTCTTCGCTCCTGATTTCAAATCCATATGGTTGTATTTGTTCTTGTCAAGATCATTAGGTACCAAAAGGCCATTTGACATCAGTGGGAATGATATTTTTAATAGGAGTAAGGGATGGACGTTTAAAGAGCATACCTCCTTCTGTAGGCTCCTGTCTAGCCTGCTCAACCTGAAGAGTTAAAAAAAAAATGGCATTGAAAATACTTCATTTAAGGTTTCGATGAGTGAGACAGGAAAGTGAGTAGCCTGTCTCAGCCAATTTTCTTAAACCGAGATAAGCAATTACCTCTAATAAAGCAATCAAGGCCTTGAATGAGGACAGGGCTGGTGCTCACATAGTAAAATATTAATTGTGGGGTTTACAGCTCTCTCCGCAGCCCTCTTTCTCCTCTTTAAAAAGAAAGAAAAGATGTTCTCAAAGTCATTCTCAGTCACAGTGAGAAGTTACATTTCTCTGTCACACTGAAGCGCTTACCGTGCAATGGAGATTACTAGGGAACGCGGGGTAGTCATAAGACAGCGCATCGTCCGACCCTGGTCCTGACAGACTTGAGTAATGAGATCCCAGACAAATGACGTAATTACCTGCCTGATGCACAGAGAACAGAGTGACCTCTTCGCAAAGCATCAACAACTTAGCTTGGTGTGATTGCCCCTAGGCATTTCTGCTCCTGTGCAATGGCGCAGCAGGGCAGCATTGCTTAAGACCGCAGATCTCAACGTCACAGCATCTCCCTGCCCCTCCCATGGCCTGGCCTGACCTAGTATTCTTCCAGGTAGGTTTATATTAGAAGGCCCAGCATCTTGCCTTATTAGTTAGACTTTATTTTAGGGGCGTGAAACAGGTATCCGTCTGTTTGCTAGCTTGCTTATTTATTTAAAGAAGAGTTCCATTCTGTAGTTTAGGCTAGCCTGGAACTCACTATGGAGCCCAGGCTGGCCCAGTACTACTGGAAATCCTCCTGAGTGCTGGAATTCCAGGTATGAGCCTTGCTTCGTCATGCTTACAACAGAGAAAATCGAGTCCTCTAATCTCTATCTCTCCTAACGTCTTCTTAGTGACTATTCTACATCTGGCCCCATTCCTGGGCAAAACTATGACATCAGAGAGGCCACGCTTTCAGACTATGGTCTTTCAGTCCTGTCTGCACACTATTAAATTCTAGAAACTGCCCGGTGATGGGGCATCTGTCTCTGAGGATTTCGGAGGAAACTGCCATGCGCAGAGCACTCAGAATCTTAGGAGAGTAGATTTAAGTCAGTGGGGAATGTTTTGAGATTTCAAAAAAGAGTTCTGTGGCCCTGCCCAAGCCCAGCACGGGGCTGTGGATGGGAGTCTCTGGTCATCTCGGAACGGCTTCTTCGACTCGGAGTCACAACCCCTTGGGGTCACCTAACTGAACGGGGAGATTGGGAGAAATTCGGCAATAGTAAAAGGTTTCTGAACACGCAACAACTGGAATGCAGTTCAGAGTCAAACGCTTAAAGGGTTTGCATTTCGTTCCAACCTTCGCTGTGTTGGAGGTATCTCCTCCCCAGCCCCAGAGATGTTTGGTTTCAAGAGTTACCGTTTGGCATTCCAATGTGGAGGATCAGAGGGAGGGGCCCCCGACTCCTAGATGGGGGGCTCTTCACAGCCAATGGCCGAGTGAGGGAAGAATTGGCCCCCTTTAGGCGGGTAGTCCTCTGTGGGTTGACCGCGCTTCAGATGGCTGGCCCTGACTTGTGCATGCATGGGCAGCGCTGATTGGACTCAGTGAAGGATAAAAAGGAAACCCTTGAAATTGGGAGGGGGGTAGAATGGATCCGGGGTAAGTTAAGGAGAGCAGTGGGGTAAATATGATCGAAATATCTTGTATGAAATGCTCAAAGACTGCCTTTAAAGTATTATCCATATATATGAATATATGTATACATACATGTGTGTCTATATATAAATAATATATATATATATATATATATATATATATATATATAGTTGCCCTTTGCATTCATGACGTGTCAGTTTTTTCAAGCTCACTAAAGTGAATTCTGGTTTGAACTGTGACAAATTCCCTAACAATTTCTGAAAATGGCCTCAAAATGCTTCCGCCATTATCGACTGTGTCTTTATGAAAAGCGGCACCCTCGGGACTGATGATGACAGAATCAAAACATCCACCAACTCTGAGAACCAGCGAGGCCTCTCCGCATCCTGCGAAGCAGCGTGCTCAGCGGAGGTCTAATTCCTTAAGAGGAGATGAGCGAGGGTAGGCAGCTCATCACCGCGCGACTCGGTTCTCACCTTTCCTACATGGCAACGCTGTGCGTAAGCGAATCACTTGAAAATAAATTTCTTTATGATTTATTATCGGTGAAAGCTTTATGCCGATTTTACATGCTGTCATACTCAGGGACATGTAAACATTTCTCAGGAGCCACTAGTGCAAAACATTTAAGTGGTCTTGACGTATGGTATAAATAAGTGTCAAGGATGACTTACGTTTGAGAAAATTGTCTGCAGAGAAAAAATTCCATTGAAAAAACCTTTCAGATTCACACACAGTGCAAACCTGAAGGCCCCAGACCAACTAAAACAGGACTAATCAAATAAAAACGATGGCCCTGTACCCACGGCTTCTACCACCTCCTCTCCTCATTAGCTGCTTTCTGCAGAGAGAGCTCACTGATTTAAAACTATATTCTCTGCAGAGAATTGAGAGAACATTTAGGAGAAATGAAGTCAGTTTCCTTTTTTAAAAGATTAAAAAGGGGGGGTGGGGAGGACAGCATACCCAAACTGAAGGTGAAACGCTCACTGCTGGATCACTTGCAGCTATGGACAGGACCAGAACTACAGAACCTCGGGGCTCAAGGACTAGTGATAGGGCCCAGCCAGAGGGGACATGGAGAAGGGGCTCCTGGATGGCTGCCCCAGGGATGTCCCATTACACTGATGTGGCAGCGGACAGCGATAGGGCCTGTACCTAATGGACACATACGTTTGCATGTCAGTTTGGTGAAACCCTATGTTCTGGCGTCAGATTGCCATAAACTTTGGGGATTCTCTTCATGGTTGCCAGGTGATACTGGGGAGACTAGGGGTCCCTTCTTAAGGTTCTTAATCTCCATCATAAAATAATTTAAGAATGGACTCAAACAGAAGTTCGTGGATGATTTTATAGTGCTTAAAGGAAAATTACCAGAGAGGGAAAGTTGTAGATCCCAGTAGCTGCTAGGAGGAGGAAGAGGAGAGGAGGAGGAGGAGAGGAGGAGGAGGAAGAGGAAGAGGAGGAGGAGGAGGAAGAAGAGGAGGAGGAAGAGGAAGAGGAGGAAGAAGAGGAAGAGGAGGAGGAGGAAGAGAAGGAAGAGGAGGAGGAAGAAGAGGAAGAGGAGGAGGAGGAAGAGGAGGAGGAGGAAGAGGAGGAAGAAGAGGAGGAGGAAGAAGAGGAAGAGGAGGAGGAGGAAGAGGAGGAGGAGGAAGAGGAGGAGGAAGAGGAGGAGGAGGGAGGAGGAAGAGAGGAGGAAGAGGAGGAGGAGGGAGGAGGAGGAGGAGGGAGGAGGGAGGAGGAGGAAGAGGAGGAGGAGGAAGAGGAGGAGGAAGAGGAGGAAGAGGAGAGAGGAGGAAGAGGAGGAGGAAGAAGAGGAAGAGGAGGAGGAGGAAGAGGAGGAGGAGGAAGAGGAGGAAGAAGAGGAGGAGGAAGAAGAGGAAGAGGAGGAGAAGAGGAAGAGGAGGAGGAGGAAGAGGAGGAGGAGGGAGGAGGAGGGAGGAAGAGAGGAGGAGGAAGAAGAGGAAGAGGAGGAGGAGGAAGGAGGAGGAGGAGGAAGAGGAGGAGGAAGAGGAGGAGGAAGAAGAGGAAGAGGAGGAGGAGGAAGAGGAGGAGGAGGAAGAGGAGGAGGAGGAAGAGGAGGAGGAGGAAGAGGAGGAGGAGGAGGAGGAGGAGGAGGAGGAGGAGGGAGGAGGAGGAGGAAGGAGGAAGAGGAGGAGGGGGAAGGAGGAAGAGGAGGAGGAGGAAGCTGTGTGGTAATCTTAGCTCTCTTCCTCTATTTAATGATTCCTGGCATTTATTTTAAATTTTTTTAGCTTTGCAATTTACCAAAACTCTCGACTAAGATTTTATTTGTAATAAAAACACCCCAGATTGGGTTCATATGTACAGATTTTCTAAAATAATTTTTTTTTCAAACTTGATTTTTAAAAGCCTTAAAGACGTATATGTTTCAAGGTAGAAATTCTATAAAATTGTCCTAAGGAAGTAAATACGTATTTATACAGAGACAAGATTAGTGGTTGGAAGAGAACCTGAGAAATGATCTAAATGACAAAAGACTGGTTTAAAATGTTACATGATGGCACGCCGTGGTGATCTGCCATCTCCACAATCACTGGAGCGGGACACAAGCAAGTGGGGGGATGGGGAGGGGGACTGAGGGGGGCTGGGGTCCTACATTGCCATCTAAACCTCAGTAGCTTCAATTTTATAGTTTATACATGGGGTGGTTCTTTTTATAAAATTGGTTCTGTCATAAAAAAAATCGTTGGAAAAGGATAGGATATTGTCTTTTTGAGCAATGGGAGAAGAAGTTATTCTTAACTCTAAAAATATGTTCTCTACACAATTCTCAATACTTCAAGGCTTCCAGCTATCAAGCCCATAGTTGGCTACCAAGTTTTTAAACATTAGTCCAGCTTCCACATAAGAACCTCAAAACCTGATTGTTCTATCGACTTCAGAGGTAAAAGGCTGAGAAGGGGTTGCATTCTGAATTTCTGCAACACTGAGGTCGGGTCACCGATCCTTCCCATGGTGTCCTTTCTCCAGGTCTGGGTGTTTCAACCACAGCTCTTCAGTTTTTCAAAGTCGGGTGCATTCGTTATTAGATAAAAAAAGAAAAAAGAAAAAGAAAAAAATTGCATCCTACTACAGAAATAACGTGAAATTCTTGCAGATTTTGAGCTTACTGAACTTATAAAGCTAAAATATGTTTCTGAGAAATGAATACAACTAGGGACAGAGCCAGACCACAAGGTGAGTGGGAACTGCAGGCGGAGCAAGGTGTGGCCACTGGGGGCGCTGAGGAGGCTGAGCCCCGGAGCTCCTTGAGGTACCTCTCTGTGCAGGTGCTGGTGGTGTATGCCGGGGTCAGTGATGAGGACACCAACCCTGCCCCTCACCATGCCCCAGTAAGATGAGAAATACCCTTTGCCCCATTTTCCGAAAGAAAAGGCCAAAAGAATGGAGGAAAATATGTCATGCCAGTGTCAAGATTCAAAGCTCTTCATTTATTTTACAATCAGCAGCCTTTTCAATCTCAAATGCAAACCAGAGAGATTGCCTCTCTTGTAGGTTAGACATAGATCTAATACACGCGCACACACGCATACGCGCACACACGCATAATGACGGCAGCCTGCAGATACAACAGACCTAGGTTCAAACTTGACTTTGCTGCATTTCTCCTCCCAGACATCAGTTTCCATATCTGTGAAGGGAGCTAAGGATGCCAAGGTGCTGGATACCCAAGGATGCCAAGGTGCTGAGAATAAGGTTCCACACATAAACCCTTGCCCAGAGCATGATAGGAGAGCGCAGATACTTTTATTGAGGCAAGAAAATGAACCAGGAGATTGGGCTGAACGAGAGTTGAAATGATTTTGCTACTTAAAAAGCACTTGGATGGATGGACCGGGAAACGAGCATGCTGTCGTGGTGACCGCAGCAGGGGCTTCAGGAGAGGGAAGGAGTCTCACAAATGACCATTCTGGGCTGACAGAACAGGGCCGTGCTAGATGAGTGGGAACAGCCGTCACACAGTAACAGTGGACCTTTGGGAGACCTGTCTCAGTCCATGAATAACCCTCAAAGCATCAAAAAGCAAATACCTGGACTGGGGTATGGATAGCTTGGTAGAAAAAGGCCTGCCTTGCCTGAGAAGAGGCCTGGGTTTGATCCATAGCACTGCAAGGGGAAAAGGGCAAATATGTTGGTCAGTGTAGTTACAGTCTTCAGGAGATTATGTGTTTGCGCTGCTATTTTGTTCGGAGGCATCGTAATTCTTGAGGATTATCTAAGGAGGGAATACTGGGGAGAGGGAGCCACCCTTACAAGGGCCTGCTGCTCTTCCAGAGGACCCCAGTTTGGTTCCCAGCACCCACGTTGGGATGGCTCACACTACGTGTAACTCCTGAACATCTGATGCCCTCTTCTGGCCACCTGGAGCACCCGTGCTCACGTGAGCACACCCCCACACAGACGCATGCACATACACATGATTAAAAACAAAATAACTTACAAAACACATTTTGAGATTATCTGAGCAAGCCAATCCTTGCCTAGAATACACACTGCGACACTGTCTAACTCCTGCATGTGAATCCCGACCCCCGTGTTTCCTGAAGAAAAGGCTGCACTGACAGAGGGATTTCAACAGGGTGACGCACACCAGACTGTGCTAAGCATCCACGGACCTACAAAGTACCAACTAGCTTGTCTCTATTATTATTCTTATTTTCGCAGAAATCTGCATGATTGTAAAATTCATATGAAAATGCAAGGACATCTCCCCCCACCCCGCGTAAACACAAACCAACCTTGTTGGAGGGTTCCCCCATTTCTCTCTGCTAAAGCTTATTACAGAGCCACAGCCATGAAGCCAGTGTGGTGCTACTGCACTTACAGTGTATGGACCCGTAGAACGGCGTGAATGCTCACTTACGGTCTTTAAGGCTGATGCCTGATGCTGTGGCGCAGGAAGAAGTATTCTTCCCAATAAATAGTGTTGGGATAGCTGAATATTCACATGCAAGAATAAGTGGTGTCTCTCTATCACATCACACACAAAA